>JBBGZY010000696.1:2597500-3797500 GCA_037952925.1 Lithobates clamitans | reverse complement strand
CAATGTCCATGCCTCGCTGGACAGGGCGGTCAGCGGTAAGGTGGATATTACCGCTGACTCATGGTCCAGCAGGCATGGACAGGGACATTACCTAAGTTTCACGGCGCATTGGGTGACTCTGCTGGCAGCTGGGAAGGATGCAGGACAAGGTGCAGTAGTTTTGGAGGTTGTTCTGCCACCACACCTCCAAAATGCCACTACTAATGATTGTGACACACCTCTCTCCTTCACCCCCTCCTCTTCTTCTTACTCCATGGCCTCTTCCTGTGCTTTGTCTTCGGAACCAACGATGCTCCGTAGCCATTCAAGGGGCTACGCAAGTATGCAGGCCAATAGATGCCATGCGGTGCTTGAGCTGGTGTGCTTGGGGGACAGGAGCCACACTGGGGCAGAGGTTCTGTCAGCTCTCCAGGGGCAGGTTCAGAGGTGGTTGACTGCACGCCAACTTAAGGCAGGAATGGTGGTTTGCGACAATGGCACCAACCTCCTCTCTGCTCTCCGACATGGACAAATGACCCATGTGCTCTGTTTGGCTCACGTCCTTAACTTGGTGGTGCAGCGGTTCTTGGGCAGGTACCCGGGGTTACAGGATGTCCTGAGGCAGGCCAGGAAAGTCTGTGTGCATTTCCGCTGGTCATATAATGCCAGTGCTCGGGTGGCAGACCTCCAAAAGGAGTTTAACCTGCCCAAGAACCGCCTAATCTGTGACATGCCCACCAGGTGGAACTTTTTTTTCCCCACGCCAGTGGGCCATGATCAGGGATGCATGCACTGTCCTGTCACCATTTGAGGAGGCCACGAGGATGGTGAGCAGTGACAGTGCATGCATCAGTGACACTGTCCCCCTTGTCCACACGCTACGTGGAATAATGGACAGGGCACTTGAGGCAGAACAGAGGCAGGAAGAGGAGGACTTCCTTAGCTCTCAAGGCCCCCTTTATCCAGACAGTGTTCCTGTGTGCCTGCCGATCACACAGGAAGAGGAGGAGGATTGTGTCAGTATGGAGGTGGAGCCTGGCACTCAGCATCAGCAGCAGTCTTTAAGGGATCAGTCCCAAGAAACACATGGACTTGTACGTGCCTGGGAGGAGGTGGCTGCGGACCATGTCGTCCTTAGTGACCCAGAGGACTCCGGACCGAATGCCTCAGGAAACCTACGCTGCATGGCCTCCCTGATCTTGCAAAGCCTGCGTAAGGATCCTCGTATTCGTGGTATCAAGGAGAAGGACCAATACTGGCTGGCAACCCTCCTTGATCCACGTTACAAGGGTACGGCTGTGGACCTCATCTTTCCGTCGCAGAGGGAGCAGAGGATGAAACATCTTCGGGAGGCCTTGCAGAAAGGTCTGTGCAACGTGTTCCCAGAGACTGGGAGGTTACAAACTCCTGTTTCTGGACAACGTGTTAGTAAGGCTTCGGTCAGTCAAAGAAGGAGCGGTGGAGAAGGTGGCCGTCTGACCGGTGCATTCAGACAATTTTTTAATCCGCAGCCCCAAGGTATGATCGGTTCCAGCGTCTGTTTTACATGGTGCAGGAATACTTAGGGGCAAGATCTGACTTGGACACCTTTCCCACTGAAAATCCTCTGGGTTACTGGGTCTTGAGAATGGATCACTGGCCAGAGCTTGCACAGTATGCAATTGAGCTACTGGCCTGTCCTTCATCCAGCATTCTTTCGGAACACACATTCAGTGCTGCTGGAGGCTTTGTAACCGATCACAGGGTGCGTCTGTCCACCGACTCAGTCAATCGACTGACCTTCATAAAAATGAATCAGTCTTGGATCACCCCCAGCTACCAAGCACCTAATGCTGATGTAACCGAATAATTTTTTTTGAAATCTCAGATCCCTTCAAAGACTGCCTATGCTGATGCTGAGTGACTATCCTGAGTAATTATCCTCTTCCTCCTCAATGATCACACTGATAGCTTGTAAGAACATTTTTGGTTCTGGGTGCCGCCACCAGTGCCCAAGGCCCAATTTTTCAGCCCCTGCTTAACAGAGGCGTGTAATTACAATTTTTGATGCAATACTTTGCAGCAGGGCTCGTTCCTGCGTTCCAACTAGAGTATCTGTGAGGGGTTGCAGTGTTGTGGCACCAGTGCCTAAGGCCTAATTTTTCAGCCCCTGTTTAACAGGGGCGTGTAATTACAATTTTTGATGCAATACTTTGCAACAGGGCTCATTTCTGCGTTCCAACTAGAGTATCTGTGAGGGGTTGCAGTGTTGTGGCACCAGCACCAGCGCCTAAGGCCCAATTTTTCAGCCCCAGTTTAACAGGGGCGTGTAATTACAATTTTTGATGCAATACTTTGCAGCAGGCGCGTTCCTGAGTTCCAACTAGAGTATCTGTGAGGGGTTGCAGTGTTGTGGCACCAGCACCAGTGCCTAAGGCCTAATTTTTCAGCCCCTGTTTAACAGGGGCGTGTAATTACAATTTTTGATGCAATACTTTGCAGCAGGGCTCGTTTCTGCAGTCCAACTAGAGTATCTGTGAGGGGTTGCAGTGCTGTGGCACCAGTGCCTAAGGCCCAATTTTTCAGCCCCTGTTCAACAGGGGCATGTAATTACAATTCTTGATCTAATATGTCACAGCAGGGCCCTGTGAGGGCTTACAGTGTTGTGGCCACAACAACACCTAAGGCCCAAATTTCTGCTGAGTATATAGGACAGGCCCCTACTTTCAAACATCTAACTTACAAACGACTCCTACTTGCAAACAGAAGGAGACAACAAGAAGTGAGATGAAATCTACCCCTAGGAAGGGAAATTCTCTCCTGTAAAAGTTAATATGGGAAAAACGTGTCTCCTTTCCACTGATGCTTTATCACCAACCCTTGTTTCACAAAAAAACCCACATTTTCAAAAAAACATTTGTCATTGGGACAAAAAGTGAGGTGAAATCTTCTGAAGAGGAGCACAGACAGCAAAACAAATGTCACAGGGGTGATAACCCTTCCCTAGGTTTTCCAAAAAGCTTAAAATAGATTTTTTGCCTGGAGCCAAAAACGTTAAAAATGTACCAGTTCAAAATTACAAACAGATTCTACTTAACAACAAACCTACAGTCCCTGTCTTGTTTGCACCGCCTGTATACTGCTGTTCAGAGTACAGAGCCTGTATACTGCTGTTTCCTTTTTTTAATTTGGGTGCGGGGTTCCCCATAATATCCATACAAGACCCAAAGGGCCTGGTAATGGACTGGGGGGTACCCATGCCATTTGTCTCACTGATTTTCATCCATATTGGGAGGACCGGACATTACATTAAAGCCGCAAGCAGTTTTAATTGACTTTTTTTCCTTTAAAAATGACATTTTGTGCAGGGACTGTTCTAAGCACGGGAAACACGCGCCACTTTACAGGCATACTATAGACACCCCCCAGGTACGATATTTAAAGGAATATTTCACTTTTTTTTTTTTACTTTAAGCATCGATAAAATCACTGCTCCCGAAAAAACTGCCGTTTTTAAAAGTTTTTTTTGCATTGATACATGTCCCCTGGGGCAGGACCCGGGTCCCCAAACCCTTTTTAGGACAATACCATGCAAATTAGCCTTTAAAATGAGCACTTTTGATTTCAAACGTTCGAGTCTCATAGACGTCAATGGGGTTCTAATGTTCATGCGAATTTTCGGTCCGTTCGCAGGTTCTGGTGCGAACCGAACCGGTGGGGGGGGGGGGTGTTCAGCTCATCCCTACCCTCCAAAAAAAAAATCAGATAAACAAAATCCCTCAACTCTAATATTAGCAGTTCACCATGACATTCAGTGAGGATTATTGGGCCATTGAAAAGGTGTTCCAAAAACACTGACACATTTAAAAAATGGATCCCAATCTGGCATCAGTCATCTCTGACACGCCTCGTATTACCTTTAGGAGAACATGCACTTTAACCCCTTGGCATCGACGTCACACAAATATGCTGCCCCATTGCACTGGCCTTTATTCTGTGGGGCCACATATTTGCGTTTCTCCCTCTGTGCTGGGAGCATAGAGATCAGGGTCTCAACATGAGCCCTGGGAGCCGTACTAACGATTGGGACCCGGAACTCGAGATTCCAGATGACCTGATCACTGTGATAGCCTCTAATTGGCTATCACAGTAATCAGTCACTGTGAAGCCCACCCCCGTGTTTTCTGTCTCTGTCAATGGACAAGAAAGATACATTATATCTTTCTCTATCCTTGCAGAGAGAGAAAAAAAAAGTGTGTGTAGAAAAAAATTGTATAAAATAATAATTAAAAAATAAAATTAAAAAAAACTTTAAAAAAATACCTAGATCAAGTTTTGATCTAGGTCAGTGCCAGGGTTAGTATTTGGGGCATGTGCACTATTGTTTCTAGGCTGTACTATGGGTACAAACAACAAATGAAATACACATATGTAGTATCACTGCAATTGTTAGGAGCAGGAGAATTTATTTTGGGTAGTTCTTTGAAAGTAGATTATGGCAGTAGCAAGAAATATACAGCTACATTTAAAAAAATTATTTTTTTTACTATTTTGGGCCAGTTTTGCTTTGATAATAAAAAAAATCAGGAGATAGCCATTAACATTTACCCCCAAATGTAAGCCCAATTTGCCCTAAAAAAAAAACAAGGTATAATCCACCTGGATGCACAAAACAGTTGTGATGATATGTACCGTTTTACTAACACATGTCAAACTTGCAAAATTGGGCTTAGGCATTAAGATTTGTTTTACCCTTATTTACCGATCATTAGAACTCGGTGAGACCCCAGTCTCTGTGCTGGGAGATACGCAAATATGCGGCCCACGCAAAAAAGCCCAGTCCAGTGGGACTGCATATTCGCGTGGGGTCAGCGTGACCGGGTTTTATGTATAATTTATTGTTTTTTTATTATTATTATTATTATTATGGCTTGCTGGTTAACTTAATTTATATACTGTATACTATAAATATTTGATATTTCAATATTTAATATTTATTTGTTTGTCAGGCATCACACATAGGTATTTGTTTCTGTGGCCCATTAAGGGTTATTCCCCATCAGCACCTGTCCAGGCTTCCTTTTGGGCTGAGGGATATGCCATGTTAGCTGTTAATTGGTGGGGGTAGAAGTGTGTATATGTAAACATTGGTTTGCTGGTTGCCTACCAGGATTTGACAAAGGCCCTTTGAATTCCTGGTGTGTTCCAGTGTTTTGTGTCCGCCATCACAGATTTCCTGGTTCCAGTGATGTCACTACCGGTTACACGCATCCATCCGCTTCCTTGCCAAGGCCGGCGGGTTTGCTCCAATACAGATCACTTGGACCCCACTGTCATCCCAGTCCCCCGTTATATATCTTGGATGTTCAAGGGCTTGCAGCTGCTCATCTACTGGTAACCATCACTATAATTCAATGTTGGCTTTAAACCAGTTGTGGAATAAGGTAAGACTGTTTTTTTCTTTTGGAGATACTGCTCTCTGTGTTTTGGGGGCTCTTGGACTTTTTGCTAGTTAGCCCTTGGTTGCACTACTCACATAGACAGCATCCACAAGTCACTCTAATGCCGTGTACAGACGATCGGACATTCCGACGGATGTTGGCTTAAACTTGTCTTGCATACACACAGTCGCACAAATGTTCTTGGAAATGCCGAACGTCAAGAATGCGGTGATGTACAACACGTACAACAAGCCGAGAAAAATTAAGTTCAATAGCCAGTGCGGCTCTTCTGCTTGATTCCGAGCATGCGTGGAATTTTGTGCGACAACTAATTTTGTTGTCGGAAAATTTGAGAACCAGCTCTCAAATTTTGTTTGTCGGAAATTCCGACAAAAAATGTCCAATGGAGCCTACACACGGTCGAAATTTCCGACAACAAGCTCACATCGAACATTTGTTGCTGACCGTGTGTATGCGGCATAAGAGTGCCTTGTCAGTGTTTTGTTTTTATGTTTTCTTGTCAATATCCCAGTGGTCATTCTGAGGCAGCCCTTTTCACTGACAATCAGCATTCCAATCAATTATGGCTGTGGGTTCTTACCAAGAGGGAGATGGAGCAGACTAGCGCCTTACAAGGTTGTTGCATGCAAATGCATCCTGCCTGGAGACGCCCACTCCTCCATGACTGACATTTACCCATTGGGGCTCATTTACACTTGCTTCAAAACATGCCAATGCACACGCTTTTTTAACCACTTGACAACTGGGCACTTAACCACTTCAGCCCCGGAAGGATTTACCCCCTTCCTGACCAGAGCACTTTTTACAATTTGGCACTGCGTCGCTTTAACTGCTAATTGCGCGGTCATGCAATGGTGTACCCAAACGAAATTTGCGTCCTTTTCTTCCCACAAATAGAGCTTTCTTTTGATGGTATTTGATCACCTCTGCCATTTTTATTTTTTGCGCTATAAACGGAAAAAGACCGAAAATTTTGAAAAAAAATGATATTTTCTACTTTTTGTTATAAAAAAAATCCAATAAACTCAATTTTAGTCATACATTTAGGCCAAAATGTATTCGGCCACATGTCTTTGGTAAAAAAAAAGTCAATAAGCGTATATTTATTGGTTTGCGCAAAAGTTATAGCGCCTACAAACTAGGGTACATTTTCTGGAATTTACACAGCTTTTAGTTTATGACTGCCTATGTCATTTCTTGAGGTGCTAAAATGGCAGGGCAGTACAAAACCCCCCCAAATGACCCCATTTTGGAAAGTAGACACCCCAAGGAAATTGCTGAGAGGCATGTTGAACCCACTGAATATTTATTTTTTTTGTCCCAGGTGATTGAATAATGACAAAAAAAAAAAAAAAAAAAAAATTTACAAAAAGTTGTCACTAAATGATATATTGCTCACACAGGCCATGGGCATATGTGGAATTGCACCCCAAAATACATTCAGCTGCTTCTCCTGAGTACGGGGATACCACATGTGTGGGACTTTTTGGGAGCCTAGCCGCGTATGGGGCCCCGAAAACCAAGCACCGCCTTCAGGATTTCTAAGGGCATAGATTTTTGATTACACTCCTCACTACCTATCACAGTTTTGAAGGCCATAAAATGCCAAGATGGCACAAAACACCCCCAAATGACCCCATTTTGGAAAGTAGACACCCCAAGCTATTTGCTGAGAGGTATGTTGAGTCCATGGAATATTTTATTTTTTGACACAAGTTGTGGGAATGTGACAATTTTTTTTTTTTTTGCACAAAGTTGTCACTAAATGATATATTGCTCACACAGGCCATGGGCATATGTGGAATTGTACCCCAAAATACATTTAGCTGCTTCTCCTGAGTATGGGGATACCACATGTGTGGGACTTTTTGGGAGCCTAGCCGCCTACGGGGCCCCGAAAACCAATCACCGCCTTTAGGATTTCTAAGGGCATAAATTTTTCATTTCACTCCTCACTACCTATCAGAGTTTTGAAGGCCATAAAATGCCAAGATGGCACAAAACCCCCCCAAATGACCCCATTTTGGAAAGTAGACACCCCAAGCTATTTGCTGAGAGGCATGTTGAGTCCATGGAATATTTTATATTTTGACACAAGTTGCTGGAAAGTGACAATTTTTTTTTTATTTTTTTTTTTTTTTGCACAAAGTTGTCACTAAATGATATATTCCTCAAACATGCCATGGGCATATGTGGAATTGCACCCCAAAATATATTCTGCTGCTTCTCCTGAGTACGGGGATACCACATGTGTGGGACTTTTTGGGAGCCTAGCCGCGTACGGGGCCCCGAAAACCAAGCACCGCCTTCAGGATTTCTAAGGGCATAAATTTTTGATTTCACTTCTCACTACCTATCACAGTTTTGAAGGCCATAAAATGCCAAGATGGCACAAAACCCCCCCAAATGACCCCATTTTGGAAAGTAGACACCCCAAGCTATTTGCTGAGAGGCATGTTGAGTCCATGGAATATTTTATTTTTTGACACAAGTTGCGGGAATGTGAGAATTTTTTTTTTTTTTGCACAAAGTTGTCACTAAATGATATATTGCTCACACAGGCCATGGGCATATGTGGAATTGCACCCCAAAATACATTCTGCTGATTCTCCTGAGTACGGGGATACCACATGTGTGGGACTTTTTGGGAGCCTAGCTGCGTACGGGGCCCCGAAAACCCAGCACCGCCTTCAGGATTTCTAAGGGTGTAAAGTTGTAATTTCACTCCCCACTACCTATCACATTTTTGAAGGCCATAAAATGCCCAGATGGCACAAACCCCCCCCAATTGACCCCATTTTGGAAAGTAGACACCCCAAGCTATTTGCTGAGAGGCATGTTGAGTCCATGGAATATTTTATATTTTGACACAAGTTGCGGGAAAGTGACAATTTTTTTTTTTTTTTTTTTTTTTTTTGCACAAAGTTGTCACTAAATGATATATTGTTCAAACATGCCATGGGCATATGTGGAATTACACCCCAAAATATATTCTGCTGCTTCTCCTGAGTACGGGGATACCACATGTGTGGGACTTTTTGGGAGCCTAGCCGCGTACGGGGCCCCGAAAACCAAGCACCGCCTTCAGGATTTCTAAGGGCATACATTTTTGATTTTACTCCTCACTACCTATCACAGTTTTGAAGGCCATAAAATGCCAAGATGGCACAAACCCCCCCCAAATGACCCCATTTTGGAAAGTAGACACCCCAAGCTATTTGCTGAGAGGCATGGTGAGTATTTTGCAGCTCTCATTTGTTTTTGAAAATGAAGAAAGGCAAGAAAAACGTATTTTTTTTTTCTTTTTTCAATTTTCAAAACTTTGTGAAAAAAAGTGAGGTCTGCAAAATACTCACTATACCTCTCAGCAAATAGCTTTGGGTGTCTATTTTCCAAAATGGGGTCATTTGGGGGGGGGTTGTGCCATCTGGGCATTCCATGGCCTCCGAAACTGTGATAGGCAGTGAAGAGTGAAATCAAAAATTTACGCCCTTAGAAAGCCTGAAGGCGGGGCTTGGTTTTTGGGGTCCCGTACGCGGCTAGGCTCCCAAAAAGTCTCACACATGTGGTATCCCCGTACTCAGGAGAAGCAACAGAATGTATTTTGGGGTGTAATTTCACATATTTCCATGGCATGTTTGAGCAATATATCATTTAGTAACAACTTTGTGCAAAAAAAAAAAAAAAAAAAAAAAAAATTTGTCTTTTTCCCGCAACTTGTGTCACAATATAAAATATTCAATGGACTCGACATGCCTCTCAGCAAATAGCTTGGGGTGTCTACTTTCCAAAATGGGGTCATTTGGGGGGGTTTTGAACTGTCCTGGCATTTTATGCACAACATCTAGAAGCTTATGTCACACATCACCCACTCTTCTAACCACTTGAAGACAAAGCCCTTTCTGACACTTATTGTTTACATGAAAAAAATATTTTTTTTTGCAAAAAAATTACTTTGAACCCCCAAACATTATATATTTTTTTAAAGCAAATGCCCTACAGATTAAAATGGTGGGTGTTTAATTTTTTTTTTTCACACAGTATTTGCGCAGCGATTTTTCAAACGCATTTTTTGGGGAAAAAACACACTTTTTAAAATTTTAATACACTAAAACACACTATTTTGTCAAAATGTTTGATGAAATAAAAAAGATGATCTTAGGCCGAGTACATGGATACCAAACATGACATGCTTTAAAATTGCGCACAAACGTGCAGTGGCGACAAACTAAATACATTTTTAAAAGCCTTTAAAAGCCTTTACAGGTTACCACTTTAGATTTACAGAGGAGGTCTACTGCTAAAATTACTGCCCTCGATCTGACCTTCGCGGTGATACCTCACATGCATGGTGCAATTGCTGTTTACATTTGACGCCAGACCGACGCTTGCGTTCGCCTTTGTGCGAGAGCAGGGGGGGGGGCAGGGGTGCTTTTTTTTTTTTTTTTTTTTTAATTATTTTTTTTGCTTTTTTATCTTATTTTTAAACTGTTCGTTTCATTTTTATTTTTTTTTTTATCATTTTTATTGTTATCTCAGGGAATGTAAATATCCCCCATGATAGCAATAGGTAGTGACAGGTACTCTTTTTAGAAAAAATTGGGGTCTATTAGACCCTAGATCTCTCCTCTGCCCTCAAAGCATCTGACCACACCAAGATCGGTGTGATAAAATGCTTTCCCAATTTCCCAATGGCGCTGTTTACATCCGGCGAAATCTAAGTCATGAAATGCTTGTAGCTTCCAGTTTCTTAGGCCATAGAGATGTTTGGAGCCATTCTGGTCTCTGATCAGCTCTATGGTCAGCTGGCTGAATCACCGGCTGCATTCTCAAGTTCCCTGTTGGGACAGGAGAGCCAGAGAAAAACATGGACGACGGTGTGGGGGGGGGGGCATTCCCTCCCACTGCTTGTAAAAGCAGTCTAGAGGCTAATTAGCCGCTAGGATTGCTTTTACAAGAAAGCCGACCACTGGCTGAAAAGAATGATACCAAGATGATACCTAAACCTGCAGGCATCATTCTGGTATAACCACTCAAAGTCCAGCAACATACCTGTACGTTGCTGGTCCTTGTTGGGCATACATTGTAAACTTTTTTTTCATGCAGCCTGTGGGCTGAACGAAAAAAAGATATTGATCGGTGGGTATGCCCACCATTAGAATACCTCCCTTCATCCACCCACTTCTAATGATGGGCATACATGCACCATTTATATATGCCGAAGCATGGGGGCATCCTCCCGCAAAAGGCAGGAGCAAATCGCTCCTCCACCCACTACTGCCCCCATGCTTCGGCATATATGCTGAAGTATGTAACTGTGGTGGTGAAATCACCTCCGACAGCGCTGGAGTCGCGGCTTTATGTATCGTGGGAGCAAACGCTGTTGCTGTCAAGATAAATAAATCCGCTCTGCAGCTGAATGGCGTACCTGCTAAGCAAATGATGGTTAACAAAAAAACAAAGTAACATTACAGTATAACAGTATTACTTACCATACCTGCAAAGCAAAATACAAAAAAAACATAGTAAAAAATAAAACATTTAACGCAACCTGTGCCTACCTAAAAATATATATATGCCGAAGCATGGGGGCATCCTCCCGCAAAAGGCAGGAGCAAATCGCTCCTCCACCCACTGCTGCCCCCACGCTTCGGCATATATGCTGAAGTATGTAACTGTGGTGGTGAAATCACCTCCGACAGCGCTGGAGTCGCGGCTTTATGTATCGTGGGAGCAAACGCTGTTGCTGTCAAGATAAATAAATCCGCTCTGCAGCTGAATGGCGTACCTGCTAAGCAAATGATGGTTAACAAAAAAACAAAGTAACATTACAGTATAACAGTATTACTTACCATACCTGCAAAGCAAAATACAAAAAAAACATAGTAAAAAATAAAACATTTAACGCAACCTGTGCCTACCTAAAAATATATATATGCCGAAGCATGGGGGCATCCTCCCGCAAAAGGCAGGAGCAAATCGCTCCTCCACCCACTGCTGCCCCCACGCTTCGGCATATATGCTGAAGTATGTAACTGTGGTGGTGAAATCACCTCCGACAGCGCTGGAGTCGCGGCTTTATGTATCGTGGGAGCAAACGCTGTTGCTGTCAAGATAAATAAATCCGCTCTGCAGCTGAATGGCGTACCTGAAAACACAAAGGTGGTTAACAATAAAAAAAACAAAGTATAAAAAAATTGCATACCTATAAAGCAAACATGATAAAAACATAACAATAAAACATTGCAGTATAGAATGCAGAACAATAGAGAGAGAATAGAGAGAGAACAATAAAACAACAACTATTTTTGGTTTTTTTATTTTATATTTTTTTTGTGTTTTTTTCTTTTTTTTACTTTTTTTTGTTTTTTTTACACTTTTTTTTGTAACTTTAACTTTTTTAACTTTTACCAGGTTTGGGTCTCTCAAAATGCGACAGCATCTTGGGAGACCCTGTGGAAGTGTGCCTAGTCTGTGCAGTGCTGTACCCTACGCTAATACTCCACTAGTGTGTGGTAGCGTTCAAAACATTCACCAATGCAAAGACCAGGTTTGCCAGGACAGAGGGGACAACAATACCGGGTGTCACGCCTAAATCCGCGCTTGCTGCAGACACGACATCTTTTTTGGGGGGTTTGTTGGGTAGGGGTACTCGGGAGGGCATAAAGAAAATGCCTCTCATGCAGCCGGCTTACTGCATTTGGTTGGGGATGGTGAGGTGGAGCACCGTCTGGATACAGAAGGGCTCTGACGATCTCTTCCTGGAATTTAAGGAAGGATCCAGTCCGTCCTGAAGCTCTGTATAGCACATAAGCATTCAGCAAAGCCAATTGAAATAAGTAAACAGACACTTTTTTGTACCAGCGTCTGGCCTTACGGGCAATTAGGTACGGCGCCAACAACTGGTCGTTGAGGTCCACCCCTCCCATATTAAGGTTATATTCGTGGACACAGAGGGGTTTCTCCACAACACCAGTCGCCGTAGGAATTTGGACCATCGTGTCTGCATGAAGGGAGGTGAGAACGAAAACATTCTTCTTATCCCTCCACTTCATAGCGAGCAAATTATTATACTTCAAGCAGGCTCTCTCCCCCAGCCTAAGACGGGAATCTACAAGCCGCTGGGGAAAGCCCCGGCGATTAGGTCGCACGGTGCCACATGCTCCAATCTGATGATCAAAAAGGTGGCTAAAAAGTGGCACGCTCGTATAATAATTGTCCACGTACAAGTGGTACCCCTTTCCGAATAAGGGTGACACCAAGTCCCACACTATCTTGCCAGCGCTTCCTATGTAGTCAGGGCAGTTTGTCGGCTCTACGTGACTATCTTTGCCCTCGTAAACCATAAATCTACATGTATAGCCTGTGGCCCTGTCACAGAGCTTATACATCTTGACCCCGTATCTGGCACGCTTGCTGGGAAGGTACTGTTTGAATGACAAGCGGCCAGAAAATTTAACCAGGGACTCATCAACGCAGACAACTTGATGGGGGGTAAACAAGTCTGCAAAACGTTGGTTGAAGTGGTTTACGAGGGGCCGAATTTTGTAGAGCCGATCGTATTCAGGGTCTCCACGAGGACGACAGAGTTCATTGTCGTTGAAGTGCATGAACCGCAAAATCTGCTCGTATCGTGCCCTGGCCATGGAAGCAGAGAACAAGGGTGAATGGTAAATTGGGTCAGTGGACCAATATGACCGCAACTCACTCTTTTTATTCAACCCCATGAGGAGGGAAAGGCCCAGAAAGATCTTAAATTCGGAGACCGTAATTGGTCTCCAATCTCTGGCAAGGGTGGACTGGGGCATAGTGGCGATGTATTGACCAGCGTATAAATTGCTTTGGTCCACAATAGATCTAAAGAGATCTTCGGTGAAAAACAGCGAATAAAAATCCAGTGGCATAAAGTCAACTGTTTCCACCTGAATTCCGGGTTGGCCAGTGAAAGGGGGAAGTAAGGGTGCTGCAGAAGTGGTGGGTACCCAATTTGGATTGGCCAATGCAGCAGGAAGGGCACTATGGGCACGACGGGCCTGTGTTCGTCTTCTTGGTGGCAGCGGGACACTACTAGTGCTTGCCACCTCGCCAGCTTGAACTGCACTTATGGGACTCGCCACGTCACCACGTGATACTGCAGTGCTGGATGTACGACCAGGGTGTACTAGGCCGCTGGTGCTTGCCAGTTCACCAGAAGGAGTAGCGGCACTAGTACCTCTCTGCTCCCTACGAGAGCCCTGCGGTTCATGCACTTCAAGGACAGCATAAGTTCGGGGTCTGGTACGCCTGACCTTAGCAGGGACCACAACTCCGTCGTCAGAGCTATCTGTCATGGAGCCGCTGTCCTCTACAGGATCGTATTCTGAGCCTGAATCTGACAGATGAGTGACTTCCTCTTCACTATCTGTCATGCTCAGAATCCTGTAGGCCTCTTCACTAGTGTACCTTCGATTTGCCATTTTGGCCTCTAAATTTAGGGGTACACTAGTGAGACTCACAGGCAAAAAAGCTCCCGACTGTCAGCGACTGATTCAAAACGCTACCAAAAAACTGTTAGCGATCGCAGGGATCAGGCCTGACTCTGCGACCGCTGCAGTTATGTGTGCTTAGTGTTTTGTAAGTGTCAGTAATCGATCGATACTGCACTTGGGTGGGCTGGGCTGGGCTGGGCCGAGGAGCAAAACGCAGGTGCTAGCAGGTATCTGGGCTGATCCCGCTAACACTGCGTTTCAGGGAACCCTAAACTTCTGGGGAGTATAGATCTGATCGGATCAGATATCGATCCGTTCAGATACTATAGCACTAAGGGAGGTGTATGCTGCGTGCGTGGGTTTTAGCGGTACTGGCGCTAACCTGACGCTGCCTGGGGCGACGCAGACCTTATTTGATCCTAAAAACTTAACTTCTATCACCGCCGGGCAATTAGGGGGTTAAACCTTTATAGGGTAATAAACGGCGGGTGCCCTAAAACTATAATAAACTGTAATAAACTGTAATAAACTATAATAAACTACAAAAAACAAACTATCTAACCAGCGTCACCCGTAACACTTATACGGTGATCGCTGGTGAAAGGGTTAACTAGGGGGCAATCAGGGGGTTAAAACCTTTAGCAGGTAGTATATGGGGGTCCCTGTCGCTATAAAACACTGACAGCGAACCTATATACTTACCTCCCTAAACTAGCGTCACCTGTGTCACTAATACAGCGATCAGAAAAACGATCGCTTAGCAACACTGGTGACGGGGGGTAATCAAGGGGTTAACTTTTATTAGGGGGGGGTTAGGGGGTACCCTGGACCTAAGGGGGGGTACCCTAGACCTAAAGGGGGCTACCCTAACAGCCCTAACACTTATAACTGACAAACTGACACCAATGCAAAAAAAAAAAAAAAAAACTGCTATTGGTGTCAGAGTGACAGTGGGTACAGGGGGGTGATCGGGGGGTGATCGGGGGGTGACAGGGGGGTGAAAAGTGTGCCTGGCGTGTTCTACTGAACGTGTGGTGTTGGTGCACTTACTTGGATGTCTTCTCTCCTCGGCGTCGGATCAAAAAGACCGGCTCCGTGAGAGATGACATCACTTCCTCTCCCTCTGTTTACATTACAGAGGGAGAGGAAGCATTCGATTCGTGGGAGCGATCGGGAGGGGGTGGCCATCAATGGATGGCCTCCCCCTGACCCCTAATCGCCCGCGAACGAGAGCCGACCACTCAGGGCACCGGGGGGGGGTCCGATCGGACCCCCCGCCCGCGGGAAGGCATCACGTACTAGGTACGTGATTTTGCCTGCCCGTGCCGACCTGCTCACGTATATAGGCGTGAGGCGGTCGGCAAGTGGTTAAACCCCCCTCGTGACCAGACCAATTTTCAGCTTTCAGCGCTCTCACACTTTGAATGACAATTACTCAGTCATGCAATACTGTACCCAAATGAATTTTTTGTCCTTTTTTTCATACAAATAGAGCTTTCTTTTGGTGGTATTTGATCACCTCTGGGTTTTTTATTTTTTGCGCCATAAATGAAAAAAGACCGCAAATTTTGAAAAAAAACGCATTTTTCTTAGTTTCTGTGATAAAATTTTGCAAATGAGCAATTTTGCTTCATAAATTTTGGCCACAATTTATACTGCTACATATCTTTGGTAAAAATAACCCAAATTAGTGGATATTATTTGGTCTTTGTGAAAGTTATAGAGTCTACAAGTTATGGTGCAAATCATAAAAAATTGATCACATCTGATGCACTGACGGCCTATCTCATTTCTTGCGACCCGAACAAGTCAGGAAAGTACAAATACCCCCCAAATGACCCCTTTTTTGAAAGTAGACATTCCAAGGTATTTAGTAAGATGCATGGTGAGGTTTTTGATGTTGTCATTTTTTCCCACAATTCTTTGCAAAATGAAGATTTTTTTTTTTTTTTTTCCCCCCACAAAATTGTCATTGTAATAGGTTATTTCTCTCATATACCATGTATATACCACAAATGACACCCCAAAATACATTCTGCTACTCCTCCTGAGTATTACGATACCACATGTGTGGGACTTTTTCGCAGCCTAGCCACATAGAGAGCCCCAACATGCATGGAGTGCCATCACGTGTTCTAGAAGCATAAATTACACATCTAATTTGTTGACTAACTATTACACTTTTGAAGGCCCTGGAGAACCAGGACAATGGCACGTGACACTGACGTGGCACTGATGACAAATGGCACTGATACGTGGCACTGATGTGGCACTGATGACAGATGGCACTGATACGTGGCACTGACACTGATGTGGCACTGATGACAGATGGCACTAATACATGGCACTGATGACAGATGGCACTAATGACAGATGGCACTAGTACGTGGCACTGATGACAGATGGCACTAATACGTGGCACTGACAGATGGCACTAATACGTGGCACTGACAGATGGCACTAATACGTAGCACTGATGACACGTGACACTGATGACAGATGGCACTAATATGTGGCACTGATGACATGTGGCGCTGATGACAAATGGCACTGATATGTGGCACTGATGACACGCGGCACTGATGAAAGATGGCACTAATACATGGCACTGATGACAGATGGCACTAATACGTGGCCCTGATGACAGATGGCACTAATACGTGGCACTGATGACACTGATGACAGATGGCACTGATACGTGGCACTGATGACACTGATGACAGGTGGCACTGATACGTGGCACTGATGACACGTGACGCCAATGACAGGTGGCACTGATGACAGGTGGCACTGATGACAGGTGGCACTAATGACAGATGGCACTGATGACAGATGGCACTATGTGGCACTGATGACAGATGGCAGGGCAGATGGCAGGGGCAGATGGCAGGGCAGATGGCAGGGGCAGATGGAAGGGCAGATGGCAGGGGCAGATGGCAGGGCAGATGGCAGGGGCAGATGGCAGATAGCAGGGCAGGTGGCAGGGGCAGATGGCAGGGGCAGATGGCAAGGCAGATAGCAGGGGCAGATGGCAGGGCAGATGGCAGGGGCAGATGGCAAGGCAGATAGCAGGGGCAGATGGCAGGGCAGATGGCAGGGGCACATGGCAGGGGCACATGGCAGGGGCAGATGGCAGGGGCAGATGGCAGGGCAGATGGCAGGGACCGTTAACAGCGGGACACCTTTTTTTCCTTTTTTTTTTTTTCTTTTACACTTACCGCCGCAGCGGTTCCGCTCTCCCTCCTCACACGCTGTCTCTGTGTGAGGAGGGAGAGCCGGCGATGAGAGATGATCTCATATGTTTACATATGAGATCCTCTCTCATTGGCACCGCCGATCGCACTGTAAACGGCCGCTGTCATTGGCCGTTTACGGTGATCTGTGACTGGCTGTGTCCGAGGGACACGGCCAGCACAAAACTTCCGCGATGCGCGCCCGCGGGAGTGCGCAATGCGGAAGTAAACAGGAGGACGTCCAGGGACGCCCTCCCGGCAATTGAAGTCCGCGCTGTAGCCGTCTTTCGGCTATAGCGCGGACGCCTAGTGGTTAAAGTACTCTTAATGCCAATCAAAGCGCCTGTCACTAAATAAAATGGTTAGCTTACAGTCCTGTTTACATGTTGTGCTTGCTTTGCTTTAAAAATGATACCCCACGTTGCTTTCATGGTGCTTCAATGCATCTACAAAGCCTCCATTGAAATCTATGTCAAAGCTCACTCACAGCACCTGCATCTTTTGAGAGGAATGTATTCAGCTTTAGCTGTGCTTTGTTTTGTAGGTATTGCAGGTATGAGATATCCCAGGATGTACTGGGAAACCAGTGAACTAGAAAGATGTCATCAGCAGTCACTTCCCGTTCATGTGCATTGTAAAGGACTAGCGTTAAATGTAGAGCTTTAAGGACACCGCCACTCGCTGGTTCTTCTTTTTAAAGGCTTCGTTTGCCCATTTTTATTAAAAGCAAGTTCAGCAAACAAACATAGGTTTCCCTCACAGGGGTTTTTAGCATTCCTTTTTCCATCAACAAAATGACATTCAGCCTAGTTGGCTCTCACTTGCAGCACTGCTGCTCGGGCCTTATACTCCAGGCCCTTGTCTGTCCTGTACAGACTGTTTCACCAACCACCCACCTTGGTGCATATAGCTAGCAGCCTCTTGCTGCACTGGCTCCCACGTGGAGCCCTCCTGACTCCTGGTACTCAGACTTCCTATCTGCCGGGGTGGAGCCCAGAACCATGGTCAGGTTGTTACTAAAAGCCCAGCACACACCTGACCAATTAGTATGCTGGCTGTTCTCAAAATCAGGACCCAGGACTAGAGATTTCATCCCACCCGGATCTCTCAGAAATCCCCAAGCTCCAGGTCCCAAAGTGGACTTTGCAAAACACTGAGGAAACTGAAAGGCCAGTTTCCTCCTCATGTTACAAGCTCCCTGAAGCCCCTCAACCCATCCGGTTGAAAATTCTGGGTCACAAACTCCTTCTAGACCCTGGCAGGGCAACGCTCTGCCACAGCATATATTCTGGGAGTGTCTGGTGGTCACATCTGGGATGTGCAGCCTGGAGCAACAGGAAGGTGAGCGGGGTCCAGACTGGAGCAAGCAACTAGCAGATGGCACACATGGTGTGCAACAAGGGGATGCTATAAAGGAAGGTGATCAGGGACTGAAGACAGAGGAATGAGCGGCAGAGGATCAGCAAACCAGAGGGTCAGCAGAGCTGGGGTCACTACTGAGTGGGGGATCAGCAGTGCTGGGGGTACTACTGAGTGGGGCATCAGCAGAGCTGGGGGTACTACTGAGCAGGGGATCTGCTGAACAAGGGTACCAATGAGCTGGGGATCTGCTGAACAGGGGTACTAATGAACTGGGGATCTGCTGAACAGGTGTACTAATGAGCTGGATATCTGCTAAGTGGGGGTAATAATGAGCTGGATTTCTACTGGGCCTCATTAAAACAAATCAAAAACCAAAACTCACACAGGGCTTGATTAAAGCTTCAAAAAAAGCATCACTGAAGCATCATCGAAGCACCACTGAAGCATCATCCAAGCATCACGAAAGCATCACCGAAGCATAAAAACACATCAAAAAAACATGTTGAAGCCTTAGGCGCTTTAATGTGTGCTTAAGTGGAAGCAAGTGTAAATGAGCCCTTAAAGCATTTAGATTTTTGGTGAGGGAGGGGTATTATGTTGCTGGGGGATCTATTGTTGCTGGCTGCAGGTGATCTGTTTTACTACCTTATGTGTTCTCATTAACAAATTCCATACAATTACTTAGCACCACACACTAATACCCGGTTCTGTATTCTCTAAAAGGGGTGGTACTAGGAGGTGGGTAATGGGTGAAAAAAAGGGACGGTGCTTGGAGGTGGGCAGGGGGGTGGAGACAAGGGTTGACTAAGAAGGGGTGAGTACCTACATCTATTCTCTGAGAAAACAAAGCCCTGGAAATGAGTATAAGCATCATGTGCTCAGGTATTAAAAAATTTTTTTATATGTATATATAGTGGTACTTTTTGGGGGGAAGATGGGAGTGGGCGCGGCGAGCTGAGATGAAAGTTCAGCCTCTCCCACCTTCCCCTGCAGTCTTCGGGGGCAAGTCACAGGTTCTAGAAGACTACAGGAACATTCACAAGGCACAGCGCGGCTCACACATGCACAGTAGGAAAATGGCTGTGAAGCTGCAAGGCTTCACTTACCGTTTCCCTTACTTGCTATGCCGGCGCCTGCACCCAAACCTGATTAAAGACACAGTTAGGGTGAGGACATCGCTGGATCTCTGGACAGGTAAGTGTCCTTATATTACAAGTCAGCAGCTACAGTATTTGTAGCTGCTGACTTTACATTTTTTGGGGGGGAGCCTGGAGCTCCTCTCTAATTTACGCTTTAGCAAATCAATCCCAATATGTCTCTTTTACAATGAGACTCTTGTTTCATGTGTAACAATGACAGTTTTCCCCAGTCATTTCTTTGATGAGTCAAATTATTTTCAGTAGTTATATTGGATTTCAGCTATCTCTTTTCATCATCCTTTCTTTTCTCTTGAAGTCTAAATGGTTTAGGCTATTTGCTCAGCAAAGGATATTTTATAAGAATTAGATTAGATAATGTCTTAATTATAAAAGTTTGGTACCATTCTTGTTATATGAAAGATAATAAAGACAAAGTGATGCACAAGATTAATTGGGTTATTTTTAAAGTTCTCTTATTTTACTGACCAATATGTTCAGCCCAATAATGTGTGATTTATTTAACGACTTCAGCTCCAGAAGGTTTTACCCACTTCCTGACCAGGCCATTTTTTGCGATACGGCACTGCGTCGCTTTAACTGACAATAGCGCGGTCATGCGATGCTGTACCCAAACAAAATTGACGTCCTTTTTTTCCCGCAAATAAAGCTGTCTTTTGGTGGTACAGTATTTGATCACCTCTGTGTTTTTTTTATTTTTTGCGCTATAAACAATAAAAGAGCAACAATTTGGAAAAAAACGCAGTATTTTTTACTTTTTGCTATAATAAATAATAATTAAAAAAAAATTTTTCCTCAGTTTAGGCCGATATATATTCTTCTACATATTTTTGGTAAAAAGATCGTAATAAGAGTTTATTGATTGGTTTGTGCAAAATTTATAGCGTCTACAAAATAGGGGATAGTTTTATGGCATTTTTACTTTTAAATTTTTTTATTAGTAATGGCGGCGATCTGCGATTTTTATCGAGACTGCGACATTATGGCGGACACATCGGACATTTTTGACTCATTTTTGGGTCCATTGTCATTTATACAGTGTTATGACTAATTTCTGATTGGGACTCTAAGTTAATACTGCAGCTGCAGGAGCAGATTCACAGGACTCAATCACTGTGTTTAAAATGTCTGTTCAGTGTCAAAATGTATTATTACATGTTATTTTATACATAGATAAGAAAGGGGTGGTGTGAGATGTTATTAAAAACTAATGTAGCAATAACTCACGGTGGAGCTGCTGGTTTAAGCGGGTCTGTTACCTTCACTTTGCTTCCCTCTGTTTCACCGGCACCGGGTCTAGGGGTTCCGTTAAGTTTACTGCTGGACGACACACGCACCAACACTGGAGTACGTTTTCAATGCTTTATTGAACAGTCAAACTTTAGGAAGTAGCAGGAAAGAGATGGAAAGGGAAACCTTCAGGAGAAACTCAAATATCTTCTTACAAGATCTTAGCGACAAATGTCCCAGTAGAATTCAGATAATTATGTGGAATGCATTCCCCTCATGGGACGCACTCTTTGCTCGTCTGAATAGGCCTCTCTCAACGTTCTAGCAGCCAGTACGCAGCACGAATCTAAAGTCTCTGCCACAGACTCACTTGAGGGGTAAATCTGCAAGATCCTCTGCCACAGGATGTATCAGATCTTCTGCAGTGAACAGTCAGTCACAGGGCCTGAACCTTTAAGCCGAACTGGCGACACTATGCTGTATAATTACTTCTTTTGGATACATCCTTCAACCGAGTCATCAGGCCCCTCTATAGACCAGCACGCTGCGTGATCTCTCCAAGACGGGTCCTCCCCTGGGATCTCCTCGGCTCTCCAGCTTCGTCACACAGGACCGACAGCTCAGGACCATTCCTCGGCTGCGGTAGTAAGCCCCAGACAAGCCTCTGGACCCAGCCCTGCGTCGTAGCATCGTGGGCCTCCTGATCGGAGGACCAGCAGGTGGCTGAAAAACGACCTTAGAACATGGCGTCTGTCCCATAAATACCCCCTTCCCAGAATGCAACTTGGAGGACCACCTCCACCGAGCTTGTCTCCGAGACAGAGGAGCATCTATACACTTCGACACATTGCTCTTCCAACACCGACTAATGGTAACAGCGACACCCGCCGGTCAGCACGGAAGCACACACAACGTCAGCCAAGCTGGAACAGAGGCGAACTTTTAACCTTCCTAACACACAATTTACTAAATTTACCTAATCTGCGGTAGATTGTAAATCTACCAGCGCTACACTAACAAATAGAAATATATTATTAAAAGCTAGCGAATAGAACAATTGCAAAAGTAAAACCTTGAGAGGAGAGGGGGGAGTAGAGAGCTTTTAGCAGAAGATGTGTCTGTGTGTTAGGTGAAGGTTACAGAACACATTTCGACAGTGAGAACAAAATGTAGTCTCTTGTGCTTAAATGAACAATACAGTGAATGTCCATGTCAACAGCGATCAGTGCGATTAAAAATGCATTGATTACTGTGTAAATGACACTGGCAGTGAAGGGGTTAACCACTAGGGGGCAGTGAAGGGGTTAAGTGTGTCCTAGGGAGTGATTCTAACTGTGAGGGGGCTGGGCTTGAACACACAGGACAGTGATCACTGCTCTCGATCACAAAGAGCAGTAGACCACTGTCCTGTCACTAGGCAGAATTAAGAATGCTTTGTTTACATAAGCATCTCCCCATTCTTCCTCTCCGTGACACGATCGCGGGCCCGCGTCAGACATCAAGTCCGCAGGACCCGCAGTCACGGAGACCGCGGCAGACACGCGCGCCTTCAGCTAGGGGACACGCGCTCGCCACACCGCTTCTTAAAGGGGACATACCTGTACGCCCTTTTGCCTGCCAGTGCCATTCTGCCGATGTACATCGGCGTGCACTGGAAGGCAAGCGGTTAAACAAAAAAAGACCAACAATTTTGAAAAACAAAAAACAATATTTTTTAATTTCTGCTATAATACATATCCCAAAAAAAAAAATCTAAAAAAAAGTCTTTATCAATTTAGGCCAATATGTATTCATCTACTGTACATATTTTTGGTAAAAAAATCCCTATAAGCATATATTGATTGGTTTGCGCAAAAGTTATAGCGTCTACAAACTACGGGATAGATTTAGGGACTTTTATTTATTTATTTTCTTTTTACTGGTAATGGTGGCGATCTGTGATGTTTAGCAGGACTGCGACATTGCAGCGGACAAATCTGACACTGAGTGACACTTTTTGGGGACAAGTTACAACAATAATAAAAATGCACTGATTACTGTATAAATTACACTGGCAAGGAAGGGGTTAACACCAAGGCCAATCAAAGGGTTAAATGTTCCCTAGGGAGGTGCTTACTAACTGTGTGGGGCAGTGTCACACTGAAGAAAAGAGAGATCCGTGATTCAGCTTCTCTCCTGTGAACGATCGGTGGGTCGCAGTGTGGACCTTGGTGGCCGCCAGACCAGCTGATGGCTCCGGCTGTGTCCAATCACTGCGGGAGCGGTGCCCCCTAAACTGCGTACACAAAATCACATACAGGGGCGTACCTAAAGCATTTGGCACCTGGGGCGGATCCTATATCTGGCACCCTCCCCAGGCGGGCGGGCAGCGCACCACACATCGACGTCAAGTGGGTGGTATATAATGCTACGTTAGGGTGATATACAGAGCCAGGTTAGGGTGATATATAGAGCCAGGTTAAGGTGATATATAGAGCCAGGTTAGGTGGGTATATAGTGCCAGGTCAGGGTGGTATATAGTGCCAGGTTAGGTGGGTATATAGTGCCAGGTTAGGGTGATATGTAGTGCCAGGTCAGGGTGGTATATACTGCCAGGTTAATTGGGTATATAGTGCCAGGTCAGGGTGTTATATAGTGCCAGGTTAGGGTGGTATATAGTGCCAGGTTAGGGTAATATATAAAGCTAGGTTAGGTGAGTATATAGTGCCATGTCTGGATGGTATATAGTGCCAGGTCAGGGTGGTATATACTGCCAGGTTAGGTGGGTATATAGTGCCAGGTTAGGGTGATATATAGAGACAGGCTAGGTCTGCATGTAGTGACCATGTGCATTGCTCAGTAACTTAGAGCATCTCAGAAGATTCCCCGGCTGCTGTGGTCTCTCCTCCTCTTTGTTCTTTAGCTGCGGGAGGGGGTCAGCCTGAGGGGAGGAGTCTGTAGGAAGAGTGGAGGAGCCAGCCACACCCAACCCCACCCACCACCTCTGACTGCCTTGGGAGATAGTGAACATCCTCGAGAGACAGTCTAACATGATGAGATGGGAGAGGGGTGAGTTACAGACAGCTTCCCCCACAGTGCTGGGCTCTCTGCTGATCAGATCAACTATTTACAAAACTTGCAATGCCGGGGAAGTGCAGGGTCCCCACATGTACCTGGGGTCCCTGGGCAGTGCCTGACACCCCCTCCAATGTGAGTCCACCCCCCGCACCCCCCTTTGTACGCCACTGCACCCGGGCCGCCCTGTCACAGTAAATGTACGTGGAGCGGTCCAGAAGTTAAAGAAACAGCTCTTTTTTTGGTAGATGTGAAAGGATTAAAGAACCTATATGTATTTTATATCTCATGGTTGAATTTCTAAGTTTGCAAACCAGCTGCGGCCTAATGATACACTAGTAGAATTTTGTTAGAACTTTTTTCATTTTAAGAATCTTTGTTCGATTTTCTAATTGTTACTGGGGTCAAATCGACATTCATTTTCAACAACAGTGATGAGAAGGGAGCAGACTATAAAATGTTTCTCAAATGAATACATTTCTAACAGTGTATGTGTGTTTTGCTCAGGACATTCCAAAATCGAATGGTAAAATTCTAGCCAGGTGCTGGATCACAGAAACATGGAGACATTGTTCCCTTTACAGTCCATTTTACCTTTTGTATTCTACTGCTATGCTGGGTGTTGTTTTGCACTATCCTCTCCAGTCAGCCAAAGGAGAACAATAGCCAGGAAAGTCAATGGACTTCTATGCCCAATGCTGAGGATCATGGGAAGCGTAGCCTAAAAGATTAATCACAGAATGGGACTTATGTGACCTTTAGAATACAGTTCCCATAGGACACTGAGAAGGAAGGGGAGTGGTGGAAGATCTTTTAACAGACTGCACCAGAAACCTCTTCCTCTTTGCAGCACAGGAGCCAAGATGTGCACATCGGTCCTGGTGCACACGGATCATCTACTGAGCGAGAGACCAGAGCCAGAGACCGAGACCTGGAGGCACTGCTGCTGCAGGGAGAATGGTGCACCCTTTCACCCTCTACTTCCCACTGCTGATCACCGGAGGCATCCTGTGGAAAGACTGAGGGTGGCCTCCTTCTACAGCAAGAGTTCATCTCTGCACTGCATGGACTGGTGAAAGAACTCCCTGCCCATAGTTCACACTGCTAGTAGGGGCTGAGTTACTGGAGGCAGGACATTAGGTATACTGCACCTATATTACTTCTTTGATGTACTTTTATTGCATGCTGGTTTACTAAAACTGTCATTAAGTGCACAAACACTTTTTAAAGGGCCCAACCAATAGCCGGCAGAAGAACAGCATTAAAGCGGAATTTCAGTCATTTTTTCAACGTTCCATCTATAAAATCTTCTGCCCTTGTTGTTTTAACTTTGGATAGTAAAACATTTTTTTTTCTGCCAGTAAATACCTTATACAGCCCACTTCCTTTTTCTTGTCTGGTCATTAGCCTAGGCTTATGACATCATGCACAGCTCTCTCTCTCTCACTCTTGTGAGAGTTTGCCATGAAGGAAGGGGGGTGAGTCATAAGAGGGCCAATGAAAGCTGCAGGGCTGCAGAGCTGGAGGTGTGCCTCTGTGTGTCTGTGTAAATCCAGGAAGTGAACAGGCAGCAGCTTCAGCTGCACACAGTTAAAATGGCTGCAGCCAGACTTAGTAGAGGGAGATTTCTGCAACATATTTGGCAAGTACAGAATCACAGTATATAACATAATATGCAAAGTGGTTGTAGGGAAGCTTCAGAATGGCTAATATGTTTTTATTATAAATTATGTGATCAGACTGCAGTTCCTCTTTAAGAACTGCCCCTCCTGTAAAACCATCCAGCTAGTTCCCTTCTCCCATTTCCTTAATTTCAATGGATATTGCCTACCCAGTTGGTTTAGGACTAGCATAGCTGCCATTAGTGCACACTGGCAGTATAGTCCCCAGCAATTTGTTAGGTCAAGCTTCACTGTTGCTCACTGTTACCCCTGTGGCTCTGCTACTGTTTATGCTGACCTGGGCTTTAGGTATCAGTTTATGCTTAGCCCTTACTGTTATTAACTGTGTATGCTGAACTGTGTTACCACAATTGCCAAATGATGCAATATTTGTTTGGTTATCAACTTTAATGAGTGATAATACATTAAGAATACCTCTGGGTATTGGGTGGAAGAACTGGCTATAAATTCTGGCACAATCCCCAAACGATTACATGAGTCAAAAAAGAAGTGCCCCCATGTCTCTCCAACAGGGATTTTGAATTGCCCAAAAATACACCAGATAACAAAATTAACAATAATGATAAAATATGAATTTCTATTATAAACATTACAAAGGTTAAAAGAAAAAAAAAGCATGTAATCAAAGCTATAAAGATATGGTAGGGGCATCAATACACCAAGCAGCAACAAAGAATAATTGGATCGACACGTTTTTCCCGAAAACTGCTTCCTCAGGATCCACTTTGTTTTTCAATCTTTGTAATATCATAACCAGAATGAAATAAGGCCCAACGAGCACCAAACTGTCAAATAATATGACCTAGAAAACTTCAGAGATTGAAAAACGAAGCTTTGATCACATTTTTTTTTTTTTTTACTTTTTTAATGTGTAAAATAGAAATTAATATTTTATCAGTATTGTTAATTTTTTTATTTGGTGTATTTTTGGGCACTTCAAAAATCCCCACTTCCCATAATCTCCCTGTTGGAGAGACCTAGTTGCACTTCCTTTTTGACTTAGGAATACCTTTGCTAACTTGTTTGGTGCCTGCTTTTGATAAAGCACTATTATTGGGTAATAGGAATTATTTACCATGCTTTACTGTGTTTACTTGCTTTTACACTCAACCTGGTGTGTCAGAGGAGCTGAGGCCCTTGGAAAGGTCAAAGCAAAGAACAGAGGACATACTTTATTCAGTGGCTTCTGCGGGGGTAGCGCTGCAAAAGCAAACAATATTTTGAAGTACATTCGAACAACTATTGTCCTGTGATTGAATGTACAAATAATTTTTCTACCAATGTTCATACAAATATTCATATAAACATTTGTTCGAAAATCTGCTGTGTGTATGACCAGCATTAGACTCAACTACTGTATAATGCCACTTTCAAGAAGCCTAACCCTTTAAAAAAGTTTAAGTTTAACTCAAAACTGACGGGTTAAGATACCAGCGCGTCAATATTTAATAGTTGGATTCCTGTGTGCATGTGCAGATGCATGATTTCAGGGAGAGGTGGATGACGCTGGGTGGATGTGAAGGTCCTATTGAGATCCCTTTCCCATTTGCCAAGGCTCGGCGTGATGAAATCATCTGGAAGTGATATGAGCAAGGCATAAATCTTGGATAGAGTGCGGGGGAGGGGGTCCTTGTCTTCACAGTAAGATTCAAACAAAGTCCGTTGACTGCAGAAATGAGTCGGAGGGGTTCAGGGTTCAGAAGAAGTGCTGAAGCTGAAGCTCTTGCCAGAAAGATAATCTAAACTGGCCATCTGGCTGCACCAATAAGGAGATTGTGGGCCAGGCGTTAGCAATTAAAAAATGGGAGGTTTGAAAGCAGTCCCTCCCCAGAAGATTCTGAAACAAGCCACATTCTATTACCGGAGGGAATATGGAATTTCCCAATAAGGGAATTAGTGGGAATGGGTAAATAAAAGTTCCGGTTTCATGTATGCCATATGTCCGACTCGAAGAGTAGGTCCTATAGTGGAATGTGACTTGAGGGAGGCAGGTAAGTAAAGCACCATGGCGCCCTGTTCAGAGAGATAGTGTTAAACTGCTGTTCTATATGCATTGATAACTAAAGCTCTTTGTGTCTGCACCAATCTATTATTCTGCCAAGATGGGTGGCTTGGTAATATTTGAATGCGTCTGGGTCGGCTACTCCCCCATAGATTTTAGGTAGAGTCAGAAGGCTTCTACCAATCCTAGGCCGTTTGTGTGCCCAGATGAACTTCGTAAAGAGGGTATTTATTTGGCAAAAGAAGGTTGAAGGGATGGAGATAGGTAAAGTCTGAAAGAGGTACAGGAACTTTGGCAGGATGCTCATTTTGATGATGTTACAGCAGCTAGATCAGGCAAAAGTTTCACAGGGGCTCCATCAAAGTCAATTTCACCTACCTCCCAGGCTTTGCACAGGATAAGATCTTTGTGAAAGTAGCGATGCAGGCGACAGATGACATCTCTGGGTCTGTTCGAATCTGGAGAACAAGGGATCTGTGCACTCTGTCGAATTCTAGGTCCTGGGGGGGGCAATCAATGTAACCAGCAGTCGACATATCTCCAGGACCATGGGTTGCAGAATTTCCTGGCCTGTGGCTCCTGGGATGCCCCGCAATCGTAGGTTATTTTGGTGGCTCCGGTCCTTGAGCTCTTCCATGTGCAGCTGCAGTGAGGTGACCTGGGCAGCCTGTGTGGACTGTGCTTGCTCCAGCTGGAACACACGGCTCTCCAGGGATGATAAGGACGTTTCACCCGTGGAGATACTTTCAGATAGCAGCTGCACGTCTGCCTTGACTGAGTGGATGCCTCTGCGGTGTGCCTCCTCCAGGCAGAGAACCAGCACCTCTGACCACGTTGGCAGTGCCTGGAGGAAAGCCCTGAGATCTGGGTCTCCCATTACAGAAGGCAGGGGGGCTGATAGACCTGGAGAGGCTAGCGGTTGATATTCTGGGAAGCCTGTTAAGGAGTCTGAATCAGCTGACTGAGAGCCTTCTCCACATGTCCCCACGGTACAGGCCCGCAACGTGTAAGCCCGGGATCCGGGGAAGAAGTGCGTTATTTTTGACTGTGGCGGAGTCCTGTAAGTGCCCTTCCCCTTCTTCTTAGAGCTCATAAGGGGGTGTAAAGCGGCATCAAACGGTAAATAGTTGAGGGGATGGACGGAGCTCTGGTAGAACACGTCTTTACTCTGCCATGTCTAGACCATGCTCCCCCAAATTTTAATGCTTACATATATATGTTTGTGTCTGCAGATGTGAGGGGCTTTAAAACTTTTTTTGTGTTTTTTTTTATTTTTTACAGTATGTTAGTTTATTTTTTTAAAGGTTTTCCCTTAACTTTATTGCTATCACATAAGCGGCTAATAGATCCCTATGTGATAGCATGCTGCATATGACAGGAAGAGGACAAATCAAGGGTATATTAGACAACTAATGTCACCTCTGTACCCCAAAGAAGTTGATCAAGTATAGATTGTGCTTGATTAGCTTCTTGGTTACAGCAGCTAGGGAATGACAGTGCTGAACTAGTCATGATGTAATCCTTGCTGCTTCCATATTCATCATGAATGGATGGTCTGATCTCTCTCCACTCTCATTGCTGGTACTAGCCATTCTCATCCTGGGATTGCAGGACAGGGGTAGAGCCCAGGATACATTGCAAGGGGGTCAGATGGGAGGCTGTGGAAGTGATTGGCAACTTTACAGCCACCAAAAAAGCTGACAGTCAACTTGTCATGTACCTGGTGGAGATCGAGCTGTAGAGAGGGCTTCTCTTGTACCTCCTGTTCAATGCCCCTGATAGAGATAACAGGGAGTATAGGACATAGAGTGGCACGAAGGCCGGTATAGCAGGTGGCGCCAACTGAGGCCTGACAGGAACCCGATGGCCGTAGATCACTGGACAGGCACTGGGAACTGGAACTCCGTGTCGTTGGAGGCGAAGCCGGAACATAAGCCAGGGGATCGTCAACAGTCAGGCAGAGCAGGTACAGGAACGGGAGACTGAAGCCAAGACAGGATACAAGCCAGGTTCGGTACACAATCAGGCAGCAAGGTACAGGAGCATGAGACAGGAGCCAAACATAAGCAAAGGTCACAGGTAGGCAGGCGGAAGTCCAGAGGAAGGTACAGGTTCTGGTGCCAGTATGTGCACCACTGGCATGCGCCAATACACATTGCTCTTTGTGCACACGCTGGTGTGCCTGCGGCAATGCGGCAATGCGCCAATGCGCGTTTGTTGACCAGACTTCTCTTACACAACTTGGGAGTGTGCGTGGAAGCCTGCGCTGTCACTGATGTAAGCCTTTAGATTTTAAGCATATATACATTTTATAAATATTTTAGTATTTACATCTACTGTAATGAACTATGCTTGAATTTTTTTCATTGCAGTGCTTGGGTACATTTTCCTATATGCACAGATTTGCACATCCAAAAAAATTTTTAAGGACCAGTATGTGTCTGCAACAATTGATTGATAGCTATCTTTTTAACTGTCAATACATTAGTTACTTTTTTCAACTATATCTATAAAGTGCACCCCTAAAATTCATATTAATAGTGCTTATATAAATGACATTGCTGAATCCTCTAAAAGTCCCAAATAAAAAATCCACAATTGTGAACATGTCCATAGTACCTAGAAAACAACCTTCTGTGTAGAGTTTTCACTCCATCCACCAGTGAGCAAACAAAGCCTCCAATCAGAGTATGCTGACCGTCTATACATTGAGAGGTCAAATAACGCTTTTTAAAGTGTTACGTTCCAGTCTTTGGAGTGTAGATGGAAGAACGGAAAGAGGCTCTCCTGGGAGCAGGTTTTTTATAACATAATTGCGATCACAAAAAAGCCCCAGATGACGTCACCATATAATGACATGCATAGTGCAGAGTTTATGTGACGTGTGACATTATCACGCTGAGGACTACGGCAAACTTTTTGAGAATCTGTATTGGAGCTTATGAGATGCAAACTTTCTCTGCTATAATGTGAGTTTATATTTATTTTCAATAAACAATTGGGCTTTTATACTACACCATGAGGCTGTTTTGTTTGCCTTTGAGGAGTTGAGCTCATATGAGAGCTTAATGCCTCTGGACCACTGTTGGGAAGTGACATCCTTGTAAATGAGAAGATGGACCAGTTGAATCTGTGAGCGTTGATGAGGTCTGGTGAAGGCTGTGGAACCTGTGATGCTGAGATGCTGATCAGAGCTGGTGAGGCTTTATTTTAAAAAAATGTTATTTGACCACTCAATTTATAAAGGGTAAACACACTCTGGTAAGAGTCTTTGTGTGCTCACTGATGGTGGATGGTATGAAAACGCTACACGGGAGGTTGTTTTCTGGGCACTTTGGAGGTGTTCACAAACTCTGGACTTTTCATTTGGGACTTTTGGAGGATTCAGCAATGTAATTTATATAATCACTATTAATGTGTATTTTAAGCTCTGCACTTTAAAGATACTGTATATGTGGTTTAAATGTGTTGTCAACAAATTGTGTAAGCTGCTATTGGTGGATTTAAGGGTCTAAGCGCAGGTGAAATGGGAAACTTTTTTCAAATATTTTAAGTATTTTCCCTTTGAAATTATAACTTTTATTTTGGGGTGATTAGAATCTATTTACCAGTTATTGCTGACAGTCCATTCAAGAGCTGCCTTTTTAAAGCACCTCATTGCATTCTTTGAAGAAATGTTTTTTATAATAATGTGCATCCAAAACACTGTTCCCTTCACATATACCCAAAACGTTACTGGTCTTTTCTTAGCTAAACAGATCTAAAATGAACATATTGATTTTGTCAATAATATCTGCAGTGGGTGTTTGGTAGTCCTCCCTATTGTCAGCTTCTCAGTCACACATTCTCTGAGCTGTGTTGAAGGACTTCGCTAAACATAAATAATGAATAAAGAAGTGTCCATAAAGTATGAATGACACGTCCTGTTCTGAGTAATACAAGTGAAATGCTTGATGAACATTTGATTGAAGTGAATATAATAAATGCACGTTCTGGTCACCCAAGTGCACCTGCACCAGTGATCATATAGAATGCCTCCTTACCAGAGGTCTAGACTCCACATTATAAGAGTCTAGACAAACGTGGTATGTACACACAGGTGATCCAATCAGCTTCCTCTATTGTGCTGCAGGTGATGGTACAATCATGATGATGAAGATAACTCCATAGCAAGGCCCATAAGAAAGAGATAAAATGGCCACATAGTGTAAAACTGTTCCACAATTTTTTAAAGGTAATAGTGCAAAACACTTACATAAATCCAGTAGAAATCAGGCATTTGTAAATCCAAAACATTCCTAGAAGTTGATCGACAAGTGTGCAGGTTTGGCGTGCATAGTAACCGCATGGACATGGACTCCTCTGACGCATTTCATTAGAATTAGCGTCATCTGGGGCATGGGGAACATGTCTGTCACCATGCATATTTATACTATCCAAAAGGTGCAGCTGTCCCTGCTGTTCTAATCATGAATATAACCACGTTTCTATCAGTATAGTTGACGAAGCCTCGGTTTGAAAACAAGATGGACACCGGAGAACAATCAAGCCTCATTTTGGATTAGGGAGGTTGACGGAACGAAAGCATGATCTTGAGCTGGAAACGAGGCTTATACTTCCACGAGCCGAACATATTAGTAAACATGACAGGACACAACATCCTACTAGGAAGGTGCTATTCCCCCGAATCACAAACTGGACAAGAGTGCCATCTCAAGCGAATGGCATGGTAAGCTGGCGGTATCAATCTGACGATAATTAAAACATATATCAAAACAGATTATATAAAAAGGATAACATTGTAAACATATTTATTGTGTAAAAAAAAAACGAAAAAAGGGGAAAAAAAACCCCCAAAATTATAGCTGCCCCCTAATTACAGTGGAACACCATTCAATAATCCAATAAAAGAATATATTAAAATATACAGAAAAGGTGCCTCCATCTTTCATATATATAAAAAAATTCCTCTGGAATTATGGAAACATTTATCAAAACTGGAATGGGGGGAAGTTGGGACTTTATATGAGGCAGAGACTTGGTGGGGACTCATGCCTCCATCCCTGTCGATACGATAAAAAAGAAAAAGCGGGACTTTGAATGAAGCGCGCAGTCGATAGTGAAGGGTCAAAAGAGGGATGTAATTGTATAAAACATGATAAATATTCCATACAGATAGGTACATGGGTCACAAAAGTTCATCATTTGTTACATATATATATATTATATCGGCATTACACATTGCATGTACAAGGGTTAGAGGTTCATCTATAATAAATATATCTGTGTTACATTGGTACTACACATTGTATATACAGAAGCTCTACGCGTTTCGTGGAGTATTCATATCCACTCTTCAGGAGCGACAATGTGTATTAACTGAAAATAAAACATATAATAAATTATGGTCAAATGCTTGTAAAAAATAGGAAAGAATTGTAAAAATATATATAACTTGGGAATAACCCCTAGCCATAGAAATACTCACAACTACCATGCGGTATGAGCGCAATGGTGAGAGCTGGTGGCTCCCCTAGGGGCATCTTTTCCGGGAGCTGTGCCGGCGACCGGCGCAAGTGGGACCCCCCCACACATGCCAACACCGGGGGTGGCCAAAATTCCAAAGGGTGGTGGTCCCTGATAAGGATTCTATGGGTGAAATGGAGACATCTTGAGGGGTATCTAGAAAAAAATGTGAAAGTGAATGAGATGACGTGTGGGAAGAGAAGAAAAAAAAAAAAAATATTTTAATTGGAATATGTGTAAATGTGAAAGTGTGTGTCTGATGTGAAGGCAGCATAATGAGCCTGTGTCAAAAGTGGTAACCGTGAAAAGCAAAACCAATAAAATCCATTGTAATGTGTAATATACAAATCCAAAATGAAAATTAAGTCCAAATAATGTTAGTGAGTGCATTGTCTGAAATACCTTACCTAGTGCTGGGAGGTGAAAATTATGGTGAAGTGCTGGGTGCCAACAGTGTGTGAAGGGATGACCAACCCCTGCAAAGAACCAACCCCGAATGGGACACATGAGGACACGCACGCCGATCACATGCAAACGCCACGCAGGCGTGCAAGGACGGGGGGAGGCGCCTGGGGCCGAGAGATTAAATCTCGCGGTGTTTGGCGCCAAAATCACCCCCATATGCCGCTGATGGATACCACCTGACACGACGGCGCTCAATAGAACGCCGCACGCATGGCGTGTAAGGCGTGACGTTGATGCACAGTGCGGTGGCATCCCAACCCTCCCATTGATACATGGGGAGGGGAGGAAACCCCGCAGTGTGCATCGCAGCTCCCGGAAGTGAAGTGAGCTGACGCTCAAGCATCCAGATCACAAAGCGCTGATAAAGCAGGTGTGGAGATGATGTGTTATATTGACTGGGTAAAAAAAGCATGAACCAACTTTGTAGATAATTAATTGCTTAACAAAGTTGGGAATATATAAAGGAATTAAACAAACTTGATAGAATATAGTAGATAGCATGTATGGACCCACTGCAACAAAATTGTACTGATTGCTAAGGTCAGACCCGACTCTATACGGAATGCGCACCTCCATCCCTATTGCACAAGCAAGAATGGGGGGCAAAAAAAAGTAGGTCAAGAATTGTTAATGAAGGCATTGATGTCCCAATCTACATTCATACCATGGGGGGCAAAGGATTTTAAATCGTAAATCCACTTGACCTCTATTTGGGACACACCCCTTTTGATGGAACCCCCTCTCTATATACACTACATTAGCAAAAGTATTGGGACACCTGCCTTTACACGCACATGAACTTTAATTTTGTGTTGGCCCACCCTTTGCAGCTATAACAGCTTCTACTCTTCTGGGAAGGCTGTCCACAAGTTTTAGGAGTGTGTCTATGGGAATGTTTGACCATTCTTCTAGAAGCGCATTTGTGAACTCAGGCACTGATGTTGGATGAGAAGGCCTTGCTCACAGTCTCCGCTCTAGATCATCTCAAAGGTGTTCTAGCAGGTCAGTCAAGTTCCTCCACCCCAAACTCACTCATCCATGTCTTTATGGACCTTGCTTTGTGCACTGGTGCGCAATCATGTTGGAACACTTCAGCTGTTGCGGGCCATGTTTTGTATGTTGCAGGGTGGGTTCAGTGTGTTGAACAGCCACTTTTGCCTGTGTCTAAAGGCAGCTTGCAACACACACAAAAGACGCTCTTGAACACACTGAACCTGCCCCGCAACAGCGCAGACCCATCGGAACCATATCAGGCGGGTGGCAGTGTTCTATACAACATTGGCGCTCAGCAGATCGTTGGATAGTGCTTCCAACAAACTGCGCATGTGCCATCTCATTGGGAAATGAGGCCATTGGAGGCACTATCCTACAAAGGACTCTTTACAATAGAACACCAGCCGCCCCGTCCTTAACAACCAATGACTCATCAACTGTCAGCAGGCTTCTTCACTGTAAACAAAACAAAGCTGGCAATAAAAAATTCTGGAAAAAAAACAGCGTGGCCCCCCCAATCCTTACCAGGCCCTTCGGGTCTCGTATGTATTCTAAAGGATTTTAAGGGGATCCATACCAGACCCTTATCTGAGCATGCATCTTGGCAGGCCAGGAAAGGGGGGGTTTGAGTGAGCATCCCCCCTCCTGAACCATACTAGGCCAAATGCCCTCAACATAGAGGGGGCTTTGGGGAAGGGCCTCTTCCCCACAACCCTGGGCTGTGGTTGTGGGGGTCTGCAGGAGGGGGGCTTATCGGAATCTGGAAGCCCATTTAACAAGGGAGGCCCCAGATCCCACCCCCTCTTGGTGTATGAGTAGGGGTACAAACAATACCCCATAATGACAACGTGAAAGAAGTTTGTTTGAAATCTTTGCAAATTTATTAAAAATAAAAAACAAAGAAAATCACATGTACATAAGTATCCACAGCCTTTGCTCAATACTTTGTTGAAGCACCTTATGCACCAATTACAGCTTCAAGTCCTTTTGAGTAGGATGCTACCAGCTTGGCATACCTATTTTTGGGGAGACTCTCCCATTCTTCTTTGCATGACCTCTCATGCTCCATTAGGTTGGATAGGAACGTCGGTGCAAAGCCGCCCCTCCCCCCCGACACCTCCGTAACCCTCCCTATTCATGTGCCCGGCCCCTTTCAGGATGCCGGACACATGAAATACTATGGTGGGGATAGGCAGGGGGTGAGTATTTTGAAGCACGCGATTAGAGCCAGAGGCTCTAATAGGCTTTAAAATAGGGTGGGCTTGGGGCGCAGAGCACTGCATCCTGATCCCACCCTGTTGTGTGGCATAGCAAATTAATTTTCGCTATTTTTACACTAAAAATACTTGTCTCCCGATTGGCCAAAGCATTAGGCGATCCTATTGGATGCCTAACGCTTTGGCAGAAGACAGTGGAGGAAGCCTGAGGAGCCAAGCGGACACAGGAGCCACAGCCGCTGCTTCCCGCCATGGAGGAGAGCCGTCACTTCCTGTCGAGGAGGAGAGCCGTCGAGGAGGAGAGCCCCATCACTCCAGGAGAGGAGCAGAGCCCCGCCACACAAGGGTATGTGCCATCAGACCGGCCACGGGGGGGGGTGATTAGTAAAGTGACACCCGAGCCGGGGGACGCGCCTGGCTGCATTTGATGGGCAAAAGTGGTTGCATATACTGGGCACAATAGGCTGTATATGATGGGCACAAGTGCTTGCATTTGATGGGCACAAATGGCTGCATTTGACGGGCACAAATGGCTGCATATGATGGGCACAAGTAGCTGCATTTGATTGGCACAAGTGGCTGTATTTGATTGGCACAAGTGGCTGCATATACTGGGCACAAGTGGCTGCATTTGATGGGTACAAATGGCTGCATATGACAGGCACAAGTGGCTGCATATGATGGGGCACAGTGGCTGCATATGATGGGGCACAGTGGCTGCAGATGATGGGCACAAGTGGCTGCATATGAAGGGCACAAGTGGCTGCATTTGATTGGCTCAAGTGGCTGCATATGATGGGCACAAGTGGCTGCATATGATGGCCACAAGTGGCTGCATTTGATGGACACAATGGCTGCATTTGATGGGCACAATGAGGCTGCAATTGATGGGGGGGTCAGTATTTTTCAGTTTGTTTGCGCCCCCAAAAAAATTTTGAGCTCCAGCCGCCACTGCCTTCAGGTGCCTTTTGGCAAGTTCCAGGTGGGCTGTCATGTGCCTTTTACTGAGGAGTGGCTTCGGTCTGGCCACTGTACCCTACAGGCCTGATTGGTGGAGTGCTGCAGAGATGATTGTTCATCTGGAGGGTTTTCCTCTCTCCCCAGAGAAACACTGGAGCTCTGTCAGAATGACCATCAGGTCAGAAATGCTGCAGAATTTTTTCTGTACCCTTCCCCAGATTACCTTGATACAATTCTGTCTCGGAGGTCTTCAGACAAGTCCTTGGACGTCATGGCTTAGTTTGTGCACTGACATGCACTGTTAACTGTGGGAACTTGTATAGACATGTGTGTACCTTTCCAAATCATCAACTGGAGTCCACCTGTTGTAAATTCAATCAAGTTGTAGAAATATCTCAAGGATGATCAGTGGAAACAGGATGCATCTGAGCTCAATTTTGTGTGTCATGGCAAAGGCTGTGAATACATATGTACATGGGATTTTTTCCTTTTTTTTTTTTTTTTTTTTTTTTTTACTAAATTTGCAAAGATTTCAAACAAACTTTTTTCACGTTGTCATTATGGGTATTGTTTGTAGAATTCTGAGGGAAAATAATGAATTTAATACATTTTGAAATAAGACTGTAACATAACAAAATGTGGAAAAAGTGAAGTGCTGTGAATACTTTCCAGGTGCACTGTATTTGAGAAATTTCAGATGGAGGCGCAGGCAGTCAGCGGGGAGCATTTTGTTCTTTTTTTTCTTTTTCAGTGGTGGTGAGTGGCATGATTTACGATAGATCCACATCGGGGGAAATTATTTTAAAATTTTTAATAAAGGAATTATCAAAAACTCATGTACTGTCTTTTCACTTTTTACACTTTTTTGGTGAATGGGTAGGGGTACTATGTACCCCATACTAATTCAAATAGGGGGGCGGGATCTGATGGTCCCCTTGTTAAAGGGGGCTTCCAGATTCTTATAAGCCCTCAGACCCCCAACCACAGCCCAGTTTTGTGGGAAAGAGGCCTTTGTCCCCATTAACATGGAGACAAGGTGCCTTGGGGTGGGGGGTAAAGCCCCCTTGCCCCAAAGCACCCCTCCATGTTGAGGGCATGTGGCCTGGTATGGTTCAGGGGGGTTTCCTAGCTTGTTGGCTTCATGCTCGGATAAGGGTCTGGTATGGATTTTGGGGGGACCCCACGCCAATTTTTTTTACATTCTGGCATGGGGTTCCCCTTAAAATTCATACCAGACCCGAGGTCCTGGCATGAATTGGGAGGGGACCCCATGCTTTTTTTTTTTCTTATGAATTTTCTATTGTCAGCATTGTTTTCTTTACAATTCAGCTGTCAGTGGGGAATCCCACTGACAGCTGATGAATCATCAGTTGTTAAGGATGCGACAGCCGGCTTCCCACCTGCTGCTTAACAACCAGCTATTCTTCACACAGTATTCAAATTGGTCGATCATTTTTCGACTGATCCAAATTCGAATCGTTCTGAAAATTTGAAATTCGTTAGAAAATGAATAAATGAAACTAAATTTTACGAAAACAAAACAAAATTAGTAACATAACAAATCTATCTGAAACAAATTTTTCTATTCTGAACTGGTCTAATGTTTAAAAAAAAACAACACACACTGCTGAGCTTTGTGGACTGGCTCTGGGGACAGCAGTGGCCTCTGATTCCTCCAACTCCTATTAGCAAAGAAGAAAACGGCGCACAAGAAAGATGAATGCCAACCATAGCCTGGCATGCGTTCCACCCATGGAGCCAGAAGTGACGCACAGGCTCCACGGGTGAAATGCACACCAGGCTCTGGGTAGCATCCATCTTTTTCGATTGCAATAGTGGGTCATTTTTGGATGACATTTTGTTATGATAGAAGTTGTGGCACTTTTTTTTAACAGAAAAGTATTTTTTTAATTAAACAAATCAGCATTACAGCACAGTCAGCAAAAGATATTCCTGCAGGTACAGTACAAAGTATTGTCTATAAAGATATTCCACAATTGAGAGTTATTAACCTACAATCACGTTAAACCAATTTACAAAGGGGAACATAAGCAAATATATCAACTTGTTGTGAAGAGTATTGTCATTCAAGCAACCTCACCCAGTAGTGTACCATCAAACAGTGAAGGGCAATAAATCAGTATCGCGGGTGGAGGGAGAGAAAACAGAACCTCTTCTTTTGCTTTGTTCTTTGGGAGACTTTAACAAGTATGAAGTGGGAGATCCCTGAGGAGAACGGTAGGGGAAGAGCCGACGCTCAAGAGGTCAGCCCCTTCTGCCCCCTTAACCACAGGCATCTATCTATATGGACTACACCTTGTGAAATTTACCCAGGCATTGCCTACTCTCATAGGTAAGTCTGTATAGAGGCAATACTGAGTTAACCACCAATCGCCAGGAGCCAAGTGTGGGTGGGTTAGCCGATTTCCATTTGAGAAGTATGTCCTGTCTTGCATAAAACAAAGAGAAAGTAATACACAGTTTAGTATATCTATCCCCCTCAACTTCCTCCAGGTAGCTCAGCAAGAGCACCATAGGTTCCAATGTCCTGACCACCTCCCCCCAGTATGACCGGAGCCTGGGACAGGACCAGACCATGTGCTAAAACATCTCCAACTCACTTCTACATCTAGGACAGTATGCTTCAAGTTGTGGGTATATGTTGGCCATTCTATGCAGGGTTTAGTATGCCCTGTGTAGGAACTTGAGTTGTATGAACCTATCTTTTATCATAGAGGGAATAAAAGTAGATACACAGTCCTCCCATTCATCCTCGCCCAGGGCTGGAATATCCGCCCTCCACCTGTCCAGGGACCAAGTGGGTTTAGCGTCATGAGCCACCGTCAGGTATAGATACAGGGTTGAAAGGGGTTTCCCCATCACGCTGGAGGTCAACAGGCGCTTGATGGAGTCAGACTCGGGGACTAGCAATTCTTTAAACTGGGCCCGAACTGCATGTCTTGGTTGCCAGTACCTGAATTCAAAAGAGCTGGGTAGCGAATATAGTCGTCTTAGTTCTTAAAAAGACATGATCTTCCCATTCAGTATGATATGTTTCAAGGTAGTGATCCCCTTTTGGCCCACAGAGAGGGGTCCGGGATGTCATATAGGTGAGGCAACTTTGGGTTCCCCCAGAGTGGTGTTTGTGGGGATACATGATTTGGTTGCTTATATATTGCCTGAGCGTCCTGCCAAACCCGGATCATAGTCTTCAGGGGGGCAGTCAAGGAGTGGTGAGCTTTCACCCCCCTGAACACCAAGTTGCTCAAAGCCACAAAGGGCCCTTGAATAGCTGCCTTCAGTGTTACCGCCGGATTCTGTTTGGGCTGAGAGAACCACCATCACACCGTGACGAGGACGGCCGCCCAGTAGTACAAGAGGAAGTTGGGTAGCTCCAATCCTCCTCCCGATAAGGGAAGGTATAGGATACGCTTTGCTACTCGAGGTGGTTTCCCAGCCCAAGTAAATTAAGTTAGTACCCCCTCCAGTCGCTTGAAGAAGGCTTTAGGTAGATGCGATGGGGTGTTGTGAAAGAGGTACAGGAATTTCTGTAAGAATATATCATTTTTAGCAAGTTGACTCTGCCAACCAGTATTAGTGGGAGGGCGCGTCAGGCAGTACATTTAACTGTGAGCTGGGACATGAGGGGGTATATGTTCTTCTCAGGGGTGGGTGTAAATTAGAGACATTTCTATTCTAAAGAAGGGTATATAAGAAAAAATAGAAATATATGTCAACATTCAAACATATATATGGGTATAGCAATATGGTTTAATCTCCATGTATTTTTACACTTACGTTATTGCAGTGTGTTGCTGACTTAGCATTCCATATAATTATAAATTAAAAGCAACAGCAGGGACACGGTCTGTCAACCATAGAAATTCTTGGTTCCAAGAGGGAGCAATGGTTTTCAATTGTTAGAAATTTGTTTAGTATCCATATTGGGAGAGAATTGAGATGAAAATTTCATTCAAAAATATCTTTGGTAAGGGAGGGGGGGTAGATCCTCCCTTGGCCTTCCAAAAAAGAGGAAGGGAGGCCAGTAGGGGACGTAAGGATAGAGTATTTCTGAGGCCGAAAGGCAAATCCTGCAAAAAAAAAAAACATAATAGAAAAAATGTGTCATATTTCCTAGAGATTACAAACACTATTTTTATTTATTTTATTATAGTTTTTATTTTAATAGAGGTAATTTTTTGTGTGCAAATGATAAATCATACCTGAGAGGTATTTAGCAGCCAGGCTACTAATGTTGCTAGTGTATAGGGGGTAACTATAAAAGCAACAAATGAAATATCACCTGTTTAGTTAATTGGTAATTTTTAAATCTTAAATATAGACAACACAGATGCACTAACATGTTTACTGTTTAGTTATAACCTTTAGAAACAGGGTAGATTTGCTTATTGTAATTTGTTACAAATTACTGGGAAATGAAAAAGCACTAGAATACTCTTAATGATATTCTCAATTACTTTAGTTTTCCAAAATAGGGTAACAACATTCTTTTAATTTTAGATAGCGTTTTGGTATGCACATAAGTGGAGTGGTAACAATCAAGGAACGGAAGAGATGTCTTACCTGAATGTTCCAAAGATAAGCAAACTTCTAACAGCAAAGACCGGTGTCATACAACAGAGTGTGATAGACATCCGGCCTGCTGGCATGCTATCAGTATAAAAACCCTCTTCCTACCAATCAGCTGTTGCTGCTAATTGCAACAGCTGATAGTATGGGAGGGAGAGGAGGCAGGGTTTTGCCATGTGTGGCCCCCCAGGTTAAGTGCGCGCCGCCTCGTCCATGACATGCATGCGCGAGCCTGCACGTACGTCAGAGCGGGACCGCCCACTTCACCCGCCGACACAGCAGGCTTTCCCAGCGGACTGTGCATGTCCGCTGGGGTCGCAATGCAGGGAACAGTCACAAGCTGTATAGTGACTATGCCCACATAGTAACCTGCCACGGGTTACATAGCCCGGGCGGCTTTGTGTGCCTGGCGACACTCAGATTCAAAATCATACTTATTAAACGGAAATTATATTCCATGTATGGATTTGATGCACTTGACTATAAAGCAAAACCTTTTGGAAACAAGAAGGATTGGTGACAGATGTTATTTAAAGTGACAGGGTTGCATAGAATTTTTAAGTTACATGAATCCGGGTATATTAAAAAGTATAAATATGGATATACATCAATAATTATATAGTAGTACTTATTGAACAACATAGACATGTTGCACATTGTGTTTAGTCATACATAATGACATACATTTTTGGCAGGATCAGCATGAATGAAACACATTTGAACATGGTGTAGGGCAAAAAGAACAGACATCTGCTTAATATAGTGGTTGATATTGGTTATTGGAGACACAATTAGATTTAAATAAAAAATTTAGTCGCATCAAGTGATATATATTCTAGCAAGATCAAGTAGTATACATAGTATCAAATGGTATTTTAGTATTTTGGCAGAATCAAATGTGGATATACATCAACAATTTAGATGATAGTACTTATTGAACAACAATAAAGGAAATGTGTCCGACAGGCTGGCGTTAGTGCGGACTCTGGCTCGCGGATTGGCATAGAGCTATCACAGCCAGGTCATAAACCTGGGACCAAAACAAAACCTTTACAGGACCTCCCAGAGATACCCCCACTCCACAGAGTCGAAGGCTTTTTCCGCGTCAAGAGAGGCCACTACACCTGCCGACTCTGGTTGCGCCATATGTGTGAAAAGTCTTCTAATATTAATGTCCGTACCCCTCCCGGGCTTGAACCCTGTCTGATCTGGGTGAACCAGTGCTGATATGACCACCCTCAGTCTGTTGTCTAAGACCTTGGCCAGTAGCTTTGCATCCACGTTTATCAATGATATAGGGCGATATGAGGAGCATAAGGAGGGGTCTTTTCCTGGCTTAGGGATAACCACAACAGCCTCACTCAGGGAGCTCGGAAGTGCCTCAGCATTTAGTGACTCAGTTAACATGTTGTGGAGTCTAACAGCTCTCCAGCATACTCTTTTGTAAAATACTACAGGGATATTGTCCGGGCCGGGGGTTTTACCTGATTGAAGTGTCTGGAGTGCCTTTAAAATTTCCTCCACCGTGATGGGGTCGTCCAGTTTGTTGCGATAGGTCGAAGTCAAGACAGCAATATCAACGGGCTCTAGGTAAGAAGTCAGTCCTTTCACTAGTATAGGTCACCCTAGAGCTATACAGGGTTTGGTAGAATGAGACAAAACAGCTGTTTATCTCATCGGGGGCATATAGAATTTCACCATTAGGGCTCTGTATGTGCGGGACGCACATCCCCCCAACTGCTCCCGAGAAAGTCAGGCCAACAATTTCCCTGATCTTTCCCCTTGTTCAAATATGTGTTGAGATTGGGCCACATTTGTTTCTGTGTGAGAGAGGTGTGAAGACAGAGCACCTCCCCAGTCAGGGACTGTAGTCTAACATAGTCTTGAGGGTGGTCCCTAGATCTGACAAATCTCGCTTCCTGCACACCCGCCTCCATCTCTGCTCAAGTGAGCTCTTCTCTCTCTACGAATTTTAGCGATAATGGTCTGGTACTGTTCCCTTGAATAAGCCTTGAAGGCATCACACACCACCAGCGCATCTGCCAATCCGGGGTTGATGGCCCAGTAGTCTAGCAGCACACCTCGAAGTTGCCCATCCACCGCAGCATACGACACCCAGAATCTGGAAAGTCGCCACAATGTATCCTCCGGGGCCATGGACAGGTCCTGGCTCAGAAGCATCGGTGCATGGTCTGTTATACTCCTGGTAAGTATCTATATGTCCGTGACTCTAGGCAGAACAGGTCTACCAGCATAGGCCAGGTCAATCCTGGAGAAGGAGCGGTAAATCGCAGAGTGACAGGTGTAAGGACTGAGGGTGTCTCCATCGTCACACATCCGTCAGACCGTATGTAACTGCCCATTCCACCAGCCCAGAGTGCAAAGTGCCACCTGTGGACATTCTATCCATGCCCGAGTCAGGGACCAAATTAAAATCACCCAAAATGACAATGTTATCGCTGGTAAACTCTGCTATTTTTGATGTAATTTGATTCAGAAGAGACAGAGAGGTTGGGGGTGGTAGATATAGACCCACAAAAACCCACCTCATTGAACGGACTTGTACATAAATAATTACATACAGTATCTGCTTTCTGGGTCCAGGGTCAGGTCTAATAGTCTGAAGGGAAGTGATTTAGGCACTAATATGCAGACTCCCCTTGCAAAATTCGAATGTGTACAGTGGTAATATTACCCAATTCAGGGCTTCTTGAGGGCTAAAGTTCTACTGCCCACCAGGTGGGTCTCTTGAAGCACACAAATATGTGGCTTGTAAGACTTAATAATCTGGAACACCAAGGATCGTTTAACCGGAGAGTTCAGTCTCCCGGTGTTGCAGGATAAGATATTAAGGGAAGGCATAAATGGCGCTTGGGATATAAATTTTAGGATCTTGAGACTTAGTCCTTTCTGAGAAAACCCGCTGGACCTGGAAGGAATCAAGTAAAAAACAGTGTAATGCTGACATTTGGAATCTAGTATCAGGCATGGTTAGGAAAGCGTTTTTAAAGCAAAAAATTAACATAAACTGTAAAAATAAACCATCCCCAGTAGGGCAACATTCCCCACCCCACCCATCCCCCTAAAACTGAGGAGGACCTACAACCCAAACCAAATCAACTCAGCGGCTGCAAAGGGAGGTCTTGTGCAAGAGGCGACCTTACCCCCCGGACAGTATCTGGGGGGCTAAGTGGCAGTCAAAACAGCTTCCACATCCGAGACATCCACTGGGATAATGAAACGTGCTGCATAGGACAAGGGACAAGGAGGAAAAAAGAAGGCAGTATGATGTCCCAACAGTAAGTGTGATCCATCAGTAGGTGGGTATTTATAGTAGTTCTGCTGCAGCCTAAATGAGGAAGGAACCAAGGGGAAGGAGTGAGACCACAGGGATCTCCTGACTTTGTCCCTGTCAGGGGCACTTACTTGGGTTGCTGCAGGTGGGGCAATCAGGCACAACCGATGCAGCGAGCCCCACATGTGTGAATAGGGCACAACAGGTGCTGGCAATTTTAGAGGCCTGGGCCCAAGGGAGAGTGCAGCTCGAGTGAAGATAACAGGTACTCACATTCGGCTCACCAGGTCAGCCGGTTTGCGCCAAGGAATCCAGCCAGGTAGATGCTTCTCTGGGGGAGTTGAAGAAGCGAGTTGTCTCCTCGTCCTGGACCATCAGGCAAGCCGGAAAATGAATGCTGTAATGGATGTTGTGTGCCCTCATTGCTGCCTTAATATGCTTGAACAATTTCCTGAGCTTCTGGGTCTCCACTGAGTAGTCAGGGCAAATCATTAATTTGTTGTTCTGAAAGCACAGGTCACCTACCTTTCCACCACATAATGGGAGGACAGGCAAGCATCAGGCAGGAGGTTATGCAACATGTCCTCCACGAAGCACGTGGGATTGGTCCCCTCAGCTCCTTCATCTAGGCCAGTGGTTCTCAACCTTCTGGTGCCGTGACCCCTTTATAAAATTTCCCAAATTGTGGGGACCCCTAACAGTAAAATTATTTTTCATAGCGTAGGTTATCAGCACCCAAGGCAAGACAAGTAATTTTGAACTCCTAACCCACGGACATTTAGCACTCCCTGAGTCCTTTCCACTCGTACAGTATAAAATTCCTTATGGTACATTTTAGGATGTACCACTCTTTCTCTTTGTTCTCCTTTCTTTCCCTATTATCTCTCTATCTCTCTCTATCCTAATTTCTTGTTTTTTTCCCCATCCCTCTCTAGCCGTCTTTATTGTTCTTTCTCTCCCCTTTTCTTTGCTCCTCCCCTTCTTCTCCTCTCCCTTCCGTGTATTCTCTATTTTTATTCCTTCTCTTACTCCTTGGTGGGGGGGTGGGAGAATGGGATGAGTGGCAGTGCTGGGGGGAGTTGGGATGAGTGGCAGTGCTGGGGGGAGTTCTGAGCAACCAACTTAGGTGCTCTCGATCAAGGTCATCTGCTGATCTGAGAACTGTAGTGGGGACTTTTAATGGCAACTATAATCACAGGTAGTGTTGCTCACTGTGCCTCTGGCTTCACTGTGTCTCCGACTTTGTGGGGTCTCGCAGCAGTGACACCTACGCCGAAATCAGGAGATAGGGTCTCCTTCAGCCCCTCCCACTCCACATTCCTCGCCAGTCAGCTGACCTCTAGTCTCTGCCCCCCACCCATCCTGTGAACTGAATGGGCGGCTGCGAAGAGGCTGAGTGAGCAGGCTCCAGGGACAGCCCTGCTGGGCGGCCGCAAAAAGGCTGGGAGAGTGTTCTGTGGGCTTCAGGAACAGCCCAGGATTCGGTGACCCCTGGCAAATCATCAATCGACCCCCAGGTTGAGAACCACTGATCTAGGCCCACGATGAGGAGATTATTCTGCCTGTTTCTGTTCTTGGCATCTTCAGCTCTATACTCCAGGTCCTTAACTTCAGTTTGGAGTGTGTGGAGAGCAGGGCCATGCTCTGCGATCGTGTCTTCCGTGTTGCTGACTCTCTGTTTGGTCTCTGTAACTCTTGCTCTGAGTTTGTCCATATCTTGTCGCAGGAGGCCAACATCCATTTGTACAGCCTCAATTTTTGCCATAAGAATGGATTGGCATGTGGCTATGGCTGCCATCACCTTCGCCAGCCAGGGGGGTCAGTAGTCCACCTGCGAGGCCCTGTGTGTGCTGCGAGTGGTGCGGGGCTCCATGTAGGAACCAGGGAGCGTCAGGAATTTCAACTTTTTCCCCTTACCGGTCGTTGCACCTGATGATCTGCGCCTCATTCAGGTATCCTGGGCTGGGAAATCAGCAAGTAAGAGCGCTTTGGATCCGAAAAAGAGCCGACAGTCCAGCGGAAATACCCTGCAAAACTCTGAAATACTCTATCATACCCTGCAATACCCAGCCATACTCTGCAATACTCAGTGATACCCAGCCATACTCTGCCATACCCAGCCATGCTCAGCCATACTCAGCAATACCCTGCCATACCCTGCCATACCCTGCCATACTCTGCCATACTCTGCAATACCCCGCAAAACTCTGCAATACTCTGCCATAACCCGCAATACTCTGCCATACCCAGCCATACTCTGCAATACCCCACAATACCCAGCCATACTCTGCAATACTCAGTGATACCCAGCTGTACTCTGCAATACCCAGCAATACTCTGCAATACCCAGCCATACTTTGCAATACTCGGTGATACCCAGCCATACTCTGCCATACCCAGTCATACTCGGCGATACCCTGCCATACTCAACCATACTCGGCCATACCCAGGCATGCTCAGACATACTCGGCCATGCTCAGCCATACCCAGCCATACCCAGCCATGCTCAGCCATACTCAGCCATACTCAGCCATACTCAGCCATACTCAGCCATGCTCGGCCATACTCGGCCTCTGTATGTGGTCAGGCTGTGGAAGTCTCACACATGTGGTATTGCCGTACTCAGGAGGAGTAGGAGAATCTATTTTGGGGTGTCATTTTTGGTATGTACATGCTATGTGTTAGAAATATTGTATAAATAGACAACTTTGTGTTAAAAAAAAAAAGCGTTTTAACCACTTCCCGCCTGCAGTCATATGACGTCCTTGACTTTGTGCGGGGATATCTGAATGATGGGTGCAACTAAAATAAATAAAGTAAAATGAACAATAAAAAAAAAAAAATTTAAAGCGCCCCTGTCCGTGTGCTCGCATGCAGAAGCGAACGCATACGTAAGTCCCGCCCACGTATGAAAACGGTGTTCAAACCACACATGTGAGGTATCGCTGCAATTGGTAGAGCGAGAGCAATAATTTTGGCCCTAGACCTCCTCTGTAACTCAAAACATGTAACCAGTAAAAAATTTTAAAGCGTCGCCTATGGGGATTTTTAAGTAGCGAAGTTTGGCGCCATTCCACAAGCGTGTGCAATTTTGAAAGGTGACATGTTAGGTATCCATTTACTCGGTGTAACTTCATCTTTCATATTATGCAAAAACATTGGGCTAACCTTACTGTTTTGGTTTTTTTTAAAGCACAAAACTTTTTTTTTTTTTTTTTAAAGCGTTCGAAAAATTGCGAAATAAAAAGTTGCAATGACCGCTATTGTATTCTCTAGGGTCTTTGCTAAAAAACATATATAATGTTTTGGGGTTCTATGTAATTTTCTAGCAAATAAATGATGATTTTTACATGTAGGAGAGAAATGTCAGAATTGGCCTGGGTGCTCCAGAACGCCTGAAGGTGCTCCGTGCATGTTGGGCCTCTGTATATGGCCACGCTGTGTAAAAGTCTCACACATGTGGCATCGCCATACTCGGAAGTAATAGCAGAATGTGTTTTGGGGTGTAATTTGTGGTATGCATATGCTGTGTGTGAGGAATAACCTACTAATATGACAATTTTGTGAAAAAAAAAACGAAAAAAACAAAACTTGATTTTGCAAAAAATTGTGGGAAAAAATGACAACTTCAAAAAACTCACCATGCATCTTTCTAAATACCTTGGAATGTCTTCTTTCCAAAAAGCGGTCATTTGGGGGGTATTTGTACTTTTCTGGCATGTTAGGGTCTCAAGAGATGAGATAGGCTGTCAGTAATTCAGGTGTGATCAATTTTCAGATATTGGCACCATAGCTTTTGGACTCTATAACTTTCACAAAGACCAAATAATATCCACCGATTTGGGTTATTTTTACCAAAGATATGTAGCGGTATAAATTTTGGCCAAAATATATGAAGAAAAATCACTAATTTGCAAAATTTTATAACAGAAACAAAGAATAATTCATTTTTTTTACAGATTTTTTGGTCTTTTTTCTTTTATAGCGCAAAAAATAAAGAACCCAGTGGTGATTAAATACCACCAAAAGAATGCTCTATTTGTGTGAAAAAAAAGGACAACAATTTCATATAGATACAGTGTTGCATGACTGAGTAATTGTCATTCAAAATGTGAGAGCACCAAAAGCTGAAAATTGATCTGGTTATTAAGGGGGTTTAAGTGCCCAGTGGTCAAGTGGTTAAGACTTTTTTTTTCTTTTTGAAAAAAAAAGATTGCATAGTTTTATCCTTTTTACAAATGTTTAAAAAACCAAGGTAACATTAATCCAAAACTCCTATAGAGCAATTTACCTTACACCAGCTTATGAATGCTCAATACGTGATAGGAATTTCCCAAAGTCTGTTTTTTTAATCTGAGATCAGTGCTCATTTAAAGTGATCATTTTGCATTCACAAATGGTTATACATTTATATGTTTCAGAATCATTCACATTATGCAATAGTTCATGGCCATGAATATCTTTTGACTATCATCATATCTTATGCAATAAATACATGATTAAAAGTGCATTCAAAATTCAATATATTAATTAGAGCCAAAGCTATGGGTCAAGGAAACTGAAGTATTACAAAAAGAAATCAGAATTGTTATATAGTTTTAAGCACTTAATCAGACATTGGTAACCACAGAAACGTAATAGACTAGATCATTTTGTGTTTATTATTCTGGGATTCAAACTGGAAAAATAGAATGTTTTTCAACTCATCATTTCAGAACATTTTTGCAAACATAAATTGCTTTAAAATTGTTTCTCTTTGGTTTTGAGAGATATAAATAGGGAAAGTAATTGCAAAATAGAAAAACATTTACAATAAAAAAAAATCATTCAAAAGTTCTAATTGCAAAGCAGTTAGTGAATAATATGGTATGTAGCTGAAGTGGAGAAACAATAAATCACTTTTGTACTGGATTGAAATGCAATACATTTGTTTTGCTTTACAGTGTGATTAGAGCTTCAGTTATAATGTATAATCAGAATAACATTTGTGGGTGAAATAATAAATTATTGATTTTCTGTGCATCTATATAACATTTTCTTTAGAATGGGGCCCAGTCCAAACTTTTGCTTTTTCTAAATCCCAGGGTGGGAGAAAATGTAGGAAGAAGGACGCCTACTTTAAAATTTGAAGACCATGTTTATAATACATACAGTTTAAGATTAATATGTATTTGACTCAGAAATGTTATTATGAAATCCAGGACACAAAGTACACAGTTAAAATACATATATGTGAGCTATCTTACCTGTAATGCCCCGTACACACGGTCGGACTTTGTTCGGACATTCCGACAACAAAATCCTAGGATTTTTTCCGACGGATGTTGGCTCAAACTTGTCTTGCATACACACGGTCACACAAAGTTGTCGGAAAAGCCGATCGTTCTAAACGCGGTGACGTAAAACACGTACGTCGGGACTATAAACGGGGCAGTGGCCAATAGCTTTCATCTCTTTATTTATTCTGAGCATGCGTGGCACTTTGTCAGTCGGATTTGTGTACACACGATCGGAATTTCCGACAACGGATTTTGTTGTCGGAAAATTTTATCTCCTGCTGTCCAACTTTGTGTGTCGGAAAATCCGATGGAAAATGTCCGATGGAGCCCACACACGGTCGGAATTTCCGACAACACACTCCGATCGGACATTTTCAATCGGAAAATCCGACCGTGTGTACGGGGCATTAGAATTGCGATTTTGATGACCCTAGACAGCATATCCTAATGACGATATATTTCTCAGTTAAGCAATATGATTTGATTGATGGGTTGATGGGTGTATATATGTTGCTGTGCTAATGGGTGAGTAATTTATACAAAATTGATATATGAATTAAAAAAAATAATAATTATTAATTGTTAATTTATTAATTTATATATCAATTTTGTATAAATTATTCACCCATTAGCGCAGGAACATATAGGTGTGTTTTACACATCTATACACCCATCCATCATTGTCTTACTAACCAGGGTAGTATTTCCTAGCAGCTATGGACATTTTTAGTTTCACTAGGAATAAAATATAATTTGGTTACCAACCAGCTCCTACCCTGTGCATTTTAAAATTAAGGGACAGCAGCATATTGATAAAATTATTAGTCTTCTTACTCAGTTTTTTCCTCCTGTCACCAATAAGATTTTGGGAAGCTAATTTAAGGAAAGATTTAGGTAAATATACTGGCTGAATTTAAAAAAATATTGTGACCATTGGCCTCAGGTGACCCTAGACAGCCTCAGGTGATTGGGTATTATGAATTCTAAGTGGTTGCTAAGCTGGTTGGTGGTGTTACCCTGCTGCCATGCTTTACATGGATGTTGATTTCTTATAATTAATTTGATTTATTTATTTATATTTCAATATTTTATTTGTACAGACCAGTTTACATGTACAGTACGTGTTTCTAAAGCAACTCTTTCAGTGTCTGAAAAATAACAAAGAGAAGCTCACCCTGCAAAAATAAAAATGACCTATACTACCTTTTGAAAGATCTTGTATCTGGCACACTTCCAGGTATGTTGGATGCCTGGTTTCGTATGTGTGTTGCAGTTCCATGTGCCACCCCCTATCTCACTGATGTGTGCTGTAGTGACATGGGCAGAAGAAACCATATAACAAAGAGGGGAACCTGCTAGCATTAACATTCCTGGAAGTGGTGGAAGCAAAAAGATTTTCCAGCAAAATTAACTCTTCGACAAAGCAGAGTTCTCTTAGTATGAGCAGAGGGACTAATACTTATTGTAGTGGGATGTAGAGCCGTTTTCCTTGGCCCAGTAGTTAGCCCCTGGTGTAGTACTGGGTGGAGCCACTGTTAATCCCCATACCTGGTGTTACTGTTAGTTGTTCAGTGTATCCCCTTTCAGGAATGGCTCTGCCTGTGGGTGTTGGGCAGTGTACACTGTTACTCCCAATATATACTGTTCGAATGTGCTCTGTATTTCTAGTTTAGTTGGCTGGAACCTTCCAATGTCCTGAAGGCAACTGACACTGTTGTGATTCCTTTAAGAGGACTACCACATAGATGTAGGTAGACAATCTCTATGTATCATCTCCTTTGAGAGGAAGATTGGAACACTTTCTATTATGCAGTATGAGGGCAGGTCTCTTTCCATATTAAAACTGTTTGTATCTGTTTCATTAAGCATCTTCTGTCATTACTTGGAATGGCTGTTGTTATGTTAAAGACTAAGTTCACCTTTTCCGGAAAATAGCCCATGCAGTTGTAGCTCTATTTTGGAGGGTTGTGAGAAATGGCCTTCCCCAAACAGGATATTGCACTAAAGCTGTAGATAAATAAGAGAACCAAAACCTTTACCTAGTGGAAGAATGGGTTTGATAATACATTTGGCAGTGCCCAGGACAGGGCATCTGCAAACAGATGGGATTGCCTATCTGGCAAATGAATTAGTAATCTAAACAAAGTAATTGGGAGCTGAAGAACTATTGCAACCAACATAATATATAACTATAAGCATATAGATGTACACCAGTATAGAAATAACACAAGCTTTATATAAGATGAGATAATAACAGTGCATGCATTCAATGTACAAACAGGTATTATCAGCAAAGGGCCTGCTAGAACTCCTAGTGGAATTGTGTACATATATCCAGGTATATATAGTTATTAATATAGATACCTCCAGATGAATGTTGCAGCAAAGTTCAGTTGCAGAGGCCCCTGAGGATGATGTGGCGTCTGTCTTTGTGTTGGAAATATGAAGACAAGATCTGCTGTTATGGGCAGATCCTCCAACTGTTGTCCACCCAGCCTGGAATTAAGCTTCTCACCAGCAGGAACTGTATTGTGGCACTGAAACTCAGAGTCAGCCTATTTATTCTTTGTGCTTTAGGCCCTCCCTAATAGTTTTAAACTGACAAGCAACTGGACCTCTAAGCTAATGATTGCAAAGTGGTCACCAGATGCCTAACCTGACTCTAGCCTATTCTGGTTATCAAGCTCATAGCTAAAACTATCTATAGAATCCCAGACCAGAAGGGACAGGGTTAACTAAAAGAACAGGAACTACATATAAACTACTGGTATATTGCAATAAACAGGTTAACCTACCAATATACTGGAAGGTGACCACTACACTTACCGTAGCACAGATCTAGCTACCTAGCACTGTGCATGTGAAATATTAACAAGAACAGGGTGGAGATACTTTGTCTGTCAAAAGAATTTAGATATACACCCAGCAGCTGCAGTTATACTATTACATCATAGGAATACTTGCTTAATAGTCCCTTCTGGCTTGGTGTTTGGCAGCATGGACAGGGCAAGTGGCTCAAACGTTCACTCTCTCCACACTTCCTGGGTTTCAAGGTGAACAATACAGGGACAGAAAGTTCATAAATAATATATTTACAAGCATTTAGAAAATCACAGAAAGCAGATCCCTACACATTCAAGGGGCCCCAGTGGATAATAAAAACAGTGCAGTTCAATAATATCATTGTCATACCTGTAGGCCAACTCCCAGTTAGGAACCCACATGTCCTGCCTTATTGCTTGGATGTCTAAACTGTTGAATGCTTACTCCCAGCATTGTATGAGTGAAAATCAACAGTTTTCATGTCCTAGCATCAAGTCAGAACATGGAGGTTGCTAACTGGGAGTTTTCAGGCCAAGCTTCTGAGGGGACCCAAAAGGCCTACAGGTATGACAATTAATTTCCACTGGGGCTCCTTGACTGCATAGGTGATTTTCTGGAAAAGGTGAACTTAGTATTTAAGCTTTATTACATAAACTGTCCCTTTGACTGCATAGGCGATTTTCTGGAAAAGGTGAACTAAAGCCCCGTACACACGATCCGAAAATCAGACGAAAAATACAGCTTTTGAAGCGATCGTACGATAATCTGATTGTTAGTACAGAGCTTTCAAGAGCCGATCGCGATAATTCATCTGATATTATCCAAACACGAAAGATTTTCTCGTATGCTACCAGATCGTACGATTTTCGTTTACTCAGTATAGTTTTCTTCTGAAAATACAATAGAAATAGACAACAACACATAACATCACTTCTGATTTTTTATTCTGTTGTACGAGAATTTTCAGAACTTTAGTAACCTCTCCATTTTCGCTATGCGATTAGCATGCAAAAAAAAAAAAACAGACAATCTGTCGTCTGATTTTCGGATTGGTGTGTACGGGCCATTAGTATTTAAGCCTTACTACATAAATTATAGTTAGTAAGAATCCTTGTGGACCTCTTATTCTTTCATGTGTCTGGAGAGTGAGTAGGACATAGACTGGAGGAAGGTGGAGCCAATTTCTGTTCAGACCAGGCTGGACCTTTTCCAGGGCTGTCATGGGTAAAGCTTGAATTTTGCTGCCTTGTTTCCTATGGAGATTATGGAGTAGCCCATACAAAAAAATTCCAGATTTCCTCAATGGTAACCTGAACCATGTACTAAAAGAGTTGACACTCCTTTATGTTTTCCAGCTACATAACAGTAATAACTACTTGCTTTGCAGGGAATCCTTCTCTTGTTTTAGGTGCACCCAAATTCTTGCAGTTTCCATTATTACAACATAATACTTATGGGTGCCTTGCATTAGTTACTGTAAATTTGACAGCTATCTTATAAAAAAATTATATGCATCTCTCCTAGGAGTCTTCAAATATAAGCTTTCCAGAATTAATGAGTTGTGACCATATAGTTGTATTTTTTCACATTTTACAAAGTTTAAGATTAAGATTAGTTAGTTTTGTTCAAGGAAAACGATACATAAACTATTACCAAGAAATGTAATCGAATGCAGCGAGCAAGCATTACTACTATTGAACAAATGTAGTTAAAACTCCTGGTACATGGTCTTACAGTAAGTAGGCTACTAAATGTCATCACCGTTAACTTCTCTTTGGATCTCCCAGCAACACGAGTCCTTCGTATATTATGGAATAAAATATAAAACTGAGTAAGATTTTTTTACAGCTGCAGATAAGGTCTCTGCTGAGTCTCTAGTTGAACTCTCTTTTGGGATCTCTGAGAATTTTAAAGGGGGACTTCATTAAACCCTATTTATATCGAAAATGGCCACAATAAAAATAATCTGCATATAGCACTACCCCGGAAGGAGCCGCTGGTTAAGATGAGCCTTCTGTTTCTGGCCTCGACCTTCTAAAAGACCTCAGCCCCTCTAACACACCAGACCGAGTACACAACTGCACAATATCACAGGAAATCATTGAAAGTAACACTAAGTATCCAGCAGTAATGCTATTTTAAAGAAAACAAGCACCAAATCACCTAGTGAAAACAAACGTAATATATTGTTGTCAAATAAAGTTAGTAATAGGTAGGCAGGATAAGGGGTAAAATGAATAATAAGGCTATTAATACACTTAGTATACAGGATACTTAGCAATAAGGACAAGGAGTAAGATGAAACTTGCCATCCAGATCAGCATAAACAGTAACAAAGCCAGCTGCAGGGCAGCAGTGATCAGTAGTAAGACTTGCGCTAAAAACCACAGGAGCTATACTGTCAGAGTGCACTGTTGGTAGCTATGCTAGGCCTAAGACTGCCTAGTAAGTAGTGTCAGAGCTCAAATGGTGAGGAATAGGTGGGCGGTGGTGGGACAGGATTAGTGGACAGGTTATATGACAGGGGCAGTTCCTAAGATGCTTCTTCTGCCAGCAATCACTGGGGCCCTTTAAGAAGCGTTGGTGCAGTTACAGATAGTTATGATGAACCTCCATTTACTTATGGTATGGGTAGTAAAGTCTTTGTACTGATGCAATGTAGATGAAGGACAGGTACCAGATAAAGATGGGTCAAATGCTGGGATAGTTCAGCAGCCCAGTGGTACAGTTTGAGTATAGATGCAATATAGTTTCAAACAGAGTACCGTGTAAATAGGGTATGGATGCAATGTGTACGAGGTGTAGTTAGTGTCCTACCCTAGCCAACTCAGTCTCTGCTAACAGTGTCAGTAATGGGCCGACAGCCTCCTTACCAATCCCAGGTTACAGCTGCAGGTGTCCGTAACAGAAAGGCTTCCCTCAGTCTCTGACAGAAATCTCTGGTGAACAGCGGTGTGAGCAGATGGTGGATGGATGCCCCAGCCCTACTGTGGCAACAAGGCAGGTGCTGTTGCCAGAAGCACTGAGCTTCTATGAGACTGCAAGCAGGGGCCATAGCTGGCGACACCCGGATACATACAAGCACAAAGTTTTGAATTTATTATGATGTAATGGAGAGTCTGGGTGTCAGGAGCGACTAGCACTCCTGCTCCTTATTCCAGCATCCTGGTTTTGGCTGTGGGATTCTCTTTGTCCAGTCTCTGGGTGGAGACCAAACCTGATTTAAGCCAGCCAAGCCTGTAGTCTCATGCTTGTGATAGCGTGTGTAATACATGTTATAGGCTCCCTGTTTGCCTTCCCTGCTCTGCTAGATTGGATTCATTTGTTGACAACTTTGGATCGGATATCGACTATTCTCTAAACTCTGCCTGCCTTTTGATTTTGGATTGACCCAGACTATTCTGAACCTTGCCTGCCTTGTACCTGGACTGTCTATGAACCACTCTGCCTATCTGCTTTGCTCAGTTCTCACATGCCCTGATGTGGTAGCCAGGCACTATAGCATAGTGTATAAGTTCTGGGGGGAACCGAGTACTGGAAGGCCTGTTTGCCTAATGGGAAAGGTGAAGGCTATAGGTGAAGAACGCAGAAGTTAGCTATGGTGTCTGACCACCTGTATTATGGGTAAGCGTGATACTGGGCACAAAAACAAAAGGGTTATAGAAGCCAATTACCTAGCAAAGTGAATATTGGTAAGCGATAACTTTGTTCAAATTGAATACTCACTTATTTGTTCGGGAAATTTAAAACACACCATTTTTGCTGGCACCATTTTGATTGAATTGAAAGTTTACCCAGTTTACCCTTATTAGCTTAGTTCAGTGAACTTGAACTCTGCAAACAAATCCTGCTTCTTTAATAAATCAACCCCAAAGTTTTTTGCCCCAGGACTGAAGCTAGCAGTTCCACCGGCTTACCAAGGACCAAAACAACCTTGATCATCTATATGGTCTAAGAAACTGGAAGTGACAAGTATTTTGTCACTTCTGGGTTTGCCAGGATGTAAACAAGCCATTACTGGCTTGTAAAAGCATCTAGTCAAACCAATCCCAGGATCTCAGTTTGATCAGATGCTTTTAAGGGCACAGGAGAGATCTGGGGTCTAATTTGACCCCAGATTTCACTGTATAGAGTATCTGTCACTGCCCATGCTATCACAAGGGATGTTGTTTATCCCTTGTGATAGCAATAAAGTTGATCAAAGGAGAAAAAAGAGGGTGTAAAAAGAAAAAAATATTTTGCATAAAAACTTTAAAATTTTAAAGCACCTCTGTCTGCCCGTGCACGAGATCAAAGGCGAACACATACATAGGTCTTGCGCGCATATTTAAACACCAGGTTATCGTTGCGAATGTTATAACAAGCAAATTAGTTCTAACACCAGACATCCTGTGTAATTCTAACTTAGTAACCTGTAAAGGCTTATAAAGCATCGCCTATGGAGATTTTTAAGTATCATTGTTTGGCGCCGTTCCACGAGCGTACGCAATCTTATGCCCCGTACACACGGTCTGACATTGAACGGACATTCCGACAACAAAATCCATGAATTTTTTCCAACGGATGTTGGCTCAAACTTGTTTTGCATACACAAACTGTTGCACAAAGTTGTCGGAATTTCCGAACGCCAAGAACGCGGTCACGTACACCACGTACGACAAGATTATAAAAGGCCAGTTCAGTACTAAGCGCGGCACCCTTTGGGCTCCTTTTGCTAATCTCCTGTTAGTAAAAGTTTGGTGAGAGACGATTCGTGCTTTTTCAAACTCGTGGTTTTCAGATCGTATTTCTGCTGTTCAGTTTGTGCTTGTGGGTTTGTATCTGGTCTTCAGTGCGTGCAGCGAGTTACCATTGACTTGTTATTGTATTCTTGTTCGTTCGTTACTGTTGGAATTCAACATGAATATCGTATTTGTACATATATTTCATTACGATACCTAAGAGAAGAAAAACACACATGGTTTTTTGAAAAGGCTGAAAAATGTCAAAACTTCCGGAAAGGACAGGATGTGACCTCCCAGGTTGGAATGTGTCCTGTAGCTCCCATTGCGCATGACAATGCTGGCTCCGACGTGTCTATGGGAATCTCCTGATTAGCTACTATCCACCCAGGCTTCAAAGGCAGATAAACTGACAGGGATGATGGATGAGGTTAGATACAGGAGATCAAGGGCCCAGGTGTGTGTGAAACCTGACATCTGTCGGACGATGGCAATGCATGGACCAACACTGCCCCCCAGAGGACAAAACGGTCCATATGATGGGCTGTTGAGGGAACGCCCCAGAGACACTGTGATTCGTCCAAAGGCAAAATTGGGCAGGCAAAAAGGGGAGGGGTCTGGATGAGGTATGTTTGTTAAAAGGAATGTGGACTAAAGAAACAGTCTCTTGAAGACCAGAGGACCAGCCGAGGAGGATGTGCTAAGTATCACTCTTGCATTTTGTTATGAGTGTAGGCCTTGTAATATTGCAATTTCTGGTAGTATCTTTGTGTTAGTTTTCCTAATTATTCTGTTTTAATACATTCCTATTTTTATTGGGAAATAAATGTAACTTGTTTTACTAGCAGCACCGTGTGTTTGGTTTCATAGATAACTTGGTATTATTGTGATATTAACAATAGCATGTGCTCAGAGTTTAAAAGGCCAACTAATTATAGGGACTAGACAAATTAATACACAGATATAATATTAACAATTATATTGATTCTTACAATTGGCACCCCAGACTGTGGAATTTTATTTTGACACAGAATCCACAAAAACCTGATGTATTTTTTTTTTTTGTCTTGAAACCCTGTAAGCATTAATCCTCAAATACACCCAGAACTGAAAATCGTCTCTTGTGTGGACAAGATTGGCGCTGGCTCGCGAATTCTGAAACCACGCTTTTGATGGTCATGAAGATTCTGTGAAATATTTCATCAGGGAGACGGACGCGTAGAACCTGGTGAGATCTTCGGCTGATATATGTATATTTGTTAAATGTTTGTATCGTTAATGTGTTTTAGGCCTGTAGCCAGTAAATGGTACTGGTGAGTGAAGGGATTGATCACCCCTGGCACTGATATAGCCTGAAGATTGACAGGATATACCACACATCTTTGAGGAAAAAGTGGGAGAAATATAGATTTTAATTTTTTTTGTTTTAATTTTTTTTTAATTGATTTTTGTTGTTTCATTTTTATTTTTATTTTTTTTTTATTTTTTTATTAATTTCATTACTAGTGTATTTTTTTATTTGGTCCCCACGTGAGTGTGAAATAGCGCTCTGTTCCAACAGAAGTTCAATGTGGCCTGCAATCTAAGGGTTTGGAAATCAGTGGGAATATAATAAGGCATTGACTAAGAGTGTGCCTGGTTGCAAGCTGTAGAGCTGCAAGGAAAGTTGTTTTTAAACGGCTTTTGAATTTTTTTTTTTCTCTCTTCATTGTAGAACTACAAGTCAAAGTTTGCTTTCAAACAGTCTTATCTGTGTGTGTTTTGTTGTCTAGCTGTGGGCATTGTGTAAGCAACTTCAGTATAGCTAGGTGCGAATTAGCATAGCAATGGAAGCCATTGAAGGTTTTGTTAACAAGTATGGTTGTGTTAGATTTGAGTCTACAAAAGAGAATGCATTAACACACCAATACAATGATCTATTAAGACAATGTAATACCCATAATGATGCCATAAAGCATAAAAAATCTTCCAAAAAAGGCAAGAAACAGAGATTAGCCAATGCTGTATGCGTGTTGTTAAAGATGAAAGAGATTGCAGAACAAAAAGAATTGGAGTGGTACAAGGATAGAACAGAATTAATAGCTAAGATAGAAGAAGTGAGTAAAGGTGTTTCTGAGGTAGCTGCGAATACAGATTCAAATGTTTGTGAATGTGATGAACTGAGGGATGAGATTGAACAACTGGTGATTGAGAATGGTTCGTTAGAACAGAGATTGGATGAATTGGAGGAAACGTGTAGGTTAAGGGAACAATGTATCGCATCTTTAGGACAAAGAGAGGCCGGTAATGAAGCTGCGATAGAAATGTTTAAAGGAGAATTACAAGAGTGTAAAAATCAGCTAGCCCAAAAAGATCATACAATTTTATCCTTACAAGCACAGGCAATGGAGAAAGTGCACAGCCATTGTTGTGCTAATAGGGATACACATCCCTTGCTGACACAGGAGTTGGGAGACAGGAGGCTGATCGAGCAACAGCCAATATATTCGGCTGACAATCCTGCAGAATCCCCAAATCAGAGTTCTTCTCTCTTCACTCCTGGGACAGAAAGGACTGGGCAAGGATTAGGAATTATAAGAAGGGAGGGTAACATCCAATCCACAACACTCTCCATACAAGATCGCACAAATCTGTGCCAGATTTTGGGGAAATTTGACACTAGTGCGTCGCCCATTAGTCTCTCAAACAGGCTGGAGGCTGTGGTGGCACAGTACATTTTAAACAATAGGGATGCATGCGCACTCCTCCGCGCATGGCTTCCATTGCAACTGTGTGAAAAACTGCAGCCACCAGTCGGGAGTCATAGAGGTCTAACTCCCGAGTTGAACTCGAATTGGGGAAACTCGGCAGATAGAATGAGGGAGATGCAGCGCATAATGGGAGGAAGAGACACTAGGGGTTCAGACGCCCTGGAGAATACAAAATTTAGGAGGGGAATGGATCCAATACTCTTTTGCAGTGAATACCTCTCCATTTATAAGGCCACATATAATTGTCCTGATATGTCTCCTGATGACGGTAGTTTCCTGTGTTCTATGGCTAATAAGTGCACATGTATTGATTACCATACCAGAATTGCACTGAGGAATGCCACCTCATACCAGACCTTTTTAAATATATTAAGGGACTGGGTTCGGGAGACAGAGCAGGACAATAGGCCCCACAAAAGAATTTCGGAGATAGCTAAAAGCGAAGGGAGAGTGAGATTTACAGGCAAGTGCTACAGGTGTGGCAACACGGGCCATCTAATTAAGGACTGTAAATTACCTAGGAGGAGCACGGGTGAGAAGAAACCGTGGCATAAGAAGGAACAGAAAAAACCTGGGCCAGATAAGGTGGCAAAGGAGCCAAGCGAGGCACCTGATGCTACAGTATATGGTCCTCTTTTGAAGGAGTTACAAAGGGTAGGGAAAGCAGTTAAAGAAAGCCAGGAGGAATATAGAAACCCACCCTCAACCAATCCTTATTTTAAACAATAGGGATGTCAGGCCCCGGTATTGTCCCTAGTATGTCATCTAGAGAGGGACAAAGGCAGCAGACCACGTATCCAAGGGGCGGTAGGGGGCCATCGCACCAATATACTTTTGGATACGGGAGCAGCTGTCAGCGTAACAAATATCGAACTTGAAAAGGATCCCACGGGGAGACAAATTCTCCTGAGAGGATTCGGAGGACAACTAGTACCTTCGGAGCAGTCAATACCTGTACCCATAGAACTAGAGAGGCTATGTGTAGAACATAGTTTGTTTCTGTCACCAACACATGAGGGCACAATTTTGGGCTCGGATGTAATGGGGACACATGGACTGATTCTTGATCTGTGTAATTGGGTACTGTGGAAAGGGTCTAGATACAAAGGCAAGGTGCACGTGGTCATGGACAGCTGTGAGGTGACGTCAGTTAAAACAAATGAAATCCTTGACCCACAGGCACTACTGAAAACAGAGGACCAAACATTGGCTAAAATCTTGTGGCAACATAACAAAGTGTGGGCGACGTCTAAAGCGCAATGTGGTAGAGTTTCAAACATGATAGTAAAAATTGAGGGCCCTGATCCGCCACCTCAGCGTCAGTACAAAATTCCACCCGAATCTATTCCATACATAGAGAGCACAGTGAGGAATTTGTTGGCACAGAATGTAATTAAAGAGTGCCAATCTAAAACAAATGCAGCCCTCTGGCCAGTAAAGAAGGAGGGGGGGTGGAGGCCCACCGTAGATTTCCGTGCGCTAAACAGATGCACCCCATCTATTACAAATGTTGTCGCTAAGATGCCAGACATGATGACAGCACTGAAACCTTCAGCAAAAGTGTACTCATCAATTGACATATCAAATGGCTATTTTTCAATTCCTGTGCATGAGGATAGCCAATACAAGCTGGCCTTTACGTTTCAGGGGAAACAGTATGCATTCTGTCGATTAGCCCAGGGGTTCAAATCCAGCTCCACATACTTCCACATCTGTATGGTGGACATTCTGAAGACATTTTCTGAGCCAGAATGCATCATTCAGTATGTGGACGACATCTTGCTCCAAACTGAGACAAAAGAGCAACATTATGCTCTGCTGGAGGAACTCCTGACACTAATTGAGAATGCAGGTCTGAAATTAAACCCCAAAAAGGCACAATTGATGAAGGATTCAGTATGTTTCTTGGGTGTGATAGTTTCACAGGGGGGAAGGACTCCAGACCCAAACAAATGTGAAACTATCAGGAAATTGCCAAGACCAAGCACTAAGACTGCGCTGAGACAATTCCTGGGGATGGTCGGTTTCTGCAGGGACTTCATTGAAGGCTTTGCGGAAAAGGCAAAACCCCTATATGATTTTCTAAAAGGAGACAAGAAGGAAACAGACCCTTTAGACTGGTTGGGAGAGCATGAGCAAGCTTTCACCAAGCTAAAGGTGAGTCTGATGCAGGCCCCGGCCTTGAGCAATCCCAATTCCGATTTGCCCTTTGCACTACAAGTGTATGCCTCTGCAGTAGCAATAACGGCAGTGTTGCTGCAGGAGAGGCAGGGCAAATGGGTACCTGTTGGATACTGGTCCAGGGTACTAAGCCCGGTAGAGAGGGGATTCGATGAATGTGTCAGAAACCTTTTGGCAGCGCACTGGGCAGTTCTTGCCACAGAGCATGTAGTGGGATTTGGCAAAATCATTCTGCAAACTCCCCATTCTCCGATTAAAATGCTTTTGGAACGTACCCTCAGTGGAGTATCCTCCCAAAGGGTAGCCAGGTGGCTAGTGGATTTAACACCCAGAAACCTTACCGTGACCCACAATGCCACCTACACTCTCCCACAATTGATGCAATATGAGGGGGAGCAGCATGACTGTGGGGAGGTACATCGGACCAGAACACAGGAGGTGTTCAGGTTAGCAGCAGGTAATGAAGACCTTAAAATCTGGGTGGATGGATCAAGGTATTGGGAGGGAGGAACGTTTCACACAGGGTATGCCCTGTGGTGCCCCCAGACCAATGAAAAAATAATGACCAAATGCCCTCGAAGCTTTTCTGCCCAAAGAGCTGAACTGGAGGCAGTAAGAGAGGCCATCACACATTTCAGTTCAGGTCCAATAAGCGTATTCTCTGACAGCGCCTATGTAACAAGGTCTTTGACTGAATATATGCCTTTGTGGCAGTCAAGGGGCTTCAGTGATGCCTCTGGGAAAGACTTGGTACATAGTGCAGTGCTAAGAGATATATGGGAAAGAGCAAGTGTGGAGCCTCAGAGAGTGGCTATCATTAAGGTGAAAGCTCACCAAAGAGGTGGAGAGGAGGTTACTGTGGGTAACAACAAGGCAGATGAGCTGGCAAAGGAAGCAGCCCTGATAGGGGTCAAGTGGACACCCTATGATGCTGAAGGGAGACAGGCCTGGGAGGAACATAATTTTGAGGAGCAGGAGGTGAAAGCAGGTTCACATGAACTCCTGCCGGTGCTAAGGACGCCTACACCATGTTTAGCAGATGAACAAAATAAGGATGAGGCCTTGAGCTCAATCAAAAAACAGCTTAAAATGAAAGCAGCAGATGCTCCCCAAAATTATGTACTAGAAGGCGATCTACTGTTAAGGGAGACGTCAGAAGGACAAAGGTTTGTAGTGCCCTCACAGCATCAAAAGGATTTAGCCCTTGAAAATCACAGGTTAACGGGCCACATGGGTGTTCAGGGTACCTTAAAATTTATGCAAACTAGATACTGGTGGGAGACAATGGGAAACACAATCTCACAGGTAGTGCAAGAATGTTTGATATGTGCACAGATGAACCCTAGGCCAAAGGGACAGAAACCAGTATTAGCAAGGGTGCCGGTAGCCAATGGGCCCTGGGAAAACCTACAGATTGACTTTGTTGGTCCATTACAAAGTGCCCCTGGAGGATACAGATATTTACTGGTAGTGGTGGATGTCTTTTCAAAATGGGTGGAGGCTCTGCCCCTGAGAAAGGACTCTGCTACTGCCACGGCTAGAGCTTTGTGGACCGAAGTCTTTTCAAGATGGGGGTTCCCCAAAGTCCTGGAATCCGATAGAGGGACTCACTTTACCGGCAGTGTCATGAAAAATATTTGTGAGCTGCTGGGAGTAGAACAGAGATTCCATGTACCGTACCATCCACAGTCCGCGGGGATGGTTGAGAGAATGAATCGAACATTGAAGGAAAGGCTTAAAAAGATGGTACTGCAATCAGGAAAGAACTGGCTGATTCATCTGCCTTCAATCCTGATGGCCGTGCGAGGGTCGACAGCGAAAGGTACATCATTAACCCCATATCAGTTAATGACGGGGAGAATGATGAACCTCAGCCATCCAGCAGACCCAATACTTAGTACCCCCTTGAGAGAGAGTGCTGAAAGGGACAAATTTCTGGTTCAGCTACAGGAACAGGTACAGGGATATTTGCAATTCGCTGCAAGTAACATGGCACCTAAAGAGAAGGAGCAGCCTGAGAGGCCTCCCATTAGCTTGAAGATTGGAGACAGGGTTATGGTAAAGAACTTTGTTTCCAAGTCTTCATGGGATGCAAACTGGACTGGACCTTTCACAGTCACCATGACCCTTAGTGATCAGGTAGTCAAGGTGAAGCGGCTCATTGACAATAAGGGCGCAAAAGGCATGAAAAAGAGGGAGTTAGAGAAATGGGTTCATGCTGATCAGTGTAAAAGGTACTGCTGATAAGTATTGATTCCGCTCTTGTTCTTGTTTTTCCAGAGTTCCGGTGGAGCAAAGATTGGCAAGGTCTCTGGAGAATGGATGGAAGGATCATAATTGTCGTGTTGGCGATCCATCTGAGCCATGTAACATCTCAAATTGATTCAGACGAATATTCAGGGGATGATGTGGAAAGGGGAAATCCTGAGGAAAACCATGCATCAACGGCAATTGCATCATCAATGTTGGACTTGATAGGCCAGAAGGGGATGCAGGGGGGAGGTGAAAGAAGGAGGAAGGTCAGGATTACAGCAGAGAGTCCTAAATTGACAGAGACTTACCAATGGGGTCACCATGGCAAGTTGCAATACAGAGTTTCTTTTGCTTTTGGACGATTTAATCCTAACTCAACATCTCAAGGACGTGCGTATAAACAAAACTTGAAAAATATCATACCGGAAGCCCTCCAGCCATTTGCGGATGCAACTATATATATGAATGAAACGGGCTATTGGTTAGGGAAAAATCACAATTTATCCAAACCTTGGGAAGCAAGGGATGTAGGATATGGGGTTTTTGGTGAAGAGTTGAAAGAAGGGAAATATGTTTTTGTGTGTGGCATATATTGGCATGACCAAAGTAATAGGGCACAGAGGCCCAGGAGGCTGACACTTAGGCATAGTAAGGTGGCTGTCGGCCAAACTAGGGAGCTCCAGATGACACATCAATGGGGTGAAAATTTCCTTGTGGGGGTGGTATCTCGGTCTTATCAGTCCTACAGGGAAGCTCTTGGTTATTGGACATGTGGGACTCCAGAGTTGGACATGGGGGAGATACGCCTGGTTGATGTCTCACCTGAGAGGTTAAAACCCTGCACAGGTAATGCCAATAACTACACACAGGGGCATTCTCCGTTAGAGAAAGGGGAACCACTACAGATAGATCTGAGCTCGTCCCAAACACTGGCTACCAGGGTACAGTATGCCTTCACCACATGGCACTTCAATGTCTCGCAATGGTTGGTAAAATCCTATTACCCTATATGTGCTGAGTATACACTGAATCAAGTGCGGTCAGTATATCAGTGGCTCGCTCCCAGAGATGGGCGGACACAGAATGAGGTCCATGCCGAACGCTTATTTCTGAGGAGCAACCGAAAGAGGAGAGATATATTCAGCACTATATTGGGGGGAATAGGAGCTGGGATGGGTGTCGTTAATGGAGTGGACATCGATCTCCTGAGGAACAAACTCTCAGCTATAGCTTCAGACAGTAAGCAGGGCTTTGTTGCTCAGAGAGAGATTAATGACATTCTTGATAATATTCAACAACGTCACATAAATACCCAGGTAAAAGTAGCTCAAGATTTTATCCGCCATTTTAAGAGGTTGGTAGATAGTGTGGTGACACAGGGCAAAAATATGTCGTGGGCTCTGGCGTGCACGCAGGGACAGGCGGAGTTATCAACCAATATCAAGCTGATCGTACAATCTCTGTATGGGGGGCAGTGGCCTTATGAGTTGGCATCACAGCTCAGCAAGATTTTACCAAAGCACATCTCTTACACTAATCCAAGTTGGTGGTCGAATGCCTGGATAGGCTGTACTAATTTGGATTATGAGAGATGTTACGCTTCCTCATTGATCCCATATACAGAAGTGCAGACTCAATCTGTGTATTCGGTGATATCGATGGGTTTGCTGACTGGGGATTCTACCTTGTTGCATCTGAGGCTAACTTACCCACATGTAATCAGAGAGGACGGGAGCTGGAGGCAGGTTGATATTTCCCTCTGTCGGAGGCAGGACCATGATATCCTTTGTATGCCAGGTCAATACACGGTGGTGGATGAGAAATGTTGGGAAGATTCATCACTCTGTGTTCTGGATGGGGAGAACATTGCCTCAAAGGGAACACCGGTGTATTATTTGGGACATAGGAGAGTTTGTTTCTTTGTCCTGAAGAATACTAATGTATCGTTGGTCATGGAACTAGGATGTTCTGTGAACCTGACAATAGCTAGAGGAGCATGGTGTACCCTTGGCGGTGTCTCTGAAATCCAGACACAGGAATGGAATTATGTGGTACCACATATGGCCAATCTGTCTGTGGATGTCAACCAGAACCGCCCTGTTAATCTGAGAGCCCTGAACCTTGGTATGGGAAGGAAGATACAGGAATGGTTAACAGATTGGGATAGAGATGAGAGCCTTATGAGGATGCTGCAGCAAGAGAGAGCTAATGCTACTATAGCCATCTACCATGACCAGAATGTAATAAAGGAGGTAGTACATCAACTAGGAAATGATGTGGGAGGGTCTTGGTGGGAGGTGATATTCGGACATTCCAGTAAGGCCAACAGTATTTTGAATTATTTGATACATCCCGTGGTAATATTACTCATTATTGCTGCAGTTTCATCATTGGTTCAAGTTGGTATGTGTTGTTGGACTCGACATTTGTATAGGAAAGTCTCGCACTTATCTATGCAAGTGGAGGGACGAGTTGATGGTAAGGTCTCTTCATACATGGTGGAGGCTTTGCTGCCAGTTCAGAACCCTGAAATACCACTGACGTGCCAGAATTGTGGTAGGAAAGGCCATTGTGAGCGAACCTGCCTAATCCCGGCCCGTATCTACAGTGAGGAGGTATAGGAGGTTGGGAATGGGATGTGTAGTCTGATGGATCATAGGTATATATGTATATATTATGGTAATGGGTTGATTTCATGTTATGGTAAAGTGTGATAAAGGTGTATTTTAGGCTAATAACATGGGCCAGAGGCCCTCCTCGAGACTCTATCGGAAAGCTGGTTGATAGGTTGCTCTGAATGTGTGTGGGTGAATGGTGAGTGAATGGACACCCCTTGCCTGTACTGCACCCTGTCCTGAAGATATCGGAGAGAAGAAGACACAGAGTGGTGACATGGAAGCTGTCACTGAAGAATGATGTTGGTGTGTCACCCAGTAGCAAAGCGGCACGTGTTGGGAAACACAGCACGTTAAGACTGTTATGGACTGTTCCACAGGAGCCGGTTTTGAGGCCTATGTTGAGAGGCGCAACACACAGCAAGACCCTTATGGACTGTTCCATAGATGTTCCTGTTGAAAACCGCAATACGTTACCACAGTTAAGGACTGTCCCATAGGTACTGGTTCGGAAGCACATGTTGGGGAGCAACACACGTTAAGACAGTTATGGCTGTTCAATAGGAGCTGTGTCTGAAGAAGGCTGATATGCGCCCTTCAGGCGCAAAGCGGCATATGTTGGAATTCAACATGAATATCGTATTTGTACATATATTTCATTACGATACCTAAGAGAAGAAAAACACACATGGTTTTTTGAAAAGGCTGAAAAATGTCAAAACTTCCGGAAAGGACAGGATGTGACCTCCCAGGTTGGAATGTGTCCTGTAGCTCCCATTGCGCATGACAATGCTGGCTCCGACGTGTCTATGGGAATCTCCTGATTAGCTACTATCCACCCAGGCTTCAAAGGCAGATAAACTGACAGGGATGATGGATGAGGTTAGATACAGGAGATCAAGGGCCCAGGTGTGTGTGAAACCTGACATCTGTCGGACGATGGCAATGCATGGACCAACACTGCCCCCCAGAGGACAAAACGGTCCATATGATGGGCTGTTGAGGGAACGCCCCAGAGACACTGTGATTCGTCCAAAGGCAAAATTGGGCAGGCAAAAAGGGGAGGGGTCTGGATGAGGTATGTTTGTTAAAAGGAATGTGGACTAAAGAAACAGTCTCTTGAAGACCAGAGGACCAGCCGAGGAGGATGTGCTAAGTATCACTCTTGCATTTTGTTATGAGTGTAGGCCTTGTAATATTGCAATTTCTGGTAGTATCTTTGTGTTAGTTTTCCTAATTATTCTGTTTTAATACATTCCTATTTTTATTGGGAAATAAATGTAACTTGTTTTACTAGCAGCACCGTGTGTTTGGTTTCATAGATAACTTGGTATTATTGTGATATTAACAATAGCATGTGCTCAGAGTTTAAAAGGCCAACTAATTATAGGGACTAGACAAATTAATACACAGATATAATATTAACAATTATATTGATTCTTACAGTTACTGATTTTCAGGTCGCTCTTCACAGGCCTTGCTGTTCTTCAGTGCGTTCTGTTACTTCGTTCTGAGCAGCCGACCGTTTTCTAGCCATGTATTCATCGTAGAGTTCGTGCTGTGCAGGGGATTGGTGTTGGAGTTCTCACTTTGACACAAGCCCTGTCCATGAACAGGGTGGGGAGGAGTTCTTGAATTGGTTGCTCCAGCGTGACCAGTTCTGTCACATGCCTTTGCTCCGTGAGATCCGTGAGAATAGTCCTGACGATTTCAGGAACTTTCTCCGAATGACGGACCCCGTATTTCACCGCTTGTTGGCTTTGCTGACCCTCTATATCAACAGGCAGGATACCTGCATGAGGCAAGCCATCACTCCGGAGCAGAGGCCAGTCGCCACCCTGCGGTACTTGGCGATGGGGAGAAGCCTGCAGGACCTCAAGTTCTCGACAGGCATCTCCCCCCAGGCTGTGGGGATCATTATCCCAGAGACCTGTTCTGCCATTATCCAGGTCCTGTAGAAGGAGTATATGAAGGTAAGATTTTTATCCTTTAACATCACATTTTATTGTATTTAATGTTTGATAATATATTGTATTTCTTTCCACCTTCCCTAATTACCATAATTGTAATATGCTGTGAATGTCCCCTTTGTCCTCATGCATGCTGGATTTTTATTTAATTTTTTTTGTCCTTCATACATATTTGCTTTCACTTACCTCCACAGCATGCACTCCTGGGCCTATATTCACCTTGAGTAGTCACTTAACAATGTATTTTGTCAGCTCCATAGTAGTGCTTTATCCTAAATACCCCCTAAAATGTTGAAAATTGAGATGTGTTTTTTTTGGATCCCAAAATCATTTGGAACCCTCCCTCCCCCCAACTGCTAACTCAGCCGATACCAATCCTCTATCTGCTGACTTTGCCAAACCCATACACACTATACCCACCTCTTTTGTGGTCATATTTATGGATGAATTCACCAAAGCATGTAGTGCAAGGGCCTGCCCGAATACTTTCAAATGGTACTGTTTAAAGCTTTTGTATCCTATTATTATCTTGATAGGTAATAGCAGAATGTAAAAATGTGCTAAAATGTGTACAGTGTGTATTTATCTCTTTGTATCATGACACCTCTTACCTGTCCAGTGGGCTGCCAATAGTGTAAGTAAGGAGGGGCTGGCCAAAGTAATACACATTATTTAGGCATTCATCTCTCAATGAAGTGGAGAGGGTTACCTGTCCAAAACATCTCCCCCACCATAAATTTTTTTAAATGGCCCATGAGAGGGGGGGAAGGAATCTGATAGGTGGACCTTATACCTTTGTCTTTAAATACTCCCTAAAATAAATGTTACACTGATGTTGGCCAAGAATGTTTGTGTCTAATCTGCTTTCCATGTTTATGTGCAAAATGATTTTTATTTTTTTTTCTTGTTTGACTCCACAGTTTCCTTCCAACCCAAAGGAATGGCAGACTGTGCCCAGTGGTGGGACTTTCCTAACTGCGGAGGGGCAATTGATGGGAAACACGTCCACATCATCCCACCACCCAACTCGGGGTCATACTATTACAACTACAAGGGGTTCAATAGTATTGTGATGTTGTTGGTGGTGTCGGCTACTTACGAGTTCCTGTATGTGGATGTGAGGAAGAATGGCTGGATGTCAGATGGTGGAGTCATCACCCACACAGAGTTCTACAGGCATCTCCAGAATGGCAGCTTGGACTTGCCACCTCCAGAAGACAATGCGGAAGGACTCCCATTCGTCTTTGTTGCAGATGAAGCGTTTGCGCTGGGGGACCATCTTATGTGGCCATTCCTCTGTGAGGACCCTCACCCCGAACCAGAGGGTTTTTAATTACCGGCTGGCCAGAGCCAGAAGAGTGGTGGAGAACACGTTTGGAATAATGGCCAGCCGGTTCCGCCTATTTCTTACACCGATACACATGGCGGAATATAAACTCAATCACATCATCCTGGCTTGCTGTGTTCTCCACAACTTTTTAATGAGAAATTCTGTGAACTATGCTGGCTTAGTTGGGCCTGAAGCCGGAATTAATCTCAATGACGGCGCTGGAAGCCGGCCGTCCTGGCTTGCCCCCTCAGAGTGCCCGCGAGGTCCGTATAAGATACATGGAATACTTTGCGGGTAGGGAGGCCATCAATATGCCAGACAATGTCTGAGACATTTTTTTTTTTTAAACTGAACAAATTTTTTCTTACATTTACTGCTTGTGTTTCTTTTAGCTGACCATGACTGCAATTTGGGGAGTCCTGAAAATGGCGTGATTGTGTAAAATTTAAAAGCACTGTTGGGTGTTATTTACTAAAGGCTAAGACACTTTGCACTACAAGTGCACTTGAGACTGCACTGAAACTGCACTTGTAGTGCAAAGTGGATTTGCCCTTAGGAAATAACCCCCATTGTCACTGAAAATAACAATTTTACCACAAAAAAAATGTTTATGAGCATTGAAAGAAGAAGCCACACATTGTTGATTATCAATCTTGTTAATAAAAGCACAATCACATGTGCAAGGTTTTTAAAACAAACCAACATGTTTGTTGTATAACAAATTTTTAGGTCACATTAATAAAAGTAGAAATGTCCTTTTAAGGTAAATCAGACATGTTTAAAACCAACAATAAATACATAACTCTGGAACTTACAAAGTTCAACTTTTGTAGAAATTGAAGGCAATATCAGACATGAGTATTTATAAACTGTGTTTGATATTGCGTTCAGATAGGGTGAAGTCACCCTTGGAAAAGCCAAATTTTGAAGATGCACACAAATTGCTAAATGTCAACATATGCTAGCTGCCACCATGGGGGATCAATGGACGTGTTTTGTGGGTGCAACCCCTTCCTCTCAGCCACTTTATTATTGAGTAAGGGGTTGCACACCTAAAACGCATACATTGATCTCCTGTGATGGCAGATAGCACATGTTAACACACTGTGTGCATCTTCAAAATTAGGCTTTTCGAGAAAATGTGAAAAAAGTTTTCTGTAAAAAAAAAGCCTAAAAAATTAGGGATTTCAAGGGGTTTTAAACTCTCCCTAAAACATTAATGATGTTCTTCATTTTGTTTTGAACATCATTGTTGTTTTGCTTGATGTTTTCCAAGTCCCTATTACACCCCATGATCTCCCCGATCAGGATCTGGGCACTCTCACTGGTGAAATGTCCTTCATCCACAACATCACAATCACCTAAAATATAGAAACAAAAACACACCATGTATTAAAAATATGCCAGCATCCATCTCTTACCTGAGCCTGTGGTCACAGACACTCACCTGTTGTGGTGACAATTTCGATAACGTCTCCCTCCTCTTCCTCCTCTGGTTGGCTTTGTGGCATTTCCACTTCTTCGTGAGGTGGGGGGTCTGTTGTCTCCTCTGATGAGTGGTGTCCTTCGAGTCTTTTTGCCCCTATGTAAAAAAAATAGGTATACTTAGCACACAGATATTTGATGGCAGAAATAGGAATATGAAACATTGCTTGGAAGTGGGGTACACTTGTCTGTTTTGGCAGAGTTCCAAGATGAAGAAATATTGTTTTTCTTTGTCAAGCTTTCAATCAAGGGAAAGATGAATGCGGCCAAGTACAGGGATATCCTGGATAAAAACCTTCTCCAGAGTGCTCAGGACCTCAGACTGGGCAGAAGGTTTACCTTCCAACAAGACAATGACCCTAAGCACACAGCTAAAATAATGAAGGAGTGGCTTCACAACAACTCCGTGACTGTTCTTGAGTGGCCCAGCCAGAGCCCTGACTTAAACCCAATTGAGCATCTCTGGAGAGACCTATAAATGGCTGTCCACCAACGTTTACCATCCAACCTGACAGAACTGGAGAGGATCTGCAAGGAGCAATGGCAGAGAATCCCCAAATCCAGGTGTGAAAAACTTGTTGCATCTTTCCCAAAAAGACTCATGGCTGTATTAGATCAAAAGGGTGCTTCTACTAAATACTGAGCAAAGGGTCTGAATACTTAGGACCATGTGATATTTCAGTTTTTCTTTTTTAATAAATCTGCAAAAATGTCAACAATTCTGTGTTTTTCTGTTAATATGGGGTGCTGTGTGTGCATTAAAGTGGTTGTATAGTCATTTTTTTTACTTTTACCTACAGGTAAGCCTATAATAAGGCTTACCTGTAGGTAAAAAAAATATCTCCTAAACCTTTACGGTTTAGGAGATATTCCCCTTGCTATGAGCCGCTGACTGCAGCGGCGCATGCGCACAGGGGATTCTCGGCTGAAGGCCGGCAACTGCCGGACCTTGCCGAGTAAGAAATCTCCCGCACGCATGCGCGGGAGTGACGACATCGCGGTTTCAGCCACTCACAGCGCTGGAACCGTGATACCCGGAAGACACGCCGAGGCAACATGACAGCTCCCTCGGCGTGGACCAGGTAAGATACCGACGCCTCGTTCTAAGGTAAGTATTTCATAATGAGCTAGTATGCGGTACTAGCTCATTATGCCTTTTGCTTTACAGGGGTAGAAAAAAATTTTTTGCGGGTATACAACCGCTTTAATGAGGAAAAAAATTAACTTAAATGATTTTAGCAAATGGCTGCAATATAACATAGAGGGAAAAATTTAAGGGGGTCTTAGTACTTTCCATCCCCACTGTAGACCTTTTCCATTATTTACTACATACACCTATAAATATGGTTGGCTTTCCAGGGTATCTGTTTCATTACCAGAAATGCTCATAATATTACCTGATTGGGTCATACATATATAGACCCTTATATATATATATATATATATATATATACACACAGTGCCTTGCAGAAGTATTTAACCCCCCTTGGCTTTTTACCTATTTTGTCACATTACAGCCTTTAATTCAGTGTTTTTTTTTAATCTGAATTATATGCGACGGATATAAGCACACAATAGTCTAAGTTAGTGAAGTAAAATTAGAAAAATATATACATAAAACTATTTTTTAGAAATAAAAAACTGATAATTGGCATGTGCGTATGTATTTTTTTAAAGCCCATAAAAAGCTCTGGTGCAACCAATTACCTTCAGAAGTCACATCATTAGTGAAATTATGTCCACCTGTGTGCAATCTAAGTGCCACATGATCTGTCATTACATATACACACCTTTTTGAAAGACCCCAGAGGCTGCAACACCTAAGCAAGAGGCACCACTAACCAAACACTGCCATGGAGAACAAGGAACTCTCCAAACAAGTAAAGGACAATGTTGTTGAGAAGTAGAGATGAGTCGAACACCCCCCGGTTCGGTTCGCACCAGAACCTGCGAACGGACCGAAAATTCGCACGAACTTTAGAACCCCATTGACGTCTATGGGACTCGAACGTTCAAAATCAAAAGTGCTCATTTTAAAGGCTAATTTGCATGGTATTGTCCTAAAAGGGGTTTGGGGACCCAGGTCCTGCCCCAGGGGACATGTATCAATGCAAAAAAAACTTTTAAAAATGGCCCTTTTTTCAGGAGCAGTGATTTTAATGATGCTTAAAGTAAAAGAAAAAAAAGTGAAATATTCCTTTAAATATCGTACCTGGGGCGTGTCTGTAGTATGCCTGTAAAGTGGCGCGTGTTTCCTGTGCTTAGAACAGTCCCTGCACAAAATGTCATTTTAAAAGGAAAAAAAGTCATTTAAAACTGCTTGCGGCTTTAATGTAATGTCGGGTCCTGGCAATATGGATGAAAATCAGTGAGACAAACGGCATGGGTACCCCCAAGTCCCCCAAGTCCATTACCAGGCCCTTTGGGTCTTGCATGGATATTAAGGGGAACCCCACACCCAAATTAAAAAAGGAAAGATGTGGGGCCCCCAGGCCCTATATACTCTGAACAGCAGTATACAGGCGGTGCAAACAAGACAGGGACTGTAGGTTTGTTGTTAAGTAGAATCTGTTTGTAATTTTGAACTGGTACATTTTTAATGTGTTTAGCTCCAGCCAAAAAATCTATTTTAAGCTTTTTGGAAAACCTAGGGAAGGGTTATCACCCCTGTGACATTTGTTTTGCTGTCTGTGCTCCTCTTCAGAAGATTTCACCTCACTTTTTGTCCCAATGACAAATGTTTTTTGAAAATTTGGGTTTTTTTGTGAAACAATGATTGGTGATAAAGCATCAGTGTAAAGGAGAAAAGTTTTTCACATATTAACTCTTACAGGAGAGAATTTCCCTTCCTAGGGGTAAATTTCATCTCACTTCCTGTTGTCTCCTTCCGTTTGCAAGTAGGAGTTGTTTGTAAGTTGGATGTTTGAAAGTAGGGGCCTGCCCTATATACTCAGTAGAAATTTGGGCCTTAGGTGTTGTTGTGGCCACAACAATGTAAGCCCTCACAGGGCCCTGCTGTGAAATATTAGATCAAGAATTGTAATTACATGCCCCTGTTGAACAGGGGCAGAAAAATTGGGCCTTTGGTGGTGGTGGTGGTGCTGGTGCCACAACACTGTAAGTCCTCACAGATACTCTTGGTGGGTGCAGAAACAGGCCCTGCTGTGAAATATTAGATCAAAAATTCTAATTACATGTCCCTGATGAACAGGAGCAGAAAAATTGGGCCTTAGGCACTGGTGCTGCTGCCACAACACTGGAACCCCTCACAGATACTCTAGTTGGAGCGCAGGAACTAGCCCTGCTGCAAAGAATTGCATCAAAAATTGTAATTACACGCCCCTGTTAAACAGGGGCTGAAAAATTGGGCCTTAGGCACTGGTGCTGGTGCCACAACATTGCAACCCCTCACAGATACTCTAGTTGGAGCGCAGGAACTAGCCTTGCTGAAAAGAATTGCATCAAAAATTGTAATTACACGCCCCTGTTAAACAGGGGCTGAAAAATTGGGCCTTAGGCACTGGTGCTGGTGCCACAACACTGCAATCCCTCACAGATACTCTAGTTGGAGCGCAGGAACTAGCCCTGCTGCAAAGAATTGCATCAAAAATTGTAATTACATACCCCTGTTAAACAGGGGCTGAAAACTTGTGCAGAGACTCTCAGGGACAAAGCAGATGTCACAAGGTTTCTCGGAAGGAGAGTGGATCTGAGCGGCAAAAATTCTGTCACTCAAGGGTGAAGTGAGACTGGTATGAACAGTGGCCAGAATATGATCGGGAGGTATCACAGGAACAGGAACCAACTCCATCTTGGAAGGGGAGGAAAACTGTTGTGACAATGCATCAGCCCTTACATTCTTGGTACTGGGTAAGACCGAGACTATGTAATTGAAGCTTGGCAGAAAAAGAGCCCATCGCACCCTTTCGGGAAATAAATGTTTTGCCTCAGACAAGAATGTGAGATTCTTGTGATCAGTCAAAATGGGAACCAGCACAGCGGTACCTTTGAGGAGATGCCTCCATTCTTTAAGAGCTAAAATGATCGCTAACAAATCTGTCCCCAATTGGTGGCAAGCAGCGGGAAGCTTCCTGCAGTCTGGGACATCCAAACTTCCACCTGGATCCAAGGTCCAGATAGCAGGAGAGGAGAGGAGAGGTACAGATACCAGCCGCCATGGAAGAGGAATTCAGAAGGAGGTTGCTAGAGATGCAGATACAGCACAGAGGACCAGTATCAGAGCAGGTCCTGCTGGGATGGTTTGATTCTATTCGCTGCAAACTCTGGAAAGAAGCGCTAGCCCATGAGCAACGACACCAGGGAAAAGTTCTCCCCTCCATCCAGGAATGGTACTGGTCGCAGTACGGATTGCGAGTGCAGTTTTTGGGAGAAAACAGCTGAATTAAGCAGACTGGTCTAGGCAGAGATGAAGCTGGATGAGAGCTACAGAGCCCTCCGGTGGCATGTATCCCAAGCATGTCCCTGGATAGCGAATGACAGCCAAACGGAAGGCTTAAGCTACGGCGGCTTGGGACTGTTGTATGTGAAGCTGACAGGGGACCCTAACTTTGGGAGTGATTTGGAGTGGCGGTTGGACGAAATCATGGATTTCAGAGAAGGACTACTGAACATCTCGGAAGTGCACTGGGCACTGGAAGATATAGAGTTTCTGGCCGTTTAGGAGACGGCTGCTAGACTTTGCTCAGTGCCAGGGCTGGGCTCCCTTTGCCTGGGACTATCAGGAAATACCAGTTGACAACCCTGAAATCCTGGCTGAAGAGTCGGCAATGTGGCAGAGTAACAGTGTGCTTTGCCAACCTGCCCCCGCAGCTATGGAGGCGGAGGTCTTATGGCGGATGCAGCAAGTGCTGACTGACCTTGATGATCCTGTTTCTGCATGGGATGATCTTGGATGGAGGAATTTGCCTGTCCAGCAGCATGCCAGAGAATCAGAAGTGGAAAATCTGGAGATTGCCATCCACAAAGCTGAAGTGCTGACAACAGGGCAGAGCTCTGCTAACCTCTGCCCAGCACCGATAGCATTTTCTGGGTTCCATGGACAGGAAATGGTGAACCTCTATCCCCAGACACCAGTTGCAGAGACAGGGGATTTGATAGTCTTTTCTGCTCAGGAAGAACATTCTGGTGAGCCCCCAGCAGAAGAGCTGGTATTAGGGCCAAACTTCACTATGCTCTGCTCAGCACCGATAGCATCTTCTGAGTTCCACGGACAGGAGATGGTGAACCTCTATCCCCAGACACCAGTTATAGAGACAGGGGATTTAATAGACTTTTCTGCTGAGGAAGAACAACCTGATGAGCCTCCAGCAGAAGAGCTGGTATTAGGGCCAAACTTCACTGTGCTCTGCCCAGCACCAACAGCAGTATCTGTGGAGTTACAAGGAACTTCCCCAGCTGAAGTGCTGTTCACCAGACAGAGGGTCCAAGACCTCTGCCCCACACCTGTGGCAGTTTCGGAGGCTCAAGGTGAGAAGGTGGCAATCACTTCCCAGCAGCAGATACAGGGGGAGAAGGGAGAGTAGGTGTTCTTCGTCCCTCCCCAACAGTTGGCCAGGGTGGAGGAAGCGGTCTTTCCTCCCCAGCAAAGATCCGTGCACCAGGGAGACAGCACCACAGACATGACATCCCAGCAGCCAGATGAGGGAATGGAACAGGAAGCAGCCGGCTCACCTCCCCAATGGCAGCTACACAGTTTGGGAGTGGAGGAATCCAGCCTCCTGCCCCAATGGTTAGCCGGAGCAGAGGGTGTGAAGTCCCCAGCAGAAGTGCTGGCAACAGGGCAGAGTGCTACCAACCTCTGCCAAGCACCGGCAACAACTGTGGAGATCCAGGGAGCCGGGGCAGTCGGCCCCTCTCTCCAGCGACAAGCTGATGTAGTGAAGCTACTACTCCCAGCTGAATCGCTGGCAACAGGGCAGAGTGCTGCTGGCCTCTGCCTAGAACTTACAGTTTCTTCTCAGCTTCAGGGAACTGGGACAGTGGGCCCCTCTGCCCAGCAACAGGCCAAGCCATGGAATGGTAAACACCACCCAGCTGAAGCGCTGACAGCCAGACAAAGAGTCAATGACCTCTGCCCCACACCTACTGAGGTCAACTAATTCTTGCAGCCAAGAAAGGAGATCATGCGGACAGACTTTGTGAATTCACTCTGCCTGACTAAAGCATTTCCAGACCAGGTGGGGGTCTGGGACCTTGTTAGTCAACTTTTGATGTGGGAGAAATGTGACAGACACACCCGGGACAGAGGCTTTTGGAGGGGACTGAATGTCAGCCTCTTGCCTACAGATTATGGGCCCTGGCATTTGGGGTACCCTTGAGGTGTTGTTACTTTGGCTTCGGGTCCTTGTCCCCCAGGACACACAGGGGTTGAGTTACTAAAGGCAAATAGACTGTGCACTTTGGAAAGCGCAGTTGCCCTCTGCAAGTGCAGTTGTTTCAAAGCTTAGTAAATGAGGTAAGGCTTCACTTTGCAAAGAGTACCCAATCACGTGCAGGGAAAATTGAAAAACAGCATTTTTGCTTGCTTGCACATGATTGGATGATGGAAGTCAGCAGAGCCTCTGCTCATTTATTAAGCTTTGGAGCAACGGCTCTTGCAGGGAGCAACAGCACTTTGCAAAGTGCACAGCCTTTTTGCCTTTAGTAAATCAACCCCATAGACTCTGGGAACCCTGTATTTGCCATATTAGCAATAGTGACTGAGTCATACTGTTGGGACTCATACTGTGAGGAGATGCTAATATCATCAACTCCACTCACCTGTCTGATGTCTGCTATAATGTGTTTAATGAAAATGAGTCCATGTTAACATCTAAGCAAGTCTCGTCTTGTTTTATGCTTGGGAGCGGTTGGAATATCTGATATCCAAACTGGGAGGAAGTGGTATACTGATGGAAGCACTCAAGCGGAGTGTGGGACGTTCCGTCACGGTCTGTCAGAGTGATCATTCAGGTTAGGAAGGCTTCTGACAAGCTCCCAGTCATAGGATCTCACAGGCTGTGCACAGTAGCTGCGCAGAAGGAGATAAGAAAAGATAAGAAAGCACAGGGTGTACAAGACACGTCCTGTGTACAGAGGAGGGGGTTTTATGGACGTTTGTAAGACGCCCAAGGTAGGCAACTGGGTATTGCCTCCTTACAATAAGGTAGAACTAAAGACAATTATAACAAAAAAAACGTGCTATAAAATGATATGAACAATGATATAAATGTAAAGTCCCATATACAATAGTATAGTCCCATGTATAATACAAGACAAAAAGAAGGTGAATCCGTCAAAAGTGAATAACGTGAAATTCCTCCAAAGTAAATAGGTGATAGGAAGACATAGAGATATCTGGAACTCATCAATGGGTAATGCGCTTACCAGAAGTAAGCCAAAATGGAGCAAGTGGCTTAAACCCAGCCTGGGCCTTTGGATGAACGATCCAGTTGAAGCAGGATAAACACACTCGTCCCGTGTATCCAGTCCACAGAAGTTATCCAAAAATATATGAAAAAAACATAGCGTAATACAGATAGCCAAACAAAATGCACAGAAGTATTGAAGCAAAAGACGGACTCCTGACAGGAACGGCGTGGATACGTCCCGACCAAGTGGATCCGAGCTCTGATAGTGCTGGCTCTGCTCCCTCTGTGGCTCTGCTCCCTCTCCCTCTGTGGTCCGCCAGCTAGAAGATTATTTCTGCAAATGTCTCTGCAAATGTCTTTGCAGAAATAATCTTCTAGCTCGTGGACCACAGAGGGAGCAGAGCCAGCACTATCAGAGCTCGGATCCACTTGGTCGGGACGTATCCACGCCGTTCCTGTCAGGAGTCCGTCTTTTGCTTCAATACTTCTGTGCATTTTGTTTGGCTATCTGTATTACGCTATGTTTTTTTCATATATTTTTGGATAACTTCTGTGGACTGGATACATGGGACGAGTGTGTTTATCCTGCCTCACCTGGATCATTCATCCAAAGGCCCAGGCTGGGTTTAAGCCACTTGCTCCATTTTGGCTTACTTCTGGTAAGCGCATTACCCATTGATGAGTTCCAGATATATGTCTTCCTATCACCTATTTACTTTGGAGGAATTTCACGCTATTCACTTTTGACGGATTCACCTTCTTTTTGTCTTGTATTATACATGGGACTATACTATTGTACATGGGACTTTACGTTTATATCATTGTTTATATCATTTTATAGCGCGTTTTTTTTGTTATAATTGTGTATTGGTGTGCCTCACTTGTAACCGCAGCTTGTAGATTCATTCCAAGCACAGTTTTCTCTTTTTTTAGAACTAAAGACAAAACCTGTTTTATTTTGGACAGAATATCAAAGGGTTATAACCCCTGTCAATTTCTTTCTTGTTTTTTGCCATCTGTGTCTTATTAGGGAGAGGGAATCCCTGGTTGTCATCAAGGTCATCATAGCTTGTTCCCAGTGGAACGTTTCCCCTCTATTTCTGTTATAGTGACAAGTTCAACAAAAAAATTGAGATTTTTCTTTCACTCTCAGTGATAACAGTAAATAGGACAAATAGAGGGGGTGAATATCACTAATGGGGGCACAGGCAGCAATACAAACTTTCAGGTGTTCTAATCTATAGTTAAGAAGGATGTAGGTGTGGCGCTGTTCATATATATGGATTCCCAATATGTTTACTGTTGCTGTTTTAAATAAACTTAAGTGTATGTTCAATACTATATAAGTAAACACTGCTCATATTAAAGTGAATGGTGCTAAAGTATTGTGCAAAATGAAAAAAATATAATACATTCAAAGTGACAAGTGCTCTTATTCCTATGTGCTTCAGCCTTTAAATTCAACAGATAATAGCCAAATAATACAGTCCTTGTAAGTATGTACATATATGTGCAGTCCTTTAATAAATGAAAAAAATTGCATAAAAAATTATTTCCTCCAAAAAAGTGACAAGTACTCTTCAAAAAGTGACGCTGGTGCTCTTCAGTCTTTTGTGCTGGTGCTCTTTACAGTGCCCTTATAGGAAATGCACTCACCAGAAATCCTCACCCCGCACAGGGGTATTGTGAATTCACAGTATCTGCCACTATGAAGCACTCTGAAGATCAACGGTTTGCTTTATTCCTATATACGATCCTTCATGCCTCCCACATGTAGAAGAAAAAAGCTCCCATAGTGTAATACTGTTTTAAAAAGTTTTATTAAGTCAAAACAGTGGCGATATACTCACATTTACACTGAATGTTAAAAGCAAGTAACAAAAAACACAAGAAGCCGGGATAATCCACGATCCACGGCTCTGACCGGAAGTGACGGCTTGGGGTGAAATTTCAGTACCATTAGCAGTAACCCTGAGCCACATCGCAAGATCCTGGAAGAGGTTATTTACCTTGTCCCCATGATCCCGCAATGTACTCCCGCTGTGTCCGGCGGCCGGATCTTCCGCACGATGCTCTGTGTGTTCCGGCTCCATTCCCTACGAGCATCACGGCACGTGGGGGTGGAACCAGTGGCAATTTCAAAAAGTATAAAACACAACACACACTCAATACATTGTAATCTTATTGGATTACATTACTGTATCAAATCATTTGATTTCCGTTTGTCCCCAGTGCTTTGTCCAGTGCCCTACCTGCAGTTTTAATGTTCTTTCTGCCTGGAAATTGGAGAACATCCATGGCATCCATGAAACCAGTGATAGCAATTCAGAATCACTTGCAGAATGAAATGATAGTGATTTGTCATCAGACACAGAAAACTGATTTCAGCGACGATTCTGCGACTGAGCTCAGTGATGTGCGGACTTGGTACTCTATTGACTGCGGTACGGATCACGCAGCTCCACCAAGATTCCCATTTACTGGAGTACCTGTATGAAAGTGGACGTTGAAGATGACAACCCCTTGGCATACCTACAACTATTTCTGACCAATGAAGTTATTGAAAAAATAGTTACGGAGACAAACCGGTACGAAGAGCAACAAGCTACTACGCATCGGGAAAGTTTTCAAGAAGTAGAAAGTGGAAACCAGTGACCAAAGATGATATTTGGAAATTTCTGGACCTAATAATACTTCAGGGAGTGGTGGGGAAACCCCTGCAGAAGTGGTATTGGACAACTAACAAATAACTTGCCACTCCATTCTTTGGAACAGTCATGTTAGAGTACAAATTTTCCCTGATAATAAAATATTTGCACTTCGAAAACAACGAAGAATTGATTAAACTACTCATCCAACACCAAAAAAAATCTGGGAAGTATATCAAATGATTCTGAAGAATTTCCAACAGAGCTATGTGCCAGATATTAGCGATATTAGAGATATTAGCATAGATGAAAGTCTAATGGCCTACAAGGGAAGGCTCAGCTGGATACAATACATGGCATCAAAGAGAACGCGATTTGGCGTAAAATCCTTCATGTTCTGCGAATCATCAACTGGCTACATTTGGAATTCTGTCCTTTACACTGGGAAAGGAACAAAATTCAACCCAAAATACAGCAACTATGGAATGGCAACATCTTCCGTTCTTTCACTGATTGAGCCTTTGCTAAATCAGGGCTATTGCGTAATTACGAACAACTTTTACACATCTCCTGAACTTTATGAGTTTCTTCTGCAGAACCAAATGGATGCCTATGGAACCGCTAGGGCTACCCGGCATACAGGGTGGCGACATGCCACCAATGTTTGGCAGTAAGAAGCTGAAGACTGGAGAAATGGCTGCCTTCCAGAAAGGTAAAATGATGGCACTGGGATAACGTGACAAAAAGATGTGCGCCTAATGAGTACAGTCCATAATACCTCCACTGTTATGGTACGCACAAAAGGTGGGAAAGAAATCATGAAGCCACATGTAGTGATAGACTACAATAACACCATGGGAGGTGTTGGCAGAGCCGACCAAGCAATGACATTCTATCCAGCAATGCGGAAACAGCAAAAACGAGTACTACAAGAAGATTTTCAGGCATCTTCTTGATCAGTGCTTGTGGAATGCCTACACTCTGCTCAAAAAAAAGAGTGACAAGCTAATGATCCATTCTGACTTATTTGGAAAGTTGCCAAACTGATCTTTGTGAACCACCAAACACCAATGGCTGTGAATAGAGCTGGATGTCTCTCAAAGTGAGATGACAGTGGAAAGAAAATCCGAAAGGAAACCAGGTTCCATTGTCCTGATTGTGACGTCGGATTTTGTGCAGTCCCATGTTTCAAAATTTTTCATATTCGGGATGTTTACTGAACCAATATGCAGTGACTAGTAATATTGCACCCTTGTTTGGACAAATTTTTGTGTTTTTGATTTGATTATATTATTGAATAAAATGTATTAATATTATATTATTATTTGTTATTATTTATAGTTATTTATTATATTAAAATTTATGATTTTGTGTTTCAAACTTTATCATACCCGGAATGTCTACTAGACTCTTCTTTGGACAGATTTATTCCTAAGAATTACAGGCCTACAATATAAAATACCAAATTTTCATGCAAAACAATGTACCGCTTTCAGCATAAAAAATCAGACATAATCATACCGTCAAGGAGGTTAATAATAATAGTGCTTTACAAACACTTCTCCAAATAAGTGACTTGATAATTAAAGTGCTTCACAAAAAAATGCTGTTTTTAAGCTCCAAATTAGTCCATATAATCAAACATAGATCATTTACCCAATGCCTCACACTTCAGTACAAACTTTATATCAAGTGAAGAAAACAGGCTAGGGTAGTATATGGACAGACAAGGGGAGTAAATGGATAGGCTAGGGTAGTATATAGACAGGGCAGGGTAGTATATGGACAGGCTAGGGTAGTAAATAGACAAGATAGGGTAGTATATAGACAGGCTAGGGTAGTATATGGACAGGCTAGGGTAGTAAATAGACAGGCGAAGGTAGCATATAGGAAGGCTAGGGTAGGCTAGGGTAGTATATGCATGCGCGGCCCATCGGTCTCCAAGGAGACAAGAATAAACCTCTTCCGCTCGCTCTCCTCTTCAGTCCCTTCAGCGTTGCCGGCTTTTTGTGAGATGAGCCTGGCATAGCTGTCAGGAAACTCCACCACTGACAGCTATGCCGGGCCATCCGGCTAGGTTTTTCGTTTGTTTTTTCATTTAGTGCTCCTGAACCCTGCACTCTGTACGCAGCGCGCTCCTGAACCCTGCACTCTGTACGCAGAGCGCTCCTGAACACGGCACTCTGTATGCAGTGTGCCCCTAGGGTAGATACATAGTCCTACAAATACAACCGGCCCTTTGAGTGCAACCATACTGCCGAAGTGGCCCCTGATGAATTTGAGTTTGACACCCCTGATCTACACCCTGCAGAACACTGTACCTCTGCATGTTACAGAACACAGATCATCTGTACATTGCAGAACACTGATCAGTTGCACATTGCAGAACACTGCAATTCTACATAATGCAGAACACCGATCACTCTCCATAAACTTTCAGCAGAGCAGTCTGGGAAACTCGGGGCTCTCCTGAGCAGTCCAATCTCCTCTTAATAGATTGATGACATGTGATCGGTCCCTGCACACACACACACACACACACAGGCCCCCCCCCCCCCGCTTACCTGAGGACAGTATGGAGACAGTGGGGAGCAGACAGAGTGGAGAGTCTGGTGTCTGGCCACAGTTCAGGGAACACCCCCTCTGGGAGAACTGTGCGTGGCAAGCCTCGCCCCTCCTCTGCAGCCCGGCCACTCACCGACCACCAGAATCCCTTCCCCAGCTCAGCACCCCGATCCCCACATGTTGCACCCTTTCTTCTATGGGGCGCAGGGTTGAAGTTTTAGTTTGCCTGCTGTAGGGACAGGTATTTTAAAAATCGAAATCCCCAGCGAGTGGATGGGAATCCGGATTTTGCCGCCCCCCTATCCTGGCGCCCTAGGCAGCTGCCTGACCTGCCTATTGCTGGCACCGGCTCTGCTTACAATATCTCATCTTATACTATAACTATCTTATCCATCTATCTTATATAAGGTATATAAGTTATATATATGTATCTTATATAATTGGTCTTGTAGATTACATAGCTGTAAAAAGAAGCAACATTACACTTATCTTTCCAGAAAAGAAAAAATCTCCTCCAACCTCCCCTTATAGCTGGCCATAAACACATTCCTTTATTTTTGGATGATAAAACAAAAAAACAACAAAGACAACCTACTATTGCATAATAATATAAATTGTCAAACATACATCTGTTTTATAATAATATATATCTTAGCTCTAGTCTATATCCCTTTTTTATCTGTATTGCATTTAGATGAATTGGATAGAAGGATAAGTGAATTAAACCAGAATAGATATTGTCTTATCTTATCTATATCTTATAATATTTTATCTTATGTTATAACTTGTGTATTAGCCATCTATCTTATATAAGGTATTCATCTTATCTTTAAATCTATTTGATGGTTTTGTTGTTTGTAACTTATTTTTATTGTATTTATTTTTGGGTTTTTTATATACTGCTAACTGTAGTATCAATACAGCAAAAAGACATGGTGGAGAAGGATCTGGGTGTTTTGATAGATCAGGCTTTTTCAACCAGGGTGCCCAGGCACTCAGGGTTACCTTCAGGTTTCTTCAGGGGTGCCTTGGTAAAATGTTAAGGAATTGGCAAAAAAATGTATACAAGCCAGCAGGTGGAGGAAACCTGCCTTTTAATTACACAAACCCCCCCCCCCCCCCCCCCCCACACACACACACACTGTAGTCCTTTCTTCATATTGCAGATTCCTGTCCCTTTCCTCACAATACTCCTCACAATACTCCCTTCATACCAAAGTCCTCCTCACTTCACAGCAACCACCCATCTATCTTTTACTGTCCTACCTTACACACAGGGTTGGAGGCGCAGGTCTGAATAGTGGGTAGGATGCCTAAAAGTCTTCTAAGACAGGCTGCCCGCCACCAATTCACCACTGTCATCCTTGAGGAAGGGAAAAAGATTGTGGGCGCAGGAGGTCTGAATAGTGGGTGGGACTTTTCATGGTAAAAGCAGGTGAATGACTGCTTGAACTGCCCTGCGGCTTAACAACCAATCACCGCTTCTTAATTTGAAGAGTCCTGCCCTCTATTTAGACTTGCTGCTCTGCAATATTTTGCCCTTCCTCGAGGATGACAGCGGCGAGCTAGGTGGACTTAGGGGACACTCAGGCATGTATTTGGCAAGGCTGCGGTCCAGATAGCATTATTACTCGGTCTGCATCTGGACCGTGGTCCACCATTTAGTGATACCTGGTATAGGGAATGTCTTTCTGACATTTACTGTTTGAAAAACATTAAACAGGAGAAGGGTTACTACAAAGAACGATCAGCAACAGCCATGAGAGAACAGTCTTCTCCCTAGTCTGTCTCTGAAAGTAAGTGGGGACAACAAAACAGTCTAAGGCCACATAACTGTAGAGCCTGAGGTAATTTTCTTTAGCATCTGGTTATATTGCACCACTGCACAACTATTGATACCCAGTTCGGGTTTTAGGAGGCATCACAGTAACAAAGGGGCACTTTCCTCGAGACTCTCACTCCAGGATTCTGTCAAGGACAGGAGAATGGCCAGTTCTCTGAGACCCTATGAAAGCTGTCTCAGTCCAAGCTACTTCTGGTACCTATATCCCAAGAGCACGCAGTCATCAGGAATCAACTCAGTCTTTACTCACAAGTCCCCAGGACAGCTGCTACCTTCCAGCTTCCTCTGGAAACGGTCCAATAAGGGAGACAATTCTTCTTCAGACCAGATCCCTTGTGGTGAAGTCCTACAGCCAGCTCCTCAGGAGAGCAATCCAGGCCCTCAGCAGTGACACTGCTGTGGCCTCAAGAACAGCTACATAGTCCTTGGGCTACCTCAGGAGGCTTTGGAACCCTTTTGGGGAGGGGGGAACAATCTCTCCATGGATTTAGACTGTTTATTACCTTTCCAGTCACCTCCTGGACACTTCTCTCCAGGAATTGGCCATGATAACTATTCAGGCTGGTCATCTGAATCTCCCACCCTATTTTATGGAAGCTTCTTCCAGAAGCAGGGGGAAGCAAAAACTCCCAGCTTGTGAAACCTGAACAGACCAGAACAAACAATCTCTGCCCCATTGACTGCAGAAGAAGCCAACAACTAAATTTGCCTAATATCCTACACTAGAAGGATGCTACATTTATAATAATCTACATATAAAAATGTTTTACAATAAGATTTTGATTCAATTTTAGACAGGAAAACAATGATAGAGTATGGATGAAAACAGTATTATTATTTTTACATGTATGCTGCTGCTGCTGCTGCTGCTGAATAATAAGCTGTACAAAATAGATTATTTTTGTGCCTTCTTTTTACATTTTTCACTCTATAGCAGAAATCTGCATGGAGACAAAGCACAGATACTCTAACCACTGCCCTGTATCTGTTCACTGGAGATAACTATCCAACATGGTTGTGCCAACAGTAATTACAATAAACATTTTAATATTGATCCCAAAACTGACAGGTTGTACAAAAACATTTTCTGCTATCCAGATACTAAACTGCTACATATCCCAGTAGGTTTCCTGCTGGGATATGTAGAAGTTAGCATGTAGGTGAAAAATGTTTGTCAAGAAATATTAACCATGCAGTTGTCGGTGATGTTAAAACAACTATCATGATATTATTTTACAGTATATGTGTAAAATTTGAGAAAAGGCCACCAAATATTAGATCTCTGATCACATAATATAATATCAGTTGTATTTCATAAAAATCATGTGTTATAGAAGATTTAATTGGCCACTAAAGTCATCATTTGCATCGATTGTGGTTATCTGTTTGACCAAAATTGAATCTGCTTATATATTCAATATTTTTTTCATTACAGCTAGAAAAATCTCCTTTAAAATCACCAAAATTACCAAATATTTATCCCAATGTTATTCTCTTTTGATCCTCTGATTGGCAGAAGGAAGAGCTGCACCATGTATAAATCAGTAGGGATGAGGTTTTGCGGTGAGTGCTACCATGCATACTAAAGCAAACACTGCATGTTCAAGGATTGCGGTCCCAGTGAACTAATGTTGGAATTCGCTAGACTGAATTATTTGTACCCATAATGCCCTGAATAGCCTTTAAACTTAGATCAGGTGCTTAAGAAAGGCCAATACTAGGTGCTTTGCTATGTGCAAATCCCCTCACTATAACAGGGTGGGTTTCCAGCAACCATTTATCAATGTTGGATTAGTTTAGTAAGAACTAATGCCCCGTACACACGAGCGGAATTTCCGTCGGAAAAATCTTGGATCATTTTTCCGACGGAATTCCGCTCAAGCTTGGCTTGCATGCACACGGTCACACAAAAGTTCCCTGGACTTTCGACCATCACGAACGCGGTGATGTACAACACTACGAAGAGCCGAGAAAATGAAGTTCAATGCTTCCGAGCATGTGTCGAATTGTTTCCGAGCATGTGTGGTTTTTTGCGCGTCGGAATTGCATACAGACGAACAGAATTTCCGTCAATAACTTTTTCCGTCGGAAAAATAGAGAACCAGCTCTCAATCTTTTGCTGGAGGAAATTCAGATAGAAAAAGTTGGATGGAGCATACACACGGTCGGAATATTCGACCAAAAGCTCCCATCACACTTTTTTTGATGGAAATTCCGCTCATGTGTACGGGGCATAAGCGTTACTGTGTAGGTATAGTTAGTTTCCATATGTGCTCTATTGTGCTGTGTTACTGTGGATTGTAGTGTGGTGGGCTACACATTCTTGTGTACCCCTTTGTGTTCACAGTTTTGAAATGCAGCAGATCCAACAGTCTTATTTAGGACTACATTTTTGTGCATGTCAGCAACAACTGTTTATTTTTTGGTTCTCTGCTAGGTTAAAAGAAATAGAGTTGGGTTTTAATGTTTCAGGGTTTATTTTTTGGAGGGAAGTATATTTTATTTTATTTTTGCTAGGGCCTTATTTATTTTTTTACTTTGGGGTCCGCAGCATACACTTTTAAAGTGAAAGTCGCATTTTGCTTGCAGTGCATTACTACAAAAATATTTCAGTAAAATATTTGCACCACACATTTATTCCCTCATTGCCGTGGCTGCCATTAAATTTAGGTAATTCCCATTATTAAAAATGTCAGACAGGCCTAAAAGGAGAGGCAGAGATTCTGCATGCAGAGGTAGTAGGAAGAAAGCAGGTTCTGCAGGGCAAGAGGTGGTTGGGTTGCACTATTTTGAGCAGGCATCACTAAATGGCGGACCGCAGTCCGGATGAAGGTCAAGTAACAGCCCTATCCAGACCACAGCCTTGCCAAATAGATACCTAAGTGTCCTCTCCTGCCCACTTGGCTGCCTGCCCACCGTTGTCATCCTCGAGGAAGGGCAAAAGATTGTAGGCATAGTATGTCTTAATAGAGGGTGAGACTTTTCAAATTAAGAAATGGGTGATTGGTTGCTAAGCGACAGGGCGGTCCAAACAACCATTCACCCATCTTTACCATGAAAAGTCCCGGCCATTATTTAGACCTGCCGTGTCACCAACCCTTTCTGTAAGGTAGGGCAGTAAAGGGAGCCAGGCGATTGCTGTGATGTGAAGGGGACCTTGGTATGAAGAGAGTACTGTGAGGAAAAGAACAGTGGGGGGACTGTGATGGAATGGGGGGGCTGTGGTGTAAGGGGGAAGGGGGGATGGTAATGTGAAGTGAGGTCTGCGATGTAAGGACGGGGGCTATAATGTGAAGGGAACTGTGGTGTAAGGATGTGGGGACTGAGAACACTGGTGTAAAAAAGGGGGGGGGGACTCTGATGTAATGCTAGGTTCCTTCCCTCAGACGCAAAGCAGTTAGTTGTCTGCAGCTGCTGCTAATGCTTCTTCTCCATGCTGCTAATCTTCTTCTCCTTTTTTTCTAAACCCACTAGAGCCTCATTAATTAGCAATGGGAAGTTGGAAGAATTATTTAATCAGTCACATTTGATTACTGAATTGAGACATTAGGCAAATAGATACATCAGCTAGTGGAAGTTACTGCCAAGTGGGCTCCAAGGATGAGGAGTGGTGGATGATGAGGTGGCAGACCATCTGTGTATGTCACCAACCGGAGAAAAGGAAATTTCTGAGGGAGAGGCAGAATAACTGTGAAGGAAGATTTTTGTACAGGGGCAACTTGGAGAGGATTGGAGGAAGCAGCTGCTTTAATCTATTGGGCAGCACTGCCGCACAGATATAGGCCATTGCTATTACCAGGACCAGTTCACAGAGCTCTGTGTGCAGGCTTTTTTTATATATCTGTTGACAACAGCACTGTTGTAATTTTCACCCACTGTTTGCAGTATAACATCCATGACAAAAGCTCAAAAAAAGGAAGAGACAATGGGGTTGATTTACTAAAGGCAAATCCACTTTGCACTACTTGGAAGTGCAGTTGCTTTAGATCTGAGGGGAAGATCTGAAATGAGTAGAAGCTCTGCTGATTTTATCATCTAATCATCTACAAGCAAAAATGCTGTTTTTTATTTTCCTTGCATGTCCCACTCAGATCTACAGTGACTGCACTTCCAAGTGCACTTGCAGTGCACTTGTAGTGCAAAGTGGATTTGCCTTTAGTAAATAAACCCCAATGTGAAGCAAATTTGTTGAGAATAAAAAGTAAAAAAGCAAATATCTACAATTATGTACAACAGGAAGCACATGTATTCCAAGCCAGCAGATAGAAGCCTCTCCACAGCCAAGCTGAGTGTCTTCTGCAGGCAGCCTCTTGTATTGGATCAGCAATCAGCTGGACAGTGTACAGATTTTTAGGGTGGAAGCTAGGCATCCATAGGGCTCACTGATCCCCATCATCAAACCCTTTGGATGCCCGGCTTCCACCCTGAGAGTCTTTGTAGTGTCTACCTTGTTGCTAATTCAGGAAAAGAAGCTGTCTGTAGGAGATACTTGGCTTGACTGTGGAGAGGCTTCCATCTGTTGTATTGGATATGTGCTTTCTGTAATACACTATTGTGAGTGCATATTTACTTTTTACTTCTTTTTCTCAATAAATTTGCTGCACTAAGTCGGTGACACATTTGTCCCTTCTTTTTTTGTGTTCTTACATAGTTTTACTGCGAAGGACACCCCAATCCTGTTTTAAGAGCAGAATTTGCTGACGCTGACAGTGTTAACCTTTATGTCGCAGGAAGATTTGCTTTGACCTATTATGGGCTTTTTATGAATATTTTAAAGCATTTCCTATGCACATTTAGACATAGCCTTTGACACCCCCCCTGGAGACTAGGCATACTTTGCGTATTTGAGAGTTTGGGCGTGCACTCCAGAGTCCACACATACATTGTTTTTACATATTGTAAAAGTACCAGCTATTTGGGTACCATATGCATGAGAAGGCACATGACTCTGCAACACAAAGCTCAGTAGGACATCTTCAATCAAGCCATCCAGCAATGTGTTACGCCATCCAGCAATGTGTTGCAGAGTCATGTGCCTTTTCATGCATATGGTACCCAAATGGCTGGTACCTTTACTATATGTAAAAAACATCTATGTGCGGACTCTGCAGTGCACGCCCAAACTCTCAATTGTGCAAATTATCATCAATCACAGTGAACAATGCCTGCCAGTCTGTCTGATATTATCACTTACTGGCCATGAATGACAGCTTTCTCTGTAAACAAAGTGGTGGGGTATCCCGGGTGACGTCATTGACCAGATATGGACATTTCAATGTTTATCTCAAGATAAAACCTGTCTCATCTCTCTTACATTGCAACCTTACCAAGCTGCTTACATACTGTCCTGCCACTGTACAATATGTGTGGCTATTGTCTCTCAAAAATGTTTGTTTCAAGATGAAACCTGCCTCATCTCTACCTCTTATATTGAAGCCTAACCAAGCTGAGTACTTACTATTCAGCTACTAAACAATTTTTCTGACAATATGTCAATATTTTTAATGCAATAAAAAGCCTGCCTTATCTCTTTCTATATGTTGCTCATGTGCTGAACAGGGCCTTCTTGAGCATCTGCGCCTTTGTTCCCGACCCCGGTCGATACTTCAGGCTGAAAGTAAATCCCGATAGGGCAGCCAACCATCTGTGACCTGTGGCGTCCAACTTGGCAGTGGTGAGGATGTAGGTGAGGGTTTTTTTTGTCGGTCTTAATCACGAACTCCGCTCCATATAGATAATCCCTCAGTTTATCCACTACTCCCCACTTCAAGGCCAGAAACACAAGTTTGTGTGTGGGGTAGTTCTTTTCAGCGGGTGCCAGGCTCCGACTCACATAGGCAATGCGCTGTAGGTGGCCATCGTGTTCTTGATACAGCACTCCGCCTAACCCATCTTACCTGGCGTCAATGTGTTGTTCATATGGCTTCGTTCTATCTGCATAGGCCAGGACTGGAGCAGTTGTTAGCTCCCTTTCAGCTGCCTAAAGGCCTCTTCACATTGGGCAGTCCACTGTTCCTGAATGGACTCTCTGGGTTTTTTGGGTCCTCTAGCTGGTCTGACAGGCTTTGTCGGGTCATCGGCTTCCTCTGTGCTTTTTAATAGCTCATTAAGTGGGCGGGCTATCTTAGCGAATCCCTCAACTAATCTTCTGTAATAGGAACAGAATCCCAGAAATGACCTGAGTTCAGTCACATTAGTGAGCTTCGGCCAGGAGGTGATGGCTCCCAGTTTCTGGGGGTCAGTGGCCACTCCGTCGGCAGACGCGATGTGACCAAGGTAGTTGACCAAGGGTTGATACAACTGGGACTTCTCCAGAGACAGTTTCAACCCCTCATCATTGAGTCTTTTCAGAACCTTTTCCAGATGCTCTTCATGCTCTTCCAAGGTCTTCCCGAAGATGATGATGTCATCTAAATACGCCAACACCTCTATCAGGTTCATGTCGCCCACGGTCTTCTCCATGAGCCTTTGAAAAGTGGCTGTGGCGCTGGACAAGCCCTGAGGAATGCGGTTGAATGCAAAGAACCCCACTGGGGGAATAAAGGCGGTCTTCTCCCTATCCTCAGGATGTATGAGGATTTTATAGTACCCGCTCTTCAGGTCCAGCACACTGAACCACTTGGCCCCTGACGAGCTCTGCAAGTCGTCTTCTATCCGTGGGGTGGTGTACTGGTCGGGAATGGTCCTTCTGTTCAGTGTTCTGTAGTCAATACAAAGCCTAAGTGACCCATTCTTCTTCCGCACCACCACTATCGGGGAAGCGTATGGACTTTGGGACTCTCGGATGATACCTGCTCTCTTCAATTCTACTGTTCACGCAGGTCTTCCAAGTCCCCTAAAGGAATCCGTCAAACTCTCTCTCTCTGAACAGCTTGTCTTCTTGTAAGCGGATCCGGTGTTGAGCGTTCTTTGCACACCCCACATTGCATTCACTCTTCGAGAATGCAGCCTGCCACCTTAGGAGTTGAGTCTTGGCTTTTACTTTCCATTCAGGCGAGAGAGGGGTGTTCTTCGGATAGAACTCCTCGACAAGGATCCCATCCTGTTCTCCCCCCACCAAATCAGATGGTGAGACTGGTGGGCCAGGTTCACTTGAACAATTCAGTTTGACAGATGCCCGTAAACAGGTCACTTCACCTTCTCACTCCTGTTCAAACACCAGATCTTTCCCACTCCTTCAGCTGGGGTCTTCTGTTCTTGCACCAGGTGCTGATAGGCTTGTCTCAACATGGGGTGCACACTTGTAGTCGAAGTGTCCTGCTCTTGGACAATAGGTATCAACATTCTTCCAACAAGATCAGTATTATGGGGCATACACACGGTCAGACTTTTCGTCTACAAAAGTCCAACGGACGCCGACGGACTAAAGCTGGCTGGTAATCCGATCGTGTGTGGGCTTCCCCGGACTTTCAGTTGACTTTTTCAGCCTCAAATTCGACGGACTTTAGATTTGAAACATGCTTCAAATCTTTACGTCGTAACTACGACGGACCCCAAAATCCGCTCGTCTGTGTGCTAGTCCGACGGACAAAAACCCACGCTAGGGCAGCTATTGGCTACTGGCTATGAACTTCCTTATTTTAGTCTGGTGTACGTCATCACGTACGAATCCGTCGGACTTTTGTGTGGTCGTGTGTAGGCAAGTCCGTTCGTTAGAAAGTCTGCCACAAGTCTGCCGCAAGTCTGCCGAAAGTCCGCCGGAAGTCTGTCGGACAGGCTGTCGGACTTTTGTAGACGAAAAGTCCGACCGTGTGTATGCCCCATTAGTCTCTATGATGAGAGAACTTTTACTAGCCCCTGGTGGGCAAGGACAGACCACCCCCAAAGTGTCAAAGGTCTCAGCTTTCCCAGCTACGGAGGGATCGAAGGTCAGCTTGACTGGTAGATAGCCATCATAAGGGAAGTTCTGAGTCCCAATGCCCCATATCTCTAGCTCTTCCAACTTCTGTAATGGCAGGTGTTTGAGGTGCCTGTCATAGAAGTCTCTTTAGAGGAGGGTCACTTGAGCTCCAGTATCCAGGAGGGCCTTAGTGTAGATTCCCTCCACTTGGATGGAGACAACTGGAGAGGGTCCCACTAGCTTGCCAGGGAATTTGTGGGAAGTGGCAGGCTTGGCCTGTTCAGTGGCTTGTATCCACACTCCTTTCTTGTGGAAGTTCTGATCTGGCTTGAGTTTCTTTTGTCTCTGGGAGTCTGGTGTGCACTGACTCTCCGACGCCGGGTAGCATGGGTCAAAGGAAGTGGGACACTGGATCACTCGAAGGCAACATCGGGAGCCCTCTACACGGGTTTGGACTCCCGCTGCGGTCTCCTTGTGTCATTGGTTTTTCTGGAGCTAGCTAATGTAGATGGGCACCTGGTTGACGCTTTCACCGGGGCCCTCTGGAGTTTCCTGTTGGCTTTTGGTGCTGAGCTCCAGGCTTCACTGGGCTTGGGTATACTCGACGATACTGTCCAACTCCTCCGCAGTTGAAGCAGATCCCTTGGTTTGCTGGAGATCTGTTCCAATCGTGGTCAGAGATGATGGGGGGGACTTCTTCTGTAGTTGATTCAGCTTGACTGGAGCCGGTAGGACCCTCGTCTGGAACCTTCAGATGGATTATACAAAGCTCCATCTTGTTGGCCAATTGCACACTGCCACCTTTGAAGCTTTCCTTGTCTCCACTCTAATAGTACATAGATGTGGGAGGTCCCACGGTCTTTTTTGACAGCAATCACCCATGCCTTCCTGTCTGGGGACAGTGTTTTCACAGCTTGTCTAATTTGTTCCTCAGCCCAGGCCTCCCCAGGGAGTTTGATCACCACGCTTGACTCTGAGCGGGTGCCTTCTTCCTCACACCACTGGATAGCAACGGCAAAGTCAATCATGGTGCTTGTAGGGGAGCTGATTGCAGAGAAACTGAAAATCCCGTATGCGAGCCCCCACATATAGCGATACCCAAGGAGCTGCTTTTGTTTGTTCAGTCCGTTACTCTGCCTCTCAAACCCAAAGAACTGCCCCAGCCCCTCTGGCACACCTAGCAATGTGATTAATGGAATAACCCAGTAATAACACACAAACTCAGTTCGGCTCTCTCAAGTTTACTTGGACCAGAGAAAAGTTTAAAGTAATATTAGTCAGCCAAGTCCTGTATAAGTAGCCAGGACTTGGTTGAAACAGTTCTCAAAACAGTCAATAAAACTATGCAACAATAAAAGATTAATAACAACATACACAGATTAAATGGACTCCCCAAACAAGCTATTGATTGATGTAGAATACTATGGCTAAAGGGGAACACCAGTCCGGCCTAGAGTACCTCCAATACACACACAATGAAGTAATACAAACACCAGTGGCGTGTCCCCTTTAAGAGCATGCTTTGAGTAAAGCTATAATAGCCAAAATATGTCAGCATTGATGCTGCGTATATGATGTAGCCAAATTAAGGATAATACCAAGGAGTTATCAAGTTGCCCACTTAATTTCTGCTTTGAAAGAGAAGATATGTTTGAAACCTTTAAGTTTACCCAGGGGGTAAATAAAGTTCAGAGGAGTTTTTTCAGTATGAATTCAAGTTTAAGAACACAGGTTTATGACATCAAACTAGCAGGAAGAAAATTCAAAACTGAGCTTAGAAAGAATTATTTTACCAAATGGGTAGTTGATGCTTGGAATAGACTTCCAGCAGAGGCAGAAGCATAGGATGCCCCGAACTGTAGAACTTGACGCTTCCAGTCAGTCTGAGTGCTGACACTCTGCAGAGCAGACCTCTGTCTAGCAGCTCCGTGAAGAGCTCGGCCTGTGGCCACCCCTTCCTCGGCTCTCTCCCCCCTCCCTCTATCCCACATCCCCTACATCCTATCCCCCTACCGACCTACTCTAGACGCCGTTCTTAATCGGCCAGCCGCTCAGGACACTCCGCGGCTCCAGCCCAGCCCCCCCCGCATTACAACGCCAGTCCCTCTCCCCTCTGACTCTCCGGCGGCCACCTTCAGCAGCCGGTCGGCCGCTCAGGACACTCCGCGGCTCCGGCCGCCCTCGGCTGGCTAGCCCGCAGCTCTCCACTTCTCCCCCCTGCAGCATTCTGCCGGTCCCCCCTCTACCCATCCGGACGCCGCCTAGTCAGCCGGCCGGCCGCCCGGGACTCTTCGCGGCTCCCGGTCGGCAGATTACAGCACTTACCGTCCCCCTCTACTGACCAGCCGCTCCGGCGGGTCCGCACCCCTCTTCCTACTGATCATCTCCACCGGACGGTGTGGGCAACAACGTTAGGACAGCCCGCGGTTCGGGCCTAGCCGGCGGCCATCTTGGTACTCCCTCTGCCGGCCAGCCACGGCTTAGGCCCAGCCGGCGGCCATATTGGCACACCCAGGAAAACGGTGCAGCATCCTAGGACTTCCTCCTGAGGCCATAGGATGGCACAGAAACAGCACTTCTCAAAATATGGGACGACGCCCTTGAAGCAGCAGATGACGGGGAAACGAGTCTCCTGGTACTGTTAGACCTCAGCGCAGCATTCGATACAGTGGACCACAATACTTTACTTGTCCGCCTCTCAGAAGTTGCAGGAGCCACAGATTCTGCCCTAAAATGGTTTTCATTCTTCTTAGAGAATCGCTCTCAGACAGTGAAACTGGGAACATTCACCTCGGAATCTCGGGCAGTCTCCTGTGGAGTCCCTCAGGGCTCACCCTTGTCACCAGTGCTATTTAACATCTACATCCGCCCGCTTCTCAATATCATCAGGAAAACGGACCTCTGCTTCCACTCATACGCAGACGACACCCAACTCTACTTTCGCATTAATGGACAAAAAGATCATCATCAGCAACTACAGAAATGCCTCACTTTAATCAATGACTGGATGACCGCTAGCTCCCTCAAACTTAACGAATCAAAAACAGAACTTCTTCTCCTGCAAGCCAACAAAAATTCCAAAATTGAGACTCCGTGGACACCACCCTCCATCCTCGGACAGACCATCTCCCCCAGCACCAAAGTCAAGAGTCTCGGAGTCATCTTTGACTCAGGAATGACAATGGATGCACAAATAGGATCGGTGGTGAGCGGATCTCACCACCTCCTCCGCCTGCTTCGCAGACTCATCCCCTTCATCCCAGAAGAGGACAAAGCGGCAGTTGTGGGAACGATCATCAATTCCCGACTCGACTACGCAAATTCCCTCTACGTAGGTCTACCCCAATACCAGCTTGCGCGCTTGCAACTCATGCAGAACACGGCGGCAAGGCTGTTAACAGGGAAAAAGCCCTGGGAATCCATCTCCCCATCATTAAAAAGCCTACATTGGCTAACTGTGAAGAATCGGATCACATTCAAGACCCTCTGCCTCACCCATAAATGCATACAAGGAAACGCTCCGCAATATCTCCGGGAAAAAATAAAACACTACACACCGAATCGCAGTCTTCGATCAGCTAACCAAAACCTCCTCCTCATTCCCAAATACCGCTACAAAGCAAAGGGAGAACGTAGATTTGCAGTCCAAGGACCTCGACTATGGAATGCTCTCCCAACCAACCTCCGCATGGAAGAAAACCACCAGGCCTTCAGGAAAAAACTAAAGACCTTCCTTTTCTAGAAGCTGGCTACAGAGAATACATCTAGCGCCTTGAGGTGATTCAGTTCGCAATTTGCAGCGCTTTACAAATTATTCATTCATTCATTCATTCAGAGGTGGTGAATCAGTCAATAGTAAGTGGATTCAAACATTCTTGGGACAAACATAGATCCATACTCAATAAAAATACAAAAACATGAACCAATTTAAAAAAATAACAAATGGAATAGACTCGATTGGCTACTTGGTCTTATATCTGCTATCACTTTTCTATGTTTCTATGATTCTCTCTTAGAATGGTGGCTCAGAGAAGAATGGTTCCATGAGGGTATGCATTTACTACTGCACTGTCAACAGGAGAACTATTACTGACCAGTACACCATCCAATGGATAAAAAATACTTTACAGGGCCTGTCCAGGAGACATGAATTTGAATAAGCTGCTGGTGTACTTGAACAACATCATCATCTTCAGCAGAATTCTCAAACTGCATGAAGAGCACTTGGAGAAGGATGTGAAGAGACTTCATGATGAATCTGTCCCAAGAGAAGTGTCAGTTCTATCAGCCTTTTGTCACTTATTGTATCTTTGACACATCATCTCCTCTGAAAGAATGGCCACTGACCCCAAGGAATTGGAAGCTGTCACCTCCTGGACAATGTAGCACGGCCGCGCAATTGTCAGCTATAGCGACGCAGTGCCGAATCGCAAAAAATGCTCAGGAAGGGGGTAAATCCTTTGTGAAACTTTGCTATGTGCACGAACTTCGTTTAAAAAGACAAGTATTTGCTGCTCTCTCTCCTTTTGCAGGGTGACTGGTCTTGTCTCTGCCTCAGGTGAGCCAGCACAGAGGAGGATAGAAGGGCAGCAGCATGAAAATCCAGGCTAGGAATTGTCACCAAGTGATACATATTAGTGAATTAGCACAATATGATTTGAATCCAGATTTGAACTGCATGGTTCTAGTGTGCTCAGATTCTCATTTAACACTTTTTGCTGGATAAAATTTTACTGTAGGATTGTTTGGGAATACACCTTGGTACCAGAAATATAGCTGTGAACTTGCACAGTGATCCACACTGCTTTCTTATTCTAGTTTTCTTTTATTGTAAATTTTTTTTCTAAAGTCTGATATCAGATAAATTCCTTCTGACACTCCCTAATTCATAAAACACAATTATATAGAACAGCGTGACACATTTTCTTCTATCTTAATAAATTTTTATATCTCAGAAAGCAATTAATTTCGTGCTGTCTTATCTTTAGTACAAATTGTTTTTTTTGTTTTTTATTCTAACGGATAAAATATTGCCGAATTCAGCAAAGATCTCTGTCATTTTTATCTAAAGTATAACTTTCCCTGATTTTCAACTGTATCGATGAAATCCTATCATCTAAAAAGGATTGTATTCTACGTGATATGGATGCCTATGTATGAAATTGAGTTAATATTTGGAGAGTGTGTACAGCAGCACCTGTCCAGGTTGGTAATCACTACAGGGACAAGGATAATCTATAATCTCAATAGTATTCATGTTTGTCTTCACAGCTGCTGGAATAGTTTGAAAAAAATTTGAGTCATAAACCTTAATAGTGAAACACCCTGATGTTTAGGCAGGGTTGCTATTAAATTTATTTGCCAAGCGATAGTTGCCTTGGCCAATTGATAGGAGGTCAATTGATTTCACACTGATTCTGGAATTGCTGCACTTCTCTCTTCTGTTGCTAGATGGCTGGGTATCTGGTGACATTAGGTAAGACAAGGGAATTGCAAGGACAGGTTAGGAATAAATGGGGTGTCTCAGCCAATGGGCAGGGATTTTCCTGGATCCCTTGGCCTGTTGGGAGAGCCTATTTATTTGGGTGGAGACAGGTGATCGGGGTTCTGTGCCTCCTGGACGGCTGTCTGGGTGGACATGTGTCGTATTGCCCCAGGCTGCTAGGCCAGAAACCTAAGGCCTATCCCGGGGACATCTGGCTGCTAGGCTGGCCAGGGAACCTGTTGTGGTAGGAGGTAGAGGGGAAGCTGTCGCCACAAAGGGACCATCCACCTTGCTACCAGAGACCATTGTGAGTAAGGTGAGGCCAGTACCAGAGCAGACTTCTCGCCAACCGGGAACGGTGAAGAAGTGGGAAAGCATCAGCAAGTGCCAAGTCAGGGACCCAGCGGGACAGCAGAGGTGACGCTTGTGGAGTGCCAAGCCAGGGACCTAACGTGTCAGCAGGGGTGAAGCTTGAGGAGTATCTGTGAGTGCCAAGCCAGGGACCCAGCAGTGAAGTGGAGGTGATGCTTGAGGAAGATACTGAGTGCTACAGTGAAAGAGCTCTGGGGATCCAGTGGCTAGTGGATCTGAAGTCCAGTGAGAGAGACTGGGAGCTTGTGGAGTGAAGACCCACAGTGAGTGAGTGTGGGGTAAAGAGAACTGTTCGTATTGCAGAAAGTTGAATACCTTTATCGTTAGTAACAGCTACAAGATTGTTGCCATAGAAGACATCTGTCCTGCCTATACAGAAGTGGTGTCCGGCTGGAGGCCTTCAACTGTATAGCTGTCTACCTATAGAAGTCTTGGAGTCTGCCAATTACCATTGCATCTACCTAAGGGTGTCCTGGCCCAAATCCTCTCTCCTACATTTCTGTTTAAGAGACAATAAATCTCTTTGCATTCAAAAAGTGTCTGGCGCCCACATGTTTGCATTACACCCACTATGCCATGTATCCCACTCTACACTGAAGGGTGTCAGTTGTCCTTAACTCTGGAGGTGACCATTGGGCTTCAGGGGCCCCGGGACTTTGCTACATTTGGCGCCCAACGTGGGGCGAAGGTGTTTTTCTTAAAGCAGTCACCCCTAGCAACCGGCTACAGCTACCTCGGGATTCCGTCTGGCTCCGTGGAAAAGTGACAAGTAACACAGTCTTTACTTCGTATAGACTGTGTTATTGTGCATTCTAACTCCGAGACTTAGTTTTCCAAGGCAGGGGGAGGATGTAGCACCCTGATGTGGCCCTGGGACTTTGCTACAATAGTATATTGTGTCCTCTATTGTGGGCATTGATATCCACCATTGTGGGGAGGTAAGTTTTGTAGCTGTCCATGCATGAATTTTGCTTGGACGTTCTGGGTTTGGAAATAAGGTTATGTTTCCATTATGGTCTTCAGGAGTCTCTCTGGTAGCTCTTTTTTTATGGCATATATACGGTTTGAGGATATATTGAGGACACCTATGTGCTTTTATGTAATGCCCTGTACTGAGGCCATATGGAATATATAAGTGACATGCTCATGAATTTTTAGATATCTTTATCCTAGTTGAGTATGGATTGTGCTAAATATTACTTATGTATGCAAGATTTTGTTGGCTGCTCCTCTCCTTGCCATGTCTTGATACCTTGGTGCCCACCCAGGGGATTTTCGTTACATCTAGCCATACCTCTGCAACCAAAGGTCTGGACTTTCCTTGATATGGGTTCAATTATATGTAATGTTTATGGTAACATGCTTATAATGTTCATATTTTTCTAATTAGTGTTAACTGCAGGTCTCCTCCATGTCCCAAGGAAGCAATATAGAAACACATTGACTGATGAGGATTCATCTACTGAAATAACTGCTGTTCCTTCAGTGTAGACTGGGTTACATGGCATGGTGGGTGTAATGCAAGATGAACAGGTGGGTGCCAGACACTTTTTGAATGCAAAGAGATTTATTGTCTCTTAAACAGAACTGTGGGAGAGAGGATTAGGGCCAGGACACCCTTAGGTAGATGCAATGTTAATTGGCAGACTCTGAGACTTCTATAGGTAGATAGCTATATAGGTGAAGGCCTCCAGCCGGACACCACTTCTGTATAGGCAGGTCAGCTGTCTCCTATGGCAACAATCTTGTAGCTGTTACTAACGGTAAAGGTATTCAACTTTCTGCAATACGAACAGTTCTCTTTACCCTACACTCACTCACTGTGGGTCTTCACTCAACAAGCTCCCAGTTTCTCTCACTAGACTTCAGATCCACTAGCCACTGGATCCCCTGAGCTCTTTCACTGTAGCACTCAGTATCTTCCTTAAGCATCACCCCCGCTTCACTGCTGGGTCCCTGGCTTGGCACTCACAGTTACTCCTCAGGCTTTAGCCCTGCTGACACATTAGGTCCCTGGTATGGCACTCCACTCACCTCTGCTGTCCCACTGGGTCCCTGACTTTGCACTTGCTGAAGCTTTCCCACTTCTTCACCATCCCCGGTTGGCGAAAAAGTCTGCTCTGTTACTGGCCTCAGCTTACTCACAATGGTCTCCGGTAGCAAGGTGGATGGTCCCTTTGTGGCAACAGCTTCCCTTCTACCTCCGACCATGACAGGTTCCCCGGCCGGCGGAACCGTTACTTCTGGCTGGTCTACAAGCTCGCAGTCCCAACCCTGCACTACTTCTGGATAGGCTCTCAGATAGCCTAGCAGCCAGATGTCCCTGTGATAGGCCTTAGGTTTCTGGCCTAGCAGCCCGGGCAATACGATATATTGGCAATAAAATTAAGTAACAACTCAAAAAACAAACAAACAGAAAAAGCAAAAAAAGCATATTAAGCCCCTTGCTCCCATGTACACACACATACATATGTAAACACATGTATCAGGTGCAGTCATGAATGAAAACAATGATTGTGTTACACATTATTTATTTATTTATTTCAGGTACTTATATATCGCCGTCAATTTACGCAGCGCTTTACATATACATTGTACATTACATATTACCAAGCATCCTGGAGTGAGAGCAATAATTTTAGTACCATCATTCATGATTAACTCTAAAGTGTTGACCTGTGAAGTGTCGCCTATGGACAATTTTGGATACTGAAGATTGTCCTTGTTTCAAGGCGCACGCAGTTTTAAGATATGTTGGGTATCTATTTACTCAGCACAACCTCATCTTTTATAATTTACTAAAAAAAAGTAGTTAATATATAGTATGTGCTCTAAAATGAACCTTAGTGTAATTTATTCCAGAAAATATGGGTTTAATAAACAGTTGCGCTAATACTGTGTGATATAAAAACATGTAACTTCCACCATTTTATTTTCTAGAGTCACTGTTTTCAGAAAATATATAACTATTGGGGGTTTAACTAATCTTTACGCTAAAAGCTTCAATTAAACATGTAGGAAGTACACAAGCAATAGTGAAATTTACAAAGAAAAAACCTACTAGCAACTAAACAACATTTCCAGTTTGTACACAAATCAGCTGGGAATTCCCATCCTCTATACCAGTGGTCTTCAAACTGCAGTCTGGGGCCAGATGCGGCCCTTTGCTTGCTTTTATCTGGCCCTTGGGGCATAATTCCTCCCTCGCAACACCAAAGATGGGGCACAATTCCTCCCAATGACACCAACAATTGGGCCCAATGACACCAACGATGGGGGACAACTCCTACCACTGACACCAATGATGGGGCGCAATTCCTCCCAAAGACATCAACAAAAGGGGCGCAATTCCACCCAAAGACACCAACAATTGGGATCAATGATGGTGCACAATTCTTCCCACTGACATCAACGATAGGGCACAATTTCTCCCGCTGACGTGGGGACCCTTTCTAATCCCAATGGTAATAGTCTGACCCCCTGAAGTCTGAAGGACAGTAAACTGGTCCCCTGATTAGAAATATTGGAGACCCCTGCTCTATACCATACTAGGGTTGCCACCTGTCCGGAATTCACCCGGACAGTCCGGGTTTTGAATCATGTGTCTGGGTTTCAGGCAGACTGAAAGCCAGACACATTATTCAGACCGGGCCGTGGCTCCCCAAGTAACCATCATAGTCACACACAAATCTGTTGCCATCCGGAAGCTACGGGCGGCCGTCTGGGGGTAGGTGTGGCATCACTGGGGGGGCAGGGTGATGAGGTCAGCAAGAGCAATTTGGCCACACCCACTGTTCGCCGTGGCGCGCTATGCACACAGCATTATTACTCTCCTTGGGGCACCCAAAGGTGTCCCAGGCCGCTACAGTGTTTGGGTTTGGCTTGAAGAAAAGGTGGCAACCCTATGCCATAACCTTATCATAAATGAGAGTCTGGTCAAGATTGTAATAGGGATCTCATGAAAGAAAAAAAAAGAAACGGGTTCTCTCTCATGCAAGACCCTTATTCTTCATGAGGGTCTGGTATGAATTTTAATTTTTTTTTGGTCAATGATATTGCTCAGCATACCCCACCCTTTTACATTCAGCTAAAGGGACAGGAGCTGTCATTCATGCTGAGCAGTGGTCGGGAAAGGAAAGGTCAGCAGGGTTTACGGGAGTTATGGCGAACCTTGGCACCCCACATGTTTTGGAACTACTATTTCCCATGATGCTCTTGCACTCTGTAGTGAAGTTGAGCATCATGGGAAATGTAGTTCCAAAACAACTGGGGTGCCAAGGTTCGCCATCACTGGTTTAGGGGCCCTTCCTCTTTGGAGGTTTGACCATTTTTGTACCCTCTGTGCACATGATTTGACAGTTCACTTATTTTGTTCACAGGAGTTCAACAAAGCACCGCACCACGGAGTTCCGTGAAGAAAAATCTGTCCTGTTTGTTATAAGGAAATCCACGCCTTTGGGTCTTTATCATCATCTCTATGTAAGTATGTACTGTATATGCAGGGCCGTTGCACGTAATTTTGTCTACTTAGGCGAAGGTGCATTTTGGGGACCCCCTCAACCATCCTCCTGCAACCCCCCCCAGACCCTCCACAATGCAAACACCCACACCCATACAGTCCAGTGTAAACAGGGTACGGACTGGTCTTATACCCTGAAGCCGTACTGTACATTATATACAGACCAGTCTGTATCCTGCTGACACCGTACATTATATACAGACCAGTCTGTACCCTTCTGACACCATATATTATATACAGACCAGCCTGTACCCTGCTGACACCATACATTATATACAGACCAGTCGGTACCCTACTGACACCGTACATTATATACAGACTAGTCTGTACCCTACTGACACCGTACATTATATACAGACCAGTCTGTACCCTACTGACACCGTACATTATATACAGACAAGTCTGTATCCTGTTGACACTGTACATTATATACAGACCAGTCTGCACATTACTGACACCGTACATTATATACAGACCAGTCTGTACATTACTGACACCGTACATTATATACAGACCAGTCTGTACATTACTGACACCGTACATTATATACAGACCAGTTTGTACATTACTGACACCGTACATTATATACAGACCGGTCTGTACCCTGCTGACACCGTACATTAAATACAGACCAGTCTGTACTCTGCTGACACCGTACATTATATACAGACCAGTCTGTACCATACTGACACTGTACATTATATACAGACCAGTCTGTACTCTACTGACAATGTACATTATATATAGACCAGTCTGTACCCTACTGACACCGTATATTATATACAGATCAGTCTGTACCCTACTGACACCGTACATTATATACAGACAAGATTGTATCCTGCTGACAACGTACATTATATACAGACGAGTCTGCACATTACTGACACTGTACATTATATACAGACCAGTCTGTACCCTACTGACACCGTACATTATATACAGACCAGTCTGTATATAAATTATAAGATTAAATAAGAATACATGTGGCTTGAATTTAGAGAAATTTTTGTTTTTGTTTAATCCGGACTTCGGCTCTAAAGTGACACTAAGCAAAACGGATTTTGTTGTCGGAAAATTTTATAGCCTGCTCTCAAACTTTGTGTGTCGGAAAATCTGATGGAAAATGTGTGATGGAGCCCACACACGGTCGGAATTTCCGACAACAAGGTCCTATCACACATTTTCCGTCAGAAAATCCGACCGTGTGTACGGGGCATTAGTCAGATCACAGCTGCAAACAAAAAAAAATGGGATCTTGAGATTTAGAGGTGGCTAAGAAAAATAGAATTAACTTTTTTGAGTTATGAATACATATTTGAATAGAATACATTTTTTTAAATCCCAGTTTATCATCACTTTAAGTTGGATAAATGGCCAGTGATGACCTCTGCCTTGTTCTGCACAGTGTTTCTGGGTGGAGGGTGTCATCTTGGGAAAGAGTAGAAGTTTGGAGGGGAGTGTTGTGGAGACCTTAGTGCTGGGCCTTCAAAAAAAAGTAGAAGAAGTAATGCATCTAATAACAGGATCAACAGGGTAAAAAGCTGTTATATGGGGACTCAGAACAAGAAAAATGTTTGTGGCGATACTATTGACAGACCTCAGCATATATTTCATTTTTTTATTTTCCCCAAAGTTTCACTTTAAAACTCCAGCATGTTTTTACACTGCTCCTTTGCATATGCTTTTTGCCGCTTTTCCAGTGCATTTTCTGGTTGCCTGATATCAGCCTGCACCAGTGAAAAAAGGACATGACTGAAAAATGCACCAAAAGCACAGCCGCCATGAGTTTTTGATTCATTTCCTTTCATTTCAATGGGAAAGTGCGTTTTGGTGTGTTTTTCTTACTGCACAAAACATGCAACAAAAAATCAGCAAGCAGGACTTTTAAAAATGCAACTGACTGCTGTGAAGAGTTCCATAGGATTTAATGGTCATGCATTTTTCTCCTGCTTTTTGTAAGGCAAAAACGGAAAAAAAAAAACAATGTGAAAAAGCCCCTATAACAATGACTGTTTTCATTTAGTGTAACCTTTGGAACTCTACAGAGGTTACTTAGTAGCAGCTCTATTCCCCCTAGATCTGTGTCAGACAGCAAGCTGCATGACAAATATTACAGCTTTAAGGAGAAGTACGGCCAAAGCTAGTTTGGCTGTACTTCTCCTGTCGTTTACAGGAGTGAAGTTTGGGCTGAAGGTCGCTGTCTGCTGACGTCACAGAGCCAGTCCAGGCTCGGGCAAGATTTTGATAATGGGATCGCAAGCTGCTTAGAGCCTGAGCCAGCCGCTCCCACCCTCTCCACAGCCCAGCACTCCAGGGAGTGTGCGGGGGGGGGGGCAGAGCAAAGATCCGCTGATTGACATTCACCAGCTCTCTACTCGGGGAACTCAGAGAACGGAGCAATCAGCAGTGTTAGATCGCTCCGTTCTCAGTCTTAGAGGCTCCAGGGGACAGATGCAGCATCCACCTAGATAAGTATGATTATTAAATAAATAAAAAAACATACTTCTCTTTTAAAGTTGTTGTAGAGGTAATAAATACCCCTTCCCTGCCAATGACATTTATACAGTAATCAGTGGCTATTTTTAGCTCTGATCGCTGTATAACTGTCAATAGTCCCAAAAAAGTGTCAAAAGTGTCTGATCTGTCTGCCACAATGTCGCAGTCCCGATAAAAATCTCAGATCACTGCCATTACTTAAAAAAAAAAAAATAATAATAAAAATGCCATAAATCTATCCCCTATTTTGTAGACGCTATAACTTTTGTGCAAACCAATCAATATACGCTTATTGCGATTTTTTTTTTTTTTTACCAACAATATGTAGAATACATATCAGCCTAAACTGAGGAAGAAATTTTTTTTTTTTTTTCAAATTGGGGGATATTTATTATAGCAAAAAGTAAAAAATATTTTTTCTTCTTTTAAATTGTCACACTTTCTTGTTTATAGCGCAAAAAATAAAAATCGCAGAGGTGACCAAATACCACCAAAAGAAAGCTCTATTTGTAGGAAAAAAAGGACGTCAATTTTGTTTGTGTACAACGTCGCACGACTGTGCAATTGTCAGTTAAAGCGACGCAGTGCTGTATCGCAAAAAATGGCCTGGTCATTAAGGGGCCAAATCTTCCGGGGCTGAAGTGGTTAAGCAGCTTTTTTTTTCTGAAAATTTGCAAAAGGTTTCCTGATCTTGCATTATGTTCCAGCCGTAGAAAATATATTGACGTTTACAGTGTGAAGCTACTATTTGTGGTTTCTGTTTCACTGTTCAATAATTTCTATATTTTTAACAAGGACAAATGTGGCATTTATATGAACAAAGGAAAAAAAGTGGAAATTTTTGATTGTCTTTATAAGGTCTCTGAAAGAAAGCATTCCTGAGAAAAATGTCATGGCTGTCACTGCTGTCTTTATATTCTGCAAGACCCTAAATAAACAACAGGCCAAAAAAACCCATATGAAGTGGCTTCATTATTCTTATGTCTGGCTGAGACCATTCATGTTCTCCAATTTAAATCAATAAGCTAAATATCCTGCAGTGATTGCCTGTGATGCAACTGTTTTGGAGCATGAGTTACTGTCATGTGATCAATTGTTAATTTGTGGCTAAAATCGCCCACGAGGTTACTTATATTGATAGTCATGTGTTTCAATGGCAGGCTTACATCACTAAACATCACCTGTGTGCTCCTAGCCAGCAGCAGCCCCTAGTTTTTGGCAGCTGCAGCAATGATCCAGATACCTTGTTTCTGCAAAAGGGCACCCACCGCCTTTTCTGGGCACCAGGGCCGCTGATAAGGCAGTATAGCCAGCCCTCCTGTACCAGCCCCATCAGTTCAAAAGGGGGGGCCCTGCAGCTGAGCTGCCTTGTGTCCATTGTGCATACCCATACAGCACTGCCAGCTTTTTTCCCTCCAGCTCTGCTATAGGGGGATCGGTTCTGGAATCTGCGCCCCCTTCCATCTGCCGTCAGACCCCCCTGTGTGCCCCCACTTCCCTACCGGCTTCCCTCCTCTCCTCTACTTCCGGAAACAGCTGCTGGCACACAGGGGGGATTGTTTCAGGATGGAGAGGGGGGGCTGGTAAATAGGTTATATTTACTGGCCCTTCCTTTCCTGAATGAAAACAGTTGTGAATGAACAGGAAGCCTCAGAGCACTTCCTATTCATTCAACTGTGCAGCTGAGGCTGCAGAGAAATGGACTGATGAATCTGTCCTTAGTCTCTTTTCTCTGTCCCAAATGTTAAACGGTGAAATTGATATTTCACCAAATCCCCCCCAACAGAACAGTTAAAATAAAATATAAAAAAGTTCATATTCTAAAAAAAAAATGAAAAAAAAAAAATGAAGGGCTCGTTCACATGCACTTTTCTCTCTGAAGAGCAGTCAGCATTTGGATTGCTCTTCTGCTTTGCATGCGCTCGCAGAGGAGTTGCTGTTTACCTGAATGAGTCTTGTTTTCTCGGGGCTATAATTTCTGTGATGGCTGCAAAGCATAGCATTGTGGCCATGGCATTTTATCGAAAATATAATTGTATATTTTGTTTGGATAGAAAGCTTATGTAGGGCACGACCCCATTCCCCTGGAATAATTTCTCTGCTCTATGCTTTATTCTTCAATCATTTCCTATAGGAGACCCCCAGTACAATCCTATCATTTACAATGGGAGAAGGATTTGGGAAGGCAAATAGATCCAGATGATTAAGAGATCATGACGATAAACCTCTCCAAAAGTTCCAAAAATGTCCTTATATTGGAAAATGCTTATAAGGTGTTCCATAGATGGTATTACACACCTGCTAGGTTGGCCCCTTTCATTCCATCCTATTCTCCTCTTTGCTCACAAGACGGAACAATCGCTCATATTTGGTGGACATGTCCCAGGGTCTGCAGATTATGGGTCGGGGTCTATACTCTTCTTCGTAACATACTTCACACTAACCTGAAAAGAGACCCCTATGAAGTTCTTCTTTGTAAACCGATCCCGGAACTGCTTCGCCCTGAGAGCCTACACCTTTTCCATTGCGAGAGCCTGGAAGTCCCTGGTACTTAGTTTCGAAGCAGTCAAGCATCGCATGAACGATATCATGATCAACAAGAAATTAACAGTTCTTGCTTCAGACACCCACAGTAAATTTCTCATGGTATGGCAGCCATGGATAACGTAATCCCAATCTTCCAGGTTCGACAATAGACTTCTCTGAATATAAAGGATTCCCACTGCACCCCCCCCCCCCCTGCTCTCTCCTTTTCCTCTCTCTTCTTCTTTCTTCCCTTTCTATTCCTTCCACTTTTCTTTCTTATTTGTCTCTTCTGCTTCAGTTTCTCTTATATTATAATTATTTTTTGTACAAAATGGTTACAATGGTTGCACACCACCATTGATGTATAGTATATTTGCATATATAGGCAGTGTCTCTTTTGTTGTACTATTAGTACTCTACTCGTCCATCTGATCTGCCTTGGTCTTATTTCACCATGCACCATAATCTAGAGCACCGAGTGCTCCAACACGTGGACTTTAACTAACCTTACATTGTTCTGGTGATGTTTCTAATGTTCCAATCGCATCCCTCCGTTGGGATCTTTTTCTGTATGTTATGTTTAAAGTAACCATCTAATTGTTAACGCAACCTGTTGAATTTAATTGTTTTGCAAATAAAATACTTTGTAAAAGAATAGAATGCATGGAATGCATTAAGGTGAAAAAAACCTTCTGCCTTTTAGAACCACTTTAAGGAAGGAGGTGGCGGATGTCACTTTTGTGAAAAAAAAATAGCATTTAAAATTGCTACATAAACCATTTTGTACTTTAATATGCTAATGTTATTATTGAAAATGACCTTTCAATTTAATCCATCTGAAGTCACTGTCATTTTCTTAAACTGTCTAAAATGAAATGCAGTATGGTAACTTGGGAGCATTCTTTACACCTCTGCTGTAATTGTAATTGTAATTTTATGCTTGTGTGATTGGCTCACTGATTTTCTCAGACATCTGCACTGAGATACAAATTTTAGGCATCCCTCGCAATAGTATTTTCATTTTTGGCAAGATACTGCTCTTTCAAAAGAGCAGCATTGGAGGTTGCCAGAAAGCCTCATGGTGTGGGGCTCACTTTGAGTTTATTATGGCATTATGGCCACATCACTCATTGCACACTTTTTTACACCTGCCTCCTGGGCTAAGCTTTTTGGCCGGGACCGGAGGAATTTTCATAACGCCAAAGGACCAACCATTGTATTACACACTGGCACTGAAGCACTTTTCCTTTTCTCCTTCCCCTTTTTTATCTTGCCTTGCAGTGTTTTTTTGCATGTACTGTACATACTCCACTGGCTACTTTACTCACTCCTGACTAGAAGGGTGTAGGTCCTTGGACTTGCCCTGAAAGTCTTTAGGAGGGAAGGCAAATGGCCTTTTGGTCAGATTCTCCCATGGGGTCTGCTTTTGGGTGAGCCTGACCGAATACTTGGGAAGGCCTTGCTTCAGCAGGTCTTCTGAAGGAAGGGGTGCACCTAGTTTCAGTGAGGTGGACCACAAGTACGCCAGTCCCTGCCAGGAGTCTTGTGCCCCAGGGGATCAGGGCCAGGGTCCTTTCTCTTCGGAGGAGGACCACGTGTACACCCTGTGAATTTTTTTTTTTGTGTGTTTCACCTTTGTGTGCTCACTTTTGTTTTTTCACCTGATGTTTAGATTTCACTGTGTGCCCTGCACTGTGGAGCTTCAAGAGAAAAATTAGTATCACGAGCTCTGCTACGGCCTTAAAGTTATAATTTAGATAAGGAACTGGTGCTACCATGACGTAATACAAAGAGGACCCTGAGCTGGAAACGAATCTGTCTTCACTTCTTATGGAAATATAGAAAATAGTCTTCGCTAGCTCAGCGTGTCCAGTTGTTCATAAAATACGGCACCCCAGCATCCTTTTAGATGCACAAGGCATTTGCGCCTCCTCTAGTTCACAATATCATAATTAACCCCAATGTGACAGCCGACAATTAGTTACATAAAGCAACATTATTAAAGGGTAGTAAAGTTATTTTTAGTGAATACAAATTTCATGTGAAATAATTCAGTCCAGCTTAGTTTGGAGACCACTGATTTAGAGCATCCAATGTTTATATTTAGCAGGAAAAGCGATCTCATATAAGGCCCCTTTCACACTTGTGTGACTTTTCCTGCGACTTTGGACATCAGAGTAGCATGACAAGTCGTACCCCAGGATTTCCATTCATATCTGTGCGACTTCAAAGTAGTCCCTGTACTACTTTGGTCCGACTTTGATGCAAGTTCAGGTCCATAGAACTTAAGTTTACACAATTTTTCCCTAAAATCACGCCAAAATCACTGCAAAATCGCAGTAAAATTCACATGCGATGTCTGTGCAATGCGAATTCCGCCATACAGTTGTATGGCTGAACTCACATTTGATTTGCACGAAAAATATGCAGGGACCTTTTTTTTTCCCCCCGCACTGGAATGGGATCGGTGTTCACACCCATGCAATCCGATTCCTGCCTGAATTCACAGTTCACACTGTGATCTGTGAACTGATCTGGGGGTGTTAATAACTTTGTATTGACACCCGCAGTGGTTCACAGAGGGCAGTGTGAACTGCCTGCGAGGGAGATGCGATGCAGGAACTGGCACTGGAATTGCGATGGTTCCCGCATCGCAATAGTGTGAACCCAGGCTAAGGCCTCATACACACTATTAGATTTTCTGCAGATTTTTGTCTTCAGATTTACCAAAACCATATAATATGAGGTCAAACCTTTAGGCTGGGTTCACACATGTGCGGTGCGATTTCCAGCTCCGTTTTCTCTGCGAAGAGAAAAAACAGCTGTTTAGCGGTTCCTCTCTGTTGTAGCTGCGGATCAGTGAGCAGGGAGAGGGGGGAGATGTAGTGAGGAGAAGGAGAGAATTTGTGTTCAGAACGGAATGCATCTGCGAATCAGATGCATTCCCATAGAAGATAATGTGCTTGTAATTCGCACTGCAATGCCCAGAAAACGCACACGTTTTTTGGGCAATGCACATATGTGAACCAGATGCGTTCAAATGAATGCATTTTAAAATGTCCTGCGAATTGGATGTGGTGTAATCCGCATCTAATTCACATAGGTGTGAACGGGGCCTAAGAGTTTCAGTCTGAATGCAATCAGGCAGAGGCGGCTCTAGGCTTTGTGAGGCCTTAGGCAAAACTTACACATGAGGCCCCACGGACTGGGACGCTCCGTGATGAGGCCGCTATTCCTCAGGCTGCGGGCAGTATCTGATTTGTCCGTCAGCTCCTAAGCCACAGAGTCCCAGTGGGGGTAGGCAGAGCTGCCGGCGTCAACTTCAGTGATTGAGAACAGGCAAATTAGGCGGCCGCGAGGCCCCTGTGAGTGCGAGGCCTTAGGCGACCGCCTAATTTGCCTAATTAGAGAGCCGCCTCTGCAATCAGGCAGGCCCTTGCACTACATGGTTTTGGTTTGCTGAAGACAAAAATCTGCAGAAAATCTTAGTGTGTATGGGGTCTAAATGAGGACGGTGTCAGCAGAGCAGAGGACGGCAGAGGATGGTGTCAGCAGAACAGAGGACGATGTCAGGAGGACAGCGGACGGTGTCAGGGGGGCAAAGAATGGTGTCAGCAGGGCAGAGGACGATGTCAGGAGGGCAGAGGACGATGTCAGGAGGGCAGAGAACGGTGTCAGCAGAGGACGATGTCAGGAGGGCAGAGGACAGTGTCAGCAGAGGTTGGTGTTAGGAGGGCACAGGACGGTGTCAGGAGGGCAGAGGACGGTGTCAGGAGGGCAGAGGACAGTGTCAGGAGGGCAGAGGACAGTGTCAGGAGGGCAGAGGACGGTGTCAGGAGGGCAGAGGATGGTGTCAGGAGGGCAGAGAATGGTGTCAGGAGGACAGAGGACGGTGTCAGGAGGACAGAGGACGGTGTCAGCAGAGGACGGTGTCAGGAGGGCAGAGGACAGTGTCAGGAAGGCAGAGGACGATGTCAGGAGGGCAGAGGACGGTGTCAGGAGGGCAGAGGACGGTGTCAGGAGGGCAGAGGACGGTGTCAGGAGGACAGAGGACGGTGTCAGGAGGACAGAGGACGGTGTCAGCAGAGGACGGTGTCAGGAGGGCAGAGGACAGTGACAGGAAGGCAGAGGACGATGTCAGGAGGGCAGAGGACGGTGTCAGCAGAGGATGGTGTTAGGAGGGCAGAGCATGGTGTCAGGAGGGCCGAGGATGGTGTCAGCAGAGGACAGTGTCAGGAGGGCAGAGGATGGTGTCAGGAGGGCAGAGGACGGTGTCAGCAGAGGACGGTTTCAGGAGGGCAGAGGACGGTGTCAGGAGGGCAGAGGACGGTGTCAGGAGGGCAGAGGACGGTGTCAGTAGAGGATGGTGTCAGGAGGGCAGAGGACGGTGTCAGGAAGGCAGAGGACGGTGTCAGTAGAGGATGGTGTCAGGAGGGCAGAGGACGGTGTCAGGAAGGCAGAGGACGGTGTCAGCAGAGCAGAGGACAGTGTCAGGAGGGCAGAGGACGGTATCAGCAGAGGACGGTGTCAGGAGGGCAGAGGACGGTGTCAGGAGGACAGAGGACGGTGTCAGGAGGACAGAGGACGGTGTCAGGAGGACAGAGGACGGTGTCAGGAGGACAGAGGACGGTGTCAGGAAGACAAAGGACTGTGTCAGGAGGGCATAGGACGGTGTCAGGAAGACAGAGGACGGTGTCAGGAGGGCAGAGGACGAATGATGACTTTTAGCTGCCGCAGCTGATTGGTTCTGGTAAATGCTGCCCCTCCTGCCCAGGTGTGGCAGGGAGGCCAGCTGGAGCATGGGGACGATGGCGCCTCTCAATGTAGCCCCCAGGGGACACATGCCCCCCCCATTTTAGGACCTGCTTGTGCAAAGAACTTATTCTTTTGAAAAACAACAGACTTACTGGCTGGATCACTAGATGACAATAAAAAGAAGCCCTACAAAAGAAAATGAATGCAGTACGAATTGGCAGGCTGCGATCTTATAAATATTTGCTTTTGGGTTTTATATCTCTGGAAGGAGTGTCAGCAAACAAGCAGAGATGACGAGCTGAGCAGAGGAGGGGGCGGGGCGTGCAGTGTATGGGGCGGGGTTTGCACGTGTATGGGGCGGCCGGGGGTGCGGGAATTAGGAGTACACCGGAAAGGTGTGTGCTGACTTGGAGCGTCTGGAAGGGACTCCTCAGGAACGGGGAAGTGAGTGCACGGAGCGCACGGACCATGTTGGACCCTTCTTCCAGCGAGGAAGAGTCGGAGGAGTTGTTGGAGGAGGACAGGCGGGATGTGTTGGTTGTATCGTCCGGCGGAGGAGGAGCGGGGCACCGCACACTACATGCACCTTCCCGGGACTCCAGAGACACGACCCTCACCAGACCGGCTAGTCCCAGTCCGTCCATCAATAGTGAGGGCAGAGAGGAGCTGGAGAGGGCACAGAAGGAGGAGCGGGAGAGAAAGAGCCGGCTACAGCTCTATGTCTTCATTATGAGGTGTATCGCCTATCCCTTCAATGCCAAACAGCCCACCGACATGACCAGGAGGCAGCAGAAGGTAACGTGTGTGTGTGTGTGTGTGTGTGTGTGTGTGTGTGTGTGTGTGTGTGTCACCTGTCACCTTCCTTCCACCGCCACTGCACAGGGAGCGATACTCTCCACCTGACCGCCTTCTATACTCCATTGTGTGTCCATCTCTGCCATAAAGACATACAACACTTTATCCGACACCCACATACACAACACTACAGCTTATCCCTCTGACATCTACATACAGAGATCACTGGGGTACAAATATATAGAATACCTCTGACCTCATCTATATACATGTATAGATCTACAAGTTCTAGAATACCTCTGACATCCATCCATCACCGGTGTACAAGTTATACAGCATTATAGAATACCTCTGACATCTAGGTATTCTAGAACTTGTACCACGGTGATCTGACCTCTATATACATACATAGATCACCCGGGTACAAGTTCTAGAATACATCTATATACATAGATCACCGGGGTATAAGTTATACAACATTATAGAATACCTCTGACACATACATACATACATACATACATACATACATACATACATAGAATACCTCTGCCAGATACATACATACATACATACATACATACATACATACACTGGGGTAGGAACCTATGCAACATTATACCTCTTACAGTTACATAGATCACAGCGGTACACACGTATAGAACATTATACAATGCCTTTGTAACACCTACATAAACCACTGGGGTAGAAACCTATACAACATTATAGAATACCTCTAAAATCCACATACAGAGATCACTGGGGTAGAAACCTATACAACATTATAGAATACTTTTGGCATCTACATACATCGATTGCTGGAGTACAAGCACAGCATTATAGCATTCCCCTTTGACAGCCACATACATAGATCACTGGGGTAGAAGCTGATACAACATTATAGAATAACATACATACATACATACATACATACATACATACATAGCTGGGATAAAAACAGAGCATATTTAAAACCTCTCAGACAGCTACATGCATCTATAGATTGTTGCATTCAAAATATATCCAAAGTTCTAGCATACCTCTCCAACATCTACATAGATCGCTGGTGTACAAGTACAACATTATAACATACCCCTCTGCTAGCTACATCCAATGATCAATGGGGGTGAGACATATAAAACATTATAGAATACCTCCTGAAAGCTACATACAAACATCGATCACTGGGATAAAAACGTGTAGAAAACATCCAAAACCTCTCTGGCATCTCCATACACTCACACAGATCGTTGTGTTAAAAATACATAGAAAGTTTTAGAATACCTCCTACATACATCACTGGGGCAGAAAAAAAAATATATAGATTACTTCCCTGACATCTACATGCATGCGTGCATAGATCACTTGGATAGAAAACACACACATTATTTTCTATCTTGGTGATCTAGGTATGTATCTTATCATTTCTGTCTAATCATATCCTTTATTTTCCAGTGATCTCTGCATGTATGTACATTTCAGAGATGTAGTCATCCCAGCTATGTATGTAGATTTCAGAGATGTAGTCATCCCAGCTATGTATGTAGATTTCAGAGATGTAGTCATCCCAGCTATGTATGTAGATTTCAGAGAAATATTCTGTACATTGTATATGTTTCTATCCTAGTGATCTTTGTAGTTTCCAGGGAGATATTCTGTATATTATATATGTTTCTATTTGAGTGACCTTATGTATGTAGATGTCCGGGGGTGTTCTCTAATATATAATGTCTCACTGGCATGTACATAATGTGCATAGATCGCTCATAGAAGATATAGAATACCTGTTGGGCATGTATGTACATACATCATTTTTAGTTTAAAAACAAAAAAAAAAACTCTTCTGTTCAGTAGGATGGATGTGGATGTTTGACTATACATTGAAATATGATGTGGGAAAATGTGTTTTGCTGCATGCAAATATTATACTATGTGATCTGGAATTTTTTATTTATTTATTTTTTTTTGTAATATACATTTCTAACCAATGCTATTAAAATGCTTGGCACTTAACAATATATTTTGAGTGTTTTTAACTGCAGGAAGTTTTGTTTAGCTTTATTTATGTTTTAAAATCCATAGACATCCTTTTAAGTTTCATTCCCTAAATGAAATATTCCAAACTATTAGAAATGTGATCGAGAAACAAATTGACAGACCCCAGGGCTCCCCCTTGTGTGATTATCTGATCATTAGAGATGTGCTCCATATGGTTTCCTTGGTGTGGTGCCCGGTGCATGAAATATGTGGCTCCTTGGTTACTTTTCATGCTTGCTCCATTATCCCGAGCGCCTCAGGTTGGGAGTGTGTTTATCTCCCGTGCACATTCATGTGTACCCTGTAGGATTTCTTAGGGATATTTCATTCTACCTCCTGTTTGCAGGATTTAAGGATAAACTGATGGCTTGCTCATTTTTTCCAGAGATTTGTCCCTCCGAGGAAATGTTCTTGATGCCTGTGTTGAGCTGTATAAATTCCTGCTCATATAAGTGGCTGGTGATGGGAAAAGCTTTAAAGGCCAGTGACAAACTAGCAGAGGCTAACGAACATTAAAAAAGGTCTTCAGATGCTATAAAGTTAAAACCAAGATAAAAAATGTAATATATTGCAGCCTACCAGTAATTAGATGTGGTGGCTGCATTAGGTGTGTGTGGTTTTGTGTTTTTTTTTTTTTTTTTTTTTTTCCCCAGTTTTCAACTGGTAATTTTGGCCAGTAACCTCCTGTAGAGTGCCCCCACTCTGGATGAAGGAGCACAGAAGGGCACCTTTTTGGACAGCAGCATTGCCAGTCTGGAGGTTGGTGGAGTGTTTGATGGACTAGCTGATTTAGATACACTAACAAATTGAAGCTGAACTCCAGCAAAGAGTTTTCCTTTTGGGATAAAGGTTGTACATAAAAGCTGATCATTGTAAGCACCAAGCCAGTGATAGATGGTCTGTTTCATCCCTGTAACTGCAAGATAAGTCTTCTGTTGAAAAACAGACTTACTGGCTGGATCACCAGAAGACCATAGAAGAAAGCCTAAAGAAAACTAAAGCAGCCATCACATCTAAGAATTGGCGAGCTTTAGGCTAGGTTCACACTGCTGCAGTGCGAATTTACCGCGATTTTACCGCGAATTTACCGCGATTTTACCGCGAATTTACCGCGAATTTACCGCGATTTTACCGCGAATTTCAGGAGTTGGATATAGCTGCGATTGATAGTCTAGCCAATGGAATCATAATGTAAAAAAAAAAAGGGTCTTAACTTCCTGTGTACTTCCTGGTTTTTGTGGAGAGTAGTGTGGTGGAATTCGCACATATGTGAACCATCAATGCGATTCAAGAACGATTTACATTGATGTCTATGGAGACTAAATTCGCAACGCAACGCAGTAAACTCGCACAGGACCTTTTTTTCACGCAGGTTATATTCGCAACGCGTCGATGTGAACGGCACTAATGTTAATCTATGTAATTTAAATGACTTGCGAATTTGAGCGATCGCAACGGCTCAAATTCGCAATAGAATTCGCAGCAGTGTGAACCTAGCCTGAATATAATGTTTTCTGCTTTTAGAAGTGCTGGTCTGTCATTTTCTCACAATTGCATTTTGACAGCCACAGTGATACTCTGCAAATGTCTACATGACCCAGCATATTACAATGTTGTATCCAGTGATGTCTGCTTGTAGAGATTTCTATCCAAGTAGTTGTGGATTATACCATGAATGACACGTCTTGCAGGCTTATGGTACTTCTAGTATGTGACGTGTAGGTATTGCACGCTGTGATGATACTTCATGGACTAAAGCAACTGAAAGAGAAAAACAGGAATATCAGAATAAAAAATGACTAAACATGTTTAGAAAATTTCCAGCTTGTTTTAAAGCAAAAAAAAAAAAATATTACGTTTTTGCACAAGAGGAAAAGGAATAGAAACAGTCCAGGTCACACTACAGAAAACAAACTGGTAGTCTTGTCTTCATTTGAGTGGTAACATGTCCTTGTAGTCCGTATTTAACACGGACATTCACCTATTTCAACTGCCTCCTCCCTCTTAAAGGCTAAGTCCACCTTATAAAATAATAACTGCACATACACCGATCAGCCATAACTTTTATGACCAACCACTCAATATTAAAGTGGTACTAAACCCAGAATCGTAAAATTGGTCTGTATATGCAGTAAAGCATGCCTGTTATACTCACTGTGGAGCCTAAGGGGTTAATCCTCTGCATTGTGTAAAGGCTGTTTGAGTCTGTCGTATCTGATTCTTCCACTGTCCCTAATCCATTTTCTGATCAGACACAGCCTTTGGAGTCCCTCTGCACATTCACAAGACTGCTCTAACTGCTGATTTGAAAAAGTATTTAGCTGAGTGTGGTATGTATAAAAATAATTGCATTTCCATGTTCTGTGTGTTGTGGGAGACCAGATATAGCGAATGCAGTGTCCTGGGTTTAGTAACACTTTAGGTAGGCCCCTTTTTGCTTTCAAAACAGCCCTGACCTATAAAGGAATGGACTTCACTAGACCTCTAAAGGTATGCTGTGGTATCTGACACCAAGCTGTCAGTAGCAGATCCTTTAAAGGAGAAGTATAGCCAAAGCTCGTTTAGCTGTGCTTCTTCTCCTGTGGATCACAAGAGTGCACTTAGTTTTGCACTACTGTGACCCGTTTTCAGCAGAGAGTGGGCTGAAGTCCGAGTCGTCACAACAGTGGAAGCCGGGAACCACCAGGTCCCTGGACCGACACCTGTCCCAGGCTCTCGGCAAGCCGCTAAGAGCCTGAGCCAGTTGCTCTGCCCCCTCCACAGTCCAGCACCCCAGTGAGCAAGGAGGGAGAAGAGCGCAGAGCTGTGACTGACAGGAGCTGGAAGAACTGAGCGATCGGTGGTGTTAAATCGCTCAGCTCTCAGTGTAGAGGTGCTTGTGAACAGATGCAGCATTGGACCAATGCTGCATTCATCTAAGTATGATTCAGGGGGAAAAAAAAACCTACTTAAGTACTGTCAGTTGTGAGGTGGGGCCTCCATGAATTGGACTTGTTTTTCCAGCACATCCCACAGATGCTTGATTGGATTGAAATTTGGAGGCCAAGTCAAAACCAAACCCGTTGTGCTCTTTAAACCATTCTTGAACCATTTTTGCAGTGTGGCAGGAAACCTGTTGAAAGAGACCACTGCCATCGGAGAATACAGTTTCCATGAAGGGTAGTAGAGGGTAGTGATATGGATAGGCGACAGTGTCAAAACGATGGCACCAACATCCCTGAAAGTATATATGGACAAGGGAAAGTTTTTGGTGGGATCTTAGGGGTGCCAGGCAAAAGAATTTGCTTACAATACTCCAAAATGTAAAAAAAAATGGCAAAATTTTATTACACAGAGGACAAATTTTAAAAACATTGGCTGTACATATGATACGTAGATACACATTCACATCTAAATGATGGATGGATGGATAGATAGAGTGGTCACTCAACAATAGCATGGATTGACTTATCCCAACATATTTCCCCCTCTTAGGGCTTCCTCTGGGATGTTTTTTGAAGGTTAGATGTGATACTGCATAAAACAGAGTACAGTTAAAAACAATACAAACTTATAATACATTACAAACACAGGAAAAGATGAATAGGTTGGTGGCCGCCATGCCCAATGCCTATCGACTACCCATGGAAAGATCTTTTACCTGCGACTAGATGTTTAGCCAAATGGAAAACGGACACTGAATGGCATACAGACAGGCTGACCGGTTGGAGCCCAGAGCAAGGCCAAACAGCCGGTGTCTGTCCAAAGAGATATTAAAATGTAAGTAATGACCTCAGCAAAAGGGTCACAAATATAGATGGGTGGGTGGGAAAGTGAAGGAAAAAGGTGCAAAGAAAGGGGGGGGGGGGGGAGAAAAGGGGGAAAGACTGGGGGAGGGGGAAGGGAAGGTGAGAAGGGGAAAGAAGGGAAAGTTTGGGAGGGAAGGGGAGAGAAAAGTGTGTGTGTGTGTGTGTGTGTGTGTGTGTGTGTGTGTGTGTGTGTGTGTGTTAAGGAGGGGAAGAAAAAGGGGGGCGAAAGGAGGAGAATGGGGGGGGGGAGGTGAACAGGACACTTAAATGCCATGTTGGGGGGAGGGGTAGGGGGTTTTGTTGGGGGTTGTGGGAGAGAGGAAGGATGGGGGGAGGGGGGAGTCCATGAAGGGGTGACCTTGGTCAGCAACAATGTTTAGGTAGGTGGTATGTGTCAAAGTAACATCCACATGAATGGCAGGACCAACATTTCCCAGCTGAACATTGCCCAAAGCATCACACTGCCTCCGCCGGCTTACTTTCTTCCCATACTGCATTTTGGTGCCATCTCTTCCCCAGGTAAGTGACGTGCGCACACACACAGCCGGCCATCCACAAGATGTAAAAGAAAATGTGATTCATCAGACCAGGTCTCCTTCCGTGGTCCAGTTCTGATCCTTCCATGCTCATTGTAGGCACTTTTGCCTCTGGACACAGGTCAGCATGAGCACCCTGACCAGCTACATAGCTCCAAACCCAACAAACTGTTATGCTGAAAGCAGAAAAAAAAATAAAAAATAAATAAATAATCACATATCAACGACATCGTGTTTATTTGCTGCCTTATATTTTTCACAATATTTTAGATGCCATTGTAACCAGACAATCAATGCTATTTACTTAACCTGTCAGTGGTCATAAAGTTACTGCTGATCGGTGTATATTTTCAGGAATAAAATGTGCAGTTTTTGTTTACAATTCAGCCTGCAAAACATTGCAACTGCCATCAGTAGATCGCGGGTCCAATGCCAGACTCCTGCTGACTCTTCTTCCAGCTTCCTGTCTGTACTGAGGTACGGACTTTCAGTTGAAGAGCTGGAGGAAGTGTGGGTTCACACCATGTGCGGCTGCAGGGCACAGCAAGAGGTCCGGTGCGTCACCATGTTGGGTCCAAATCTTTGCCTGAATTCGAACCTGAAAGATGAACAAAACCCTTTTGATGTGCGCTCCGTGGCTGCCCCAGGGATGTGTGACCCGGCTCCAGTGAGAGCCGGTCACACTCTTCTGTTATACGAATTGAATGTGGAGAAACCCACATCCAATTCGCATAAGTGTGGACTCAGCCTCACCGATCTCTATAAATTAACGAAATTATTGCAAGAAAGAAGAATCCCTGCATGCTGTCATGGGGTGGGAGTTGATTTTGGGGTGGACAGGTCCCATTTGCACCATGTATATCCTAAATATGGGGGTAACCTTCAAAAGGTGGAGTTGGCCTTTAAGCTCACACATTACATTCTGTGGAATCTCCTTGGTTCTACCAAGAAGAACCTGCTCTGTTAGATACAAATTGGATAGATGAGGCAGGTCCTCATATTACAAAGTTTTGGTTTTAAAAAAAAAAATAAATAAAAATTGTATGTTGATACTTGCATAAAAGCAGTAAACTTTTTTTATTTTTTTTATTTTTTTATTTTTTTTTTTATACTGGTAATCCATGCAAGTGGGCCTGATTTAGCTGCGGGAGGTGGCAGGTAGGAGCTAATCGCGAGAGCCCCAGTAGGGGTCTAATAACCATTTGGTTGCGTTCGCAGTGTGAATACACCCTAAAACAACTTCATGTTATCACAAAAAAAGCTTCTGTCGGGTATAAGATGTAGGTATGTAGCGTATCTTACAGCAGCCTACAAGCCCCCTGTTCCTAATGTCAGGCAGACAATGCTCTGGCACTTCTTCATGTTAAAGTGATACTAAGGCCCCTTATACACGACCGCACCTTCAAAGGCGTGCGATTTTACACCAATTTCGCGGACGCGATTTCAGGGAATGCCTGTGTAAACTTGTCAACTCGCATCAAAGTCGGACCAGAGTAGTACAGGGACTACTTTAAAGTCTGTGCGACTTGAAGTTGCACAGATATGAACGGTACTTATGGAAATCATGGGGTACGACTTGTCATGCAGTCCCAAGTCCCAGTCCCAAGTTTGTTTGTTTAAAAGTAACAAACATGTTCTACTTGCCTGGTCTGTGTAGTGGTTTTGCACAGAGCAGCCCAGATCCTCCTTCTTGGGCCCCTGGTTGGATCTCCTGTCGAGTGCCCCCACAGTAAGCAGCTTGCTATGGGGCCCTCGAGCCAATGCTCCATGTGTCCATTCAGTCACTGAGCTGGGGTTCGGCCCCACCCCATCTCTCTCCTGATTGGCTCCCACTACTGTCAACCTTAGTTAGCCAATGGTGCCACTGCTGTGTCTCAGCCATTTGGGAGGGAGAGTCCCAGACGGCCAATTCACTCGTGGACAACAGAAGGCTTTTTATCTTGATGCATAGAATGTATTAAGATAAAAAAAAAAAACCTTCTTTTTAAGTTTTTGCTGAGGAAGACTAAATAAAAGCAAATTTAAGCTTTTGAATGAAATGATATTCCCACGCTAACCAAATCTATATGTTTAAATACTGCTGCAAACCCTGAAGGAAATATCAAAACCCAAATGAAATATAAAATTAAGATAGTGCTGTGTTGTAAAATTAATAATGTGCAAAAATGCTCAGTAAAAGATACACTTAAACTAGGCAATTTCCTATGATAAATATGTAGTGAATCATTGAAAATATTTAAAAGGCGTATCACATGCTCAACTTAAAAAAAAACAAAAAAAAAAAAAAACAGTGATAAAATATATATCCGTATGGTGTGCAAAAGTGCTCAGTACATGTAAAAAATGCAATTCCTATAATAAATGCATAACAAATCCTTGAAGATATATAAAAGGCGTATCACATGTTCATCTTATAAAAATATATCCGTCTAAATTATGCAACAAAACTGTAAAAAAAAAAAAAGGATAAAATGAATAGTGTCCATAAAATATAAAGTGCAGGATACATTGGTGTCTGTATATTAACAGTGTCAGCAAACAAGAATAAAGTGCTGGTGACAACTCTCTGGAATGAAGTGCTAGTGGCGGATGACTTCCTGTCTTCTGTGCAATGTAATATGTAGATGTCCGCTTACCTTTTGGACTCTCTTCAGTTGACCAGAACTTGTCAGAATACTCCAGATCTGGTCTAACCAAAGTTTTGTATAGTGGTTGGATTATCGTTTTATCTCTGGAGTATATCCCCAATTTTTATTTTGATGCATTCTAATAATCTGCTGGCTTTGGTAGCTGCAGCTTGACATGCTATTGCTTAATCTGTCATCTACTAGGACCCCCAGATCTTCCTCCATCCTTGATTCTTTCATCCTTACTTTGGGCCCTGTATTGTTGGGTAAAGCTGGCATTGTGTGAGAATGTAATCGATAATTGACAGCTGGCAATGTGCGATACAGATTGAGCTAATTCCTGCCAGCGTGAGAGGTAGACTTGGCTCTCTCCGTCTTGCACAATGCTGACTGTCAATGCAGTCATGCTGTGCTGGTTATACCTGAAAATGGTCCGGGCAGATCAGCTATCTTTCTATCTCACAAATGAGTACACCTCTCACATTCTTAGAATAAAATATTTACATCTTTTCATATGACAACACTGAAGAAATGACACTTTGAAACAATGTAAACTAGTGAGTGTACAACTCAAAATAGTTCATCTGCACCCGCACAGTGCCAGCAGCTTATAAATCTTTTTACATTAAAATACTGCCGCTATATACCCCTTCTCTTTTTTGGATGATCTGTATACCACAGTTGCATGATGGCACTGGAGAAACTGTGCAGTTTGAGAGTTCAGGTAGGAGAATTCCACTACAGCCTGTATACACGCCCACGTGTGATGTCCATATCATGTGACCTGGGTAGCTCTGAGAACATGTAAGGCCTCATGCACACGAGACGCTGTTAAACGCGCGTTCAGAGGCAGTTGGACACTTTTTTTTTTTCCAACTGCCCCTGAACCCATTCAATGTTATCCTATGTGTCCATGTACACAGTCTACTTTTTAGGCAGTTGCGTTTTAACCTTGTTTTTCCAGAAGCAAAAAAAATGGGTTCAGACGCCGGTACCGCGTTTAGCTGCGTTTGCATTTTGTGTTTTTTAAAGGAACATTTTATGACCCAACTTTGTGGCCCCAAGATACGGGGCCCCAAAGTTGGGTCACAAAATGTCATTCTCTGCTCTGCAGACACTTCTAGACGCAAACGTGGCAAAACGGGCATTTCTAAACGTCGGTTTCAGCTTTTAAAAAAACGTGTTCAGCAGAGTTTGCACCGGCGTCTCGTGTGCATGAGGCCTAAATGTTCTCTCCAGTATAAAAGACACAACTGAGCATGTGCAGGTCAGCTACCCTGCCTGTGTTAGCTGACCTTCCCCAGATAGACCGTGCAGGAGGGGGAGGGATCTAAGCATACAGGACAAAACGGCCTTTTTACACAATGCAGAGGATTAACCCCTTTAAGTTCCACTGAGTATAACAAGCTTGCTATGCTGCATATACTGACTGATTTTACTGTTGTGGGTTTAGTAACATTTTAATGTCTGTGTGTTGAGTTATTTTGACGGGACAGCAAATTTACACTGTTATACAAGCTGTACACTCACTACTTTTATATTGTAGCAAAGTGTCATTTCTTCAGTGTTGTCACATGAAAAGATATAATAAAATATTTACAAAAATGTGAGGGGTGTACTCACTTTTGTGAGATACAGTGTGTGATATCCATCATACATTAAAAAAGCTTTCAGAAATAGAAGTGTTTGAAAATAAACTATCAATTAACGAATTGAGAAAAAAAAAAAGTAAAATTAAACAGATTTAAATCAATATTTTGGTGTGACTATCCTTCCCCCCCCCCCCCCCTTTATATTCTGTGGATATAGGCTGCCTCAAATCCTTCTGTCTCTTCATGTAATCCAAAACGGACTCTATGTTGTTAAGATCAGGGTTCTGTGGGGGGCCAAACATCACTTCCAGGACTCCTTGTTCTTCCTCACGCTGAAGATGGTTCTTAACCCTTTCCCGCTGTCACCTCCCCGGCCCTTTTAAGAGCTTCTAGTTGGCGGGTGTTGAGGTTGTGATTGGCTGTCGCATGATCAGAAAGCTCCTGATTGCGAGTATGCATCGGTAGCTTTCTGATCTCTGCCGGGAACTGTGCTGGGAGCGTGCAGAATGTTTCCACTTAGGCTGCATATATGCAGCCTCTGCGTTTTAAAGCCCATCTGCTGAGGCCACATGTGTACAGCCTGCGGGAAGAGGTAAATGACGTTCTCTCATGACTGGCTTCTGTCGAATGAGCATGCTTTAAAACCAGCATCTGACCAGCATTCAATCACTGCTGGCAGCCAATGACTGCGAGTGCCGACCAGTGTGTTCTGGCAAGGGGGCGGTCCCCCTATCAGTACACAATAGCCCAGGGCTTGTTTGTATAGAGACCTGTGAGTTGTGTGGTTTGAGGTGGGTTTTTTTTTTTTTTTTTTTTTTCGTTGAGCCTGCTGGGTTGAACAAAAAAAAAACTTCTAGTGTGTACCCGGCCTTACTGTGACCAAAAGCATATTGCAATGGCACATCTTGCGTCCAAGAACAGGAAGCCAAATTTTAGTTGTAAATCTATATGTCATAAAGCTGTATACTGTACTGTAGCCAAGGGAAATCTTGGCAGTTTACGTTATTGGAATGATGTAAATGGTTTACCCTTTAATAGACATTGGGAACATTGGATAGAATAATTCATTTGAGCAAGTGTAATGGACCTCAAACCACATATCGATAAGCTGACAGCAGAGTTTGTTAGGTTGTGTTATGCACGTGCATTGATGCAAAACATTTCTATCAAAAATAGCTTTACTGTATGTAATTGTTATACAAGGCCATGAATTACAAAGCCTAGTCCCTGCGCAAAAAGGCTTGTAGAGTACCGTATTTATCGGCGTATAACACGCACAGGCGTATAACACGCACATTCATTTTCAGAGGGAAGTTTCAGGAAAAAAACTTACATTTTAAATGAGGAACTTTGAAGCAAAATAAGGGTCAGTGCCCATCTGCAGCCTCACCATTGCCTTCAATGCAGCCTGATCAATTCCCATCTGCAGCCTCACAAGTGCCATCAATGCAGCCTCATCAGTCCACATCAATGCAGCCTCACCAGTCCACATCAATGCAGCAGCCTCACCATTGCCATCAGTGCAGCCTGATCGATGCCCATCTGCAGCCTAGAGGACAGGGAGGGGGGTGGGATGAGCGCCGACAGATTACATACAGTGAGAATCTCCTATGATAGACAGAACAGTGGTCCAATGGCGGCCCAGGAGACTGGACTTCCTATTACAGAGGCCACCAAGTAAACAGGAGTTTCTCACTGTATGTAATCTGATGGCGCTCGTCCCACCCCCCTCCCTGTCCCCTCCGAGGCAGCTAAAATTGAAGTATTGGCGTATAACACGCACACGCTATTTGCACCCAATTTTCATGGTGAAAAAGTGAGTGTTATAGGCCAATAAATACAGTATTTTTCCCAGTATCCTGTTTTCAATTCGTATCTTTTGTTGATTTTATACCCTTTTGCCACTGGTAATGGTATATAGGGGAAGGCTAGATTTTTCATTCTGATTATTTATTTCTCCTTTTTGTAGCTTTTCCAACACTTCCTGTCTGGTGAAACCACTGTCAGAAGGCCAGAATGTTGGGGGTAAACTGATCTCTGGATGAAACCAAACAGGAGTTTCTATATTTCACCTCTAAGGATTAAGGATTTACCCCCCCCCCCTTCTTGACCAGAGGACTTTTTACAATTTTGGCACTGCGCTGCTTTAACTGGTAATTGCGCAGTCATGCAATGCTGTACCCAAACAAAATTTGCGTCCTAGAGCTTTCTTTTGGTGGTATTTGATCACCTCTGCGTTTTTTGTTTATGTTGCAAAAAATAAAAAAAGGACTGAATTTTGAAAAAAATATATATTTTCTACTTTTTGCTATAATAAAAAAATAAAAAAAACCCCTCAATTTTAGTCAGACATTTAGGCCAAAAAGCATTTAGCCACATTTCTCGGGGGGGGGGGGGGGGGAAATGCAATAAGTGTATATTGGTTTACCCAAAAGTTTGAAATTGAAAATAGTTTGGCTGAATCTCATTTCTTGAGGCCTTAAAATAGCAGGGTAGAACAATACACCCCCCTCAATGGACCCCATTTGGGGAACTTTGATAGACAGATCACCCATCCCAGGATTGGACGGGTGATCTGTCTATCAAAAGGCTCCGGACAAGGGGGAGGAGCTGTATGTGACGGTGCGTGGCAGGGAACACACAGCTATTGAAAGCTGTGATGTTCCCGGCGCTCTAATCAACCAAGCGGCGGCGGCTCTCCTCTCTTCTACGCTATACAACACCCCCATAATGGGCGGCACCAAGGGGGGGGGGCAGAGCCCCGCCCAGACCCCACCCCATTTCCGGCTCCATTATCAGTCTTTTTTTCTCTTTCAGCAAATTGCCGAAAAGGCCATTTTCGGCCGATATGTTTTAGCAGCTGAAAATTTCAGTGCATCCCTAAAATATTCCATGGACCTAATATGCCTATCAGCAAATAGCTCGGGGTCTCTCCTTTCCAAAAGGAGGTCATTTGGGGGGTTTTGACCTGTCCTGGTATTTTATGCACAACAGTAGAAGCTTATGCCACACATCACCCACTCTTCTATCCACTTGAAGACCAAGCCCTTTCTGACACTTTTTTTTTTTTTTTTTTTTTTTTGTTTACGTGGAAATATATGTAATTTTTTCTGCTAGAAAATTTACCCTGAAAAAAAAACTATCCTATCTATCCTTCCACCTGAATTCTGGGTTGGGGAAAGTACAGGTGCTGCAGAAGTGGAAGGCTCCCAATTTGGATTGGCAAATGCCGCAGGAAGAGCACTACGGGCTCGATGGACCTGTCTTTGTCTTCTTGGTGGCTGCGGGACACTAGTTGTGCTAGCCACCCCACCAGCTTAAACTGCACTTATGGGACTCGCCACGTGACACTGCAGTGCTGGTTTGACTACAACCAGGGTGTACTAGGCCGCTGGTGCTTGCCAGTTCCCCAGAAGGATTAGTGGCACTAGTACTGGCTCTCTGCTCCCATACGAGAGCCCTGCGGTTCTTGCACCTCAACAGCAGAACGACGAGGTCAGGTACGCCTGACCTTGGCAGGGACCACTACTCCGTCGTCAGAGCTATCTGTCAGGGTGCTGTTGCTGTCTATGGGATCGTATGACGTGATCAGGAATATCGAGCTGCTGCACGCCCCTGGGGGCGCGCATCGCGGCGATCGTTGTTGCGGGGTGTCAGTCTGACACCCTGCAACACCGATCTAGGTAAAGAGTCCAATCACGGCTGATCACAATGAAAATAGAAAAAAATAGAAAGAGCCGGTGATCGGCTTTTCCTCACTCTCGTCTGACAGACGTGAGTAGAGGAGAGCCTATCGGCTGCTCTCCTGACCGGGGGGGGGGGGGCCTGTGCTGATTGTTTATCAGCACAGCCCCCCCTCGGATCCTACCCAGGACCACCAGGGAAGCGATCCACACTAGGGGTGCGCATCTTCACTGGTCTCACGATTCGGTTCGATTCCGCGATGCATCACGATTACCGACAAGCGTAAACAAACTGAAAAATACTGAACCTCGCCCGTCAAACGCAGCCACCTGTGCCTGTCAAACGCAGCCACCTGTGCCCAAACAATGCAGCCATCACTAACCCCCCACAATTACTTTATTTTAATTAATGTTATATTACAATACATGCTGTGCCCCCCGCTGTATGGGCTTTTAAAAAAACAATGTCACCTCATACCGAATTTCTCCGTAGTAGTACGATCATGTGACTCCCGGCTCGTCCCGTCCCGCCCCTCTCCGCTCTCCTCTCTCCTCTCCTCTCAGGAGACGGAAGAGGAGAGGGAAGAGCAGAGTGGAGAGGGGCGGGACGGGCCGGGAGTCACATGATCGTAATACTACGGCAAAATTCGGTATAAAGCCACATTTTTTTTTAAAAAAAAAAAGCACATACAGCGGGGGCACAGCATCTATCGTAATATAACATTAATTAAAATAAAGTCTTTTTAAAAATCCGCTCGGAGCGCTTTCCCGGGAGGGGCGGGGCTAGTACTTACGTCATCGAACATCGATTTTCCGGTCCTTATGCATCGATGCAACGATTAATTTCAGCACCCCTAATCCACACTGGACCACCAGGTATGCCCCTAGACCCCCAGGCAGCTGCCAATCTGTGCCCACTTCAATGCCTACCACTGCTAGTGCCACCGGGGTGCCTCATATCAGTGGCTCGTATCAGTGCCGCCTATCAGCGCCACCCTATCGTTGCCCAGCAGTGCCGCCTTTCATTGCCCATCAGTGTCGCCCATCAGTGCCACCCATCAATGCCGCCTATCAATGCCCATCAGTGCTGCATATGAGTGCCACCCATCACTGCCCGTTCATTGGTGCCACCTCATCGGTGCCGCCGTATCAGTGCCTGTCAGTGCTGCCTTATCAGTGCCCATCAGTGAAAGAGACAACTTGCTTATTTACAAATTTTTTTAACAGAAACAAAAGCAAAACTTTTATTTTTTTTTCAAAATTTTCGGTCTATTTTTTATTTGTTTAGCAAAAAATTAAAAACCGCAGAGGTGATCAAATACCACCAAAAGAAAGCTCTATTTGTGGGAACAAAATGATAAAAATTTAGTTTGGGTACAGTGTAGCATGACCGCGCAATTGTCATTCAAACTGCGACAGCGCTGAAAGCTGAAAATTGGTCTGGGCAGGAAGGTGTCTAAGTGCCCAGTATTGAAGTGGTTAATAAATCTGCAAAAATGTCAACAATTCTGTGTTTTTCTGTCAATATGGGGTGCTGTGTGTACATTAATGAGGGAAAAAAATGAACTATGTTATTTTGTAATGTATATATTTTTTATTTTTTTGGGGAATTTTTTTTTTTTTTTTTTTTTTTTTTTTTTGAGCAGAAAATAAATTTTTTTTTTTTTTTTTTTTTTCGGTACAGCATTGCACGCCTGCGCAATTGTCAGTTAAATTAAGGCAGTGCCGTATCGCAAAAAATGGCCTGGTGATTAAATATAATGTTAATGCTTTTTTCAGGTAATTATTAAATACATTGGCTACCATGATCATCAGACTTCTCACAGCTGTATAAAATCCTATTGCCAGTGCCTTGTTTACGTTTTTATATGGTGCATTGTGTCCACTTTGTGAGACTGTAATTTGAGTTGTACCCTGTGGGCTCATTCTGTTTGTTAACAATACTGTGAGGTATTTGCTAAGTTCTATTCAGTAGCAATCACCTGAATTAGACAGCAGGTGGAATAACAATACAACAGATGTATGGAATATTGGATAGGAACAAAACATTTATTTATTTATAAAAATGACTCAACTTGTTGCCGTCCTTTTAATAACTGTAAAAACTCAGCCCTTTCTGAAATGCATTTTACCCCCTTCAACTTAAAGCTAAATGCTTTCTGTTCACTCTAAAATATAATAGAGATCTGCTAAAGACTATATATGTAAAGAATAATGCACACAACACTGAAAACAACATGCTGTTGGGTGGAAAATAAAAGCTATCATACATAAAGACTTGTTTTGGTTATTATTGGTGTCATAATGACTCGTTTCTTAGTTCTCACACCAGTTGGGTTGAGTCGCTTCATAAAGCCCATCTCCAGCAAAAACTTAATTTGGTTGACTATCTTTCGTTGCCTTCAGTGCAAATTTATTGTGTAGGTTTGGCACTAAATCTGTGTTAATGAAGATAATTATGAGTCCTTGCCTAGTAAAAAAAATATAAAATGTGAAATGATAAACCTATCCTGATACTGGTGCTTCACAAAAAAGAGTAACTTGCTGTCTTCAAATAGGACTCTCTACCATGTACAGTATACAATTTCATATATGTAAATACATAGCACCTGTTCATTGGAGTTCATCCAAAAGGCATAATGTGTTCTCAGTAAAGAGATCCCTGTGTGTGTACATTGTATATACATTCAATAAAAAGAGGAGTGATGTAAATAGACAAAACCTTGGAAAAGACTGCAGAAATTTGTAGATAATGGCAAGAAGGAGAGAATCTAAACACTGCCAAATTGCTAGAGAAGAAAGTCAGAGTTGGTGGAATACACAAGTCTACATTGAGGCTCTGCAGAGAAACATGTTGGAGTGTCTGAGATGAACCTATCTGTCAGACTTTTGTCATTCAGTCTTGGCTCATGCTATCTGTAGCACTTGTATCTCTGTTTAGACTCTCACTTTTAGAATAGAAGGATAACACCAAGGTCAATGTGCTGTGTACATCATGTTGGCTGGTTGCATTGATTGTACAAAGGAACAGTTTCTTTTACAATATTTTTCATAATGTGATTATAATATTTTACTTCTGGGGTGCCAATTTAAATAAATTCTAAAATTAAATATTATCTGAGGGTTGTTACGGATTCTCCCTCTATTTATTCCATATATGTATTATTCCTATAGTTGGCTAGTCTATTTAAAACTCTGATGTTACTGTTGATAGCACAATAATATAAGGTTAGCCATGAAAACAAACCCACTGCTTAATAAAACAATGTCTTAGCATTTTCCTATTTTCTTTGGAAATAAATAACATAAAAATACTATAGAGCATATAACGCAAGAACATCAAAGATACTTACTTATACAGGCTGTCCCCTAGACACACTGTGGTTGATATACAAAAACTAGAGTGCAAAATCTGGTACAGCTCTGCATAGAAACCAATCAGCTTCCAGCTTTTTTTTTTTGTAAAAGCTTAATTTGAACAAGCTGAAGTTAGAAGCTGATTGGCTTCTATGCAGTGCTGCACCGGATTTTGCACTCTCCAGTTTTAGTAAATCAACCTCACTGTCTCTTCAGCTGGGCTCAAGATGGTAACAGAGGCACGAGCCAAGTGCAAAAAAGGCCCAACTTCCCTTTTGTGTGCACTTTTTAAACTTCATCCATACTCCGTCCAGACCCAACCCCATTGTCAGCCCACTTGGGTTTCTAACAAATCCAAAGTATTTACGGGGCAGTCCTCCTTAATAAATTACTGTGTTCCTGCTGTATTGGCCTCTAGGGGTAGCATTGACCCAGGGCACATAGACCTGATACATGGACAATCTTCAGTGCCTGTTGATCTTTGTAACCCATCTTCATCAATCCTCCTGGCAGCCATGGCCCTCCCTTTTTTTTTTTTTTTTTTTTTTTTTTTTTTTTTGAAGCTCGCTTGCAGCGTTATCACACTAGTCGATCAGGAGCCAAGCTTTTGTTCAGCCTTGCTTTTCTCAGATGAATATTCTGATATGCTACAAAGCTTTGATGTGCAACTTGTTACATTCCAGACAGCCCCCAAGAATGCGAAGGCTATGTATAGCCATAGTTCATATTTCAAACGCTTCTTATGTTTTATTTCAAAATGCATGTCTCTGTGTGTTCCTTGTGTGTGGCTTTCAGGTACTCTTGCCAAGGGGCTGAGTGGTAGGAGGTTTAAATGCCTTGTCAAGCATGTGGTACATAAATGAGTGGTGTTTTTGCCACGCCTCATCTGCTTGCGTCAGTTTTACTGCTACAGGGCGGCAACGTTGCGCAGGAACGTGCGTGTGTGATCCTGCACTTCCGGGTATTGGGCACGAGTGCGCGCCGCCAGCAGCTCGCTCCTGCTGTGATTCTACACAGCAGGAGCCGATCAGCAGGTCCCGCGCACTCCTATATGTGCTGGCAACTGCTGATCGTTTTGTTACATGCTGATCGTTCGTCTGCCTATGTAAACCAAGCAGATTGTCCGGAAGGCTTGGATCCTGTGTTCCTGCAAAGCAGGAACATGAATCCATGACTTCCCCTAGCAAAAACACCTCTTCCAATACACTAAAACACTAGCTAAGCACAGTTAACCGTTTGATGGCCCCTGATGTTAACCCCTTCCCAGCCAGTGTCATTAGTACAGTGAGTGCATATTGTTGGCACTGATCACTGGATTAGTGTCACTGATTCCCAAAAAAGTGTCAGTGTCCGATTTTTGTCTGCTGCAATATTGCAGTCCCGCTATAGGTGCTGATCGCTGCCATTACTGGTAAAAATAAATAATTCCATAAATATATCCCATAGTTTGGTTTATGCAAAGGTTAAAGCATCTTCAATCAATATACGCTTATTGGGAGGTTATTTTTGGTTAAAAAAAAAAGTAGCAGAATACATATTGGCCTAAATTGATATTTGATTTCTTAGCATTTTTTATTAGATATGTTTTATAGCAGAAATTTAAAAAAAAAATTTCAAAATTTGACTTTTTATTATCAACGCAAAACATAAACGCAGAGATGATTAAATACCGCCCAAATAAAGCTATTTGTGGGGAAAAATAGGACAAAAAAATGTTATTTGGGTACAATGTTGCACGACCACGCAATTGTTAAAGTAACACAGTGCCCTATTGCAAAAAAAAAAAAAAAAAAAGGCTTGGTCATGAGGGGGGGGGGGGGGGGTGTGGTTAAATCTTTCGGAGCTGAAGTGGCTAAATATTGAAGCTCATCCCTTATGTGCATCACCTCTCCTGCATGGCTTCCAGTGCTGCCCACCTTTACCATTCTAACTGTGTTTTGTAAAGTAGGTTTGCTGAGGTGGATATAAGGCCAAATTCAGGTTCTTACACTGCAGAAGCATTTCAGTATACATTTCAGAATTACTTGATTAAACAAATGTATTGAATACCATTCACCCAAGGTTGTGTGGGTGTTTTATTATTATTATTTTTTTTTTTTTTTAATATGTAAGGCTCCATTCACACAGGGGCAACTTTGGATCCGACTTCAAGTCGCGCTACATGAAAAAAATCAATGTAAGTGAATGGATCCGTCTTAATGTACACTACTGCAGTCCCTCCGACTTCAGAAAAGGTTCCTGTACTACTTCAATCCGATTAGAAGGCGACATGTACCCATTGATTTCAATGGAAGTTGCCTCCAAGTCTGATCACCGTTCATACTGAGTGCCGGTTCACACTACCGCGACTTGGGATCCGACTTGTCAGACCTCAAGTCGCTTGACATCAGAAATTCCATGCAAATGAATGAGAGCCGTCTTAATGTACGCTACTGAAGTCGCTCCGACTTCAGAAAAGGTCCCTGTACTACTTCAAGGCGACTTCTAGTCGACTTGTACTCATTGATTTCAATGGAAGTCGCCTACAAGTCGGATTGTGGTCTATAGTGAAGCGACTTCACAGGAAGAGAAGATGGTTTTTTCAAGCAAACCCCTCCCTCCCCCAGAGCTGATTGTAGTTTGATTGGCCACTGGAAAGTCGCCTGTCCTGGAGGCGACTTGAAGTCGCCTTGTAAGTCGCCCCAAGTCGCGCTGTGGTGTCGCCCTCAGGTCGTGTCCAGGTCGCCTCGCAAAGTCGCGGCCAGAGTCGTGTTGCCCCTGTGTGAACCAAGCCTGAGGCAACTTTACAGGAAGCAGAAAGGAAACAAAGTAATTTACTCCACTAAACAGCCAGCCCCCTCCTTCTCACACACAGCTGATAAGCTCTGATTGGCCACTTGTAAAGTTCCCTGTCCTGGAGGCGACTTCAAGTTGTGTTGTAAGTTGCCCCAAGTCGCGCTGTGATTCATATGATAATATAGAAGATTTCGCGCAATATTTACTTGAGTGATGTGTATAAGGTGGGGTAGGAGCAAAAGTGATTGAGGTATTAGTAACTGTGATAGTGTTAATAAGGATCTACAATCTCTATATTAAAACATAAATCTATTACTACTGATTAACAGTGGAGTGAAAATGCTGTGTTTAAAAGTGCATCCATGCAACTGGTTAAATAACCAAACAACCATAAAGTGACAGCTAGCTCCAACACCATAAATACTTTGATGCAAATAAATATTAATTATTAGTGAGTAAATATCATAAATATCATAAATTAAAAAATAAAAATTAGTAGTTTCCGACTGTGAATAATTAATAAAGTGCAACCCATCAAAAGGATGAATAAAATATATACAAAAATTGTCGAATTAATTGCAATAAATGCCATCATCATCCAGACACATGTGTCTTAAAACAATGATGACAGCATTTTGAAATTGAAGAAAAACAGTTCATAGATTTATAAATAGGTGGCGCTGTTGTAGAGGTAGACAAGTCCTTCTATTAAGATCTGTGTATGTCTTTATGTGTTAAATAAGTCGTTCCTATAGTGGTGCCTCCTAGTTCAGTCTCTCAGAACTCTCACCTTAAAACAGTAGAAATCAAGCTTTGGTAAAATGCCTTTTGAAGTGTAGAAGTACTGTCTGGTGACTTCTCCTTTTTGCTGCTCAGCTCTCCTTATTATCTCCTTATTTCCTCCGCTCTAGTGTAGCTCAGACCCAGGGGAGGAAGAGGGGGGGGAGACAAAGAGAAGGGGGAGAGAAGATAGGCTCCACTAGTGTATTATTGTTTTTAAGCAAAGGGAGATATTTATTTAATCTATGCTCTTACATTTACAAGCATATAAATAGGCAGAGTAAAAACGTATGAGAAGCCTGGCGTTCTCAGCGCCCTCTCACTTGTGTAGACAGCTGTGTGCCGCTCCAGCCAATCCCTACGCGTTACGACACGTCACGTGTCTTCATCTGGGGAACCGGATTGGCTGTTGTCTGTATCCTTATATGTAATGAAATCCGGAAATGCTGAAACCGCCATTTTACTTGTGGGTGTGCTGTTAAGTTCGGCCGTCTGTGTATTGAAACCGGAAGTACTAAAACGGCCATTTTACTTATGGTTATCCTTATAATGAACGGCGGTCATTTGTCTTTAGATTTGCCAGAAGTTAGTTCGCCGCCATTTCGTTGCAGATGGATATAGCACTACTCTATGTGTTGGACTCCTATGTGAGCGGCCATTATTTTGGTGGGAATACAAATAGATAATCATTCTTATTTACGGCCAATAAGTGTAAGAGAAATTTCACCATAGGGGCCACACTATAGTAAATGACCTTCATGGTGCACTTAGTATTAGTATACAATAAAAATATGTATAGAATTATATATATAAATACCAATTTTGTCGAAGACCAAACTGCGGTATACATATGAAAACAGGTGAGAGTGCTCTGATACAGCAGCAAAGAGATACATTATACATAATAAAAACAATTAAACAACAAATATCTTCTAATACAATACTACTCCGATACCTAATTAAAATTAAAGCTACTGGTCAATATTTCAACATGTACAAGTCATTGTAATAATCATACATAATACTAATGGGATTAAACAATGCACAATCATAAAATTAAATCCAAGATGGACATAAAATTAATATATGATATATGATTAAAAATTGCTAAATTCTATTATAGATCAGTTATATTAGCCAATGCCAAAAGTAGTATAGTTACACCTTTAAAATTAAGTAATGTTCCATAAAAAACAATAAAATTTATTAGAATACAAAATAAGATAAAGATTATTCAATAAAATAGTAAAATATTAAAAATTTAAAAATTATTCAGAAAGCAATTTAAATCAAATTCCACGTTGAGACCCCCAGGTACTAAAGTGCGTAAAGTATGAATCCACCTGGATTCTTTCCGGCTAATATCGCGGACTAGATGACTACCTCTCCACATGGGTTTGTGTTTTTCAATTCCCCAAAATTGGAGATGTGTGGGGTCTCTGTTGTGTACTAATGCAAAATGTTTGGACACGTTGTGTTTGGGAAAGCCCGATTTTATATTTTGCACATGTTCTTTTATTCTTGTCTTAAGTGCTCTTTTTGTGCGGCCTACATATTGGAGATTACAGCTGCACTGAAGTACATACACAACCCCTTCAGTGTGGCATCCTATAAAATCTTTAATGGTAAAATTTTGTCCTGTATTAGTAGCTGTAAACTCTTTACGTTTTCCTTGAAATTTTTTCGCGTGTCGACAAGCGTAGCAGTTACGGCAGGGATAAAAACCTTTTCCTGAAAAGAATGTATATGCGGATGTTGGGGGAGGGTCAATGACTGACTTAACGATAAGATCTCTAATAGTTGGTGCCCTCTTGTAAACTATATTGGGTCTTTCTGGTAATATATCCTTGAGATCTTTATCGTTTTTTAAAATGTGCCAATGTTTTTGTATAACTTTAGCTACATCTTTGTATTGTGTGTTAAAATCTAATATTATGCTAGGTGCTTCTTGTTGGATTCTCGTCTTAGGTTGTTCTTCAAGCATTTTCTCTCGGTCCATACAACTGACATGTTCGATCTGGTTTTTTATCCAATCTTCATTATAACCTTTTACTCTAAATCTTTCTCCAATCACCTGTGCTTGACTCCGATAGTCTTCTTCTTTTGTACAATTCCTTCTCAATCTTGTAAATTGTCCTTTTGGGATGTTATATAGCCACGATTTGTAGTGACAGCTATCTGCTGACAGGTAGCTATTAGCATCTACTTTTTTAAAATGCGTTTTGGTGACTATTTTCTGTCCTTCTAAACTTATGTTTAAGTCTAGAAAATCTATTTCTTTCTCTTCTATTCTCCATACCAAATTAATATTTTTTGTGTTGTCGTTCAATTTATTTAAAAATGTTTCCAGATTGTTTCTATCCCCATTCCACACTATCACTACATCGTCTATAAACCTTTTGTACAACGTAAGTTCGGCGGGGGTACTTGTATATACTGCCATTTCTTCCCACTGCGCCATAAATGCATTCGCCACTCCTGGTGCAAATTTGGCACCCATGGCTATTCCCACTAGTTGTTTAAAATAGGTTTGATTGTGCCAAAAATAATTGCACTTAAGGCAGAAATCGAGACATTTCAGTATATATTTCCTCTGTTTACAAATTAAAGTACTGTATTTTCTTAAAAGCCATTTTGTTGCTGAGATCGCATCGTGGTGTTGTACTATTGTGTAAAGCGATGTAACATCTGCGGTGGCCAGTAATGTACGTCCCTCTAGTACTGGCACTGTATTTAAAAGTTGTAATATATGTTTAGTATCTTTTAAATACGCTTGTGTTTGCTGAACCGCTGGTTGTATAAAATAGTCAATGTATTTACCCATTCTTGATGTAAGGGAATCAATACTATTGACTATAGGTCTTCCCGGTGGATTCTCTTTATTCTTGTGGATTTTGGGAATTGTGTAAATTATCGGTATTCGACAGGTTTCTGGTATTAAATATTTACTCTCTTTCGGGTTTAGTATATTTTTCCTCATGCCTAGATCTACTAGAGCTTCTAATTGTTTCTTATACTTTGAAGTGGGATTTCCAAGTAATCTGGTATATGTCGTTTCATCCTCTAGCTGCCTATTTAATTCGGTCAAATATTGTTCTTTTGACTGCAGCACTATTGCACCTCCCTTATCCGCCAGCCTGATTACAATATCTTTCCTTTCCGTAAGGCGTTTGATGCCATTTTTTATATGTATAGGATCTGTGACTTTTTTTAATCTTTATGGAGTCTATATCCTGTAAGACTAGATTCTTGAAGACTTCCACATTTTGGTTATTGGACATCTGTGGGTTGAATAATGAGGCATTCCGTAGTGTACTATGTACTTCTGACTGTGCAATTTCTATTTTTGGATTTACTGGCTTCCACAGGTTGTTCATCATATATTTTTTAATGTTAATTTTCCTGATGTATTTTTGTATCCCAATGTACGTGTTAAACTTATTGAGATTATTTTTAGGTGCATGTTTAAGGCCCTTGTCGAGTACAGCCAGCTCTTCTGTTGTTATTTGTATACAGCTTATATTCACTACATTTTCTCCAACTATACTCTTTTTCTTTTGGAGTCTCTTCCCTGATCTCCGTCCTCTCTTCGTTCTGGCGTATTTCTTCTGTGTTCTTCTTGGGGACGTCTCCTGGGTGAGTGGTAGACCTCTTGAGGGGGTCTTTGCGGCGAGTATTCTCTCCTCTCTCTCTCTAAAAAAGGCCTTTGTGTATTATAATTTTGTTGGTACCCGTAATAGTGGGGGTCTTGGTAATGATGTTCTTGGTAGTCTCTGATGGGATCAAATCTATTGTACGTGGGTATCGGATTGTGTCCATATCCATCTCGATATTCATGTTGATATGGTGGTATTCTATTTTCCCTTGTATTTCTCTCATTCTGTTGCCAATTTCTGTTATTAAAGGGTTTCCTAAAGGGTTTCTTTCCTCCTCTTTTTGGAGTGTGTTGCCCGTAACCGTAGTTGTTTCTTTGGTTATAATTAGTTCTTGGTGTACCTCCATATGTATCTCTTTCATCTCTTCTTATTTGATTGGGGCCATCTGTATAAGGTCTATCTCTATGTGCACGTGGTGTTTCCGTTCTTCTCTCTTTTTCTTCCCACCTAGGTGGGTTGAGTGCGTGCGTTGTTGTGGGGTCTTGGATTCTAACTTCCCTTTCCGGAGTTGAGTATGCAGATGCAGGAGGGTCGGATTCAACTTTACTTTGCCATTTGAAGACCTGATTGGTCTTGTAATCCGTTACATCCCTTTGGTATTTTTTCATTTTCCGATTTTGTACTTCTAGGTCTTTGGTTATTAGATCCTTATTGAGTTGGGTTGCCAGTCTTTTAAAGTCCGCTGTTTCTTTGAATGGTTCCATTTTTTTGTTTAATTTCTTCTATCTGTTGTTCCAGTAGTATGGCTTTCTTGTGTTTACGTCCTAGTAGAAATTTTAGACCTTCAATGCTTTTCCCATTGTAGAACGCAAACCATTCTTCCATTGAATCTTTGTCAGCCAGCCCATCATTTGGTGGTACTTCCCACCTTAATCTTCTGGGGACAATGTTTTCTCTAATATATCTCTCGTATGTATTAGTGTCCCACCATAGATTGATCTTTTTTTCCATATGATGTCCTAATTTTCTGGTCATACTTTCCAGATCTGTATTTCGTGTTTTATTGAGTGGGTTAAATACCTCATCTAGATTTACTTTTCTATTCTCAATATAGGTAAATATATCCATATTAGCTGCAAAGGTGTAATATGTGAAATCTCAAACAGTGACTAGTAAAATTTCCTTCGCGCTAGTGGATGTGACAAATACTAATAACACGATAGTGTAGGTTAATAAATGAATAGATAAAGAAATAAAATAAAATAAAAATATTGCTGCAAAATAAAAGTGCTCACACAACCACTTAATGAAATGATAATATAGAAGATTTCGCGCAATATTTACTTGAGTGATGTGTATAAGGTGGGGTAGGAGCAAAAGTGATTGAGGTATTAGTAACTGTGATAGTGTTAATAAGGATCTACAATCTCTATATTAAAATGTAAATCTATTACTACTGATTAACAGTGGAGTGAAAATGCTGTGTTTAAAAGTGCATCCATGCAACTGGTTAAATAACCAAACAACCATAAAGTGACAGCTAGCTCCAATACCATAAATACTTTGATGCAAATAAATATTAATTATTAGTGAGTAAATATCATAAATATCATAAATTAAAAAATAAAAATTAGTAGTTTCCGACTGTGAATAATTAATAAAGTGCAACCCATCAAAAGGATGAATAAAATATTTACAAAAATTGTCGAATTAATTGCAATAAATGCCATCATCATCCAGACACATGTGTCTTAAAACAATGATGACAGCATTTTGAAATTGAAGAAAAACAGTTCATAGATTTATAAATAGGTGGCGCTGTTGTAGAGGTAGACAAGTCCTTCTATTAAGATCTGTGTATGTCTTTATGTGTTAAATAAGTCGTTCCTATAGTGGTGCCTCCTAGTTCAGTCTCTCAGAACTCTCACCTTAAAACAGTAGAAATCAAGCTTTGGTAAAATGCCTTTTGAAGTGTAGAAGTACTGTCTGGTGACTTCTCCTTTTTGCTGCTCAGCTCTCCTTATTATCTCCTTATTTCCTCCGCTCTAGTGTAGCTCAGACCCAGGGGAGGAAGAGGGGGGAGACAAAGAGAAGGGGGAGAGAAGATGGGCTCCACTAGTGTATTATTGTTTTTAAGCAAAGGGAGATATTTATTTAATCTATGCTCTTACATTTACAAGCATATAAATAGGCAGAGTAAAAATGTATGAGAAGCCTGGCGTTCTCAGCGCCCTCTCACTTGTGTAGACAGCTGTGTGCCGCTCCAGCCAATCCCTACGCGTTACGACACGTCACGTGTCTTCATCTGGGGAACCGGATTGGCTGTATCCTTATATGTAATGAAATCCGGAAATGCTGAAACCGCCATTTTACTTGTGGGTGTGCTGTTAAGTTCGGCCGTCTGTGTATTAAAACCGGAAGTACTAAAACGGCCATTTTACTTATGGTTATCCTTATAATGAACGGCGGTCATTTGTCTTTAGATTTACCAAGTTGCCTCCCAAAGTCTCACTGGAAATCGTGTTGCCCCTGTGTGAATGGGCTCTAAAGGTGTGTGTTTTGTTTAAAAAAAATAAAAAAAAATAAATATTGTGTGAATTAAGGAATGAAGCCAAGGCTCTCATGCACATTGCTGGAGGAAGATTGGGCTCAAGTGAATTGAGGGGGGGCGGGGCTGGCCGGCCTGCTACAGAGAAGGTTTTTTTTTTTTTTTTACCTTCATGCATAGAAGGTAAAATACTTTCAGCCTTTACAAACACTTTAGGAATCGCTGGTTATAAGTGGAAGAACCAGCTGTTGCTATGGATTTAAATAGTTTCAGAGATCCTGTTTATTTGAGCTTGTCTTGTAAGCTACCTGTGGCATGTAAGTAGTATTATAGTATTTAAGGAAAAAAAAAAAGCAATTACTATGTGGTCACGAGACCTTTTGTATACCCTCTGAGCAGTCATTAGGCAGCCTGTATTCAAGATGAATTCCATTCCAAATGAACAGAGTGGTCACTGACTCTGTTCATTTGGAATAGGAAGGAGCCGACAGATTTAGTGGCTCCTTCCTCCGCTCTCCATCCTGAAAGATTGATACGGGGGACACGGAGGGGGGGACCAGAGCAGAGGACACGGAGGGGGGACACAGAGGGGGACTGGAGGAGTATGCAGGGACAGTTGGGGGGTGATTGGTGCAGCGGTGAGGGGAGTTACAAGCACCTGACTGTCCAGGTATTGGATAAAGCATCGGAGCATTTGCCCGAGTACAAGTACTTGGGCAAATACTCGGTATTGATACCGATACTTGTATCAGTGCAACCCTAATTACCACTGGAGACAACTTGGCAATACGCTGCAGCTTGGGGAACATGAATGCCAATTTGTCTGCCAGTGTTCCTCCCTCTCTAGGCTCATGTTCCTGTTATGTGCAACTTTAGAACCAGCATCTGAATCCAGTAATGGCTGGGCATCATCGAGGAGCAAGTGGCTGACGCTGTAGTCAAATAACTCAGCAATGGCTGATGTTGGAGCATGGCAGGAATAGATTTGGACAAGGAGGCAGGTTTATCCACTCTGACAACAGCAGGGGACTACACACTTGTCTCGGCTTGCGTGACAGAGGATGAGGAAGGTTTAGTAAGCCAGTCCACCACCTCCTCTGCATGCTGTGGCTGGATAGCACGGGCAAACTCACTAAACAGAGGAAATGATGCCCTGCCTGGGGATTGACCACCACGTCCACCCTTGCCTGTGGACACATTTGTTGCTGGCCCCCTTACAGTGCCAAGGGAACGTCTGCCTCTTCTTGTTGTCCTCCCAGACGTTATTGGGAGGGAGGGGGCGGTGCTTGTAAGCAAATGTAAAGAAGTTGAAATCTGTACGTAGATGCACTTTAATCAATGTAAAGAGGTGTTTGGTGCACTTTTAATTTGGGTACTCAGACTACACAGACACACACTCCACGGATACACACTAATATACTGCAATATAATGCGCCAAACGTATAGTGACGCACAGAACTATATGGCGTTAAACTGGCAGTAAGGCACACAGAAGTAAACTGGCAGTAACACAATGAAATAAGACGATGTTCAACCGTCACTACACTGATGCTATCTGAACTGTCTCTACTCTAGCTATACATTTAATGTAAAGATTACTGACTCGGTCTCGCTACACTACACTGAAACGATCTGAGCTGTCCCTACTCTAGCTGCACACTATGCAAAGCTGAATGATGGTCGTCCTCACTACACTCACACTATCCCTAGACTGAAACTAAACTAATATTCTACTCTGACAACTGAAGCAAAATGGCACAGAACAGAGCCCTGTTCTATCTCTCTCCACGCCAAAATCGCACTGAAAATGCCTGCCATTGAAAGAACACTTTTATACTGTGGGACGGGAATGAGCCATGATTGGATAAAGACAGTGTCCAATCATGACTCTGACAGTGCTCTGTGCCCTGAGTGGCTGAAGCAGTGAAGGCTTCAGCCAATCGGGGCTTGCAATGCACTGTTCAGCGCCGCAATGCATTGTGGTTGGTTTGGGAGGGCCGAACAAACGGTTGAACGACCCGGGTCGGGCCAAAACGTTCACCCATCCCTACTTGCAGCTATTGAAAACCCCAAATTCTGTATCTGAGAAAATTTGAATATTACATAAGGCCAATAAAAATGAATTCTAATGCAGAAATTTTGGCTTGCTGAAAAGTATATGCATGTACAGTATAGTATACACTGAATACTTGGTTGGGCTCCTTTTGCATGAATCACTGCATCAATGCGGCATGGTATCAGCCTGTGGCACTGCTGCAGGGTTGTGAAAGCCCAGGTTTCTTTTTATAGCGGCCTTTAGCTCGTCTGCATTGTTAGGTCTGGTGTCTTTATCTTCCTCTTAACACCACAAACATTCTCTATGGGGTTTAGGTTAGGCGAGTTTGCTGGCCAATCAAGCACAGTGATACCATGATCATTAAACTAGGTATTGGTACTCTTGGCAGTGTGGGCAGGTGCCAAGTCCTGCTGGAAACTGAAATGGGAAACTCCATAAAGATGGTCAGCAGAGGGAAGCATGAAGTGCTCTAGAATTTCCTGGTAGAGGGCTGCACTGACTTTGGTCTTGATAAAACACAGTGGACTTACTGCAGCAGATGACATGGCTCCCCAAATCATCAGGGACTGTGGAAAATGTTTGCTTTTCATTTGGAAATCATGGTCCCAGAGTCTGGAGGATGAGTCAAGGGGCATGGAATCCAAGTTGCATGAGGTCCAGTGTGAAGTTTCCACAGTCAGTGATTTGGGGAGCCATGTCATCTGCTGGTGTTGGTCCACAGTTTTATCAAGTCCAAAGTCAGGGCAGCCCTTTACCTGGGAATTCTAGAGCACTTCATGGTTCCCTCTGCTGACCAGCTTTATGGAGATGCTGATTTTATTTTACAGCTTATAGGCACTTGCCCACACTGCCTATGTACAAATACCTGGTTTAATGATCATGGTATCACTGTACTTGATTGGCAAGCAATAGAAATGTGCCAGGTGTCCTAGCATTTTCCCTACTTGATTATTAAAAATAAATTTCACTTCTGTGTGTGTTGCTGTTGGAGAGTTACCTTGACTTCCTGTCTGGTGAAAAGGTTTTACCTGGGACAGTAACTAAAAGGAAATCTCTAACAGATCCCTGAACAGCAGTAAAACCTGACAGGTTCTAATCCCTCCCCTCTCTAAGGCCCCATGCACACAGTGCCTTCACCCAGCTCTAAATGCCTTTCCTCCTGGCAACAGCGTTTTTGGCAGAAAAAAAAAATGCTTGACTCATGTAAAAGCATTTAGACGCTTCAAGCGCTTGGGCTTTGATTCATTTCATTGACCAAAATTTTAATCTGGCCATTAAATTAATTTTAACGATCAAGCACTTAAAGTGCCTAGTGTTAACACGTGGTTTAGATGCATTTTTTTTTCTGTCAAAAAGCTGCCGCTCCTGGACACACTGGTGGTGGTTTTTTAAATTTATTTATTTTTGTTGTCTTTTTTAAATGCCTGTGCGCATAAACGCAGGCTTACATGGAGGGGGGTGTTTAATGACCACCAGGGATGCCAATCGGTGCCCATCAGTGATGCCTGCCGGTGCCGCCTATGAGTGCCAGTCAGTGCAGCCTCATCAGTGCCCATCGGTGAAGGAGAAAACTTGTATACAAAGTTTTGAAACAAACTTTTTTTTTTTTTTTTTTTTCTTTGCAGCGCAATTGTACGGTTAGTCTGAGTTAATCTTGTTGAAAGTTTTTCTGTGGATTACATTTTCCTCACTGTATGTGCCTTTTGGGAAGTAAAACTAACTTCACTTCTCTGACACAAATGATTCTTTTTTTTTTTTTTTTTTTTTTTTTTTTTGAACCAGTGGGTTAAACAAAATCACTCCCACTGAGCTATTGTGTTCTGACAGTGGGGATAGTTGTCCACCATCACAATACACTGATCCAGTGGCACTGATTGTGTGAATTTTCCAACAGGCTGGTTATACAGAAATTGATTGGTAGATTGACATCTGTACAACCAGCCTGCCCATACAAGGATTGAAATTCGACTGGTCCATGCTGAACCGCGCACAGTGGTGTAGTAGGTAGCACTTTAGCCTAGCAGTAAGAAGGGTCGCTGGTTCGAATCCCAACCACGACACTACCTGCCTGGAGTTTGCATGTTCTCCCTGTGTCTGTGTGGGTTTCCTCCGGGTATTCCGGTTTCCTCCCACACTCCAAAGACATGCTGGTAGGTTAATTGTATCCTGTCTAAATTGTCCCTAGTATATATCAATGTGAGTTAGGGACCTTAGATTGTAAGCTCCTTGAGGGTAGGGACTGATGTGAATGTACAATGTATATGTAAAGCGCTGCATAAATTGACGACGCTTTATAAGTACCTGAAATAAATAATAAAATTTAAAAAACATGCAAATTTCGATTTATGTATAGCAGGCATAAGTATCACTTTAAGGAATCGGCCACGGGAAATGGTAATTCTGGGTAATCTTAAAAAGATAACATTTGAACTTTTTGGCAGCTACAGAAAATGATAGCTGACTGCAAATGGAAATGTGTAATTCTGACAAATTTTTTAAACATTTGTCTGCTCACCAACCACTTTTATATACACCTGTTCAATTGATAATCGGCCAATCGCATAGCAGCAACTCAATGCATTTAGGCATCCAGACGTTGTGAAGACGACTTGCTGAAGTTCAAACTGAGCATCAGAATGGGGAAGAAGGGGGATTTAAGTGACTTTGAATGTGGCATGGTTGTTGGTGCCAGACAGGGCTGGTCTGAGTATTTCAAAAACTGATCATCTGGGATTTTCATTCAACCATCTTCTCGGGTTTACAAAGAATGGTCCGAAAAAGAGAAAATGTCCAGTGAGAGGCAGTTGTGTGGACCAAAATGTCTTTTTAATGTCAGAGGCGTATGGGCAGACTGGTTCGAGATGATAGAAGGGCAACAGTAACTCAAATAACCACTCGTTACAGTCAGGGTATGCAGAATATCATCTCTGAACTCACAACAGATCGAACCTTGAAGCAGATGGGCAACAGCAGCAGGAGACCGCACTGGTTGCTACTCCTGTTGGCTAAGAACCGGAAACTGAGGCTACAATTCACACAGGCTCACCAAAATTGGGCAATAGAAGATTGGAAAAATGTGAACTGATCTGATTGGTCTTGATTTCAGCTGCATTCAGATGGTAGGGTCAGAATTTTGGTGTAAACATGAAAGCATGGATCCATCCTGCCTTGTATCAACGTTTCGTGCTGGTTGTGGTATAACGGTGTGGGGTATAATTTCTTGGCACACTTTGGGGCCCTTCGTACCAACTGAGCATCATTTAAACATCATCAAATTGTTGCTGACCATGTCCATTCCTTTATGACTACAGTGTACCCATCTTCTGATGGCTACTTCCAGCAGGATAATGCACCATGACACAAAGCTCAAATCATCTCACTACTGGTTTCTTAAATATTACAATGAGTTCACTGTACTCCAATGGCCTCCACAGTCACCAGATCTCAATCCAACAGAGCACCTTTTGGGATGTGGTGGAACTGCAGATTCATGGATGTGCAGCCTACAGATCTATAGCAACTGCGTGATGCTATCATGTCAATATGGACCAAAATTTCTGAGGAATGTTTCCAACACCTTGTTGAATCTATGCCTCAAAGAATTAAGTCTGTTCTGAAGGCAAAAGGGGGGGGGGGGGGGGCTAACCCTGTACTGGCAAGGTGTACCTAATAAAGTGGCCCGTGTGTGTGTGTGTGTGTGTGTGTAACAAATTTTTTTTTCTGCCCACAAAGTATAGTATAACTCCTTAAAAAAATGTTTCGCTTTCAGTGGTCTTGCATTATGTGAGAAGTCATGCTTACGAAGTTTACACATTGGCTTCAGAGTGATTTGTAAGTTTTTAAGAATAGAATCTTCCATGCAAACCTGACTGAATATAGAACCTGAATTAGGAACTTGCACTGAATTCGCCAATGTGTATTAAATTTGTTCCATTAAAGTGATTGTGATTTAAGGATCAAATTCTTATTTTTTGAAAATGACAAACTTACTTACCTGCTCCGTGCAGTGGTTTTGCAAAAGCATGCCTGATCCTTATCTTCTTGGGTCCCCTGCCAGCGCTCGTGCCCACACCATAGGAAGCAGCTTGCTGTGGGGGCACTCATGCGGGCTCGCTCCCGAGCCAGCTCCGTGTGTCCAGCCCCACCTTACTGGCTTTGATTCACATCAGTGAGAGCTATGAGAGCTAATGGCTCCCACTGCTGTCTCTGAGCCAATGAGAAGGGAGAGAGCCTCTGCTCTAGTGCACAGTGTTGGATTGAAATCAAGCTCAGGTTAGTATAGGGGGGGGAGCTGCATGCAGAAGGTGTTTTTATTTTTTTTACCCTAATACAGAGCATGCATTAACCTTCAGCCCTTACGACTCCTCTAACCTGTAGATATTTGTAATTGCACCCGTTAACAGCACTTGACAATTGTTAACCACTTCCTTCCCTGCCCATTGTCATATGGGATCTCCAATCCTGGGCAGGAATCATATGACGTCCTCGGCTTCCCGGCGGTATAGGGTGCGTGCGCCCGTCGAGGAGCCGATACGCGTCCCCGGCGGCCGCGATGTTCGCCGGGCACTTGCGATCGCTCGTTACAGAGCAGGACCGTGGATCTGTGTGTGTAAACACACAGATCCACGTCCTGTCAGGGGAGAGGGGACAGATCGTGTGTTCATACGAAGTATAAGCACCGATTGGTCTCCTCACCTAGTCAGTGCCCTCCCCCTACAGTTAGAATCACTCCCTAGGTAACACATTTAACCCCTTGATTGCCCCTACCCTAGTGTTAACTCCTTCCCTGCCAGTGACATTTATACAGTAATCGGTGCATTTTTATAGCACTGATTGCTGTATAACTGTCAGTGATCCCAAAATGGTGTCAAGTGTCCGATATGTCCGCCGCAATGTCAGTCGCGATAAAAATTGCAGATCGCCCTAATAATAATAATTTAACAATGCCATAAATCTATCTCCCTATTTTGTAGGCGCTATAACTTTTGTGCAAACCAATCAAAATATACGCTTAGTGTGTGTGTGTGTGTGTGTGTGTGTGTGTGTGTGTGTGTGTTTTTATTTTTTTTTATTTTTTTTTTATTTTTTTTTCCAAACTTGTCACTCTTTTCTTTTGTTTTATAGCACAAAAAATAAAAACGGCAGAGTTGATCAAATACCACCAAAAGAAAGTTCTATTTGTGGGGAAAAATGATAAAATTTGAGTACAGTGTTGCATAACCACGCAGCTGTCATTCAAAATTTTACAGCACTGAAAATTGGCCTGGGCAGGAAAGGGGTGAAAATATGAATGAATGAATGATGAATAAATTTTCTGCGTCTGAAAAAAAGGGAAAATATTTTATTTACTGTAGTAACACTACTTTAAAATTTTAAAGTTGGTTAGGAATGGGCTTCAAAGGGGTTGTAAACCTACAGAAAGCCAGTGTCCTAGGTGCATCCTGCTCTGTTCCATACCCTTCTGTTTCTCTTGCAGCCCAGTTGTTGTATTTGTCGTTTTATTCTCAACCCAATTGCAAATTTTTCTGCTACATTTTGATAAGGACTTGATTGCTTGCCTAAAGAAGGGACCCAACACACTTTTCTTTTTCAGAAGGCTGGATGTATCTAAAGACTAAACCCCTGCATCCCACTTCTCCAGGGTTTTTTATAACCTAACCCTGACTTGTACTTCTCAACAACATTGTCCCTTGCTTATTTGGAGAGTTCCTTGGTCTTCATGGCAGTGTTTGGTTAGTGGTTGGTGCAATAAGGCTATGAATAGATTTTTGTGGTTTGCGGTGAGCTGCATACATCAAATCAACCTCATAGTTTCTCTTGCTTAAGGCAAATCCAATGTACACTACAAGTGCACTTGGAAGTTCAGTCGCTATAGATCTGAGGGGAAGATCTGAAATGAAGGGAATTTCTGCTGATTTCTATCATCTAATCGTGTACAAGAAAAAATGCAGTTGTATATTTTACTTGCATGTCCCCCTCAGATCTACAACGACTGCACTTTCAAGTGCACTTGCAATGCACAGTGGATTTGCCTTTAGTAAATAAACCCCTATGTGTAGCCCATTTAAAAGGAGGCCCACATTTCTAAATACACAGCCAGCTCACTTAAGTATGGGCTTCAACCCCCCCCCCCCCCGGGCCCCTCACCACAGTTCCAGGAAGCTCCTTCTGTGAAGCGAGGACTTCCAAAGGACTTATTCTCTCCCCATGGGGAGGACTGGCAATAGACCTTATTTAGAACATTGTCTCCTTGTTTTGTTAAGGCTGAGCACTAATTATTGACAGCTCGCCAAGGATTGGCTAGCTGATGGAACAGACTGGTCTCTTTCTGGCATATGACTCTGAAACCTTCTCAACAGTGCCTGGAAGAAGTACTGATTGTCAGTGCAATGTTGTTAGAGCTGCACGATTGTGGCTAAAATGAGAATTGCAAATTTTTCTGTTTGCTTTGTTTCTCGATTCTCGTGGCGTAACATCATCATCTTTCGCATTATATAAAAAATAAATTGGTCTAACTTTACTGTTTTTTAGTGTGGGGTTTTTTTATTTATTTTTTTGTTTAATTCATTGAAGTGTATTTTTTCCCAAAAAATTGTGTTTGACAGACCGCTGCGCAAATGCATTGTAACATAAAATATTGCAACAATCGCCTTTTTTATTTCCTAGGGTCTCTGCTAAAAAAAATATATATATTTATTATTTTATTTAGAGGTTCCAAGTGTTTTTTCTAGCAAAAAATATTGATTTTAACTTTGTAGGAAACAAAGGTTTGGTCTGACATGATGGAGGTTTAACCATTAAAGACTTAGATCTAAGAACAAAAAGTTACAATGTTTATAGTTAGAACAATGTTGTGAAAAACTTGTCAGGCTGTCCTTCTTCTTCTTTTTTTTTTTTTTTTTTTTTTTTTTTTATTTTAACTTTTGACAGCTGAGTGAGCAGAAAGCTCTCTACATTTGTTGCATGAATGAATCGGTAATTTCTGAATAGAGTTTGTGAGGGGGTTGGATCACGATTTTTTAACGATCGGGCAGCTCCAAATGCTGTGAAAACCTTCAAAATGCAAAACCAAACGCAGCAAGACTGTTGGTACTCCTTCCTACCTCAAAGGGTCTTGCTTTTAAACATCCAACTGGTTGTTCTTGTCTAATTGTGGGGCGCCCGGCTGTGGCTTCACAGCGGGTGCATACTGCCCACATGTGAGCCGCGCTGTGAATGGCCGGGCAATTGTCTGGGGCCTGTGACGTGTCCCAGAAGATTGCAGGGAGGGGGGGAGAGGTGATCTTCCTTCTGAGCCAGGGGAGCTGGGTGCCTGTAAAAACAGGGTACCCGCTCCTCCCCCAAAAAAAGACATGCCAAATGTGGCATGTCAGGGTGTCGCCAGTACTTAAAACAGAAGTTCCATTTTTGGGTGGAACTCCGCTTTAAGTGGCTGCTAATGTTCTATGAGCGTTGGTAAAACAGTACAAAGCACGGTTGTCTGTTATTTGAAGTGATTGTGATTTGAAAATTTTACTTTTTCTAATTGAATAACTTTTTTTAATTGAGTAACTTGTTTACTGTTGTGACTCGTTGTGTTTGCATAGACCAGGGATATGCAATTAGCGGACCTCCAGCTGTTGCAAAACTACAAGTCCCAGCATGCCTCTGGCTGTAGTTCATGCTTATGGCTATCAGAGTCTTGCTATGCCTCATGGGAGTTGTAGTTCTGCAACAGCTGGAGGTCCGCTAATTGCATATCTCTGGCATAGACCAACACCGGCTCAACACAAGGACATTCTGAAAACAATTGTTTTCTATATCCCCTGTTCACATCACAAAACTGCATTGGGTTGTAGTGCGTTGTGTAAAATTGCAGACCTGCTACATTGTCACGCAGCGCAATTCTCAGCAGCGCGTTGCCACAGAACTTTGCAACAGGCTGTGGTGCATAGACTTGAATGAAGTGTCACTAAAGTGTTCTATGTCACATGAAGTAAAGTAAACCGTTTGCTAACAATGTATTTTACTGCTCCTACACACAACGCATGTATATACAGTTTATCATGTTTGCTGAATGTTCACATTCTGTAAATGCTTTGTTGGCAATTTTTAGAATTGCAAAATGTTATTGATTAGTAAAAATGGCAACATACTATGATATCTGTAGAGAAGTCAGATGCTGAAAGCACAAATTGCACTTTGGCTTCTGCACTCCCAAGAGTCTTTAATATAGTAGAAGTTAATCCATATTAAAGGGGAGATGGACTATTCTCTTCTGTTAATGGTACATTTAAAAATGCTAAATCTGTCTGTTTTAAGTACTACAGGTAGACGTTTACTTTAGCCTGACCTATAGTTGTAGTCTTTGTTGGTAGCATGGCTGTGCCCAAAATGAAATACTCTAATCTCCATTTAAAACCAAAAAAATTCTAGTGTCAATCAGTGTAAAATAAATCAAAAACCTAACTTTTGTGGTTGTACACCAGGGCTGGGCCAAGACATTGTGCTGCCTGGGTCCAAGAATGGAATGCTGCCCCCTCCCCCACCCAAGATAATCACACCCACCAAAAGGCCCCCACATCATTTTTTTTATATCATATTTTCCCACGCAAACGTGGCCTGCATTAAACACATAAGTGTAAACCTAGGTTAAGGCCAGTTAATACCAGGATCACATGGGAACACACGATTTCCCGTTGGGAGCATTTTGACAGTTTGTTCATTTGTATGGGCTGCAAAAAGTAAGTGCAGAAAAAGTACTGTTTGCACTACTTTTAAAACATACGCCTCCAAAGTACTGTGGTACCATGCAATATTGTGCCTGTAAACACACTGCATTTGCCATCTGCATTTGGGGTGCCATTAACAATACATTGGGTCCCACATGCAGCAGATCACAAGAGTAGTGTGTTCACCTGCTGTGTGAGAAATGCGTGCACACAGCGCACCTTTGGCCCGAACCGACTGTGCTGGTGTGAACCGCTCTTTCAACCAGGTATAATGGGGAGCCCCCCCAGACACCCACACATGACATGAGCATGACATTTTAGAGTCGACTTCACAATTAATCCCCCATACAGCCCAGCGATCTCCATGGATACATGCAGTCCCCCATCCACCCCCACCCCCCCCCCCCCCCCCCCGGGGAGGAAGAGAGGACTGGCTGGCTCTAATAACGTGGTGTCCCTGTTGTCTGTCCACTTTAGCAGGGTGGCAGGTGGGTTAACGGCTAAGTTCCGGTCACGGTGATGTGGTGGCTGTGGCTCTGCCTCCTTCCCTGGTCTGCCCTCACTGGAGCCCATCTGTAGCTGGCCCGCGATGGCAGCAATCCCAGCTGAGCGATGCCGTCCCTCGCCTGGCTGGGAGAAGGGAGAGGTGCTGGCCGGGTGGGTGAGCGAGGTGGTCAATTTCAGAAAGCTCAGAGGGCAGGGGCAAACTGTCAACTCACAGGGGGCCCCCAGGCTTACAGCTGGCCGCCATGTGGTAGCCATCTTTTTGACGTAACCTTAATGTGGACATACCCATGCGGAGGAGCACCAAGATCGGTGACCTGCAGAGTGGCAGGTGACTTAAAGCTGGAGATGCAGTAAAGGCACTAGGAGCCTCTCATGAGCAGTACCTTAACAGCATCATGGGCCCCTGAGCAAAATAATGCACTGGGACCCCTACCAGGGAGATGACGTGCATGCAGTGGGAGAGTTTTTTTAAAGGAGGATTGAACAGAATCTGCATCTGCTGTATACAATGCAAACCTACCACTAAAATCTGATAATCTCACTGACACAAATCTCAGTCCCAAGTATCGTTATTTTTTAAAATTAAATGTTTCCATTTCATATGTTTTTATGCACAAAAAAGGGGATATTGCCGATGTCTTGCCGAGGCTACCTTTCAGAGGATTATTAAATAATTAAAACCAGCAACGGTAAGACCATGTACACCTTCGTCAGGTCTATGTATAGTATACCCTATGGCGGAGCCCCCAGAGTGCCACCCTATGGCGGAGCCCCCAGAGTGCCACCCTATGGCGGAGCCCCCAGAGTGCCACCCTATGGCGGAGCCCCCAGAGTGCCACCCTATGGCGGAGCCCCCAGAGTGCCACCCTATGGCGGAGCCCCCAGAGTGCCACCCTATGGCGGAGCCCCCAGAGTGCCACCCTATGGCGGAGCCCCCAGAGTGCCACCCTATGGCGGAGCCCCCAGAGTGCCACCCTATGGCGGAGCCCCCAGAGTGCCACCCTATGGCGGAGCCCCCAGAGTGCCACCCTATGGCGGAGCCCCCAGAGTGCCACCCTATGGCGGAGCCCCCAGAGTGCCACCCTATGGCGGAGCCCCCAGAGTGCCACCCTATGGCGGAGCCCCCAGAGTGCCACCCTATGGCGGAGCCCCCAGAGTGCCACCCTATGGCGGAGCCCCCAGAGTGCCACCCTATGGCGGAGCCCCCAGAGTGCCACCCTATGGCGGAGCCCCCAGAGTGCCACCCTATGGCGGAGCCCCCAGAGTGCCACCCTATGGCGGAGCCCCCAGAGTGCCACCCTATGGCGGAGCCCCCAGAGTGCCACCCTCACACACTCCTTTTCACCTTAGTGCTTGGTGTGGTAGGCAGCTGGCAGGAAAAGTTTTAAACAAAAAAAAGGAACAAAAAAAAAATTCCACTTGTTGCAGGCTCTGAACTATGCATGTGCAGTCGTGGAGCCAGCGGAATAGTGAACTGCTGTGGTTGGCCTCAGATCGGGCAGTGGGGCTTGTGAATAAAAGCCATACTTGATATGTGCCATGATGTCACTGCACAGGCTAGCCCCCAGACCCGTCCTGATCCGAGGCTAAGCTCAGCAGTGCACCATTCAGCTCCGAATGGTAACAATGGCAATTTTATCCACTCTGTGGACGGTTGGCAATACAGTCACTGATTGGCTTTTTCCAACATGTCTGTTCAACAGAAGTTAATTGCTAGATTGACTTCCGTTAAGCAGCAGTGGGCACACATGGATCATACAGTGTGTGTACACCATATACACGCACAGTATATACACACACCAGCACTTTTCATCTAGAAATCAGCCTGATTGAACACACTGCTGCTGCCTCCATCTCCTGGCATGCTGGGACTTGTATTGCCTCAGCAGCTCAGACATTGGATGTGGTAATGCAGGAGAGGAGAAAACTTGGCCTGTGTACTGGTGAGCAGGTAATGAGTAGGGCGGTGTATCAGATTGGGGGAGGAATTCAGAACAAGCAGTGCACTTCTCCTCGCACAGAAAACAGCCTCATAGACCAGAGAAGCCCTGCTAGAGGAAACGCAGCCTCCCCCTGCTCACCAGGGTAAGCACTGACAAAAATATATTTAGTTTAGCTCAGCCAGCGCACCTTCTAGCAGGCTGTGTATACGCCTAAAATATTACAGTGGACATACAGAAATTACATTTTAACTCATGCAAGGCTATTTAAAACACCTGAACATTTTCAAAAATATGGGGATTTGGTCACACCATATGGCTATATGATTCTTAAGCCCACTTACTGCGTCTAAGTACCCCATTATCAGTGGGTCCTACGCTATCCATAAGGGCCCTTTCACACTGAGGCGGGGCGGCTTCGCCGGTAAAACGCCGCTATTATTAGCAGCGTTTTACTGTCGGTATTCGGCCGCTAGCGGGCGGTTTTACCCTCCGCTAGCGGCCGAGAGGGTTAAGTACCACCGCAAAACGCGCCTCTGCAGAGGCGCTTTGCCGGCGGTATAGCCGCCCCGTCCCATTGTTTTCAATGGGCAGGAGCGGTGAAGGAGCGGCATACACTCAGCTCCTTTACCGCTCCGAAGATGCTGCTAGCAGGACTTCTTTTCCCGTCCTGCTAGCGTACCGCTCCAGTGTGAAAGCCCTCGGGGCTTTCACACTGGAATTAAGGCAGCGGCACTTTCGGGTTGGTTTGCAGTCGCTATTATTAGCGCAATAGCGCCTGCAAACCGCCCCAATGTGAAAGGGCTCTAAAATGAAAGATCCTGCTTCTCTGAACCACAGATACTTGGGGGGCACACCCTAAAAAATGCATTAAAGATGGTGCAGCCAAAGAACCATACAAACAGAACAAAATTATTACAGCGCACATACAAAAATGACATTTAACTCCTGCAAGACCATTTAACCACTTGACCACTGGGCACTTAAACCCCCTTAATAACCAGACCAATTTTCAGCTTTTGGTGCTCTCACATTTTGAATGACAATTACTCAGTCATGCAACACTATCTATATGAATTTTTTGTCCTTTTTTTCACACAAATAGAGCTTTCTTTTGGTGGTATTTAATCACCGCTGGGTTCTTTATTTTTTGCGCTATAAAAGAAAAAAGACCGAAAAATCTGTAAAAAAAATAATTTTTTCTTCGTTTCTGTTATAAAATTTTGAAAATTAGTAATTTTTCTTCATATATTTTGGCCAAAATTTATACCGCTACATATCTTTGGTAAAAATAATCCAAATTAGTGTATATTATTTGGTCTTTGTGAAAGTTATAGCGTCCACAAGCTATAGTACCAATATCTGAAAATTGATCACACCTGAAGTGCTGACGGCCTATCTCATTTCTTGAGACCCTAAGGCCCCTTTCACACGATCGGACCGTTCAGATCCGCCTGTCAGTTTTGACGGCGGACCTGAACGGGCGATCCATGTTAGCCTATGGACCGTCGGATGTCAGCGGAGACATGTCCGCTGACATCCGACCCCGTCCGATCCGCTAAAAGCAGACGTATGGGCTCTACGTCCAGATCCGTCGCTGGCGGATCGGATCGGGTGAGATCTGACGAAAACGGACACGCTGTCCGTTTTCGTCCGATCCCTCCATAGGCGGCAGCGGCGCCTGACAAGCCCCTCCCCGCTCAGTGAGCAGAAAGGGACCTGTCATCCGCCGGCTCAGCGGAGATCAACGGACAGATCTCCCGCTGAGCCGGCGGACAGAGGTGGGCTCCGTAGAAACGGAGCCCGCCTCATGTGAAAGGGGCCTAACATGCCAGAAAAGTACAAATACCCCCCAAATGACCCCTTTTGGGAAAGAAGACATTCCAAGGTATTTAAGAAAGATGCATGATGAGTTTTTTGAAGTTGTCATTTTTTTCCCACAATTCTTTGCAAAATCAAGTTTTTTTTGTTTTTTTTTTTCACAAAATTGTCATATTAGCAGGTTATTTCTCACACACAGCATATGCATACCACAAATTACACCCCAAAACACATTCTGCTATTAGTCCCGAGTATGGCGATACCACATGTGTGAGACTTTTACACAGCGTGGCCACATACAGAGGCCCAACATGCAGGGGAGCACCTTCATGCGTTCTGGAGCACCCAGGCCAATTCTGACATTTCTCTCCTAAAAATCTCCTGTAAAAATCATCATTTATTTGCTAGAAAATTACATAGAACCCCAAAACATTATATATATGTTTTTTTTTTAGCAAAGACCCTAGAGAATACAATAGCGGTCATTGCAGCTTTTTATCTCGCACGATATTTGCGCAGCAATTTTTCGAATGCGTTTTTTTTGGGAAAAAAACTGTTTTTTGCTTTAAAAAAAAACAAAACAGTAAGGTTAGCCCAATGTTTTTGCATAATATGAAAGATGAAGTTACGCCGAGTTAATAGATACCTAACATGTCACCTTTCAAAATTGCACACGCTTGTGGAATGGCGCCAAACTTCGCCACTTAAAAATCCCCATAGGCGACGCTTTAAAATTTTTTACTGGTTACAAATTTTGAGTTACAGAGGAGGTCTAGGGCCACAATTATTGCTCTCGCTCTACCGATCGCAACGATACCTCACATGTGTGGTTTGAACACCGTTTTCATATGTGGGCGGGACTTACGTATGCGTTCGCTTCTGCATGCGAGCACACAGACAGGGGCGCTTTAAAAAATTTTTATTTTTTTTTATTGTTCATTTTACTTTATTTATTTTAGTTTGACACTTTTTTTTTTTTTCCAAAAAAAAAATTTTTTTGATCACTTTTATTCTTATTACAAGGAATGTAAACATCCCTTGTAATAGGAATATGGCATGACAGGTCCTCTTTACAGTGAGATATGGGGTCAATAAGACCCCACATCTCACCTCTAGGCTGTTCCTGAAATAAAAAAAAAAAAAAAGAAGAAGATCCTGGCTTCGATCGTAGCGGTGAGTCGGTAGAAGCACCGGAGGGCGGCGGGAGGGGGGGGGCGTCCCCTCTTGCCTCCCGTAAGAACGATCAAGCAGTGTAACAGCCGCTATGATCATTCTTATGGTGTAGGGAATTGCCGGCTGAAAAAGATGATATCTGAATGATGCCTGTAGCTGTACCCATCATTCAGATATCCCCACACAAAGTCAAGGACGTTGTATGACGGAAGGCGGGAAGTGGTTAAAATGCTTTTTTTTTAACACAAAGTTGTCCATTTATACAATATTTCTAACGCATAGCATGTATATACCAAAAGTGACCCCCCAAAATAGATTCTCCTACTCCTGAGGACGGGGATACCACATGTGTGAGACTTCCACAGCCTGGCCACATACAGAGACTGGGTATGGCTGAGTATGGCTGAGCATGGCTGGGTATGGCTGAGCATGGCTGGGTATTGCAGAGTATCGCCGAGTATGACTGGGTATCACCAAGTATCGCCGAGTATGGCTGGGTATGGCAGAGTATGGCTGGGTATCACCGAGTATTGCAGAGTATGGCTGGGTATCACTGAGTATTGCAGAGTATGGCTGGGTATCGCCGAGTATTGCAGAGTATGGCTGGGTATTGCGGGGTATGGCAGAGTATTGCGGGGTATGGCGGGGTATGGCAGAGTATTGCGGGGTATGGCAGAGTATTGCGGGGTATGGCAGAGTATTGCGGGGTATGGCAGAGTATTGCGGGGTATGGCAGAGTATTGCGGGGTATGGCAGAGTATTGCGGGGTATGGCGGGGTATGGCAGAGTATTGCGGGGTATGGCAGAGTATTGCGGGGTATGGCAGAGTATTGCGGGGTATGGCAGAGTATTGCGGGGTATGGCAGAGTATGGCGGGGTATGGCGGGGTATGGCGGGGTATGGCGGGGTATGGCGGGGTATGGCGGGGTATGGCGGGGTATGGCGGGGTATGGCGGGGTATGGCGGGGTATGGCGGGGTATGGCGGGGTATGGCGGGGTATGGCGGGGTATGGCGGGGTATGGCGGGGTATGGCGGGGTATGGCGGGGTATGGCGGGGTATGTCAGAGTATTGCAGGGGCATTGCAGAGGGAATTGCAGAGTATTGCACAGCATTGCAGGGCATGCAGAGTAGTGAGGGATGGCTGAGCATGGATGGATGGCTGGATGTCTCTGTGCAGCGCTGTGGGCACTACAGATGCAGCCCACAACGCTGCAGCCATCCATCCATCCGCCTCTCCGCTCACTGTGTACCGATCGGTACACAGGAGGGGAGGAGAGGAACCGGCGTCATTAGATAACGCCGGTTTGTTTACATGTGATCGCTCCATCATTTGACGGAGCGATCACACGGTAAACGGCCGCGACCGGTCACGGATGCTCTCGAGTGCGCGCCCTAGGGGGCGCGCGAGAGCAGAATTCTGGGAGGACGTCCCTGGACGCCCTCCCAGAGTTAAACAACCGCCCTGTAGCCGTCATTTGGCTATGGGCCGGTTGTTAAGTGGTTAAGACACCTGAACATTTAAAAAAAAAATGGATTTGGTCACACCATATAGCCATATGATGTTTCCTAATTCCCATATTTTTTGAAAATGTTCAGGTGTTTTAAATGGCCTTGCAGGAGTTTAAATGTCGTTTTTGTATGTGCGCTGTAATATTTTGTTCTGAAGTCAAACGACGCGGTGGGGAAGGGTGTGGGTACACTGTGTTCCCATTGGCTGAGGAGGCAGTGGAGAGTCAGAGCAGCTATAGCCTCGGATTTTTACAGCAAAAGGATGTTGGTAACTGACATTTCAGGGACAGATGTAAAAAAGCACAGATCTTTAATTAAAGAGCCGCCTCTGCCACACCTCTCAAAGTGACACCTGGGCCCGCCAATTGGACCCATGGTATGGCCTGCCCTGCTGTACACAATGTGTTCCCATGTCAATCCAAAAATGTGTATATATAAAAACGTGCATTGCAAATATCTCAAGTGCTTGCCAGCTGTATCTACACCTGTGTAACACGTATAATTATATGAACTAGTTTATACTCAAATCTGCAAATTTATAATGTACCCAAAGACACTGTAAAGTGTTCATACAAGTGCATATATATATATGTGTGTGTGTGTGTGTGTGTGTGTGTGTGTGTGTCTGTGTAAGTAATGTATATGTATAAGGACATGGCAGCCGCTCCTTAACAACCGGCTTGGGCACAGTTGCGATTTCTTAGTGTTACTAAACCCAGGACCCTGCATTCACTATATTTGGTCTCCCACAGTACACAGAACAGGGACATGCAATTATTTTAGTACATATAATCTGCCCTCTGCCCTCTGCTATCTATCTCTCTATCTCTACTCTGGCTACAGTATCAAGAGGTTATGTGGCTCCTAGAAGACCCCGAGCCACATCACCTCCTTGATACAGCAGCCAGAGTCTGCGATCAAGCATGACCATAATAGCACCTTAAATTTGGATTTTTTAGACTTATAGGACTTAGTACCAACTGTCCACCAAGGAGACTGGCAAATATGAGTGCCAATTTCCAAAAATATGGACCAAACCTCTGCAGTGTTTACCATCTTTGAATGTTGCTCCTAGATATGACGTCATTCAAATATGCTATGTAATTAGACTATAGGCAAGGCAATACAATAGCAAGATTAATATTCCCCACGTTGGAGACCTCAGCTGTTGTGGAGAACATACTCTGACCATTCCACATGTGAACTCAGGGTTACAATTACCAAGATTTCTGTCAATATCCAGACAAGAATATCCACGCATGTTCCTGAAGCCTCAAGGCGAAACATGTAGAACTAAAAGTGTGGTATTTTGTATGGAAGAAATGTATTACCGTGTTCTTGATTTTCATGTACCTGTGATGAAATAAAATATTTTTTTTTAATCACAATTGTTGATTAGTATATGAATAGCACCCAGAAAGTCCCATTCATGCCCCGTTGGGAGCTCTTTCTCTTTTTTTATACAAAGGGATGTTGGTGTTTAGAGCTGCACGATTCTAGCCAAAGTGAGAATCGCAATTTTTATTTTTTTCGCATAAAAAGATCACTATTCTCTCGATTCTCGCGACGTAAAATCTTTCACATTATACAGAAAAAAAAAATAATGGGGTAACTTTACTGGTTAAAGGTGTGTTGTTTTTTTTTTTTTTTTTTTTTTTTTTTATATTCATTAAAGTAATTTTTTCCAAGACCAATTGCATTTGAAAGACCGCTGCGCAAATACAGTGTGACATAAAATATTGCAACAACCACCATTTTATTCTCTAGGGTGTCTACTAAAAAAATGTATATAATGTTTGGGGTTTCTAAGTAATTTTCTAGCAAAAAAAAATATTTTAACTTGAAACCAACAAGTGTCAGAAAAATTTTTAGTGTTTTTAAACTTTTTTCCACTTACATACAAAGTCTATTCCATTGATAAATTGTTACAATGTTTATACTTAAGTTCAACTAATAAAGAATGTTTTGATTCTTGGCAGACTGCCCAGTTTTTCTCTTCCTTTCTTTTGATGGCTGTGGCTTCAGAAGAGCAGAGAGAATTCTTTGCATAGAAAGAATTGTGAAACACTTTAGTCAAGATCGTGATAATGATTCTTGACGATTAATTGTGCAGCTCTAGTTGGTGTTAAACAATTGTGGGAATCACTTCAAACTCCTCTATACTTGCAGTGGGGCAAAAAAAGTATTTAGTCAGCCACCAATTGTGCCACTTAAAAAGATGAGAGAGGCCTGTAATTGTCATCATAGGTATACCTCAGCTATGAGAGACAAAATGTGGAAACAAACACATTGTCTGTTTGATTTGTGAAAGAATTTTCAAATTATGGTGGAAAATAAGTATTTGGTCAATATCAAAAGTTCATCTCAATACTTTGTCATTGCCAACAAAGGATATATAACAGAGGTCAAACGTTTTCTGTAAGTCTTCACAAGGTTGTCACACACTGTTGCTAGTATGTTGGCCCATTCCTCCATGCAGATCTCCTCTAGAGCAGTGATGTTTTGGGGTTGTGGCTGGGCAACACAGACTTTCAACTCCCTCCAAAGGTTTTCTATGGGGCTGAGATCTGGAGACTGGCTAGGCCACTCCAGGACCTTGAAATGCTTCTTACGAAGCCACTCCTTTATTGCCTGGGCGGTGTGTTTGGGATCATTGTCATGCTGAAAGACCCAGCCACGTTTCATCAATGCCCTTGCTGATGGGAGGAGGTTTGCACTCAAAATCTCACGATACATGGCCCCATTCATTCTTTCATGTACACGGATCAGTCGTTCTGTTCTCTTTGCAAAGAAACCGCTCCAAAGCATGTTGCTGCCACCCCCATGCTTCACAGTAGGTTTGGTTGCAACTCGACATTCTCTCTCCTCCAAACACAAGTTGTGTTTCTACCAAACAGTTCTACTTTGTTTTCATCTGACCATATGACATTCTCCCAATCCTCTTCTGGATCATCCAAATGCTCTCTAGCAAACCTCAGATGGGCCCGGCATGTACTGGCTTAAGCAGGGGGACACGTCTGGCAATGCAGGATCTGAGTCCCTGGCGGCGTAGTGTGTTACTGATGGTAGCCTTTGTTACGTTGGTCTCAGCTCTCTGCAAGTCATTCACTAGGTCCCCCCCCCCCCCCGTGTGGTTCTGGGATTTTTGCTCACCGTTCTTGTGATCATTTTGACCCCACAGGGTGAGCTCTTGCGTGGAGCCCCAGATCAAGGGAGGTTATCAGTGGTCTTGTATGTCTTCCATTTTCTAATTATTGCTCTGTGATTGTGATTGTCTGTCTAGATTTGTTTCCACATTTTGTATCTCATAGTTGAGGTATACCTATGATGACAATTACAGGCCTCTCATCTTTTTAAGTGTGAGAACTTGCACAATTGGTGGCTGACTAAATACTTTTTTGCCCCACTGTATGATGAAAAACTATTATGTACTTATAAATACTTATAAATATAAATATAAAATCCAATCCCTAGAATTCATAAAGACTGGCACAGACAGATTTTCGCAAGGTCGTCCCTCATGCATTCTAAAAGTGGTACTAAATGCACCTGTGTAGTACTTGTACTTGGATTTGGCTCATGCTGTGCCATTTTTAGAATGCACTCAAGACCCTTTTGCAAAATCTGCCTGAGCCAGTTTTTCTCTGTATGCCGAAAGAGTTGGTCTTAATTTAGCTCCACTTTAACAGTCGCTGCCAGAACAAAAAGTGTTGCAAATGACCAAGCAGGATTAATGCCAGAAAAGTGGCACAGCCACTTTAAAAGAGGAGTTTGTTTTTTCCCTAGGTGGCCCGGTGCCTCTAACACTGAGAACCAAGTGATCAAACATCGCCGATCACTCAGTTCTCACAACTCTTGACTGTCAGTCACAAGCTCTCTGCCACAACCCCCCCCCCCCCCCCCGCTGCACATTCACTGGAGCCCCCCCTTTAAAGGATAACTAAAGGTTATTTTAAAAAAAACAAAAACAAACCTGTCACACCTCCTCTGCACATTTGGGGTCCCTCAGCGGCGCTCCTGGTTCCTCCTCTTCCAGAGTGCCCCGTTGGAGAGCTTCTCTCCCTCGGGGTACCCGTGCAGGCACGCTCCCGTGTCCTGCGTCTATTGACAGAGGGTTCTGCATCATTGGATTTGATTGATGGCAGTGGGAGCCAATGGCTGCGCTGCTATCATTCTATCCAATCGGGACCAAGACACCGGCGTGCTCAACCTCGTCCCTGGAAAGACCGGGTTCAGGTAAGTATGAGGGGGGGGCTCTGGGGGGCACAGCTGCATCACTGGGGGTTTACAACCCCTTTATTGACCCCCCCCCCCCCAGTATGTCAAGAGATTCTTGAGATTGGGAGAATTCAACCAGGGTTTATAGAAGAGAAACACACATTAAAGGATCAGAACAGTTTGTGAGAACCAATGTGATCAGTGTTCCCTTGAAGTTCCAGTAACGTTATCTTTTTGGGAGGGATAAAAGCTTTGTAAATAATAGCTGCTGTACAAACTGACATACGTGTGGAATCAAATGCAAAGTTGTTTACATAATTTTAGAAAACAACATTCTCTGGAATGACAGGATAGTTTGTTGCCATGAAAAAGACATATCCCTGAAAATAGCAACCACTTAGCTGTATGCTTATTTAAAGGGTATGTGCGGACATGTTGTGTGCCTCCTTAAAGAGGAAGTAAACCGCCCTGTACTTTTTTTTTTTTTTTTTTTCCCCATTTAGTCTCTTCCAGGTATTGGCCACGCCATTGTTACTCCTGTTTGCTGAACACTTTGTGGATGTCATTTCCGTCTTTTTTTTTTTTTTTTCCCTGTCCAAATCTCGCGTTAGCGTCAGAAGTCACAGTCAGAAGGTGGAGAACAGGAAGAAGAGGATCAGAGCACATGCTTCCCTCTGTGCCGTTTTCAGTGGAAGTCAATGACCCGGCATGCAGAGCATATTGAAGCGGCACACATAGTGTGTCATTAATCAATCTACGTAATTCGCAAGCGTGGCTGATGTCACTCAACATTGCAGGACAGTTTCTAAGGCAACAAACAATGAGTGAACTTTTACAGGCAGCGATCAGCTGCCTGTGCTATATAGATTACAATGAGCTGAAGTTGTAATGGAGGGTTTAAAACCACTTTAACTTCATGCTGTGAGCTGACAACGCTGCCTCTGCTGCACTAAAATTAGAGGCAGTGTTGGCGACCCTGCCTGAGATCTCCTTTGCTGGACTACAGGACTACTTATGTTATGGAGATTACAAGGGGGGTGTTATGCACTTCAGCAGGAAGATAACTTGTTCAGAGCTGACAATACTGTTTGAAATTTTACGCAGCTGAGGCAGCTTTGTCAGCACACAACAGGAATTTAGGAGCACACTTGATTTATGGCAGAATCAACAGGTGGTATTCTTTACTTGCAGCAATTTAAGGATAGAAAGCTTGGGGAATTCTCATTGTATTGCAGAGATGTACTGAAGTTTTATTTTTATATCTTGCGCAGACATACACTTTAATCTTAAACCAAACAAAATTGTTATTTCTTTCTTAGTTATATAAAAATATACATTTTATTCTTCTTGACAGTTTAAAAAAAGAGAACCTCCATGAGGCTCCAATATGTTAAAAACTTCAATGGATCATACAACATTGTAGCACAATGTTATTTTTCAAAGGTGGTAAAACCCAATACCATTATAATACTGTAAATCTTGTGTGATTAAATGACTGCTTAACATGGAAAGGGACATCCAACACGTTTTAAACCGATCTTCCTCAGGGATGTTTATCTCCACCCTGAAATGTAAGAAGAGCTACCAATAAATTGTAATTGCATAGATCAGCATATTAGATATAAAAAGTGATTACCAATGTACTTACAAACAACTTGACTCTGCCAAGGAACCTCCTACCTCCAGGAAACCACAAGACACCCACCAAAAGAGACCGAAAAAATTTGAGAAATTGGGTCAGCAGGAAACAAGATGGGTATCCCTAATGGCCATAAATATGAGGGAAGATCTTGAATATTAAAAAAAAAAAAAATCTAGCAACATGTGGATACATTTGAAAAATAAAAAATAGCAGTGATGGGAGAAAAAATAAATTAAATACGATGAAGGGTCATCCCCCAATGGTTCAGCCCTAGCCAGTCCAAAAAAAGTAGTGAGTGTAGTGTCTCCCTCCATGTCCTGGAGGGTTCTGATATGGTCTAAAGGTTTACCTTTTATATATGGCCCTTAATGAGATTGATTCCCACGACCCTGACTGGGCTGGCTAGGGCAGAGCCATTGGGGGAGACCCTTTATCAACCAGTAAGTCTTTTTACTCTTTAAAAAGAATAAAAATATAAAAAGAAATATATTATAATTTCGTCAGTCAATCCAAGGGTGACCGTGGCTCGAGCATCGCTCCACTTGAGCATTTTCTTCGTCTGCTTTTACAACTGAGACCACAGTCTCTATTTTGGCACCCTTGGTTTATCTTCATTTTAGCAGCCTCTGTTATCTCAGCCTGATCTGTTCGGGCATTGATTGGCCTACACGTGTGCTACCTAGTGATTGCCATCTTGTTATCTGGCATCCAGCTATAGGCAGAAGAGACCAGATGTGGTGCTACATCTTTTGTATTTAAAGATGAGAAGCCCTGGGTGCTGAAGAATGTCGGGATAATTGCTTAACTGTCACCCTGAGTGACTAAATTCCAACATTTCTTGAAGATAAGACTTCCAGTTTTTGTGGACTCGTGTACCAAAAACATACCTCCATTTCAGGGATGTTGGTGCCTTTTTGACGTTGTCACCTACCCATATTGCTATCCCTTATATACACACACACACACACACACACACACACACACACACACACACACACACACACACACACACACACACACACTTCTTTTTTTTTATTAAATATTTTAAATATTTATGGTTATCCATTATCTCCATATTTTAAGGCTTTCAGAGATGCCTATCTTGTGTCCTGCTGGCCCAATTTCTAAAATTTTTGCAGTCTCTTTTGGTGGATATCTTGTGGTTTCCTGGAGATAGAAGGTTCCTTGGCAGACTCTTGGGCATTGGCACCGTTAAGTTGTTTGTAAGTACACTGGTAATCACTTTTGATGTCTAATATTCTGGTCTATGTAATTACAATTTATTGGTGTGTGTTTTTTTTTTTTTTTTGTCACACGGTATTTGCGCAGTGGTTTTTCAAATGCATTTTTGGGGGAAAAAATGCACTTTAATTTTAATACACACAAACGCAATATAATACCCAATTGTTTGGTAAAATATAAAAGATGATGTTATGCTGGGTAAATTGATACCAAACATGTCGTCATGATTTAAATTTGCGCACACCCATGGAACGACGACAAACTACGTAAATTATATTATCCATAAGTGATGCTTTAAATGCCCTTACAGGTTACCAATTTAAAAAGGGTAAACACAGTTGATTGATAATAAATGGCTTCAGCCAAACACTAACCATGAGTGAACGAAAAGTTTGTGTTATCAATATACTCTGAAAAATTACAAAGAAATCATAAATTCTGCCAGGGTATGTAAACTTATGTGGACAACTGTATACGTGTTATGCCCTCCTTTTTTGTGGGCTTCTTCAGCAGGTGGGGAGCCTTCAACTTATGGACACTTATATCCTGACCCTAATTGGCCTATTACCCATGTGTGAACATCTGGGGTCAATGGAACAAGTTAGCACACTAACTTGGTGACACATGCAGTGGTGTCGCGCTCTGTTACCTCTTCCTCCTGACCCAGCATCTATAACCCTGTAACTTTCGCCTTTTTCGGGGACTCATTCCTGACCAGACATGACACATACGTAATCGTACCTCCCTTGTAGAGAACAGCGCAAAACCAGGTTTGACGGTTCAGCTATACTCCGCAATACCCTTTTCTCGAGGACACTTCCGCCCTTACTCCACATCACACTAAAGCGGGAAGTGATGTATCGGCGAGTCCTAAGCCCCTAAGGAGCCCCCCCTGAGGAAGTCACAAGAGTCTGTGATGTAACATGTACATGAGGGGCAGCAGGATCAATGTGATACTTTGATATCAGAGTAATATGAAGGGCGTGGTATTGTCTGAGGGGGGAACCCCATGCCAATTTTTTATTTTATTTTTTTCATTTTGGCAAGGGTTCCCCTTCATCCTCAGCACACAAGTCGCACCACAAATTGGATCATGGTGATCCGACTTGCAGTGCGACTTCTATTCAAATCAGTGGGCTCCCATAGGGAACCATTGATTTTGAATAGAGACAGAGAAACGCAGTTAAAAGCTAGCGCCGCTAAACGTGCACTGATAAAACCGCGTTTTTAAAGCAGCGGTTTCCTGCCAGCAATCCGACGTTCAAAACGGCCGTTTATGAGCTCCAGTGTGCATGGAGCCTTAGGCTTGGACCTTTAACTAGATTGCACAATTTTTTAAAAATTCTGCAGTGTATTTACATGCAAGTCTCATGTCAATGAGGACATCATTTATAATAAAAGAAAATGTAAATTTTATGGTACTCCATTCACGCAGCTGCCTTGGATAAATAATCTCACACTGATGACCTCCTACAAATGGGAACTATTCAAGCTAATAGTGTTCGCTTTTAACTGCAGGCTAAACGTTTGGCTCATTATTATGGCTCATTATTATGGCCTGGTATTTACAACTGTTAATGAGCACTTAGAGGGTAGCAGCTGCTTTTTTACCATCTTCTGAAAGAGGGGTGGCAAAAGCTACTGCAGATGTGAACAAGCACAAGAAAATGTCAGATTATGTATATAGCTTTTTTTTTTGTTTACGCAGATATCCATACACTTTTTAAAGCGGGGTTCCACCCAAAAGTGGAACTTCCGCTCATCTGATTCCTCCCCCCTCCGGTGCCACATTTGGCACCTTTCAGGGGGGGGAGGGGGGAGAGGATACCTGTCTTTCACAGGTATCCTGTCCCCACTTCCGGGAGCCAGCGTCGCGCCCCTTGACGTCACTGCTCGGCTCCCTCCTCCGGGCCAATAGGAGAGAGAAGCAGAGTCTCGCGCATGCGCAGTAGGTTTCCTGGCGTGAAGCCATAAGGCTACACTGCCGGCTTCCCTTACCCGCAATGGCGGCAGCAGATGGAAACATCAGCTGTGGGTGCCGACATTGCTGGACTCCAGGACAGGTACGTGTCCTAATATTAAAAGTCAGCAGCTGCAGTAAGTGCAGCTGATGGCTTTTAATTTTTGAAGCGGTGTACGGACCTCCGCTTTAACCACTTAAATCCCCTTCCTAATGAGGCCAAGCTCAAAGGCTCTCACACTTTGATAATTACTCATGCAACACTGTACCCATATGAAACTTGTTCTTTTTTTCGCTCCACGAAAACACATTTTTACAGCATTAACAGGCGCTGACGAGGATCCACTGATAGGGTGGCACTGATTAAAACTCACTGATGGACACTGTAGGGCACTGATGGGGCACTGGTGCGGCACTTTGGAGGGGGGGGGGGTGTTGGGAGAGAGAAACAAGCAGCCTCATGCTGCAGCTTTTCCCTACTCTCACGATTGGTGAGAGGAGAGAACCGGACATGACGCCAGTTTGTTGACCGTGATCGCTCCATCATTGGACGGAGTGATCACTTGTTAAAGGGCCACTGGGATTGACCCTTTACTCCGATCCGTGATGCGCTGGGTCCTGGACACTGCCGGATGTGCGCCCCAGGGGAGTGTGAGAAGCTCATTCACGGGAGGACGTCACTGTTTGCCCTCCCAGAACTAGCCAGCCGTGCTGTAGGGTCATTTGGCTAGGGCAGTGTCGACAAGTGGATAAAGTCAAACTATAGCCAAAACAATTTTTCCATTTTTGGATCGAGTAAGGGAGGGTTATAACCCCTGTCCGTTTTTTATTTGTTATGTGTCTCATTGGGAAGTTTTTTCACCTTCACTTCCTGTCCTATAGCCAAATGGGGAACAAGAGGAAATCCCTGCAAATTAGAAGAATCCTTTGGGGCAGAACTAATGTTTCCATTGGAAGATTCCCCTTTTTATTTATCACTTTTCAGGGGACAATCCAGTCACTTTCAATGATAACGGTACACAGGACAAATAGAGTGTGAATCTCCCTAATGCTGGCACGGACCACAATAGAAAACTTTTTAGTTCACTTTTTTAATTAAGTTAATTTTGAATAGAGCAAGGAAGGGTGATAACCTCTGTCCCCGATGTCTAACACAGGTAGTAAGAAGAAATCCCTTGTCACCAGAACTCCCAATGAACTTTCCCAAATGGAAGATTTTCTCCCTATTACGTTTCTGGAGTCTACCCAGAATTAGGGATTTTCTTTTACTTTCATTTGATGGTAAACGGGACATCCTAGTGGGAACACAAACAGCGCTTAAAGCCTAATGGGTGTTTTAATCCTTCTCCACTCTATACAAAACGTTTTATTTTTTTTTATTTTACCTTTTTTACCTTTTTTTAGTTATACTTTATTTGCAATCTTCTGTGTTAGAACTAATCTGTTCAGAATGTCTGTGCCGTCTAATTTGAAAAGTTTGAGTATTTTAATTTTCTGCTGTTCATTTTTCTTTTGCAGCTCAATAAGCAGCAATTGCAGACAATAAGAGAGAGATTCCAGGCTTTCCTTAAAGGTGATACTCAAATAGCTGCAGATGAAGCTTTTATCAATGCTGTCAGAAGTTATTATGAGGTAAGTGCCCAAATTTTCAGTGCATTATCCCTTTTTTTTTTTTTAAATATTTTGAATCTTAAAACACACAAAGTGACAAACGTTCTTTGTACACGCTTGTGTTTTAGTCAAGGCGTTATGCTTTTTTTTTTTTTTCCTGAGACTGTAAGAACTAAATGGGAGCTCACAAAACCATGCACACTTTAGAACTGAGCTGCAGTTTTAAAGTGAAGAGGTGGAAAATAAGGTAGTTCTGTGTTGAAACTAGGATACAATCTGTCAACATTGAGAAGGTAAGTGCTACCACACCACCCCAGTATTTGGAACCCAATATACAGAATGTACAATCATAATGTTTTCTCGACGTACCACATCTATCTTCCTTCCATGAGGCCTTTACAATGGAGTTTGTTAGCATCTCGAGTTAAAGCAGTTTATTTGATGCAACATTTTGGAGGCAATTATTAGCATATTATTGCCTCTTCATCCAACTTGGTTTGTTTGAGAGGCTACTTATAGTGTACACATTATACCAGTAACTTGTGGTCGCTTTAAAACTGTATACAATGGTGGGGGCATGGCCGGCGGTGGAGGTGAATGGATGCACACTAGCTGAGCACTAAGACACAGAGGCTCCCTGATGTGGCTAGCGGCGACACAAATTGGGCCCAAGGACACAACTTGATCCTGGAGGGTGTGGGGAACAAAACTTGCCCCATGACGTAGAGCTGCACGATTCTGGATAAAATGAGAATCACGATTTTTTTGCTTAGAGGATAGATCACGATTCTCTCACGATTCTCGCGGCGTAACATCTTTCACATTAAAACAAAAAAAATTGTGCTGACTTTACTGTTTCGTTTTTTTTTTTTTTTATTGAAGTGTATTTTTTCCCAAAAAATTGCATTTGAAAGACCGCTGGGCAAATACAGTGTAACATAAAATATTGCTGCAACTGCCATTTTATTCCCTAGGGTCTCTGCTAAAATATATATATAATGTTTGGGGGTTCCAAGTAATTTTTTTAGCAAGAAATATTGATTTTAACTTAAGAAAGAAGTGTCAGAAAAAGATTTAGACTTTAAATGGTTAAACTTCCTGCATTTACACTTGTTTAAAACTTGGCAGATTGCCAGGGTTATTTGTTTACACAGAGAAGTTTATCCCTTTGAACTAAGAAGGAAGGTAGTTACAATGTTTCAAGTTCTAAACTTGGCAGACTGCCTGGATGTTTTCTTTTGACAGCTGAGTGAGCAGATAATCTCCCCACTTGTTTATATTAAAGAATCGGCAAATTCTGCAGGAGAGATCGTCAGGGGAGGTGAATCGAGATCACGATTTTTTAACGATTAATTGTGCAGCTCTACCCATGAGGAAGCTCAAATCGCTGGAGGGACCCTGCAAATTAGGTGCTTTTCACAGCCTGGACGGGACTTTTAAAAAAGATGGCGCTGTCCCCTCCTTGCACGCAGGCTACTCACTCTGCAGGAAGGGAGAGAGGACAGACTCTGCTGCAGCAGCATAACAATGATGCGTACCACTCTGATGTATCCAGCCCTGTGAAGCAAAGGAGAAGGCTAATTGAATCAGAGGAACATGTAAGTGATTTTACCAATGATTGTGACTCTATTTTCTAGCAATCCTTATAAGGAAAAACTAGATTCCTTCCCAACCTCTGGGCAAAGCAGTCTTAGACACAGACATTAAAGAAATGTGTGAGTCCCTGAGAGGAGCAATCCAATGTGACATGAGAGCCTTTGTGCAAAAATCCAATATGGAATTGGGAGAAAGTAGATGTAGACATAGACTAGACAAGACCTAGAAAACAAAATGACTGACTTTACTGAAGCGCATAACGAACTAGTAGATGTTCATTTTGAACTTGAAGCTGAATTGAAACAACTAAATCTCAGTGGCAGACCTAGATGACAGATCTAAACGTAATAACATCAAATTTTGTGGCATCCCTGAAGATGTCAAAAATAATGACCTGAAACAATTCTTACAGAGAATGATCCTAGATCTCAACCCTACACTACCAAACCAAGAATTAGTGATTGATAGGCCCACAGGCTGCCGAAACCACCGCACATACCTGAAGAATTACAGAGATGTGATTGCCAAAATCCAACTTTAATGTAAAAGATATGCTGATGCAGTTTGCAAGACATCACACACCGCTCCCATATCACTATGCAGGGATAGTTTTATACTCTGACCTCTCCCAAGCAACCATTTAGGCTTGAGAAAAACCTGAACTCTATCACTAAAATATCATGCAACCACAAGAAAATATACAAGTGGGGCTTCCCCACCAAACTGATGATGGACAGGAATAACACATCCTACTCAATTGACACATTTGAAGATGGCCTCAAAATTCTGAAATCATGGACCTACTCCCTAATGATGAAGGGATCGCCACTAATAAAAACCCTTTGGAAAAAATTACACCCCAATGGAATATCGGCCATGGATGTATTAACTTCTTGTTGACCTCCAATGGAGACCCTTACTATCCTTGAATGATTTGTATAGTGCTACAAATGCGAACTGAATCGCCTCAAGGCGCTGATCCGTCCTGTGTTGTCCTGCATATTAGAATAGGTGGGTCTTGAGTTTTTTTCTGAAGGCCCGATGGTTTTCTTCCATGCGGATGTTAGTGGGTAGAGCGTTCCATAGCCATGGTCCTTGGACTGGGAATCGTCGTCCTCCTTTTGATTTGTATCCTTAGCCCTCCAAAATTGTCAATTATTGACCACCTCAGGTTTTAAGTTAATCAGGGATACCTTTTGTTCTCAAGCTCCAAGCTAACCTTTTCCCCACAATAAGAGTGCAAATTCTGATGCACACGAGAGTTGCTTGGCAACTCAATAGTTCTTACATGATTTATTTTGTTCTAGACTCTAGAATCTTTTTTTATTTTTTATTTTTTCTCACCTACCTTCACACAAAGGTCTTCTGTTGACTTTTTCTTCTTTTTTTATGGAAATCACACCATCCTTGGAACTTTTTCAAACTCAATAGTTTTACTACCTGTAAGATTTTAAGCTGTACCTACATGAGAAATATATCTCAATCATGGCTAATCTCAACCTTTTGTTGAATGTAAAAGGACTCAATAGCCCCTTTTTTAAAAGGCACGCTCCCTGGAATGACACTTTCAAATTTAGCAGCAATATTATCTGCATCCAAGAATCGCGCTTCGCAAGAGACAATCCTCCTAAATTTTCTCATCCTAAATTCCCTCACGTATCCTCATCTAACAACCGTAAGAAGGAAAAAAAAGTGTTGTCACGATTATTAATTTTTATTTCTTTTCAGCTAATTGACTCCAAAATAGATTCTCAAGAACGATATGTCATATTGGGTGCAAATATTAAACTCGATATTGACAATTGCTAATCTCTATGTCCCCAACAAAAATCCTCAGCAATTCCTCCAAAATTTCCTTAAAATAATGAAATGTTATAATATAATTTTTGATTTCACTCTTCACTGCCTATCACAGTTTCGGAGGCCATGGAATACCCAGGTGGCACAACCCCCCCCCCCCCAAATGACCCTATTTTGGAAAGTAGACACCCCAAGCTATTTGCTGAGAGGTATAGTGAGTATTTTGCAGACCTCACTTTTTGTCACAAAGTTTTGAAAATTGAAAAAAGAAAAAAACATTTTTTTTTTTTTTTTCTTGTCTTTCTTCATTTTCAAAAACAAATGAGAGCTGCAAAATACTCCACCATGCCTCTCAGCAAATAGCTTGGGTGTCTAGTTTCCAAAATGGGGTCATTTTGGGGGGGTTTTGTGCCATCTGGGCATTCCATGGCCTCCGAAACTGTGATAGGCAGTGAAGAGTGAAATCAAAAATTTACACCCTTAGAAATCCTGAAGGCGGTGATTGGTTTTCAGGGCCCCGTACGCGGTTAGGCTCCCAAAAAGTTCCACACATGTGGTATCCCCATACTCAGGAGAAGCAGCTGAATGTATTTTGGGGTGCAATTCCACATATGCCCATGGCCTGTGTGAGCAATATATCATTTAATGACAACTTTTTGTAATTTTTTTTTGTCATTATTCAATCACTTGGGACAAAAAAAATTAATATTCAATGGGCTCAACATGCCTCTTAGCAATTTCCTTGGGGTGTCTTCTTTCCAAAATGGGGTCATTTGGTGGGGTTTGTACTGCCCTGCCATTTTAGCACCTCAAGAAATGACATAGGCAGTCATAAACTAAAAGCTGTGAAAATTCTAGAAAATGTACCATAGTTTGTTGACGCTATAACTTTTGCGCAAACCAATAAATAAACGCTTATTGACATTTTTTTTTTACCAAAGACGTGGCCGAATACATTTTGGCCTAAATGTATGACTAAAATTGAGTTTATTGGATTTTTTTATAACAAAAAGTACAAAATGTCATTTTTTTTCAAAATTTTCGGTCTTTCCGTTTTATAGCGCAAAAAAAAAAAGCGCAGAGGTGATCAAATAACATCAAAAGAAAGCTCTATTTGTGGGAAGAAAAGGACGCAAATTTTGTTTGGGTACAGCATTGCATGACCGCACAATTAGCAGTTAAAGTGACACAGTGCCAAATTGTAAAAAGTGCTCTGGTCAGGAAGGGTGTAAATCCTTCTGGGGCTGAAGTGGTTAAGACCTTCATGATCCATGGAGATGTCTCCACTTAACAGAAAAGGACTATACCTTTTTACTCTAATGTTAACAAGTCTTACACTAGCATTGATTTATTTTTTCATCACTGATAGAATTCTCCTACAAAAGAAAAAAATCAGACGCCCGTATCCATAGCATAACCTGGACTATGCTCCAATATCAATGAGAATCAACCTAGGGCAACAAACTCCTCGCTTTTGGAGAAATAATACTTCTATCCTATATCAGGAGGAACCTCTGTCGGTGATGAAAGATCAGAAGAATTTTTTTAATTCAATGACTGATTCTGTTTCCATTTTTCTAGCTTATGGTGTGCTCATAAGGCATACGCCAGAGGGTTACTGATCCAAATGGCCTCTAGGGAAAGGAAAAGAACACACATTAAATCTGTTAACTACCATTTGTAAACTTGAAAAAAACACAAAGCTCCCCTAAACAATCTCCCCTTCAAAAACTTAATGACACAAGAAACTAATTTTGAGCGTTACTAATCTCCAACCATGAGAAATACTTTTAAACTTTAAACTAAATCATTACTCACAAGGGGATAAAAAGGGTAAATATCTAGCTTTCCAATTACACAATAGATGGAACAAACAAAAAATACAGAAATTAGTCCACCATAACTCCAGGAAAGTCATTTACAACCCACAGAATATAGCAGACGCATTTACTGAATATTATGAAGTCCTCTATAACTTAAAATATGATAAAAATACCCCTCAACCATTGGATATAGCTCAATTCTTAAATGAGATTCACCTGCCAACTATTATTATTATTTATTATTATTATTATTATTATACAGGATTTATATAGCGCCGACAGTTTACGCAGCGCTTTATAGACTCTTCTACCCTTTTGAAAGGCTAAATTTTTTTTTATATAAATCTCTTTTTATTTGAAAAAGTTATCCAATACAGCACATACAAAAAAAAAAAGAACAAAAAGCAGAAGAAAAGGGGTACATAAATAGGGACTGTCACTGAAATCGTCAGCACAATAAGATCAGGTATTCCCATAAAATTCTCTACATCCGATATATACCAATTCAAAAATATCTATACGCTGTACCTCTCTGGAAGGGAAGCATGAAAAACGTTACTTTATTTCCCCCTATTCCCCCCCCTCTTTTCCTCCCCTCACCCCTCATGCATCCTCACAAATATTCTACATCCCTCTCATCCTGTGCCTTCCTTACTTCACTTATCCATCTCTCACCCAATCCAGCCATGCTTTCCATATTTTCTCAAATTTCTTATAATTACCCCTTTTTCTTATAGATATATTTTTCCCTACAAACCACCTCCCCTACTGCATTTTCCCATTCTGTCAATGTTGGGGCCTCCTTCCTCTGCCAATGCCGTGCGATAAGCTTTTTTCCCTGGAACAAGCATCTGTCTCTTGCCGTCTGCACATCCTTTGAGATCCCTCCCTCCCCCTTCAAGCCCAGCAGGCACTCCCCCGCCTCCACCCTCAGCGATGTCCCAAACACTAAGTTTATTTTCCCCACTATCCCTTCCCAATATCTATGCAACTTGGGGCAGCGCCAGAACATGTGGATCAAATCCCCATGCCCTCCTCTGCATCTCTGGCATTTCGCGTCAGGTCTCCTGCCCCACTTGAATAGCTTCAGAGGTGTGTAATATGCTCTATGTAGCAAATACAAATGAGACATCACTTGTGAGGGAGAGAGAGTGACCCTGGGACCCAGCGCCAAGGCCTGATTCCATTGATCATCAGATATTATGCCCACATCTTTTTCCCATCTAGCCCTGTTTTTATTTTCGACTCGGCCTTCTTGTGCTGCTGCTTTCAAGCACCCATACATGTCCGAGATCAGACCCTTTGTAGACCCCGCATCGATCAGCCTTCTCAAAAAGGTCATTTCACACCACACTGGCATTTCCTTCCCAAATTGTGCCTCCAGGGCGTGCCTGAGTTGCAAATATTTATAAAATGACCTGTTGGAGATCGCATACTCCTCTACCAGTTCCTGGAAGGACTTTAACCTCCCTGCCCTATATACCTGTACAAGGTAATGAATGCCCATATGATCCCATTCCTCTACACGCCCCATTTTCTTAAGCTCGTTAAGGCTATTATTATCCCAGAGTGGCGAGAATTCCGCAAAACCCTCATATCCCAGAATTTTTTTAGCCTGTGCCCAGACTCTGCTCATCAACCGGATAGTAGGACATTTGGTACAGAATGAGTCCGCCTCTAACCCCTCCGCCACTGTATCGTGTCTGGTGTCGTTCAATAAGATGCTACCCCCTACTCCTGCTAAGGCTATATCTGTAGATGAAATTAACAAGGTCATCCAATTTCTACCAAAAAATAAAGCCCCATGACAGACGGACTATCCAGAGAATACTTTTAAGGCATTTAGTAAAATTCTAGCACCTCGCTTATGTAAATAATTTAACTACACTTCGAATAACCAATACTTCCCCAAAGAGATGCTCAAAGCTGCTGCTATTACAATTCCAAAACGGTGAAAAGAGCCAACGTCCCCTACCAATTACCGACCAATTTCATTAGAATAAATTTTTAGGTCAGAATTCAGTAAAGTTCTAGCCAACCGCTTGCTGGGAATAACACCTTATCTATCTCATTGAACCGGATCATCTGGGGTTGACAAGACCCTGGCAGTACCAGGAGAATGATTGATTGTGCTCTATACGATTGATCAAATCAATCGAATTCCTTCTCTGCTCCTTGGTTTGGTCGCAGAGAAGGCATTAGATAGGGTTCACTTGGGATACATTGCAGAGACCCTTAAAAAGTTTGGATTTTGTGGCTTCATCCATGAAGCCATAATGTCCCTTTACACGACCCCATCGGCCAGGGTATTCACGTCGGGCAACATTTCCAAAAGTTTCACACTGTGTCTAATGGAACCAGACAAGGTTGCCCATTATTTTTTCATTAGTAATCTAACCCCTTGTGGTAACTATTAGATCTAATTTTAATATTATTGGCATTCATATTGGAGAATTGGATCATAAATTGGGTACATTCATGGACGGCATCATTTTAACACTCTCCATACCTGATACTTCCCTGAGTGAAATTAGAAATGCCCTATATGCCTTCAGATTCGTTTCCTATTATAAAATCAACCCTAATAAATGTTACGCCTTACCAATGAATATGCCACTTGCATCAAAAATATATGTACAACTGGGATAATCCCTCTATTTCTTATTTGGGGATCCAACTCCCCTACCCTTCAGCCAAACTGTACGAGGTCAATTACCCTAACCTCTTATAACAAATCATCCAAGATCTCCAATCCATCCAAAAAACTCAACCATCCTGGTTCAGAAGTATAGCCACATTTTAAGATGCAAACATTATCTAAGATTTTATATTACTTTCGGTCCCTTCCGATCCCAGTATCTAAAACATTTTTCACACAAGTCAACTCAAAACGAAACAACTTGATCTGGAAGGGGAAAAAACACCAGGGTTGCATTCTCGATTATCGACCATGGTGAAATCTAAAGGGGGTTTGAATCTCCCTGATGTCCGTCTCTACTATTGTGCTTCATTATTGGTTTGTACATTATAAATTGTAGCTTAACCACTTCAATACAGGGCACTTAAACACCTTCCCGCTCAGACCAATTTTCAGCTTTCAGTGCTCTCACACTTTGAATGACAATTACTCAGTCATGCTACACTGTATCCAAAAAAATCATTTATCATTTGTTGATTGCAAATGGAGCTTTCTTTTCTTTTGGTGGTATTTAATCACCGCTGGGGTTTTTTTTTTTTTTTTGCATTGTAAGCGAAAAAAGAGCGAAAAGTTTGAAGAAAAAGGAGCTTTTTTTCGTTTCTATTGTAAAATTTTGCAAATAAGTCATTTTTCTTCATAAATTTGGGTCAAAATTTATACTGCTACTTATCTTTGGTAAAAATAACCAAAATTAGTGGATATTTAGTCTGTGTGAAAGTTGGTCTACAAGTTAGGGTGCAAATCACTGAAAATTGATCACATCTGATCACACCTGATATACTGAAGGCCTATCTCATTTCGTGAGACACTAACAATCCAGGGAAGTTCAAATACCCCCCCCCCCAAATGACCCCTTTTTGGAAAGTAGACAGTCCAAGGTATTTAGTAAGTGGCATGGTGAGTTTTTTGAAGTTGTAATTTTTTCCCACAATTCTTGGAAAAATTAAGATTTATTTTTTTTTTTTTTTTCACAAACTTATCTTATTGACATGTTATTTCTTGAACACAGCGTATGCATACTTGCAGCTACACCCCAAAATACATTCTGCTGCTACTCCTGAGTATGGCAATACCACGTGTGAGACTTTTATACAGCCTGGCCACATACAGAGGCCCAACGTTGAAGTAGCACCCCCAGGCATTCTAGGAGCAAAATTACACACATATCATGACAACCTATCTCCCTTTTGAAGACCCTGGAGCACCAGGACAATGGAAACGCCCACAAAATGGCCCCATTTTGGAAAGAAAACACCCCAATGTATAATCTGAGGCATAATGAGTCTTTTGAACGGTTATTTTTTTTCCAGAAGTTTTCGGAAAACGTGGGAAGAAAATGAAAACACATTATTTATTTTTTTTACCTAAAGTTGTCCACTTGTAAGATAATTCCAACACATGGCATGTATGTAGCAAAAATGACACCCCAAAATGCATTCTGCTACTCCTGAGTATGATACCACATGTGAGACTTTTACACAGCCTGGCCATATACAGATCATCCAAGTAGCACCTCCAGGCATTATAGGAGCATGCATTACACATAATTTCCTGACTATCGATCGCATTTTTGAAGGCTTTGCATATTTTGTAACACATAACATGTACATACCAAATTAACAAAGATTACCTGTGGTTTTAGTAGTGCAGTGGTCCACAGAGGAGAGCATAGGTCCAGGTAGCAGGCAGGAATACTGTCCATAGTTAGAACAGGCAGAGATACTGTCAGCACAGCCAAAGCATTTGGTCCAGGTAGCAGGCAGAAATACTGTCCATAGTCGGTAGAGGCAGCAGGCAGAGATATGGTCAACACAGCTGAAGTATTGGTCCAGGCAGCAGGAAGGACCATCAAGCTTAGAGACAGGGTTAGACGCTTCTCACACCCAAATCTCTCTGAAGACTTCAGGCAACCAAACCCTGTTCTGGGAACGAAAACTGATTTTTCTCTACTCGGAACGCTATTCTGAAGCCCCTCACATGAGACCCCTGTGTACTAAAGTAGAAGGGCAAAAGATCAGTCCAAGTGGCAGGCAAAAACATGGTCGATTTTAACAGGCCTAGGTCGGTGCACGTGGAAGTCAGAAACGTAGTTAAAACATGGTAGCAGGCAAATGATCCACACAGGTATTTGAAATGGGGAAATGGCAGTCTGTTACGAATAAGGAGAACTAATATCTGATGGATGTGTGATTAAGTTCTGAAGCAATCACCGATACATAGGCCAGGTTGGAAGGGACATTGGGGACAATAATAGCTGGTATCTCTTCTAACTCCTCCACTGCTGCTTACACAATATCTCCTTTGGCGTCTTCTCGATTCTGCGGGGGGAATGTTAGAAAATGTTGCTTATGAAGTCGACTCACACTGCCGGAGTGAATGCTTCCTGGGGCGCGTCCTTGCTGGTAAATCAGGGCAGTGACAATGTCTTCAATATATTTGAGGTAGGTGGTGGGTTGGTTTTCGGGTGATTTTTTAAAATTTTTTTTATAGCAGCCCAATGAATTGAACAGGGCCATATAAAACAGATGAAATGCAACTTTCTTATACTAATAATGGGACTTGCAGGTTGACAAATATGGTTGTAGCATCTGATCATTTAAATCCACCCCCCATATACAGATTGTAGTCATGGACACATTCAGGCGTTACTACGGGGCCACGTCTTCTCAGAATCTACATCAAGGTGTCATTGTGGATGGTAGTCATGTGAACATCCTTGTCCTGCCATTTCATTGCCAACACCTCCTCATTCCTCATGAATGCAGACTTTCCCCTTTTGATGGTAAACTCTGTGGGAAGCCCTTCCTATTTTTTGGAAGGTACCGCAGGTCAGGGTTTGTTAACGATACATGTGACGGAAAAGGGGCAAGCTAATGTAGTAATTATCTACATATAATTTAGTATGGGGTATGCAATGTCCCAGACTATTTTACCACTGGTTCCTATATATGTAGGGCACTTTCGGCGCTGGAGCTGGGAGTCTTTGCCTTCATAAATGAGGATGGTGTACACGTACCCAGTGACTCGATCACACAATTTATTAAATTTCAACTTGTACCTGGCTCTCTTACTTGGGATATACTGCTTGAACTGCAGCCAGCCAGTAAAGTGGATAAGGGATTAGTCTACACAAATATTTTGGTTGTGGATAAACACTTCAGAAAATCGGTTGGTAAAAGAATTTATTAGGGGGCAAAGCTTATACAATTTATCGTGGTTGGGATGGGCACTGAGTTGCCATTGAAATGTAGGAAACTCATAATCGTATCGTAGCATGTCCTGGACATGACAGCAGAATATATGGGTTGGGTGGACCAGTAGGCATGCAGTTTTTTTTCTTTGTAAGCCCCATATTAAAATTAACTTTAATAATTTGAATTCGTCTAGTGTGAGATGTCGCCAATTTAAACATATGGGCGTAAGACAAATTGGGGTTGACAGCAATAAATTACTCTGCATAGATTTGTTTGGTCCACCATGTACTGCAACCAATCTTTGTGGAAAAACAAATTAAAAATAGTCCAATTGTGAAAAATTTGAAGTGTTGGGCTGCACACCTGACTGTGCGGTGAAAGGGGGGATTATAGCTGACCTTGAGTTGGCAGGCAACCATAGGTGGTTTGCCAGGGCATCGGGAAGATGGGACTGGGCCCGGATTCTTTGGGCTGGATGTATAATTCCATTACTTGTACTGGGCTCCCCTTCCTGGGGTCTGGCGCTGCTGGTGGTAGGCAGGCTTCTGATCTTGGTCCTGATCTCCTCTTCTTTTTTTATTCTTTTAGGAGGGGCAATTTCCTCCACTGACTCTGACTTCGATCCACCACCCTCCACTAGCTCGTATTCTGAACCAGAATCGTATGATGGGAGCTCCCCGCTGCTCTCATCATCTGACTTGGTAAAGATGTTATAAGCCTCCTCAGCTGAATAAAATCTGAGACATGATGGCGGTACTTTTGGCGGGCCTGTGTGATGGAACTGGTGGTGCTACTGACAGCTCACTGATGACAGGCCTGTGTGATGCTACTTATGGTGGGACTGTGCTGTGGTGCTCATGGGCCTGTGTAGCAGTAATGATGGTGGTATTGATGGTGGCCTGTGTGACAGATGGGCTGACAGATTCAGATGGTACTGACGGCGGTACTGATGGTAGCCTGTGTAACAGATGGGCTGACTGATCCAGATGGTACTGATGGCGGCCTTGTTTTCCAGATGGGCTGTGTCGGATTCAGATGGGCTGTGTGACAGGTTCTCTTTATTGGGGGGGGGCATGTTGTACAGATACAGTAATACAATACATTGTAAGACTCGCAGATCTCTCTCTTCACAAGAATGGTGTTTGAGAAGAGATCCCTGGAAACCGCCACAATGTTTATACTTGTGACCGGCTGTGATTGGACACAGTCGATCATGTGGGTAAACAGCCAATTTTATTGGTTGTTTTATCCTGATCGGGGATAGGCTATGTCCAAGGGACGCGTGCCAGACATAGACTATTCAAAAAATTCCCATCCTCACCTTCCATATGTTGGAGGTGTAATACTCATACTGGCAATTTTAACACACACACACACACTATGGGGTTGTAAAGCTCGATCTAGCTTCTGGAAGACCATTTCCTACTTTATCACATCCTTTACAAGGGACTGACCTGCACTCACCAACAGTGGCCTTTTTAGGATTAAACTTGGACCTATACCCGCTAAATTACAGGACTATTGTAGCCAGTATCTTAACCCCTTCCCGCCGAGCGTACGCAGATGTGCATACTCAGCTTTCCAGGGTTATACCTGATGATGCCTGCATCCAGGGCTGATTCTGCATTATGTAACATTAGAAACAATGCACTTCAATCACCATGACACCATATCAACCATGGTGCCATGATAAGTGAAGCTGTGCCCCCCCCCCCCCCCCCCCCGGTTGACCGCTGCTATGGGCTCTAGCCTCAGAGCTGGGACACAGCGTTATAAATACACTGTATAGTCCTGTACTGTCCAGACCAGCATTACAGAAAGGTAAGATCTCACCATTTGGAGTAATGTGCTAAGCTGACTAGCATCACAGAAAGGTAGGATCTCACCAAAAGTTCTCTTTTGCAGGTAGGGCAGGGTCCCTTCTTAGAACGCTGTAAGACCCAGTCTCTGGTTTGCCTTGCCTCAGTGCTGCTGTGTGTAAGTTGATCGGCTCCCATCAGGCTGCCGGTGTTAGCAGCCGCTGATTCGGTCTGGTGTGCTCAGGCTGACTACACAAGATGTGGAAGACTGAGAAATGGTCCCATGATGTCAGTTTTTTGGACCTCCTCTGTAACTTCTTCTGGATGTAAACCGTTGCTGTTAGCTGTGGGCTAGATCGATCATCTCTATCTCCATTAATATCTGCCCACTTTAAAGTGATAATTTTGGCCATCCACATATGTTTTCTGATGTATAGCAAAATGGGGTTTATTGATCTATGCAACATGCTGGTGGGGAAAACTCAAACACCCAATGTTCTGTCTCAAGGAGCAGAAAGCTAAACCTTCTCATCCCAATAACTGTAGATACCATATTTCTTTGAGCTCAGTTTTATTAGAACAAGCCAGGTGAAACTACAAAATAACAGAAATAGACCTCAATAAGTACAATATTGCATACAATACAGCATACATTGCATAAACGATATACAGTACAAGATGAAATAACAAAAACTTACTTTTTAGGTTCTCTAAAGGGTGATGGCAATCGATAGAGAAATACATGACTTGCTTCTTGCAATGTGTTGAAAAGAATGGTGGATGGTTGACTTCCTGTCTACCCAGAATTCTCTGCTTGCTGACAACTGCCTATTACACAAATGGATAAACAGAGCTGCAGCAATACCAAAAGAACGCTAGATGGAGCCTGCACATCATATATGATTGTCTTAAGTAAATTACACATTTGTATGTAAATTTTAACACAGGTACAAATAACCAGTATAAAACATCAGCAAGACATCTGGTGGACAGAACACCCGACGAGGGGGTATGAGTGGAAATTTCAACATAAAAGAAAAATTAAAATAAGAGCTCTTAATTTATTTTTCTCCTGGTACTCCTCTTAATAGACAAAATAACTTATTGTTCCTTCTGTGAATACTATCCTAAGAAGTAACAAATGACTACAAAATGGTTGTAAAGAAAGCTCATTAAAGACAGTGAATTTAGATCAAACATCCATTTTGCTACTTTCTGGAGCTATATTTTATCTCTATCTCCCTGTCTATCAGGCAGGACGGAGTTGGTAGATAAATCTCAGCTTTCTAGGTAAAGATTCCTTCAATTCTTTAAAATCCATAGATATGGGGGACTTATTCTCTTGGGCTGAAATACTAGAAACGTGCTCCCCTATCCTTCCTTCTCTACTCCTATGTACATTTTAAGAAGGGGACAAAGTATAATGTAGCCAACCATTTTGTGGAGCAGTTAAGAAAAGAACGGAACGTAAAACATTCCGTCTTCTGCACAGATTTGCGCGTGGAATAGTGTTCACATTTAAACATCACATTGAGTGCTTGTCGAATTGTGGAATTTTGGGATGAGGTGGGAATGTATTCACTATGGACTAGTATATTGGCTAAAGCTGGTCTCTTTCTTACATTAAGAGATGGCTTAACACCTAATATTTCCTCAATGTTTCTATCCAATGTGAGTATGCCGGTGCTTTTTCCAAAAGGGATCTGAACATGCCTAAGCCTTTTTCCCAAGGCGTCTTTCAGGACAGCACCTGAGAGATAGCGACTCCACCCACCGGAAACAGGAAACACCTTCTTCCTCCAAACTTTAAAGGGAGGCGCCTCCCTACCATACCTCAGTTTTTGTGTTTCCTCCGGCCCGGAGGGAACATCTTTTTGAAGGGGAGTCAAGGTCTCTCAGATGCCTGGGAGACAGGGCTTCCTTTTCATTTTTTCCTCCTTTTGGAGACCCGCTGTCCTCCCGGCCTACCCAAGCCTTGGCAGCGGTAGCAATCGGGCTCCTCTTCCCCTCCTGGTGCTCGGGAAGAGCCGTAGACCCGGTGATCCGCGCGGTCATAGGAGCGGCGGTGCGCGTGCGCCGCCGCCATGTTTTTTTGGCCGGCAGGCGCGGCGGAAGTGACAAGGCGGGTCACTGGGTCAGCAGAAGCGTCATTTCCGGCGTGGATGCGAGAGGGGAGGAGGGAGGACAGGAACTGGCGCCTACTTCCGCTTCCGGTCCGGTGCAGATGCACTATGGGAGTCCGGAAGCGGCATATGAAGCCACAGGTGGAGAGCTGCACACCAGAGATGGAGGACTCAGCGTCTGCAGCGGTGGGGACAGGCACAGGCGCCAGTAAAGCTCAGGTAGGAGCAGCAGTTTAAGTCTGCCTTTCTTCCTTTTCCTGGGTTTGGTCTATTTTCTTTTTTCTTACCCCCTAGTGGCAAGGGGCCTGTCTGGGCACTGGAGGCTGACTGGTTTCTTCTTAGTGCACCTGTGGGTGATTCCTGTGTAGCTGAGACCGGGTCTCACTAAAAGGTCCCCTGGTTTTTTTCCCTTTTTTGTTTTTTCTCTCACAGGCTAAAAGCTCTGACCCAAAAAAGAGATGTCCTTCTTGCAGGGCCAAAATGGGAGAAAATTGGAAAAAAGTCTTATGCAGTACATGCATCACTTCTTTAGTTAAGGAGGAATCAGCTTCGGTTTGTGATGATCTGGTTGCCTCTGTAAAGAAGGAACTATACGCCACGATTCACACTTTTCGTGACTCTTTAGTTAATCCAGCTGCTAGTCAGCCATCCACTTCTGAGGCTTCCCAGGGTTCTATTTCTTTCCCCATGGTAGAAGTTTTACCTGAAGGCCCCTCTATCAGGGAAGAGCAGTCCCCTACTCCTTCCGTTAAAGATTCGGAGGAGGAGGGTGAGGAAGCGGAGGTGGCTCCTTCCAAATTTAAGCTTTCCCTAGAGGAGGTAGATGGACTCCTTAAGGCTATCCATGTTACACTTGGCTTAAGTGAGGAAAAGAAGGAGTTATCTCTTCATGACCGCATGTATGCAGGGTTAAATGAGCCTAAGGGGCGAACATTTCCAGTTCATTCGGTCATTTCTGACGCCATTACTAAGGAATGGCAAGATCCAGAGAAAAAGCCCTTTTTTTCCAGAGCCCACAAAAGGCGCTTCCCTTTTGAGGAGGACCCTTCTGCGGTGTGGAATAAGGTGCCCAGGTTGGATGCGGCCTTTTCACAGGTCTCAAGATCCACAGACCTGTCTTTTGAAGACATGGGTGTTCTAAGGGATCCAATGGACAAACGCATGGATCTTTTGCTCAAAAGATCATGGCAATCAATCATGAGCAATTTAAAACCAGCAATGGCCACAACCTGTGTAGCCAGGAATCTGGAATACTGGGTGAACCAACTTAGATCTCATATAGTGGCAGATTCCCCCAAGCAGGAGATCTTAGATTCCTTTCCTACCCTGATTTCTGCGGTTGCTTATATTGCTGATGCTTCGGCTGAAGCTATCAAAATGTCAGCTAGGTCTGCAGCTTTAGCAAATGCTGCGAGAAGAGCTTTATGGCTAAAAACCTGGCCAGGTGATACAGCTTCAAAGAGTAAACTTTGTGGTATCCCCTTTTCAGGTGACCTTCTTTTTGGCCCAGATCTAGATAATATCCTAGACAGAACTGCCGATAAGAAGAAGTCCTTTCCGGTCAAAAAGAAAAAGCAGACCCCAAAACGTCTTTTTCGACCTCAAAAAACTCAGCAGCAACAGCAGGAAAGTAAGTTTCAGGGCAGGAGGAAAAATTGGTCTGCGCAAAAGGCGAAGGGCAAAGGTGGAATTCTCTTCCGTCCTCCTTCACAGGCCGAAAACTCACAATGACTCATCTCTGCGGGTCGGCGGAAGATTACGAGAGTTTCTTCCGCAGTGGTCAGTGATAACTACAAATCAGTTTATTCTGACCACTCTCTCGCAGGGTTATACTCTCGAGTTCTCCAGAAGCCCCCCAAGAAGGTTTCTGGTAACAAATGCTCCTCGAGATCCAATAAGGGCCCTGGCCATGAAATCCTCTCTGGAGGAACTAATGCAACAGGGTGTAGTAATCCCAGTGCCACCAGAGGAATGGCACGAGGGCTTCTATTCACATGTCTTCATGGTAAAAAAACCAACAGGAAGATTTCGTTTAATTCTAAATTTAAAGCCACTAAACAGAGCCATCAAATACAGAAGGTTCAAGATGGACTCAATTTTCACCGCCAGAAATATTCTGACTCCAGGTTGTTTCATGGCGTCAGTGGATCTAAAAGATGCATACCTGCATATTCCAATCTCATCCCAGTCCCAGGGGTTTCTCAGGTTGGCGGTAAGGTTGGAAGGCAGAATTCAGCATCTGCAATTCAGAGCCCTACCCTTCGGGCTATCATCCGCACCCCGAATTTTTACCAAAGTAATGGCAGAGGCCCTAGCTCCGCTGCGTCTTCAGGGAATCGCAGTAATTCCTTACTTAGACGATCTGCTATTTTTCGCCCCCTCAAGAGAGGAGTTGAGGAGCAATTTAAGCAGAGCATGCAGCCATTTGGAGTCTCTAGGTTGGATCCTAAATCCCCAAAAATCTTCCCTGGAACCATCTCAGGAGATTCGGTTTCTAGGGTATATAATAAATTCGGTAAGCCAAAAAATTTTTCTTCCTTCAGAGAAGAAAGGAAAAATCCAGGATACAGTGTCTTTTTTGCAGACCAACCAGCAGCTGACGGTAAGATTGGTCATGTCAGCCCTGGGGGTTCTGACTTCGTCAATGCCAGCTGTTCAGTGGGCAAGACTACACTTCAGACATCTGCAGGCTTTTCTTCTGAGATCTTGGGATCACAATTTAGAATCCCTAGACTCAGAGGTAAGAGTTCCAACCCAAGTGAAGAGGTCACTATGGTGGTGGAAAAGGCAGGATATCCTATCGGAGGGGTTAGTCTGGGCCTTTCCAATCGAAAAAAGGCTGACAACCGATGCCAGTTCCTGGGGTTGGGGAGCCCACCTAGAAAAAGGTTTCACTCAGGGAAACTGGTCCAGGAAAGAGGCGACCAAGTCCTCAAACTGGAGAGAGCTCAAGGCGATCGACTTGGCTCTGAAGTCATTTGCTCAGGGGCTTCAGGCCCAGCATGTTCAAATACTAACAGACAATGCCACGGCAGTGGCTTACATAAACAGGCAGGGAGGTACAAGGAGCAAATCGCTGCAAGTACTAGCCATGAGCATTCTCCGTTGGGCAGAAGGACACTTGCTGTCGTTATCAGCAGTCCATCTAAAGGGATCCCTGAACGGAGTGGCGGATTTCCTGAGCAGAAACCCCATTCGGGAAGCAGAATGGTCGCTGAACCCAGAGGTTTTCGCCATGATTGTCGAGAAGTGGGGGCTGCCAGAGGTGGACCTGTTCGCCTCAAAGGAGAATGCCTTGGTTCCGCAATTTTTTTCCCTAAGCAATCACGACGGGTCACTAGGAACAGATGCCTTGGCGTATCCATGGAGATTCCATCTCTGCTACGCTTTCCCCCCATTTCAGTTAATTCCCTTAGTATTAAGAAAAATTCAAAGGGAAACGGTACCGGTTGTCCTAATCACGCCCTTTTGGCCAAGAAGGGCTTGGTTTTCAACCGTTCTGAAAATGGCGGTCAGGCCTTATTGGCATCTGCCCCTCAGGCACGATTTACTATTTCAGGGACCAGTAAATCACCCAGAGGTAGCCACTTTGGCGCTCACTGCTTGGTATCTGAAGAGCAGCTCTTAAGGAGCAAAGGTTTTTCCAACCGGTTAATCTCAACGCTATTATCCAGTAGGAAAAGGGTGACTAGAAATATCTATTCCAAGGTCTGGAAGGTTTACAATACGTGGTGTAATTCATCTGACCAGGACCCAGGGAGTCTTGTTACCATTCTGGAATTTTTACAGGTTGGTGCTGACAAGGGACTAGCAGTTAGTACCTTGAAGGTACAGGTGGCTGCGCTAGCAGTGTTCCTAGAAAGATCTGTGGCCTCAGATCCATTGGTAACCAGATTTTTCAGATCCCTTACGAGATCCAGACCAGCACCACTTAAGTTGTTTCCCAAATGGGATCTGTCGATAGTCCTCCAGGCTCTAACAAGGAATCCCTTTGAACCTTTGGAAGAAGCGCCACTCAGATATCTCACTTTTAAGTCTGTGTTTCTGATTGCCATGGTCTCTGCACGCAGGATCAGTGAGCTTAATGCTTTATCAGTTAAGGAACCCTATTTATCTATCTTCCCAGATAGGGTTATACTTAGAACAGATCAGAAATTCTTACCAAAGGTAGCTTCAGTACAAAATCGTGTTCAGGACATTGTACTTCCGACCTTCTGCCCCAACCCAGTAGGGGAGAAGGAGACTTGTTTTCACATGTTGGATGTTAGAAGAGTTTTGTTATGTTACCTGGAAAGGACAAAGCTCTTTAGACGTTCAGATTCTCTGTTTGTGTTATTTTCAGGCAACAGGAAAGGTTGCCAGGCTTCTAAAATCTCTTTAGCAAGGTGGCTGAAGCTAGCCATTTCAGAGGCTTATTCGCATGCAGGCGTGTCTCCTCCTGCAGGAATTTCTGCACACTCAACAAGAGCATTAGCGGCCACTTGGGCAGAGAGAGCTGGTGCCACCCCTGAACAAATCTGCAAGGCGGCAACTTGGTCAAGTTTTTACACATTCGTGAAACATTACAGGCTGGACCTCACATCTGCTAATGATCAGGCGTTTGGCAGAAAGGTCCTGCAAGCTGTTGTCCCGCCCTAAGGGGGTAAGTCTCTGTTATCCTCTCAGGTGCTGTCCTGAAAGACGCCTTGGGAAAAACCAAGTTAGACTTACCGGTAACTTGTTTTCCAGAAGTCTTTCAGGACAGCAACATCCCGCCCTATTGTATTGTATATACTATGCTGTGACTAACGTATGTGTTTATGTGTTCCAGCCGGGGCCGGAGGTCTTCTCTACTACAACTGAGGTATGGTAGGGAGGCGCCTCCCTTTAAAGTTTGGAGGAAGAAGGTGTTTCCTGTTTCCGGTGGGTGGAGTCGCTATCTCTCAGGTGCTGTCCTGAAAGACTTCTGGAAAACAAGTTACCGGTAAGTCTAACTTGGTTTTTCTGACACAAGTTTCTAACAAGTTACAATCCGTATTTTCTTTTTATTATACATCATGGGACACAGCGTTAGGCTAATACTTATTACCTGCTGGGTTATACTTCATATCCAGGTGAATGGACACTGGTAGACCAAAGGACTTTAGACAGGAAGTGATCCCCTATATAACCTCTCCCATACAGGAAGTACTTTTTCATTTTTTACCAGTGTCTGCAAGGTGGATGGCACGGTTGTTTGAGCTTTCTGAGCTCCAGGTTTTGCCTGTAATGCAGCCTCCGGGCGCTGAATCCTGGACACCACAGCGCTAAGGCATTCCTGCAGGGTGCTGTACATGTCCAAGGGAGTGGACCCTAAACATGAAAAGGGTACCCAGTCCTTGAAGGTCCACAAGTGACAGTGATCCGCAGTGAACGGTGAAGATTGGGCTCTTATTTTCTAAGCTACCTTCGCCTGGATGGGTAAGTGAAACCCCTTTAATTATTTTGGGGTGTCCCAGTAATAGTAACAATCAGTCAAGCTAGCTAGAGGCTGGACACCTGTGTGTGCGGTGACCCTGTTGGGGAGTTTTTGGGTTAGCTGTGGGTGTTTGCAGAGTGTACCCTTTTATTTATTTTTTTTTCCTATATGATGGCACACGATGGTGCGCCATTCTGACTTTGGTTCGCCATGGCGCACATGCGTTCGCAAGAGCGCCGCTGGCCTCAGCAGTTTGGCACACAGCTTTCTGCACGAGCGCCGTAGGCTATACCTGGGCGCACGAAGATTAGCGCCATACGCAAATACAGCCACACCCGTTCGCCGGGACCGTGCGTGTGCATGCACAGAACGTTCCGGCGCACAGCCAGCTTATTTAAGCTGTATATGCCAAGCATGCGGGGCTTCCAGAAGGCAGCTCTGGGACACAGAGCAGGCTGCGAACCAAGCATTTTGCAGCAGTTCATTTCTCCTTACCAAGGTCACATGAGTCACCAGGTGTTGCTTAGCAAGCTAAATGTGCTTAGCAGGGTTGTTGCATAGAGGCTTGGTGAGCCCTATTAAAGGGTTAAAGGGTCTCCCATCTGAGGTATGTTTAATATTAGACCCAGGTACTCCCTTTTTGTGGCTAGTAAATGTCTTCAAAAAAGAGGAGCGGGACTAGCACTACAGGGAAGGGCACACCTATCTCATCAGTAGTTCCTGATGAACCTAGTCTTATTCCTATTGTTGTATCCTCTGAAGGACCAGAGGCTTCCAGGCAATCTGAGCGGTTGCGCCTATCTGGGATTGTGCCTAAAGTCAACGCTGCTGCTTCACCCTTTTATCACTAAGGATGAACTGTCCTCAGCCCTAGCCGGGTTAGAGCACGTGATTGCTGGCATGATTGCCTCCATCCCGCAGGTTGGCAAGAAGCGTGACAGATCCCCCTCTGCGGAGCCTCCTAGTCTGGAGCAGGAATGGGTTGAGGATGGGGAAGAGCTTCAATCAGAGGCTTTTGATCCAGACTCTTACCAAACTTACCGAAATGGTTCTTTCTGCCTTTTAAGTTGCCTCTTGCAGAGGTTACTGAGCCTCCCTGGTCCTATTTGGGATCCCTGAGGCCTCTTTAGGCTTTCCCCTTACTCCCTCTGTTGGAACAGACAGTATATACTGATTGGGAACATCCTGACAGGATTTTTGCTCCTCCTAAGAGTTTTTTCCCTTTTTATTTCCCATGGATGAAAGGTTCATTAAGAAGTGGAGCATGCCAGCTGTAGATGCAGCAGTCTCTTCCTTAAACAAGAACTTAACTTGTCCGGTAGATAATGCACAGTTCTTGAAAGACCCTGTTGACAAGAAATTTGAATCATTATTAAAGGCTTCCTTTTCTTTGGCCAGTTCAGCTACTCAGCCAGCTGTTGCAGCAATTGGTATCTGCCAGTCCGTAAAGGATCAGATCAGATGGCCTGACAGGCCTAACCAGGAGGATGATCTTCCATTTTTTGGGGGGGTTTTAAGATCCAAAAATTTCATTTCTAACCCCCCTTATATATAGGGAAGATATTACAGTAATTGATAATAAGCTCAAGTGTAAACAATTCAAAGTAAACAACCATACCCCTCCACATCACCAGCACTTCATCGATGTATTGAAGTGAAAGGCCAAACGTTCCTTTAAACAGCAGTTATTTACAGTTTTCTCCCACCTACCTAAGTATAGGCCGGCATAGGAGGGGGCACATGGCTGCTCCTATTTTCTATCGCTAAATCTTTCTATCGAGCATTAAATAGTGAGTTAGAGCAAGCTCTATGAAATTCATTATGAGGGCCAGCTAGGGGATGTCTAAGTTTCAGCCATTGGGCCACTTTATATGTAATTGAAGTGTATAACAATTCCACTTCTATGCCTGTATACACTGCTCGGCAACAGTGTAAACGTAAAGATCTACATGGTATGTTACTGATATTCATGACAAACTAAGGAAGCTCTGACATTAAATGTTTAATAATTTTCCTATTCTTTTAAGGGGGGCATCCTGGGGGTCTCATTTTTGTTAATTTTGGGAATTGCAAAGAAACATTTTATTCATTTACTTGCAGATGTTCCCATATTTCTTTTAAAGTAATCCAACTTATGTACGTAGCTATGTATGCTACGTAGCCCTCATCAATTTCTGTGACCAGGGTGGGGAGGGGTTGTGCTCACTTTTATCATAACACTTGGCTGTCTGTAAAAATCTTTCAAATAATCACTCTCCTTCCACAGCATCATATTCCCACCATTGTCACTTGGCTTGATACAATTATGGGCCTTTTTAAGCTCAGCTAGATCTTTTACTTCACCTCTTGTGGGGTTATCTAGACTGTATTTTTGTTGAACTCAGTCAACACTATGGCCTAGGGAAAAAGTATCTGAGGCAAGCCAAGTATTTTCCCTGGATGAATTCAAAAAGATTATTCTCTTGTGGATCCACCCCCTCTGCTTCAGTATTAGGTAAACTATTGATATCACCTTGGGCAAACATTAGTTTGAAATTAACCTGCCTAAGAAATAGGCCGATGTCCTTGTACATTGCAAAAAAATTTCCCCAACAATTGAGCGAAAGCCTAGTTTCTTTTTCAGTAATGAAATATAATCTTATCAGTTAGAAGAATGTCAGTAAATTTGATGCTGTTATTAATGGACTCTCCTTCATTTCCTACATTTTGCAGGAATGACCCTGTCTTCTCTGTGGAGAGTAGGTAGAGACTTTTCTTGCTTGATCTCCTCCCTCCATAGTCTCCTTGCTGTTCTATAGCTTTTCCTGTGTCTCCTGCCTTTGTCGCTGTCTTCAATTGTCCCCTCAGGGGCGATCTCTTAAAAATACTGACTGCCAATACCAGAACAGGTAATGGCAGTGAAAGAAAACAGAGTTCTGAAGTACTAAAACTGGCAGTTAGGGGTACGCATCTTCACTGGCCTCACGATTCGATTACGATTATCAAATCAACGATTCGATTCCGCGATGCATCACTATGCATCACGATTACAGCGCAAGTCCGCAAGTCAAGTAGTCAGGGGAACTCCATTTTTTTTTTTTTTTTTTTTATTCTATCTGTTCTTAAGAAAAAAGACAGCAGAGGAGCTCCAGGCTCTCTTCCAAAATACTAATGGAGATGGTCAGAGACTGCAGACATGCTACAGGAGACGATCAGAGACTGCGAACATGCTACAGGAGATGGTCAGAGACTGCAGACATGCTACAGGAGATGGTCAAAGACTGTAGAAATGCTACAGGAGATGGTCAGACTGCGGAAATGCTACAGGAGATGGTCAGACTGCGGAAATGCTACAGGAGATGGTCAGAGACTGCGGAAATGCTACAGGAGATGGTCAGAGACTGTGGACATGGCACAGGAGATGGTCAGAGACTGCGGACATGGCACAGGAGATGGTCAGAGACTGCGGCTGACATGGCACAGGAGATGGTCAGACTGCGGCGGACATGGCACAAGGGATGGTCAGAGACTGCGGCGGACATGGCACAGGAGCTGGTCAGAGACTGCGGCGGACATGGCACAGGAGCTGGTCAGAGACTGCGGCGGACATGGCACAGGAGCTGGTCAGAGACTGCGGCGGACATGGCACAGGAGCTGGTCAGAGACTGCGGCGGACATGGCACAGGAGCTGGTCAGAGACTGCGGCGGACATGGCACAGGAGCTGGTCAGAGACTGCGGCGGACATGGCACAGGAGCTGGTCAGAGACTGCGGCGGACATGGCACAGGAGCTGGTCAGAGACTGCGGCGGACATGGCACAGGAGCTGGTCAGAGACTGCGGCGGACATGGCACAGGAGCTGGTCAGAGACTGCGGCGGACATGGCACAGGAGCTGGTCAGAGACTGCGGCGGACATGGCACAGGAGCTGGTCAGAGACTGCGGCGGACATGGCACAGGAGCTGGTCAGAGACTGCGGCGGACATGGCACAGGAGCTGGTCAGAGACTGCGGCGGACATGGCACAGGAGCTGGTCAGAGACTGCGGCGGACATGGCACAGGAGCTGGTCAGAGACTGCGGCGGACATGGCACAGGAGCTGGTCAGAGACTGCGGCGGACATGGCACAGGAGCTGGTCAGAGACTGCGGCGGACATGGCACAGGAGCTGGTCAGAGACTGCGGCGGACATGGCACAGGAGCTGGTCAGAGACTGCGGCGGACATGGCACAGGAGCTGGTCAGAGACTGCGGCGGACATGGCACAGGAGCTGGTCAGAGACTGCGGCGGACATGGCACAGGAGCTGGTCAGAGACTGCGGCGGACATGGCACAGGAGCTGGTCAGAGACTGCGGCGGACATGGCACAGGAGCTGGTCAGAGACTGCGGCGGACATGGCACAGGAGCTGGTCAGAGACTGCGGCGGACATGGCACAGGAGCTGGTCAGAGACTGCGGCGGACATGGCACAGGAGCTGGTCAGAGACTGCGGCGGACATGGCACAGGAGATGGTCAGAGACTTTCGATTTTTCGGGTCGCATGCATCGATGCCACCCGAATCGCGATGCATCGATGCTGCGATTAATTTCAGCAGCCCTACTGGCAGTCATTAGAAACTTTTGTCATGTCATAACAATTATGCATGGAATAGCTGGACACCAGTGCAGCTGCAGACTTCTGGAAGAAAAGTAGACAACAAAAATAAACACAAATGCAGCGCTCAATGGAACCAGTAGTACAGAACTATTGCTGATGGTATAATCAATAAAGTTCATTCATGCTGAGATTTAAATTTAAAAATAACTGTCAATGAAAAAAAATGAGATGACAAAATTATTAGACTTCATAAGCACAACTCATTATCATGGTTGAAGTAATCCAAAAATCAGTATATGCGATACCACCATGACTTCCAGATGACAAGAGGTTAATGTCAGCAAGTGTGCTCCAAGCGTAATTGTCAGACCCAATGGCTCAATGTGCAGGGAGAAAAATAGAGGTGGAGAGACACCACTCTCTAAGGTGCACTTAGTGGCTGTATTCCGGATAGCAGACTCGCTGTGATCCAGGAGGTGTATTGTAGATCGCGCCTCTGAACGACCTCGGTCAAGCTGGCTGGAACCTGGCGTGCTGGACGGCGCTCTGGATGGTGCGCACTGAAGCCGGGAGGCCGGGTCAGTGCCGGAAACTAGGAGTACCAGGAATCTAGGCAGATCCCAAGCTCAAAGTAGCCGTGGCGACCTTGACTTGCATGTTTTACAGTCCTACGCTTTATCAAAGTCCGGACTTTATGGCAGTTTAATGGTAATTTTACATATTTAATTTGTTTAAACATATAGATGGCACAGAAATAGGATTATTAAACTGTACAGCAAAGGCAGGTGAGGTATAGAGAAATGTTGTGTTTTTTTTTTTTTTTTTTTTTTCAATTAAAATAATGCCCTGCTGTTGGCCATGTGTTGAATTAGCCATTGCTTATGTCGGTCACAGTTTGGTTTTAAGAATGGTTAAAATTGAAAGCAGAAATGTTGGCTCCGCACTGTAACCACAAGGTACAGGAAATGGACCATAATTTCATATCATAGTTTAAGAAAGAGCCAAAATGTCATTGCAGGACTTTGTAGATGACAGGGCCAACGGGTAAGTTTTTATTTATTTTTCCGGTTTATAGTTGTGTTACTGTGTCTGCCTGTGTCAAACTTTTGACATCAATGTTTATATAAAATAGTTATTTTTACATGTTGTGCAGACATTTTACTCAAGCAAGACCCTGCTGGTAGCCAATGCAAAAAGTAACTGAGAAGGAAAAATCAGGTAACTATTAACTAATATCAGTGCAGGCATTTTTCCCTTTCCCTGTTTCTCATTTTTTTCATCCCTCCCTCCATCTTTACTTTTCTCCAATATTTTGTACTACTCTTATTTACTGTACATTACATTTCTATGCTACCAATTGATTATTAAAATCCTTTTTTTGTTTTTTTGTTTTAAATTGGAACCAAGCACAAGGACATAGAGGCACCCTTTGTACTGCCTGAAATAAATCCTGTAATTACATGACAAAACCTACAGTAAGCAGTTTTTTTGCTTGCTTTTAATTGCAGCCTTTTATTATAAAAACGGAAAGACTTTTTCAATTTCAGCATATCTTGCCAATAAAAGTTATTACTGTCAGTTTACAGAATATCAAAATATTGGATGAGGATGGAATGGATGACTAATGGAGAGGAAATCCCTCCAAAGTAAGGCAAGCTCTGGTGGTCACCAGAACTAACCCCAACCCAAAGTTTGAGGATTTTCTTTTACCTTTGTTTCGTTGATGGCTGTAAACAGGACAAATATACATGGTGAATCTCACTAACACAGACACCAACAGCAATAAAAATGTGATGGGGGTTCTAATCTTGCTTCACTCTATCCAAAAGCTAAAATAAGGTTTTATATATATTTTTCTTCTGGAGACCATGTATGCAGTTATAATACAGCTTTCTTCCAAACGGGAAGAGACAGCTGCAGGCCTAAACCCTGGCCTAGGCCTATCCTTACACAGGCAGCATAGAGAAGACAGCTCAGCAAAATGTCCCAGGTCTCAGCCCAGGGAGTCAAAAAGCCCTGCTCAAGGTCATCCCAAATATTTACTCTTTCCCTTAATGCACCACTGGTAAGGGAACTCCTAGTGGTTGGCAGAAAGGATATAAATATTTACAGCCCAAACTCGCTGTGTATCCTCACTGTAATACCAGTGGTCCCAGTGACACCTACTGGCAGCAGGGGGAATTGACTGCAAGACTGAACTTGGAGGGACTGAGCCAGGGCTACTACAAAATGACCCTTGACTGCGAACAGCCAAGCAATCTAAATTTAGCTAGACACTGCTGCTTAAGACAGAGTGGTTAAAAACTGTAATTTCCCCTGCTGCTCATAGCAGTACAACATATTGTGATTTTTTTTTTTTTTTTTTTTTTTTTTTTTTTTTTTGTGTAGTGTACTTTGTGATCAAAACCTCTACAGTTTTCACTTCTCTCTTTAACCCAGCTGAGCATGGAATGCCGTTCATATTCACTTCTTTCCCTTATGTGTAAAATAAGACTGTTGGTGGGTTTCAAAATGTAACACATTTATTATAATTAAATTTTTATAAAATGTAATGCTTCAAACAGTTTGGAAATAGTAGTAGCTTTTATTGTAACCTCTTTGAAATCCTCTTTGGTTTGACCCTTTCCAAGGTGTCCCAGAGAGTTGGCTTCCAAGAGTCACGTGGTTTATGAAAAATGTATTGCAAAAATGTCCCCTTTTTTCACGTGCGTGTTTTTCTAATGCTATATATTCCTTTTCAGGGAGTTTACAGCTTGATGACACCATTGATTATGAGGCCATTCTGACACTTGAGCCTTCCAACTCTGCATACTTCGGCAAAACTGTGACATTGTTCCTGTTTAACATACAAGAAAGAACACTGCCCAACTTTTTGCCAATCATCATGTTCCAAAACGGTCAAGCTATTATTGGCCCTGTATAAAGGTGCTCACACTAGCCAAATAGGGAAATATCTTAATTGGCTAATGTGCCAATATACAGTATATGACAACTTTATTATCTTCCTGTATAGCTGAAAATATTACTTTAAAAGCAATGTATGCCATCTATAAATGTTTTCATAAAATGTTTCATGCCGCTTTCTTCAGGAAGTGGAGTACAAAAATTACTTTTTAATACTGCTAGAGATTAATTTGTTTTGTATATAAAATATTATTTTAGTTATATGCATGGGTGTAAAAGTTCATACTGTATAGGGAAATGTTATAGTGAGATCCCACTGACAAGTAAAAACCTGTGTGAAAAATCAGATGGAAGCCACCAAATAGGAAAAAAATCTTGGCAGGATACTCGTTCTGTCAGTCACCTTGTCAAGTTTAATAGTATTACTCTACAATGAGTGCAGTTGGTTTCCATCGGAGTACATATTAGATGGTCATTTGACTTTGCTAATGTACTTGAATGAGTCTTTTGTGTTTCCTCCATTCACAGGATGTATGTTACTTGGAGGAAGTGTCTACCAAAGGAGGTGAGGGGTGATTCTCCATTACTCAAGGACTGCCTGGGCTTAGAATATTATAGCTTCTTTCACCTGCTATTTTTTCTTTTATGTGGCCATGGTTTCCCTCCACAGTGGTTAGGAGCAGACCCGCTCCTGCCTCTCTCCAGTGCCTGGTGAGGGAGCTGTATAGCGATGCATCCTGGACAGCTGCCAGCTTCAGCAGGAGGCATGTGGAGTGGGCCTCCTTGTGGTTAGTGGCCGCTAGACCGGAGGATGGCAGGCATTTTTGTAGTGAATCTGACGTCACTACTGTGCACTGGAGGCTCGTGGTTCTGGCCTCAACTATGCAGGGAGCAATGGGAGGGCAAGGAGGCCATCATGTTGGGTACTGTAGTATAGACTAGATGTATAGTATAAGCTGGTCTTATTCTTTCGGGGCACATTGGATCATTATTTTCAGGGTTGCTTAGCAGCTGGCATTTTGGTACATACAGTATATGGTCGAACTGTCCTAAAATCAAATGGTTTTCAGGCCAGAGGTCTGGTAATTTGTTACTGTTCTAGGCTCCAGTTTTAAAAAGCATGAGTAGTTTGACTGAATCTTAACCCCTTCCCGCCGACAGTATACTTTTATGCTACGTCATTGGACTGTGCCACACAGCACATTCCCAGCACAGAGACCAGGGTCTCACTGGGAGCCCCGGTCCAGTACTTACGTTGAGGACCCGGAACCCAGAGTTGCTGTGATAGTTTCTGATTTGCTATCACAGTGATTGATCAGTCACAGTGAAGCCCACCCTTGTGTTTTTTCTCTGAATGGAGGGGAGAGTTTTTTTTAAATTTTAGTGTCAGTGTGTTTTAGGCAAGTAAAAAAAAAAAAAATGCAAAGCAAAATGCACACTATTATCTCTAGGCTGTACTATGGGTACATACAACAGCTAACATAAACATATGTGGTATTTTTGTAGCAGCAAGAAATATACAGCTGTGGCCAAAGGTTTTGAGAATGAGACAAATATTAATTTTTACAAAGTCTGGTGCATCAGTATTTAGATCTTTTTGTCAGATGTTACTATGGTATACTGATGTATAATTACAAGTATTTCATAAGTGTCAAAGGCTTTTATTGACAATTGCATTAAGTTTATGCAAAAAGTCAATGTTTGCAGTGTTGACCCTTCTTTTTCAAAACCTCTGTAATTCGCCCTGGTATGCTGTCAATTAACTTCTGGGCCACATCCGGACTTATGGCAGCCCATTTTTGCATAATCAAAGCTTGAGGTTTGTCAGAATTTTGGTCTTTTTTGTGATCACCCCCTCTTGAAGATTGACTACAAATTCGCAATGTGATTAAGGTCTGGGGAGTTTCCTGGCCATGGACTCAAAATTTCGATGTTTTGTTCCCCAAGCCACGTAGTTATCACTTTTCCCGTATGGCAAGGTGCTCCATCATGCTGGAAAAGGCATTGTTCGTAACCAAACTGTTCTTGAATGTTTGGGAGAAGTTGTTTTCGGAAGATGTTTTTGTACCATTCTTTATTGATGGCTGCAAAATTGTAAGTGAGCCCATTCCCTTGGCTGAGAAGCAAACCAACACAAGAATGGTCTCAGGATACTTTACTGTTGGCATGACACAGAACTGATGGTAGCGCTCACCCTTTCTTCACCGGACAAGGTTTTTTCCAGATCCCCCAATCTTAAAGGGTATTCATCAGAGAACATGACTTTACCCCAGTGCTCAGCAGTCTAATCCCTGTACCTTTTGCAGAATTAGTCTGTCCCCGATGTTTTTCCTGGAGAGAAGTGGCTTCTTTGCTGTCCTGGACACCAGGCCATCCTCCAAAAGGCTTAGCCTCACTGTGCGTGCAGATGCACTCATACCTGCCTGCTGCAATTCCTGAGCAAGCTCTGCACTGGTGGTGCCCCGATCCCACAGCTGAATCGGCTGCAGGAGATGGTCCTCGCTGGACTTTCTTGGGCGCCCTGAAGCCGCCTTCACAAATGCTGTGGAAATGTTTTTATGGGATTTAGTTAATTTTCATGGCAAAGAGGGACTTTGCAATTAATTGCTTTTCCTCTGATCACTCTTCATAATATTCTAGAGTATGTGCATATTGCCATCATAAAAACTGAGGCAGCAGACTTTGTGAAAAATATTTGTCATTCTCAAAACTTTTGGCCTTGGCTGTACAGCTAAATTTAAAAAGTGTGATTTTATATATATTTTTTTTTTTTGGGGGGGGGTCAGTTTTGATGATTATTTGACTGCACCCTTGACCAAGTTGGGCTTCTGATTTTTATCAGCTGCCAAACAGACAACCAGTGTAGATTGGACTGCAATGTGCACCTTCCCAATTACTATGTTTGCCATATATGCCTTGTTAAGGGACTTGCACATTCGTACCACGCATGACACCTCAGTGGACTTGTGCTGGAATTTCATTTACGTATCATGCCTCATATACAATCATATATGTTTTTGATGCTCATTTTATGCATATGTATATTTATGTAAATTCCTTTCAATACAAATGTAATAAACAGAAAAAATTTTATACTATTTTTATACTTTTGTTTTTGTTACCCCCTTAAATGTAAAATGAACAAATAAAAATAATGTAAAAAATACTAATTGCTTGACTAATTGATAATTGCTTTTTATTTGAATAATCAGAAAAAATTCAGAATGAGAACATCATAAAGAAACCTGAAAGCAAAATTTGGACAAACTGGAACCTCCACGAAGATTCCTAAAGTAAACCCATCACAAACTTGGCAATTCAAACTACGCATTCAAATCATTTAGTAGAATTTACTTGCAATAAAAACTGCATATCAAAATAAACAGTAAAATTATAGACTGGCAAAAGTATAACCATGCCTTCCTGTAAAAGGAGAACTTGGCCTTGCTTGCTCCAGACTGCAGATCCTCTCCATTGGTTTGGACCTTCTGCGCCTAGAATTCACATGTATTTTAGATAAGAGAGATTAAAAATATAGTTTCCTCTGGCCAAGGTTAAAGCTCACATTGCTTCGCTGGATGTCTACTGACCCGCCTTCTAAACTTCAACTCCTACATATTGTGACCGACATTCGGATAATAACATTCCTTACTGCCACTGCAACTGACACCCTTATGCAATTTAATAAATGCTTGGAGATTTGGGACCAATCTGAGTATGGTGACTCTCCTCTCCCCAACACTTCAGGCCACAACCATGTTATCTCTTCTTGTGGATACTCATCGCACTCTCACCCCTCCTTGATTGTGTCAAAATGCCCCATGTTCACGACATTCATCTCCTGTTTAATGCTCCTATAAGCTGTAGCATGAAATCTTTTCCCCTTCCTTTCCCTGACATATGTCATATTATGTTCCTTTTTAAGGTAACCGACAAAGACAGACATAATAAAAATATAATTCCAAAAAAAAAATAAGAGAGAAAAAAAATCACTTTGACCGTTCCCGCCCAACCCTAGTATCCCTTTAACTGAGTTAAGGGGGCAAGGTGGTCTACCTAATCATGTGACCACTGTGATTGACTGCCACGGCCTTCACATGAGCAGTGGCCAGTCCTGCCGGTTCCTGATCATTACTACAGAGTGGGAGCTGTCTTTGACAGCTTGGTCTCTGTGCTACGAGCGCACTAGCAGAACAGAAACTTCTGCCACCCAGTGATGCATATGTGCAGCGTGTGATTGTTTAAAGCCCACTTTCTTTGCTGCTGCACATGTTACCATGGCAGCAAGAGTTTAAATTGTATGTAAACCCGAACAAGGAACTTTGCTTATTTGCTTGCTTTTGGTCTGGTAAAAACTAGTCCGGTTATACAGCTGCCTAAAGACTGTTCCTGAATTCCTGTGTCCATCAAACAAAAAATTAAGACATTTGTACTTATTGTAAATCTGGTGATTGGACACCTCACCCTAGGCACCTCCCCTGTAACCGTACCCCACTTCGTGAGTTCTCATTTTTTTGCTAGTGTCCTAATTTGATGGACCTCTTCAGAGAAATCACTCTTGGCTTAAATCACTTTTACATGGTTTTCCTCTCTTTTTTATTTTTATTTTTTTTTTTTTTATCTTCAAATTTTTCTGCCCACTGTGGCAGCCAAAGCTATTGCAACACCGCAGGTGAAAATTGGTCTAGATGTAGTCAAAGACCTTTAGAGTTTCAAAGCTACAGCTTTGTTCCACCATTGTGAGATGGATAAGAAAGTTGGTCACTAGAACTTTTATCCTTAACCGCTTCTGGAACTCCCCCGGTACAGATACTGTGGCAGATTGACCCGGCTGCGCAAAATCATGTACCTGTATGTGATTTCGTTAATTCGGTGTATGGGGCACACCGCTCCTGCTGTGATTGCACACAGCGGGAGCCAATCAGCGGGTCAGATGCAGATGGCCTCAGTGACCCACAGTTCGTTCTGTGGAGAGACGGATCAGCGGTGTGCCTATGTAAACCAGGCAAACCGCTTTTCTGTCAGGGAGCAAAAGAGATCTTTGTGTTTCAGCTAAACTGAAACATGATCTCTTTTTTCCTCCAGTCTGTCCACCTCCCAGGCACAAACCTAACCCCTTGATTGCCCCTGGTGTTAACCCCTTCCATGCCAGTGTCATTTATGCAGTGATCAGTTATTTTATTTATTTATTTTTTAACGCTGATCACTGTATTGGTGTCTCTGGTCCCCAAAAAGTCACACGGTGTCCAATTTGTCTGCCGCAATCCCACTAAAAATCGATGACCACCGCCATTATTAGTAAAAACAATTAAAAAAAATATAAAGGTTTTTAGTTGCTTTAACTTTTGCGCAAACCAATCAATATACGCTTATTGGGATTTTTTTTTTTAACAAAAATATGTAGCAGAATACATATTGGCCTAAATTGATGAAGAAATTTTAGATATTTTTTAAAAATTCTTTTTTATTTGGAACATTTTATAGCAGAAAGTAAAAAATATTGTTTTTTAATTCAAAATTGTCGGGTTTTTTTTGTTTATAGTGCAAAAAATAAAAACCACCCAAAGAAAGCTCTATTTGTTGGAAAAAAGGACAACGTTTGGGTACAGCGTCGCACGCCCGCATAATACTCAGTTAAAGAAACGCAGTGCCGTATCGTAAAAAATGGCCTGGTCAGGAAGTGGGTAAAACCTTCTGGAGCTGAAGTGGTTAAAGACAAATCCTCTCCTGCAGTTTTATATACCCGTTCCACCAGATTGGTGGGAATTTCTTGGACACTTCTGCACAAGGCCACAGCTGCTGTGTAAGGCTGCCACCTGGTCCTCTGTTAACACTTTAATAAGGTTCTACCAGGTTGATGTCCAGTCTACTGTGGATGCAGGTTTTGGCTGCACGGTTCTTGCAGCAGCGTGCTGAAACATTCTTTTTGACCCTTGTTGTGGGGGGCTGTTGACACAGTTCTGTTTGCCTAGTTATTGCCCACCCTTTATAGAGGTCATAGAGCAGGGGTCTCAAAATGGCGGCCCTCCAGCTGTTGCGAAACTACAATTCCCATGAGGCATTGCAAGGCTGACAGTTACAAGCATGACTCCCACAGGCAGAGGCATGATAGGACTTGTAGTTTCGCAACAGCTGGAGGGCCGCCAGTTTGAGACCCCTGTCATAGAGGATGAATTAAAAATATTAATCTATGAACTGCAAGTATATATTTTTGAATTTGGTGCATTAAAAAAACAATGCTTTCTAAATGTGCCACTATTAAGAACTACCAAAATCTGCCACATGTGCTGCTAAAGTTACTAAAATGGGAGCTGTTTTGGTCTTTTTTTTTATCTGGTCCATGCTATTTTTTTTTATAATTGACAATTTTTAAGGTTTAAAAGTTACAATGCAAAAATACGAAGCACAAAAACAAGGGGGGATAGTGGGATAAAACAAACACAGAAGAGGAGAGGGGTGGGAAGTAAGAAAACCTCAACAGACATTCGTAGGTAGCGCGAGTACATCCTGCAATTAACAAACATATGGCTAAGCTGGTTGACCGACCAGGGTTGAGGCTCAGCTCTAAGGGAGCGTGTGCCCAATACAGTGGCGGTCCATGCTATTTTAAAGGGCTATCTCACCAGAAAAATGTTGGTAGGGACTTCTTGCATTTTCCTGAATGATTCCTCCAGGCTCCTGTACAGACATGACAAATTTTGTGGTGTAGAGGCTGTAAAATACCAAAGCAATACAGGAAATATTGAACTGCTCTAGGAAAAAATGCTCCCAGGATTTTTTACAGTCTTGGGCTTTTGGCGACATCCTTAAAGGTCTTGGCTGTATCAGTTGCAGACATGTACATCCATGAGTAGACCCAGTGTTCATACACAGAACACCAATGAGTACCTACTTCTTCCTTTTTTGATATATTTTTTTTTTTTTTCAGAGACAGTAATCGGTACTGATTAGTTATATCTGCTATTTGTAAAAGTTTCAGAAATGTAGAATGTGATGAATTTTTACTTTACCTCACCCTCCTCTCTATCTGAAGCATTTGCAAGAAGTCGTGTTTTGTTTTGTTTTTTTTTTATTGAAGTTTTAAACCTAGCACAAACACGACACTTGTAAAGTGACAACACAAAAAAGAAATTAAAATAAAAACTAAAAAAAACCCCATAAGAGTCTAATGACAGCATGGCCCCGACTAACAGTAAAGGACTATCTCGGGAGAAAAGCCAACTACATTTCCACATAAAGTTATTTTCTTTTCATAATAGAATTATATGCAACCGACACTGGCATTCAGATATACAATCAACTCTTCACAGATAAATCCCGCATCTAATACTGACCAATACCTATCCCCGATCAAATTTATAAACCTACATGCACTACATGCAGTTTAACGGTATTGATAAACAACTAAACCGCATATTTAAAGAGACAGCTCTCGCTCTGATGCGGTAGGTGCATCATTCAGCCAGCCTCCCCCATACTTTGTCAAATTTTGCCTGTACTCCTTCACTGGAATATGTAGCCTTTTATAAAGAGGTAGGACTTTGACATTTGCAGTTTTAACACCTGTCTTTGTTACTCTTAAACAACAAATGGGCAGCACACCAAACAAAAAAAATCTCAGCTTTTAACAGATTCCAGTAAAGTATAGATTTTTTTTTTTTTGGTGTGCTGGCCATTTTTGCTTATGGATTTGTGTGGTGTCTTCATTGGGCATGAATGTTGAAGGTATGGATGATTTGACAAATCTGTCACATTGGATCGTGTATATTACTATGCCAAATACTGCTGTTTTGAGATCAATGGAGAAAATGTAAAATCTTCTTCCTTTTTTTTTTTTTTTTTTTTTTTAATTTTTTTTCATAATGCACTCCATTTATCAATCAGTAAGTACACTCCTGGGTTGTGTGCTGGTATCAGAATTATTCTGAGCTCTCTGTGCAATAAAACGCAATAATCCAGGCAAGGACATGGCAATGAAAGCCACATTTAACAGAGGAACACCCTTGATGTTATATTTATTTGCTTTTCTACAATATAAGTGTTTTCTGCCATTTCTATAATTGAAAAAAAATGCTATACTGTTCCTTGCATGGTTCATTATTGCTTCTGGGCTATCGTTGTCTTCAATACAAAGATTCAATAAGGAGTTGGCATTTAAAACATCTGTGTAGAGTGTTTATGTGCAGTATTGAAAAGATAACTTTATTTATTTTTTTAAACCTTTGTCTGCAAACGTTCCATGTGTTTTTTATTTTATACAACCAGTACTGTAAATTACTACTAGGGCTTTTTAGGACTCTGTAGAGTAATCCTAAATGTATTCATTTTTGAAGCTTTCAAAAGAAATGCAGAGGAACATTGTGTAAAATGCTTGGACAGAAATGAGCTCCATGCTGTTAACACTTTATCCTAATTTTAAATACTCCCCCCTCCCCTTCTTGGGTAAGAACTTACATGTTCGCATAGAAAAAGTAGCCATCTGCATATACAGTGCCTTGAAAAAGTATTCATACCCCTTGATATTTTCTACATTTTGTCATGTTACAACCAAAAACGTGGCGTGCATTTGTATTCAGCCCCCTTTACTCTTATACCTCTAACTAAAATCAAGTGCAACCAATTGCCTTTAGAAGTCACCTAATTAGTAAATGGAGTCCACGTGTGTAATTTAATCTCTGTATAAATACAGCTGTTCTGTGAAGCCCTCGGAGGTTTGTTGGAGAACCTTTTAGTGAACAAACTGCATCATGAAGGCCAAGGAACACAACAGATCAGGGATAAAGTTTGTGGAGAAGTTTAAAGCAGGGTTAGGTTATAAAAAAAAAAAAAAAAAAAATATCCAAAGCTTTGAACATTTCACAGAGCACCGTTTAATCCATCATCTGAAGATGGAAAGAGTATGGCACAACTGCAAACCTACCAAGACATGGCCAGCCACCTAAACTGACAGGCCGGGCAAGGAGAGCATTAATCAGAGAAGCAGCTAAGAGACCCATGATAACTCTGGAGGCGCTGCAGAGATCCAGAGCTCAGGTGGGAGAGTCTGTCCACAGGGCAACTATTAGTGGTGCACTCCACAAGTCTGGCCTTTTATGGAAGAGTGGCAAGAAGAAAGCCATAAGATGTCTGATTTGTAGTTTGCGAGAAACCATGTGGGAGACAAAGCAAACGTGGAAGAAGGTGCTCTAGTCCAGTGTTTCTCAACTCCAGTCCTCAAGGCGCACCAACAGGTCATGTTTTCAGGATTTCCCTCAGATGAAATGGCTGTGGTAATTACTAAGGCAATGAAACTGATCAAATCACCTGTGCAAAATAGTGGAAATCCTGAAAACATGACCTGTTGGTGCGCCTTGAGGACTGGAGTTGAGAAACACTGCTCTAGTCAGATGAGACCAAAATTGAACTTTTGCTATGTGTGGCTGAAAACCAACACTGCACATCACCCTGAACACCCCATCCATGGTGGTGGCAACATCATGTTGTGGGGATGCGTTTCTTCAGCCGGGACAGGGAAGCTGCTCAGTTGATGGTAAGATGGATGGTTCCAAATACAGGGCAATCTTAGAAGAAAACCTGTTCGAGTCTGCCAAAGACTTGAGATTGGGGTAAAGGTTCACCTTCCAGCACGACAACAACCCTAAACATACAGCCAGAGCTACAATGGAATGGTTTAGATCAAAGCATATTCATGTGTTTAGAATGGCCCAGTCAAAGTCCAGACCTAAATCCAATTGAGAATCTGTGGCAGGACTTGAGCATTGCCGTTCAGACGCTCTCCATCCATTCTGACAGAGCTTGAGCTAATTTGCAAAGAAGAATGGGCAAAAAGGTCACTCTCTAGATGTACAAAGCTGGTAGAGACATACCCAAAAAGCAGTATTGACTCAGGGGGACTGAATACAAATGCACGCCACACTTTTCAGATAATCATTTGTAAAAAAAAAAAAAAAGTGAAAACCATTTTATCATTTTCCTTCCACTTCACAATTCTGTCCCACTTTGTGTTGGTCTATCACATAAAATCCCAATTAAATACATTTACGTTTTTGGTTGTAACATGAAAAAATGTGGAAAATGTCAAGGTGTATGAATACTTTTTCAATGCACTATTTGTGTAATGAGTAATTGTGTAGTATCCTGATTTTTGATTCTTAATGTGTGTTAACAGTACAATCTTTCTAAAACTGGCCCCAAGAAGGACATATTCATACATTCTCAAGTGCGTTAGGAGCTATGCATCCCAAGGTGCTCTAATGCTCATTTTTCAACACTTTCAAGCTGTGGCAAGGGCCGATTTGTCCCCTTCCCCCTCCTGTGCCTCCACCGGCCAATCCCTCTGATAGTAGGCTTTACTCGTGATCATAATGGTACAGAACTAGCAGTCCACCTACTGTTTATATTTGCATATTAGTGCCTTAGGATCCAGAGCCTTTGGGGTAAAAAAAATGAAGGTTAAAGTTTTTTTTTTTATAGTGGTGTCTGCATATTAGTCTTGTGGCCAGTTTTTATAAAATACACGCTGAGAAGAAAATAACTTTGAAGTGGTATTACATTCAAAAATCGTACAGGGGGTGTGTTACTAACCAGATAACCAGGTGAAAGAGGTCTAAGGAAAAGTCTAAAAAAAGAAAACAAATGCAGCCACCACATCTAATGTATGGTAAGCTGCACTATATTACGTTTTTGCTTTTAGACTCAATACCACTTGAATTTTACACAGCATATAAAATGTATACATTGTTTTTGAGAGCATTGGTTTATTGCTTTGAGCTAGAATTGGTTTAGTAAAAGGTCCTTATAGGGTTCTGAGGCGTAACTATAGGTACCAAAACTGCCCACAAGCATGTGAAACGGTCACGTCTGTCTTGAAGTGAGAAAGTACAGTTGTTCGTTTTGCATTAACCATTTCCCGACTGCGCTATAGCCAAAAGGCTACAGGGCGGTTGTCCAGTTCTGGGATGAAGTCCATAAACGTCCTCCCAGAACCCTGCTCATCTCCTGCAGCACGCATCGGGCATGCTCTCTGATGGGCTGTGTCCTTTTGGACACAGCCCATCACAGATCCTGGTAAAGGGCCAATCACAGCAGCCTTTTACCATGTGATCAGCTGTGTCCAATCACAACTAATCACATGTAAACAGACTTGCCAGTTATCGGCATTCCTTTCCTTCTATGCTATGTCTGTGGGAGGTCAGGAGAACCATTAAGCAGCAAGCCTGTCAGAACATTGTTTACACTGATAATTAGGGCACTGGTCATCAGTGCAGCCTCATCCGCACACATCAGTGAGGAAGAAAAATTATTTTGTTGTTAGAAACTAAGATGGTGCCCTTCCAGATGTGCAAGCTGCTAATGCACCCCCATATCATCAGGGATGCAGGCTTTGAACCGAGAGCTGATAAAAAGCCAGAAGGTCCCTCTCCTCTTTAGTCCAGCGGACATGGCGACTATGGTTTCCAAGAATATCAAATTTCAGTTCGTCTGACCACAAAATGGTTTTCTGCTTTGCAACAGAACATTTTAAATGAGCTTTGGCCCAGAGATGACAATGTTTTTGGATTATGTTCATATATGATTTCTTCTTGCATGATAGAGCTTAACTTTGATTTTTTTTTTTTTTTATGGATGGCACGGCGATCTGTGTACACAGACAATGATTTTTGGAAGTATTCATTGGCCCACACAGTGATGTCCATCACAGAACCATGTTTTTAATGTGGTGCCATCTGCGGGCCGAACGATCACATGCATACAGTATTGCATTCTGGCTTTGTCCCTTGTACAGAGATTTCTCCAGAATCTTTTGATATGTACTGTAGCTGATGATATATTTAAAGTCTTTTCAATTTTACATTAAGGAACATTTTTCCGAGATTTTTGACAATTTTTAGCCGTAGCTTTTCACAGATTGGTGAACCTCCGCCCAGCTTTTTTTCGGAGACACTCTGCTCTAAGATGCTCCTCCTTCTTTTTTTTTTTTTTTTTTTTTTTTTAATCCCGATCATGTTACTGACTTGTTGCCAATTAACCTAATTAGTTGGAAAATGTTCCTCCAGCTCTTCCTGGTTAGTGCCACTTGCTTTGCCAGCTTTTTGTTGCCCTGTCCCAACTTTTTTGAGACGTTTTGTTGCCGTCAATTAAAAAATTCTTATTTTTTTTTTTCTTACAATGTTAAATTTTCTCCATTGTAATATGTTTTCTATTTTGAATAAAATATGGGGTTATGAGATTTACAAATCATTGCATTCGGTTTTTATGTAGATTTTACTAAGCACCCTAACTTTACTGGAATTTGGGTTGCAAATATATGGATACGTTTTTTCCTTTGTCTTCCATGTTAATTTTGTCAGATTGGGACATAAACATGTTTGCTGATATTCAACAACCTTAGGTTTGTTATCTTGTGGGCATGTTTAGTGGAAGGTGTCTGCTACAGTCTAAAGGTAACCATAGACATTCTGATTACAGCCCTGCTTAAATTTGATTTCTGGGGTGTTCAAACATTCTGGTAAGCCTTCTCTTCTCATGGTGGTTTCCTCACAATCGCATATCCCAGTATTTGGACAGACACATTTCCCCACATTGGAGTTTTTCCACTGATGAGTTTTACAACTCCAACCATATAGACTGGGACTAATAAAATATATATTATATAATCTGTTTGAGCCTGGGTTCACACTGATGTGGTGCGGGAAACCACATGCAATTTTCACAGGAATCGCAGCGCATTCCTGTGCGGATTACATGCGTTGTGTGTGGGGTGTGAGCCATGGATTTGTATGGCTCAAATCGCAACGCATTCACAGCAAACTCGTGCAGGACCCCTTTTTTGTCTGCACCAGTATTGAGTCGCATGGGTGTTCACACCCATGCAATACAAATCGCACTGCATTTTGCAAGCCAATTACAGGGTGTTAACTTGACATACACTCCGCAATTGGTTCCAATTAACGGGTTGCGATTTTGAGGCAGTATGGAATCTGCAGCGAATTCGCCCCGCATATAGTGTAAACTGAGGCTGAAGGTGCAAGTTTTAGAGCTGTCATCCTTATTGTTTTATTACTTAATGAGTCATGACCCACAACAAACATGCAACCAGTGATGTGCTGGTGCGCTTCACCTGTGTACCTAATCCACCAAGTAGTGAAACAAGGATACATGTGTCAGCTCCAGAGCTTACACCTTTTAAAAACCAGCTAGAAATTGTGATTTCCATATTTGTGCCCTGGCAGGTTCCCTTTTAATGCCTGTGGTCAGGTGGATCTGTGTGTCATTTTAACCAAAAAAGGTTAAGATTTTTTTTTTCGAAGTTTTATAAAGCTGAACTGAGCTTTTTTTTTCTTTACATGAAACAGGTTTTCTTGAAAAGTGACCGGGTTGCCAGAATGGTGCACAGTGGTGGATGTTCCGCAAATGACTTCAGAGAAGTTTTTAAAAAGAACATTGAAAAAAGGGTACGCAGTTTGCCAGAAATTGATGGATTAAGCAAAGAAACTGTTTTGAGCTCTTGGATTGCAAAATACGATGCCATTTACAGAGGAGAAGAGGATCTTCGCAAGCAGCCTAACAGAATGGCACTCAGTGCTGTGTCTGAACTCATACTAAGTAAAGAACAACTTTATGAAATGTTTCAGCAGATCTTGGGAATAAAGAAACTAGAACACCAATTGTTATACAATGCTTGCCAGGTAGGTTTGTACTGTTTGGCTGTATTTCCCAATTTTTTTTCCTTTTGTTTAGGGCACTATATATTGCATGGAAATGCCAAGCGTGCACCACCATGGAAAGGGACAAGATAACAGATTGCAAAGTTTTCTTTTGGTCAGTTTAAATGAGCATTATAAACTATACAATACATAGGAACTGCCATGTAGATAAAGTTGGCAACCAGGTTAACTATGAATAAGGATTTGATAGGTTGAAACACATTAGTGTTGGGTCTGTTGGGAACATGTGTACTCGGACGAAATAAAGAGACATTGTATTTTAATAATAATAATAATAATTGTATTCGTCCTCACCTGGTTGCCAACTTTATCTACTTGGAAGGACTCTTGTGTTGCGGGGTGGACACTGCAAGTCACACAAGATGAGTGGAAACAGAGCGCTTGCCGGCCCTGACTGCATGATTAGGTTGCAGTGCCATTATCTTGCATGTGTGTATGTATACATAAGAACTGGCCACCATGGCCCAAATGGGATTTTTACATATTGGGTAAAGTGGAAAATGTATCAAGATGTGACTTGTTCGGTTTCAGATTTTTTTTCCTTTCTATATATGCTGTATTGTGACACTGTTTTTGATCTAAATCTTTGAAAAACTACATCAATTCTGTGGACTGTAAATTTTTCCACCTCTTTCCTTATTTTTGGCAACTATATAAATATCCACTGTGGTAACATGTACTTAAATGTTTTGCAATTGTGACTTGTGTTGCATGTGCTAGACAACTTAATTTATTATGGAGGTAAATGAAATCTGTCCCTGCTGGTTTCTGAATTCTGCATGATTTCAGCCACTCAGAATTTTGCTTCTACTGGTTGATGTATTACTCAGTATGAGTTATTAGTAAGAGTCCTCAAAATCTATTCATTGTTATTTATGTACCTCCCAGGCCACTCTCTGTAGTCTAGGAATTTGTGTTAAATTTTTTCTCTCAGCATTGGTTGGAAACATTGAGTGTATGCCCTGACTGTAGACTGGACACTTAAAGTGGAGCTTTAGTCAGAAAATGAAGTCCTGCTAGATCACTTCATGCTGGCCTTTTTGCAGGTATAGTTATATAAAACATGAAAAAACAAGTGCCTATGCTGTTTAAAATGCAGTAATACATGGTCTCACCCTGCTCTGTACATACTCAGTTGCAGTTTACAGCCAAGGAAGCTGCTTCTGTCTGTTCTGCAGCTGCACATGTGATCAGTTATGACATTAGGCATTTGATGGTTTGACAGTTTGGTTGAGAACACAAGCAAATGTGACAGTTTGCACTCCCGGTGTTCTATCGAAGTGCCTCCCATCGAAAAATGTCTCCGATGGGTCTGTGCATGTGCAGTACCAAATGTTACTCCAGCTGATATGTTAATCAGTTGGCGTGATGTCAACACAGCACATGCGCAGATAGTCGGAGGCGTTTTTCGACAGGAGACAGTATTTGACGGGCAGTATTCAAAGCTGTGCAAACAGGGAGAATGTACTTGTCAGATTGTGCCTCGCTGTTGCAGGGGAACGTTTTCCATGTGCTGAAGGGCAGGTTTTGTCAGTGTTGCAGGGCGGCTTTGGTGTGTTGAACATCAGGTTTTGGCTGTCTCTAAGGGCGGGTTGCTACACACACAAAACCACCCTTCAACACACCCACAACCCACCCTGCAACAGTGAGACTCAATCTGACAGCTACGTTCCCCCATAGTGTCGGATAATGCCTCGGACGATCTGTGCATGCACTGATGTCACGGCAGCTAATAAATATACCAGCTGGAGTGACGTTTGGTACTGCACGTGCGCAGACCCATCTGAGGCATTTTTAGACGGGAGGCACTTCTTGATAGAACGGCATTCTAGGAATGTAACTTTTTTGAAACTGTTAAATTGATGGGTTTAGTTCCACTTTATGATTTACAGCTAGGGCTTTGAGTGTCTTCAAAATGGCACCCTCCAACAAGAAGAAACGGGAGCAACTCTGGAGGCAATTTACAGCTCACACTAAGTTTGGTAGAATAATTATTAATGTGGACTGTATGTTCCTTGCTAAAGAAAACATTTTTTATCCAGTTCTTTATGGGTGAAGTTTTGTTTTAAAGCAGAACTAAACCCATTAATTTACCAGTTTCAAAAATAAGTTGTGTTCCCGGCATTCCGGAAATGCTATCTGTCAAGTTTGCATGTGCTTTCGAACAAATAGTCAAACCATCAAATAGCTGGTGCCATAACTGATTACATGTGCAGCACCATGGCATTTACAGTTCAAACAGCGGCTAAGATGGCAGCTTCTGTGCCTGAAAAGGATACAAGGGTTTATTTCTGCTCAGATGTTATAGGTCATATCCCTCTGCATAGGAAGTCAACCTAGGTAGTAGCATTCAGATACAGCTTCAGGTAAACCTAGCACCCTAAACCTTTGTTCCCCAATAACTTGCTAAAGAAATGGATTTTTTTTTTTTTTTGAATATAAATTTTATTAAACCTCCATGAAGGAAAAGGTCCCAGTGCGACTGACAATCAGAAAAAGCAGATTATATTAGACATTATTAACAATGTAACAGATTGTAAATACCATTATAATCCACATATTACAGTGCACTGGTGGAAGTAGTATACAACATATACATTAGTGTGTTACAGCTTTTCCACGCGTGTCCAAGAGTCCACGGGACTCTTCCTCTCTTTTTCACTATTTCCATTAAGTACACAGTTAAAGAGAGCAAAAAGGAAAGAAATGAAAGTATATACAGGTACAGTGGGAAAAGGAAGGGGGGGATGAGGGGGGGGGGGCAGTCAGAGCGAGGGTTGGCATGAGGGAATAATGTAGACTTTTGGTATTAAGCTATGACCCCAAGAGAGATGTTCCTCCTTCTGAATAAATAAATAATATTCTAGATGGTCCAAGTGTCTAAGTATTTCTCGTGTTTGTGTTGTGCGGAAAGGACAAAGTCCTCCATTTTGTTCAGCTCTTCCACCTTTCGCAGCCAGTCTGCGATGGTTGGTGGGCACTGTTGCTTCCAGCGAAGTGGTATACATGCCTTGGCGGCATTCAATAAGTGTCGCGTCAGAGACTTTTTGTATCTTTTGAGCGGGATTGTTGACAGGTGTAGAAGGGAAAACGCTGCATCCTCAGGTATCACGTAATCAGTAAATTTTTGAGTGATACGCCTGACCTCCTTCCAGAAATTCTGCAGCTTAGGACAGGACCAGAAGATGTGAAGAATTGAGCCTTCTCCCTCCCCACACCGCCAAACAACTATCTGAGGTGGCCGGGAAACATTTGTGTAACCTGGAGGGGGTGAGGTACCATCTTGAAAGAATTTTATAATTCGTCTCCTGTATTTTGGTACACAGGGACGATTTGATGGCACACATGATTTTTTTGCTTTTGTAATTCCGAAAAACTTTGGTTGAGATCCCTTTCCCACCTAGTTAAGCAAGGTAGGTGTGGATGTGTGGGAGGTGTGTTGAGTGCCATGTACATTTTGGAGAAAATCTTCGCTAATGGGTCGGTTCCCGCGCAGTACTCTTCCAAGGTCGTCAGTTGACGGGAGAAGTCTTGGGGGTTCGGGATCGAGTGTAGGAAGTGGTGTAATTGCACCGCTTATCAAAAGGGGAGTTGGTATGTACCTGTCGCGTTGGTTAGCTCCGGTAGCGTAGGCCAACGTCCTGCTGTCACAAGTTTTAGCAGCATGATCAAAGCCCAAGTTTCTCAATAAGTCAAATTCGGTAGAATGGAGACCTGGTCTGAAATTTGGGTGTCTCAGGATCGGGTATAAAGGAGAATTGCTCGAGGTAAGGGAGGATTGAATGGACACCTGGCTACTGTGTCTCAATGTGGTACCCAATAGAGGGTGTGATTTCAGTCCCGAGGGGAGGGAGTCATAGCACCACAGTGCGCCTTTTAATGGTATGTCAGTTTGAGCTTGCTCTATCCGCACCCAAAGTTTGGTCGTCATGTTACGTCTCCAGTCAAGGACACGGCCTAAATGTGTGGCTTGAGAATATTGTCTGACATTAGGGAGCACCAGACCTCCATACTGTTTAGGAAGAGAAAGTATAGGGCCCTTCGTATACAGGTTTTTTTGTTGGCCCATATAAATCGGGTGAATAGTGCATGTACTTGTTTGAAAAAGGAGTGTGGAATGTGGACAGGAAGAGCTTGAAACAGGTATAGAAATTTTGGTAGGATACACTTTTTTATGAGGTTACACCTGCCGAACCAGGAGTGCAGACCTCTGTTCCAGCTCTCTAAAAAGGAGCGGGCTTTAGTCAAGAGGGGAGGGAAGTTCAGTTCGTATGTGCGTCTGATGTCAATTGTAATATTCGTACCCAGGTATTTTAGTGCCACTGAGGTCCATTTGAAACGGAAGTTGGCTTGCATCGCCTGCATGGTATGGGGGTTGATTACAACTCCCATAGCGGCTGATTTGGTAAAGTTAATTTTTAAATTTGATAGGGCCCCGTATGCATCAAATTCTTTGAGGAGGTTTGGGAGAGAAATTGTGGGGTTAGTTAAGGAAAAGAGTAGGTCGTCTGCATATGCCGAAATTTTACAATGGGTATCGCCTATGGTTAGACCTTGGATGTCTGGATTTTGTCTTATTTTACATAGAAATGGCTCCAAGGAGAGCGCGAAGAGAAGGGGAGACAAAGGGCACCCCTGTCTCGTGCCATTTTGTGATAGGAAACGGGGTCGAAAGTAACCCGTTTGCTTTTACTTGCGCCGCGGGGTTTGAGTATATCTTATCCATTTAAGCATCCTGTCTCCTAAGCCTATGTGACGAAGTACTGTGAACATAAAGTTCCAGTTCACTCTATCAAACGCTTTTTCAGCGTCCATGCTTAAAAATACGCACGGGGAACTTCTAGTGTTTGCTACATGGAGGAGGTTCAATACTTTTATGGTATTATCTCGAGCCTCTCTGGTGGGTATAAACCCCACCTGATCTAAATGTATGAAGGACTGGAGGTGTTGTGCTAATCGAGTTGCCAGAATTTTGGAGAACCGCTTTAAATCTATGTTCAGCAGGGATATGGGTCTGTAGCTCCCACATGAAGTTGGGTCTTTACCATCTTTGGGGATAAGCGATATATGGGCTTTTAGCGTGTCTCTGGGAAAAACTGCCTGTGCTCCAAGTGTATTAAAGAATGCTACCATACGTGGGCCTACAATGGGAAGAAAAGTTTTGTAATCTTGGATGGTGTACCCATCCGAACCCGGGGCTTTCCCTGGTTTCATGGAGCCAATGGCGGTTTGGAGTTCTTCCAGAGTGATTGGTGAGTCAAGCTCCTCTCTTATTTCCGCGGTAAGGGAAGGAATTTGAAAAGACGTCACATACTCATCCATATCTGTTTGAGGGGGTGGTCTATGTGGTAGATTATATAGTTTAGAGTAGAAGTCTCTAAATAAATACATTTGATATCGGTTCTGGGAGAGTGACTTTCTGACCATCTGAGTCCATAATGTGTGGGATGTAAGCTGTCTGTTTTTGTTCCCGGACTGCCCTGGCTAGTGTTTTCCCACATTTGTCACCAGACTCATAAGTGGTTTGTCGGCAGCGTTGCAGCGCTGCTGTGGCCTTATACTGCAGTATGTCGCTGATTTATTTGCGTAATGTCCCTAGTTCTATTTCCGAAGCCTGGGATGGAGCATGTTTATGACGTGCTTCCACGGTTGACAGAACGTTACGAAGCTTGGTCAGTTGTTCATTTCTTTCCCTTTTTTATACGTGCTCCGTGTCTAATCAGGAGACCTCTAAGGACTGCTTTATGGGCTTCCCACAAGAAGCCCTGGGCACATTCTTGGTTGTCGTTTTCCTGAAAGTATAAGGACAATGTTCGTGTCGCTTCTGCTAAGACTTCAGGATTCTGGAGAAGGCTCTCGTTCAAACGCCAGAACCTTGAACTGGACGTGGACCTCCCTGTGACTGTGTATGTGAGTAATAGGAGCATGGTCGGACCATGTAATGTGACCTATGGAGGAGTCCAACACTGAATGTAGTTGGTTGTGAGGTATCAAAAAATAGTCTATTCTGGTGTACAGTTTGTGTGTTTGTGAGTAGAAAGTGTAGTCACAGTTTCCCGGGTGCTGGAGTCGCCATATGTCCACTAGTTGTGCCTTATGTAGGGAGTTAGCTATGCGCTTTCTATGTGTCTGTGGCACTGAGGAGTGTCCAGAGGATGTATTGGATGATGGGATCAAAGGGACATTAAAGTCTCCGCCTAGAATCAGTTGGCCAGCTGTAAATTCCCAGAGTTTGTCTAGAGCAGTGTTTCTCAACTCCAGTCCTCAAGGCGCACCAACAGGTCATGTTTTCAGGATTTCCCTCAGATGAAACAGCTGTGGTAATTACTGAGGCAGTGAAACTGATCAAATCACATGTGCAAAATAGTGGAAATCCTGAAAACATGACCTGTTGGTGCGCCTTGAGGACTGGAGTTGAGAAACACTGGTCTAGAGTACCCGTGATAAAAGTACCCTGATGTTCATTAGGGGCATAAATTGATTCCAGTGTGAGTGGGACGTCGCCGATTAGTCCCCTAAGGAACACGTAACGACCTTCCGGATCCGTAAGCACTACTTGACATTGCCAGGGAAGTTTGCCTGAAATCATTATGGACACTCCTTTAGTTTTGGCTGTGGGTTTGGTGGAGTGGTATGCTATTGGAAAAAATCTGTTTTTACACAACGGGTATTTGTCATGTTTAAAATGGGTTTCCTGTATAAAGGCAATATCTGCTTTGGAGTTCCGGAGGTCAGTTAAAAGCATCCGCCTTTTTTCTGGTATATTCAGGCCCTTCGCGTTGAGCGAAACAATTTTTATAGAATCCATCGCTCTGGCTGCCACAGGGGTGGGGGAAGGAGGGAAGAAGGGAATGGGAGGGGGAGGGGAGGGGAAAGGTAGGAGAAAAGAAAGGTTACTGAAAGAAGATTAGGAAAAGGAAGTCAACCCAAAGAGGGAGAGAGTATGTCTCGCCCTATATGGGAGGGCAAGGTTACAGTACAGGTCGTGGCTGGCAGACCTGGTTATGCTAAACTAGCAAGTAAACACTTAAATACACACGTCACTTCCCAGGGAAAAAATCGGGAGTGCGTGTAAGCCTAATTGGTGGAGGAGTTGGATTGTGACTAGAGGAGAGAGATCCCGACCCTCCCACTCACCCAAACAGAAATTTACGTGAGTATAGAAGCAAAATAGATACCAAATAAACTATATCAACCTAAAACATGTATTAACAAATTCCCTTTTATTGTTGGTATATGGGTAATATTGGAAGAAAACCGTTGGCAATGTCTCAAAATGCAGCACTGTGTCCTGTCAAAACTTACCCTCCCACTGCCTCTCCTGGTAGTGTATTCCCAATCACTCTCTATACCCCATATCTGCTGTGGAATAAAACCACATATTCCTCCAGGGGGGGGAGTAGTGCCCAAGGGGCATCCCGCTCGTCCCCGATAGACTTCCTAGGGGGCGTAGGTTTCCAGTACATTAGAATGGTAATTGGGGTCCCCCCCACAAGATACATGGGAATCCCCACCTGTAGGTGTCAACCGCCCGGGGTCCATTTACGCTTGAGTTGAGCCACCCCTCTGATTCTCAGCCCTTCCCCAAAGAATGGGATGGGAGGCAGGAGTCCCCATTCGGAGGCCGTATGTTCCTCAGTATGTGACAACCCACCCTGGAGGAAGACACTGCAGTATGTAATAGTTAATGCAGGTTCAGAACTAAATGATAAACTAAATGATAAACACATCATGTCCTCTCATCTCTAAATAATAAGCTAGATGATTAACTCAGTATGTCTCCTCATCTTTTAAGGGAACCATTGTTGAGTTATCATACTGAGCAAGGCGATGAAAAATAACTAGTTATCCAAGTTATCTGACTAGGACATGGTCAGCCTTCTCGGGATATGTCCGTGGCCATTTAACAATCTTAGCCTTCTGAGTGGTAACGTTTTGTAGTGCGTCTCCTTTGAAGCTTCTTCCTCCGTATCTCCGAGCTCATTCCGTTCGTGGAGAGGGGGTAAAATGGTGTCTAGTTTTACTAGGCGAGTCAAAATGGCCCCTAGAGAATAGTAGAGTCCTCGCTGTGGGTTAGGGCTCTTACAAAGGGTGAGTTTGGGCGCTGGCAGTTCACACTCAAGGGGGGGAAAAAGCCCAAAAAAAACATCTGCAGCGGAGAGGGGAGATAACCCATCCAACATGCCAGTAAATCAGTGCCGAGTGAAAAATCCTGTCTGCCCGGGCCCCTATTCCGATCTGGTGTCCTGACGGGCGCCCCGTGCCCGGGCAACACGCAGGTGTGTCACCCCGATAAAACATCCCAGGACAGCAGGGGAGGACTAGAGATCCCCAGGGAGGGTGAGAGCGTCCTGCACAGTAGTGAGAGTGGTGTGGTTAAGTTCAAGTGGGGCATAGGAGGGAACAGAGGTATCGGTGGAGGCGGTTTTCTTTAACCTCGGATCTCAGGAGTAGGGAGGAACTACTGATATGTTAGGCAGTGGCACAGCAACTAAATGGTATGACAGGGGGATGGTGAGCAGGTATGTGGTGATGTGGTATGTGGTGATGTGGTGAGCCGGTACTCACGCTTCACGATTGTCCTCCGTGGATGCAGGCCGGGAGCGTCGCCAGTTCCATGTAGGTCTGGGGGGCAGTCCCCCGCTTGGAGCGGCGTTGTATCTGCGGCCCTGAAATCTCCGTATGTAGCCCAGCCAGTCTGGGACATCGATCGGGTCTGCCGCTAGGAAGACGAAGAGGGCTGGTAGCGAATCCGGTGAGCGGAGCGTGAAGGAGCGTTGATCTTTCCAGAAGGTAACCGATAGGGGGAAGCCCCATCGGTAAGTGGCATTGTGTCTTCTGGCCAGGTCCAGAAGAGGTTTCAGGAGTGAACGGCACTGTAGTGTCGCCCTGGAGATGTCCGGCAGTATTGTGAGTGCCGCTCCATCTAATTCCAGGTCTTGCGTCTCCCATGCCTTGCGTGCGATGATGTCTTTGTGGACATAGTGATGCAGTCGACATATCACGTCTCGGGGTCTGGCGGGGTCTACCGATCTGGGGCCCAGGGCCCTATGGATGTGGTCGAACTCTAAACGTCCTTGTATTTGGTCGCCCGCCACTCTCCGGAAGATATCCGCCACCGTGTCTGCTAGACCCGCCGGGCCTGTGGCGGTCCATTGTCGACAGAGGTCTCTCCCGCAGTGAGCCTGTCGGATAGGGAATGTACTTCTTGTTTGATCGCATGGATCTCTTTGCAGTGTGCCGCCTCCACTCGTCCTATCAGGGATTCAATGTCAGCCCTCGTCGGTAAGGCCTGAAGAATGGCCTTCAGTTACTCATCGGCACCGTACATCATGGGCCCAGACATCTGTGGGTCAATCAATATGGATGGCGGGACATTGGAGAAGATCTCCGGGCTTTGAGATCCGGTAGGTGAAGTCCTCTGGCTGGTGTGCCCATGGCCTGAGGAATGCGAAGCATGTGTTGTCGCCATTTTGAATTCCGGGGATCCTAACTGCAGAAGTTGGAATATTCTCTGTATTTCTCCCTGTGATGAGGCTGCAGGGGTCGTTTTGTTAGTCTTTTTTTGTTCTTCTTTGGTGAATGCTTCTTAGATGAGAGCATTATGCGGTCAAAGGAGTTAGATAAGCCGGGTGAGATAGGAGATGGCCGTGAGCTTCACTCAAACGTGTCTCTACTCGGCCATGTCCAGACCACGCCCCCAGAAATGAATTTTAAGGTAGGTACAAAAATTCCCTTTTCTCTTGAGACCTGCCTAAGACAGAAACGTGAGATAATAATACAAATGATCGTGTTTCACTGCTCTAAAGATACTGCACTGTAATGCTCATCCTATGTGCCCGTTTCATAATTCCATGCCTAGGAACAGGTAAACAGTGCTACCTTATATTTTTCTATATTTAATATGCTATGTAATTATGTATTTTTTGGTTTTGAAAGCGTTTATAACATCAATGGACCAAACTATGTTGATGTAAGGGTTTGTTATCACTTATTCATGAGTACAGTCACCTTGTGGTGCATTCAGCCAATAAAGACTACTCTGCGGCTGCAACTCTTTGAATTTAGGTAACCTATGAAGGAGGAATAAATGGTTACTGTTCACCTGTACTTCAGGTTTTCATCAAGCTTTGCTGTAGTGCACTATTCCACCACTCCCTATTTCTATGATCTGGTGATCTTGGAACACACCTATACCCAATAACAAAAATTGTATATATTGCAGCTTACCAGTAGTAGTGGCTGCATTAGTTTTTATTTATTTTTTTTAAGCTTTTTTTAAAAAATGTTATTTTCACCTGGTGATCTGGCCGATAACACACTTTTGGGTGGAACCACTCTATGGAGGAGCAATGTAGCCACCCATTTACATCAGCATTATCAGTCTTTTGGAGAGGGTAGTGTTAGATGTACTAGCATAAATGCGATTAGGGATGGATGCCCATGCTCGGACATCTGTCCCTAAGCACAGCTATCCACTCTGTGTGCTGCTACATGCAAGCAGCAGCTGCCGATATTTAAATTGTCTGCTGCTAATCTCAGCCACAGTTATTCCACCTACAAGGATCTGGTTATTCTTGCTGCTGGATTCCAGTGGCCGCAGGTAACCAGCCATGTGAATGAGGCATAACTCTATCCTTTCACCAGACTGACCATGTGCCGCCCAAATGTGTCTGCTTTATTACTTCATCCAGAATTCAGACACTCTAAACCCTAGTACACCCAATGAGATTTTTGGATGCTAGTCTCCACATCGAAAATGAATAGGTTACCAAAGTATGAATATTCTTGTACGACCGAATACAAATTTGGAAGTGATGTAACGGATTCTAGTATCTTACGAGAATTTTTGTGTTTGTACCGGAAAATTTCAGACAGCTGTGTACGAACAATCAGATTACTGTACGATTGCTTCCAAAGCGGTATTTTTTGTACAATATTCTGATCGTGTGTACAGGGCTTAAGACAGGAAATGTGCAAGTGGCTGCTTCACCAGGTTAAAAATAGGGGGAAAAAAATTGCCTAAAAATTATTCTCCCTTAAGTCCTATGTAATTGTTCACATTGCTGCGCTGCATTTTGAAAAGTCCTGCATGGCGCATCTTTGGTGTGCTTTTCAAAAGAACACCTTCCATTGTTAGTCATCGAGAATGCATTAAAAGCCCTTGCTTTTGGGGTGTTATTTAAATCACATGTTCATGTTTCACAGCTGCATGCTGGGAGTCAGGAAACAAGGGCACTAACACGATATGCATTTTTCTTTTTTTTTTTTAAATGCACCAGTGTGAAAGGGACCCTTAAGTAGACAGAGGATCACAGTATATTGGTTAACTTCAACCATTAGGCTTCACCACTATTTAAAGCAACTAAACTCCCTCAACATTAACTATTTGTGATTCCTATGCTGATAGCATAAGTAAATAAATAGGAAGTATATGTGTGTGCGCACTGCGCTAATGAAAAACGCCTATCTGTGTTGCGACTTAATATTCAATAAACATGCAAATGAGGTGAAACAAACGTCAATCTGAAAGAGAGAGAGATAAATAATTCCACAGTAGTGCACTAAATTAATCTACAAAAATCTTAAATAATAACATAGTGAAATGATCAACATAAAACAATCATGCATAAGTGTCCATATGGCAGATCCCAAAAAAATATATGCTCCAACATATGCAAATCAATATGGTAATACAGTCCAACTTAAAGGGGTTGTAAAACGTCATGGTGTTTTCACCTTATCCACTTGCCGACCGCTGTACAACGATATACGTCGACAGAATGGCATGGGCAGGCATATGGGCGTACCTGAACGTCCCTGCCTCACAGAGGGCCTGATCAGGACCCCCCGGTGCCTCCGCCGGTCGGTTTTGTTCCAGGAGCGATCCATGCTGAGGGGGAGGCCACCGATTCATGGCCACCCCCTCGCGATCGCTCCTGACGAATGGGCTTCTTCCTCTGCTATTAACTGTAAACACAGAGGAAGTGATGTCATCTCTCCTCGTGCTTCCTTTTTCGTGTGGGAGCCGTGGAGAGAGGAGGTGAAAAGTGAGTTGCACCAACAGACCACTAACACCAGTACACATAGGCACACAAATTACCCCCGATCGCCCTCAGTCACAGTGTCACCGATTGCACTGTTCATTTTTTTACTGATCACTGCATTTGGTGTCATTTGTGACTGTAAAAAGTGTTAGGGCAGTTAGTGGTAGGCCCCTTTTAGGTCTAGGGTACCCCCCCAATAAAGGTTTAACCCCTTGATTGCCCCCCAGTTAACCCTTTCACCCCCTGTCGCCAGTGTCCCTAAGCAATCTTTTGCCTGATCGCCGTATTAGTGTCAAGGGTGATGCTAGGTAACCAGTTAGTTATTTAGGTTCACCGTCAGCTTTTTATAGGTACCCCCATATACTACCTAATAAAGGTTTTAACCCCCTGATTGCCCCCTAGTTAACCTTTTCACCCTCTGTCACCAATGATCACTGTATAAGTGTTATGGGTGACGTTGGTTACTTTGTTTTTTTTATAGCGTCAGGGCACCTGTTTATTACCCAATAAAAGTTTAACCCCCTGATCACCTGGCAGGTGATATCAGTTAGGTTTTAGGGTCAGTCAGGGTCTGCGTCGCCCCAGGCAGCGTCAGATTAGTGCTAACGCCCAGGCACGCAGCATACACCTCCCTTAGTGGTATAGTATCTGAAAGGATCACTATCTGATCAGATCTATACTAGCGTCCCTAGCAGTTTAGGGTTCCCAAAAACGCAGTGTTAGCGGGATCAGCCGAGATACCTGCTAGCGCCTGCATTTTGCCCCTCCCCCCAGCCCACCCAAGTGCAGTATCGATCGATCGATCACTGTCACTTACAAAACACTAAACACATAACTGCAGCGTTCGCAGAGTCAGGCCTGATCCCTGCGATCGCTAACGTTTTTTTTGGTAGCGTTTGATACAGTTGCTGACAGCCTAGGAGCTTTTTTTCCTTTCTCACTAGTGTACCAGTAAATTTAGAGCCCAAAATGGGAAATGTAAGGTACACTAGTGAAGAGGCCTACATGTTTCTGTGGATGACAGATAGTGAAGAGGAAGTCACTCATGTGTCAGATTCAGGCTCAGAATACAATCCTGTAGACGACAGCAGCTCCATAACAGATAGCTCTGACGACGGAGTTGTGGTCCATGCAAAGGTCAGGCCCGTCGTGCCCATAGTGTCCTTCCTGCAGAATTCACCAATCCTGATTGGGAGCATACTTCCCCCATTCACTGGCCAACCCGGAATTCATGTGGAAACAGTTGATTTTACGTCACTTGATTTCTATTCGCTGTTTTTCACGGAAGATCTCTATAGATCTATTGTGGACCAAAGTAATTTGTATGCTGATCAATTCATCACTGCTAATTGGGAACCAATTACGGTTTCCGAATTTAAGACCTTTCTGGGCCTATCATGGGCATAGTTAAAATGAGATCTTGCGGTCATATTGGACCCAATTTACCATATGCCCCTGTTCTCTGCCTCCATGGCCAGGGCACGATACAAGCAGATCTTGCGGTTCATGCACTTCAACGATAATGAATTCTGTCGTCCTCGTGGCGGCCCTGGATAGATCGGCTCTACAAAATTCGACCCCTTGTAAACCACTTCAACTAACATTTTGCAGCCTTGTTTACTCCCGATCAAGTTGTCTGCGTTTGAGTCCCTGATTAAATTTTCTAACCGCTTGTCTTTCAAAACCGTATCTTCCCAGCAAGCGTGCCAGATATGAGGTCAAGATGCATAAGCCCTGTAACAGGGCTACAGGCTATACATATAGTTTTAAGGTTTACCAGGGAAGAGATAGTCACGTAGAGCTGGAGAACTGCCCAGATTACATACGGAGCACTGGCAAGATTATGTGGGACTTGGTGTCACCCTTATTCGGAAAGGGGTAACATTTGTATGTGGACAATTATTACACGAGCGTGCCACTTTTTAGTCACTTGTTTGATCATCAGATTGGCACATGTGGCACTGTTCCACCTAATCGCTGGGGCTTACCCCAGCGGCTTGTAGATTCCCGTCTTAGGCTGGGGGAGAGAGCCTGCTTGAGGTGTAAGAATTTGCTCACTGTGAAGTGGAGGGATAATAATTATGTGTTTTAGTTCTGTTCTCCCTTCACGCAGACATGACGGTCCAAATTCCTATGGCAACTGGTGTTGTGGAGAAACCCCTCTGTGTCCACAAATATAACCAAAATATGGGAGGGGTGGACCTCAACGATCAGTTGTTGGCGCCGTACCTAATTGCCCGTAAGGCCAGACACTTGTACAAAAAAGTGTCTGTATACTTAATCAATTGGCTTTGCTGAACACTCATGTGCTATACAGAGCTTCAGGACGGACTGGATCCTTCCCTAAATTCCAGGAAGAAATCATCAGAGCCCTTCTGTTTCCAGACGGTGCTTCACCTCACCTTTCCAATCCAAATGCAGTAAGCCGGCTGCATGAGAGGCATTTTCCATATGTCCTCCCTAGTACCCCTACCCAATGAGCCCCCCAATGAAAATGTGTCTGTAGAAAGCGTGGATATAGGCGTGACACCTGCTATTTTTGTCCCTCCTGTCCTGACAATCCTGAGCTTTGCATTGGTGAATGTTTTGAACGCTACCGTACGCTAGTGGAATTTTAGCGTAGGGTACAGCACTGCACATACTAGGACACACTTTCACAGGGTCTCCCAAGATGCTATCGCATTTTGAGAGACCCGAACCTGGAACTGAACCGTTATTTACAAATAAAAGTGTAAAAAAAAAAAAAGCAAAAAAAATAAAATAAAACGACAACTATTTTTTAAAATAACACTCTCCTCCACCATTAAACTCGCATCTTTAAAATTCACTTCAAGCCAAAAAGTGCAGCACAGCAGACTGTCACAGCAATAACTCCAAACAGTAAAACCAACGTATGGTGGTCACGGCGGACCCCGGTACTGCGCTCTCTGATACCAGTCTCACCCGATGCCTGGTGTTCCTTGGACCCGCTTCCCCACTTCCTCGTATGGCGCTCTGTCACAGCGTCCTACGTCATACGTACTCGATTGCCGTATAGCCACGCCCCGACATGTTTCGTCATGAGGACTTAATCATGGAATTGGCTATACGGCACGGCAATCATTCCTTTATACCCTCCGCTCCTCTTATGGGCGGAAATGACACGCCTGCGCACTCCCTGTGTCTCCGCTCGCACCATACATCAATGTTACAATGTAATTAAGTGCTTAAGACTCAGTTAACAGCAATGTCAATATATAAACCGGAACAATTATTCAGATAACACTAATCTGTTGCACAATGGGGATTTCTCCTTCACATTCATTAAAACAAGCGGGCTTTTACTCCCTTATATAAATTAAAACTATTTTAAAACTGAGAGACATCACTCTCTTAAACAAGTGGTTAGATATAAATGAATATACACATTTTTGCTGCTATATCATAGGATGAGTCTGCAACATTAACCCAGTAAATGATAGTACATTAAAGCTGCAAAAAATGAACATTTAAATAAGCATTTAACTAGACATTTAGGGAGTATAAGTAATGGCATGTCACCTAAACTGTCATGCACGACCATATTTGCATCCTAATCTCTTCATCTTCTCCTGTTCATATATATTTATTATACAGTAGGACTCACTGCTTCAATGAAAGGGGGGGGGAGGAGGGGGGGGGGTTTGGGAAGAAGAATCTTGGAATTGGGTTTAATAATAATGAAGCAGTTAAGATCCAACTCTATATTTAGGCCTCTCGGAAAAAGACATTTTAACAGGAAAATCCATCGAGTCTCTTGTTGGGATAAGTCTCTTACCCGATTTGAGCCCCTCCAAGTCGGATAAACAATATTAATCCCACAAAACTGAAGAAGACTGGGATCTTGGTCATGTTTTTTTTTTTAAAATGGAGGGACACACTGTGATGTTTAAATCCAATTCTAATGTTGGATATATGTTCAGAAATTCGTACCCTTAGAAGTCACTTAGTGCGCCCAACATAAAATAGACCACAAGGGCACCACATCAAGTACACCACATATGATGAATTACAAGTGATGAACTCTCTTATTTCAAAGGTCTCATTTTCATAATTAGTGATGCTCTTCACCCCTCTATTGCTGGTCCTCACTGTTCTACAGCACACACACTTCCTGCACGGGAAAAAAACATTTAAATCTATTTTTATTGAGAGGCGACCAGGTGGGTCAAGGATCTTTCTCACCACCCTGTCTCCAAAGCTCGGAGCTCTTCTATAGATGAACTTGGGGAGTTCTGGCAAAACCTCCCCCAAATGACGATCCCTACAAAGGATATACCAATATTTCTTAAAAATATCATCAATCTCTTTATACTGCAAATGAAAATTCGAAATAAATCCCCACTGGTGTTGTTCATTGGAGGTAATGATTTCTTTTTCCTTTAAACATTCCTCCCTTGGGATGCTGGCCACCTGCTCTATAACTTTATTCAAGGAATTTTCCGAGTATCCCTTCTGCAGGAATCTCTCCTTTAGTATATTAGCCTGTGTGTAAAATTTCTCCTGTTCAGTACAATTCCGACGGACCCTCAACATTTGACCCTTTGGAATATTCTTTATCCAAGCAGGGTGATGACCACTACTGATGGACAAGAAGCTATTTCGATCCGTAGGTTTGAAATACACACATGTGCCCAAAGAGTTACCTCTTCTTTCAATTGTTACATCCAAAAAATTAACACTTGTAGCGCTAATTTGGGCCTCCAATCTAATATTATTTCTATTGGTGTTCAAGTACCCCAAAAATTCATCCAAAGAATTCCCTAGACCCCTCCAAAATAAATAGGAGGTCGTCTATGAACCTCCGATAAAGTCTGAGTTGGGATAATCGTCTACTAAACACGTACCTATCCTCCCACTCAGCCATAAACAGGTTGGCGAGGCTGGGAGCATATTTATCTCCCATAGCCACGCCAACCTGCTGGGAGAAGTGCCCATTCCACCAAAAATAATTATGCGACATGCAGAAGGTCAGGACCTGTCCCAAAAAACGCTTCTGCACGCCGGGAATGTCCTCTCTCCTACTTAATGCCCAATTCAGCGACAAAGATGCATCCTCGTGCTGAATGATCGTATACAGTGAGGCCAAATAGGTCTCGGCCGTGGGGTTGAGATGGACCTCACTCAAGCGTTGAAGGAGGTCAGTGGTATCTCTAAGATATGCCCTAGTGGCCTTCACACTCGGCTGGAGAAATTTGTCCAAATGTTCTCCAAGCTTCGCCGTAACTGATCCTATCCCATTCATGATAGGACGTGCTGGAGGTGATTTAGCATCCTTATGGATTTTAGGTAACATGTAGATTACTGGAATCCTACAGGCGCTCGGAACCAGATATGGGCATTTAGGTTTAGGGCATTAGTGACATATCCCCACTCAACCAGTAGGCTAAGTTGTTCCTTGTACTTATCCGTAGGATCAATGGTGAGTCTCTCATAGGTAGAGCGGTCCCCCAGCATACCAGTTAGTTGTTCATGGTAAAAGGTCTTTTCCATGATAACAACCCCCCCCTGTCAGCTTGGCGTTTATTAATGTTGTTCCTCTTTTCCAATGATCGAATTCCCTCATTAATATATTTTGGATTGACCGTCTTTCACCGTTGGTCTATATCCTTCAACACCAGATTTTTGAAAACTTCTATATAATGATTGCTAGAATTTTGGGGATTAAATATAGATTTGTTCTTTAAGCCACTATCCACTTTCCCCAAGGACACCGTTACATTATTCCTAGGGGCTACTGGATGGCTCAAAAAATATATTTTAATATTCAGAGTCCGTATAAATTTGTGTGTATCAATAAACACTTCAAATTGAGCATTTTTTTTGGGTGCACATTTAAGACCCGGATTCAATATGTTGCGCTCTTTCGGATTTAATTCTATCTTACTTAGATTGTAAATGCCAGTATTTGTGTCCCTCATTCTTTTTCTTGGATTGTCGAGGTTGTCCTGCTCGACATCCCCTTCATCTCTTGGTGGTCTCTCAGTTTTAAAATAGTTTTAATTTATATAAGGGAGTAAAAGCCCGCTTGTTTTAATGAATGTGAAGGAGAAATCTCCATTGGGCAACAGATTAGTGTTATCTGAATAAATGTTCCGGTTTATATATTGACATTGTTAACTGAGTTTAAGTGCTTAATTACATTGTAACATTGATGTATGGTGCGAGCGGGGACACAGGGAGTGCACAGGCGCAGGAGTGTCATTTCCGCCCATAAGAGGAGCGGAGGGTATAAAGGAATGATTGCCGTGCCGTATAGCTAATCCCATGATTAAGTCCTCGTGACGAAACATGTCGGGGCGTGGCTATACGGCAATCGAGTACGTATGACGTAGGACGCTGTGACAGAGAGCGCCATATGAGGAAGTGGGGAAGCGAGTCCAAGGAACACCAGGGATCGGGTGAGACTGGTATCAGAGAGCGCAGTACCTGGGTCCGCCGTGACCACCATACGTTGGTTTTACTGTTTGGAGTTATTGCTGTGACAGTCTGCTGTGCTGCACTTTTTGGCTTGAAGTGAATTTTAAAGATGTGAGTTTAATGGTGGAGGAGAGTGTTATTTTAATAAATATGATTACGTTATTGCACTATTGGATCACTTTCTTTTTTTCATGTGGAGAGAACTTCTTACTATTATACTCTGGATATGTAAAGGTGAACCATTGGAGACCATTTACTCTCCCCCTTCTGTGTGGGACAAAGCTTTAAAGCCTAACACGAGAGTGTGGGCGAAAGGAGCTGGTGAGTTTATTAACCTAAGGGGAGTGAATTCACAGTCGCAGAGGTGCGGTGGAAGAGTGTTTTGAATTGAAGATCTACACTGTATCACGTCACGGATTAATATTATTGAACATTGATTTATCCCACATTTATGAACCTTTTTTACACTGGTTTATTTATTTTTTCCTTAAACACTTTTTTGTTTGTGCACAGATGTTTTATTCACTTAATTGTTTATGCGCATAAATTTTGTGGATCTGGATCACATAGTTTTGATGCACAGGAGTGGAAAGGAGTGAATATATTTAATATTATTAGTTTATTTAGTTTTAGTTCTTTCAGCGCTGCTATTTGAATTCATTATTGGTTGGGGCTAGATTTTGGTGAATTAAATTTGTGCACATAAACTAAAAGCTGTGTAAATTCCAGAAAATGTACTCTAGTTTGTAGACGCTTTAACTTTTGCGCAAACCAATAAATATAAGCTTATTGACTTTTTTTTTTTACCAAAGACATGTGGCTGAATACATTTTGGCCTAAATGTATGACTAAAATTGAGTTTATGGGATTTTTCTTACAATAAAAAGTAGAAAATATCAATATTTTTCAAAATTTTCGGTCTTTTTCCGTTTATATCGCAAAAAATGAAAATGGCAGAGGCAATCAAATACCATGAAAAGAAAGCTCTATTTGTGGTAAAAAAAAGGACACAAATTTTATTTGGGTACAATATTGCATGACCGCGCAATTACCGGTTAAAGCAACGCAGTGCCAAATTGTAAAAAGTCCTCTAGTCTTTAGGCAGCCAAATGGTCCAGGGCTTAAATGGTTAATGCATTCTATGCAATAAGGTGAAAAACCTACTCTCATGCTGCAGCCCCCCCCCCCCGCCTTCTGTTTTACTTACTGGAAAGCCATCATTCTTCGGCCGGGAACAAGCATACCAGCTCTAGCTGGTGTCTTGTGTCCTGATTGGATAGATTGATGGTAGTGCAGCCATTGGCTTCTGCTGTCAATCAAATCCAATGATGCGGCGCCAGGGGGCGGGGCAGAGTCCTGCATTCTGTGAATGGCCACAGATGCAGGACTCGAGAGCGCACCCGCACGGGTGTCCACCTTAGAAGATCGCTTCTCCGGCGTGGATACTCTGTGAGGGGAGGAGCCAGGAGCACTGCTGAGGGACCCCAGAAGAGGTAGATCGGGGCCACTCTGTGCAAAACGAACTGCACAGTGGAGGTAAGTATGACATGTTTGTTTAAAAAAAAAAAACAAAAAAAAACAAAAACAAAGCTTTACAATCCCTTTTAAGGGTGATGAAAAAATAGTGAAACAAAATCTTGTTGATCCACCAAAATCCTTCATCAAAAGTGATCTGTGCCAATTCCACTCTCTTAAGAATAAAGCTCACCAGATGCTGTTGTCATTTTCTCTCGTGTCTGGCAAATATCACCTTTTTAGATGTTATTGAAGAGCCAGGTATTTCAGGTAACAAGGCCAAATTACACAGCACAAGCACTGTGCGGTTATTCATACTTTAATGCAGGGGTCTCCAAACTATTGCCCATCAGTTGTTCAGGAACTACAATTCCCATCATGCCTAGTCATGTGTGTGCATGTCAGATTTTTACAATGCCTCATGGGACGTGTAGTTCCACAACAACTGGAGGGCCGTAGTTTAGAGTTCCCTGCTTTAAAGGAACAGGATCCATTTTTTTTTTTTTTTTTTTGGGTAACGAACACTTTAAGGGCAGATGCTACATGAATCATTTGCCTTAGTCTAGATGGCCATGGCCAAAAATGCTTGGGGTGTTTTTTATAGTGCTTTCTCAACAAAATAAAGCATGCAGACATGATGAATGGATGGGTGTGTTTTGCTTTCAATGTTAAGAATGAATTAAATGGCATTTTCAGTTTGTGGTGCTCAGATGCAGTAGAGTTCTGCTGTACTTTTGTATCAGTAATAAGTGCCCCCATTGTGATACCTTCCCAGTATACCACAATTTCTAGGTTACTTTACCATTAAGCAGAGTTCCACCCATTTTTTTTTAGTTTATTAAAAGTCAGTAGCTACAAAAAAGTGTAGCTGTTGACTTTTAATAAACACATTCACCTGTCCCATGGTCCAGTGATGTGGCCACCCAGAGCCTCGCTCTTCTCCGCTGCGCCGTCATAGCAAATGTGGGCACCCAGCCGTGATAGCTTACGGCTTCAAGGCGGGACACGCGCTGCAATCTATGGGCCAGGCAATCTTCTGGGACCTGTGATGTGTCCCAGATGATTGGAGGGAGGGTTCGCCTGGGGGGAGAGGAGTTGCCGCCTAGGCGGCCGAGAAGCAGAAGGAAGAAGTGGAACAGGAAGTCCCTCTAAAGAGAAGGTACCCACTCCCCCCGAGGAAAAATTACATGCCACATGTGGCATGTAAGGGGGGTGAGGAGTGCTTAAAGCAGAAGTTCCACTTTTGGGTGGAACTCGGCTTTAAGAGACTAGTACACTTTTTCCTTAAAGTGGACTCAACATTTTAATTTAACCCTTTCGCTGCCAGGCCCCGTGCTCCATTTTCTACACTCAGATGGCCAGACCATTTTTGCAAATTTTTCCTTTTGCTTTTTTATTTTTCACATATAGCTTTCAGAGTTTGTCAAAGACCCCCCCAAACCATATATTTTCTGAAAGCACATGATCAGTAGAATAAGAAGGTGCTGATTTTTTTAGACCCCGCGGTATTTGCGCAAATGTTTATCAAACCAATATATTTGCAAAGAATACACTAAAATCGTTATTGGCAGATAAAAACACAGTAAATTTTACAAAATTCCTACTAAATATAAAAGCTTAACCTCTACTGAATTAATAAATTACAAATATTTGTAACTTTTTAAATTGCGCCTTTTTGCGAAATGGTGAAAATTGAACAGACGCAAAAGTGTAAATATCCAAATTTCTCTAAATATCTTGAGGTTTTCTTTTTTCCTTACAGCTTTTAGAATTTGTGAAAGACCCCCACAACTATATATTTTCTGAAAACATATGACCTCTAGAATAAAAAGGTGCTACTGATTTTTTAGACCCTGCGGTATTTGCGCAAATGTTTATCAAACCAATATATTAGCAAAAAATATACTAAAACCTTTATTGGCAGATAAAAACACAGCTAATTTTACAAAATTCCTGCTAAATCCCTACTAAATATAAAAGCTTAACCTGTATTGAGTTAATAACAATGATTTGTAAATCTTAAATTGCGCCTTTTTGGGAAATGGTGAAAATCTGAGGTACACCAGTTTTAGAAAATCTGGAGGTTTTCCTCTTTTCACTTACAGCTTTCAGAATTTTTAAAAGACCCCCCCCCCCCCCAAAACCATACATTCTCTGAAAGCACATGGCCAGTAGAATAAAGATAAGGTGCTACTGATTTTTAAGGCAGCACGATTATTTGCACAAATGTTTATCAAAACAATATTTTCACTAAAGATACACTAAAATCATTAATAATGCACATAAACGCAACATAACTTACAAAATTGCTACTAAAGCCTCGTTCACATATGGCATACTAAAGTGTACGCCCATAAAGGGCCATGTTTACCCGGTGTGTTCCATGCATCCCGTACAGGCAGTCCCATTTTTATGTCAATTGGGATGCAACGGCTGCACAGGCATAGCTGCTCCCAATCTGACATCAGTGTGGGTGTGGGTACATTACCCCAAACGCAGACAGTGTGAGCTCAGGAACATGCTTGTGGACCTACATGGATGTTAAATTGGGAGCAATGGCTGTTCGTGCAGGTGTTACATCCCAAATGACATCAATGGGACTGCCTGCACAGAGATGCATGGAACACCTGTGCATCCCTGTATGCTGTGTTTGCCCTGTGTTAACAAGGCCTTAGGGGCCCCTTTCACACAAGCACACCGATTGGATCTGCCTGTCTGTTTTTTTTAGGCGGGCCCAATCGGACTACCCATTGTTCTCTATAGAGAGGCTGATGTGAATGGACATGTGTCCGTTCACACCCGCCTACATCTGTTTAAGTCCAGTCTACTAAAAACAGAGGCATGGGGATCCCATACCCCATTCATCTAGCAGATCGGATGGTATCCGATGGAACTGGACAGGCGGTCTGTTTCCATCCGACCGCCCCATAGTGAATAGCAAGCTGTGTCAGTGTCTGCTCTGCATCCGCGGAGCGGATGCGGACCTGTCATCCGCCTGCTCAGCAGGGATCAGCAGATAGATCCCCCGTTGAGCAGGCAAATCTGCTTGACAGAGTCTGCTCCATGTGAAAGGGGTCTTACCAGGAGTGGCCGGTCTATTAGGAGCACTGCCCCCCCTTGCAGGGTGCCGGACTCATACGTTTGCATGAGGTTTTTTTTTTCAAGCCACATGATTAGAGCCTAAGGCTATAATTGACTTGAAAAAGGTTGGGCTCAGGGCGCAGAGCATTGTACCACGAACCCACCCACTTCTGACAATAGCAAATTAACATTCACTATTGTCTTCCGGCTTCTCCTCCTGGCCAATCAGCACGGATAGGGTGGGCCGGGAGGAGAAGCTGAGAAAGCCGTGGAGTGGTGAGTGCGGTTGCGGGGAGTGGGGGGGGGTTTGCAACATTGTGGAGGGTTGAGTGCAGGTGGACCTATGGAGTCTTTTTGTTTGTTTAAAAAAAAAGTTTTACTTTTTTACTTTTTTTTTCTTTAGTTATTTTTTACTTTTGTTTTTTATTATTTCTTTTTTTTTGGGTGGTGGGGGGCTTTAGTGAGATATCAGAGGTCTAAACAGACCCCCATATCTCTATTTCTGAGACAGAGAAAGGGCTTGAAGAGAGTCCCTTTCTCTGTAGCTCTTTACTTGAATGAATGAGGAATCTGTATAGAGGTTCCGTTCATTCGGAAAATTAGTCTGATACATTGTAACACTCGCGGTTACAATGTCTATATTCACACTGCCTATAATCATTGTACTGCAGGGGGGAGCTTAGTAAACACATGTTTACTGAGCCCCATCTTCACCCCCCCCCCGCGCTCTCCAAGCTGACAGATCATGGAGATCTGTCCAAGGAGATAATGCTGGTGGTGGGAGGGAAGGAGAGAGCGGCCATGAATCGGGGTGCGGGGGCAGTTGGGGGGTGATCTGCCCGGACACATCTGGATCCCCCCCAAGCCCCATGCAGCACCTGAAACTGGCGGGAGCGGCAGAGGAGGGATGGTGGCTGCGGGGATCCGTTTTGAGAGGGGGGGAGAGAATCAGTGCTGGGGGGGAAGAAGAGAGGTGAAGGGGATTGGAGAGGGGGGGCAGTTTAAGATGAAAGGGAGCGGCAGGAGGTGGAGTGGCAGGGGACAGGGAAGCGGTGGCATGGGTGGGGATCGGACGGTCACATTAGGGGTTAATAACTGATCATTGGGTTGTAATTCGCTGATCAGAGTTATAGAATTGTTCAGCAGAGTCTGCTGAACAATTCTAATATAAGCTTATGGTTATTGAAGTGACCATAACCTTAGAGAGGGAGAAATGAGGTCTGTACTGACGTGGCCACCTACAGGTACTTCTGTAGGTCCGTACGGCGTACAGACTTGGTAGTTAAAGGGTTAAAGCCATCCTTTGAATTTAAATGTGTTTAATGTATCATTGACAGTTTTTTATTAAAATAAACAAGGAAGGAAGAAAACAAGTATATTGCTATTCAATACATTTCTAAAGTTTGTTTATTTTTTTTTCTTATTGCATTGTAATATGGCATATTCACCAATATGCATGTTAAAATGCAAGAGGTAACTTTGCATTACTGAGAAAAAGCAATATATCAAATTGTTTCTACATTCAAAGATGATTACAAAATGATCTGCATAACGATGAGTGTTGCTGAGAATTTAATTTTTTCATTATTTTAGTATTGTGCTTTATATGCACTCATTTATACTAGGAGTGTATATACTCATTTATACTATACAACATTTAAGTTAAGGTACTATATAAACAAGAACTAATGCGCAAAACCACAATGTGGGCCAGAAAATCTTGAAACTGACGGTGAACCACCCGATGGAGAGCCGCCAACATAGACAGGTCCACTCTATTCCCCCAAAAATCAATTAAATATAAGATACGTGGCGCTAATCCATCAATCAGTATTACTACTACAAATATAAAGTGTAATGGGAAGATCAAAATCCCACCTTCTACAATATATGTCTTGGAGGAAGTACCCAACAAGTGTTATCATACACAGATGGATAAAAATTGGTAAAGGCACAATTCTACAGCATGGAAAAATTAATAAAAATCTATAGATATAATGTCAATGCTTAATAAAAATATTCCCTCACTAAGTGAAAACAAACTATTAAGCAATGTGAATCTGTGCACAAATATTATAGAGCTGACTTTTCAAATAAAATAATCAGAACCAAAATTCATGTAGAAGTGATGAATCAATACCTTACAGATAGATCATTACCTCATAAATGATCACTGTAAGTGAAATAAAATGTATTGCTGTTGATGGTGACTAATATAGTGGCCCTTAAACGTGAGCTAGCATAAATAAATATTAAAGTGCCAAATAGTGCAGAAAAATTCATAAATTCAGCAAAAATGTGCAATAATTGATAAATAACCTGATGAAAATTCCAATCGTACCATGAATAATAATAAAAAGTGATATACAAATATTAATTAATTCTTTATGTTAGGGCAGCCAATCCCACCACAGAGATGCTGTCCCAAAACGGTGCCAATAGTGCAAATAAAGTCCATATAAAGTGCAATAGTGGTGAGTGTTTTCCACAGCAAAGTCTTTAAACACAGTGCAAAAACATGTGTGGTGACTGGTGATTTTTTCTTCTATGCACATTTAGTGCATCTCCCAGATGTTTCCCCCAGCCTCTCACCTCCAGAAGCGACCCCCAATGGGCCAAGTAGAGCGGGTGGATAATAGCTAGGAGAGGATGTGTTCCCTGCAGCGTGTCTTTAAGCCTCAAATGAGTCTGTCTCTCATCCACAGCTCCCAGTATTCTCAGCGGTCCCAGCAATATAATCAAGAACAGAGGAGAGGTCTCATGGTGTAGTATTTAAAACCACATTTATTTGGAAAAAACATAGTAACTTACATTAAAATAAGCAGCATACGGTAGATGTGAGCAAAGCTTCCGGGTTCGGCCGTCCCCAAGAAGCGTCGGCACCTGACTCTTCTTGGGGACGGCCGAACCCGGAAGCTTTGCTCACATCTACCGTATGCTGCTTATTTTAATGTAAGTTACTATGTTTTTTCCAAATAAATGTGGTTTTAAATACTACACCATGAGACCTCTCCTCTGTTCTTGATTATATTGCTGGGACCGCTGAGAATACTGGGAGCTGTGGATGAGAGACAGACTCATTTGAGGCTTAAAGACACGCTGCAGGGAACACATCCTCTCCTAGCTATTATCCACCCGCTCTACTTGGCCCATTGGGGGTCGCTTCTGGAGGTGAGAGGCTGGGGGAAACATCTGGGAGATGCACTAAATGTGCATAGAAGAAAAAATCACCAGTCACCACACATGTTTTTGCACTGTGTTTAAAGACTTTGCTGTGGAAAACACTCACCACTATTGCACTTTATATGGACTTTATTTGCACTATTGGCACCGTTTTGGGACAGCATCTCTGTGGTGGGATTGGCTGCCCTAACATAAAGAATTAATTAATATTTGTATATCACTTTTTATTATTATTCATGGTACGATTGGAATTTTCATCAGGTTATTTATCAATTATTGCACATTTTTGCTGAATTTATGAATTTTTCTGCACTATTTGGCACTTTAATATTTATTTATGCTAGCTCACGTTTAAGGGCCACTATATTAGTCACCATCAACAGCAATACATTTTATTTCACTTACAGTGATCATTTATGAGGTAATGATCTATCTGTAAGGTATTGATTCATCACTTCTACATGAATTTTGGTTCTGATTATTTTATTTGAAAAGTCAGCTCTATAATATTTGTGCACAGATTCACATTGCTTAATAGTTTGTTTTCACTTAGTGAGGGAATATTTTTATTAAGCATTGACATTATATCTATAGATTTTTATTAATTTTTCCATGCTGTAGAATTGTGCCTTTACCAATTTTTATCCATCTGTGTATGATAACACTTGTTGGGTACTTCCTCCAAGACATATATTGTAGAAGGTGGGATTTTGATCTTCCCATTACACTTTATATTTGTAGTAGTAATACTGATTGATGGATTAGCGCCACGTATCTTATATTTAATTTAAGTTAAGGTGATCATGTTGAAAAGTTGGAGCTGCATATGGCAGTATAAATTGCTCATGATATTGGCTGTATATGTGTAATATGCTAGAACTACAGTAATTTTCTAGTATAGGTCATGTAATGTACTGGATTATTTAAATGAATTAGTAGTAAAATGTGGCTTTTTATTTAAATGGTGGTTACAATATGTTTTCAGATATCAGAAAAGCCCTTAGAAATGTACTAAACCCAGAACTAGAATTCTATATAATATGTATAATATTGCAGCTTACTTGTTATTAGATTTAATGGCAGCATTCGTTTTTAGTCTTTTTCCCTCTGTTTTCACCTGGTAATCTGGCCAGTAACACACCACCTGTATTAGAGTGCCCCCATTCTGGATGAAGAAGCAACAGACGCCTTTGGACAGCAGAATTGTAAATCTGGGGAGAGGGGAGTGTTAGATGAACAAACAGATGTAAATACACTAACAAATTTAAGGCAAACTCCAGGTCACACTTTAGAGGCAGTTACAGCAAAGTGTTTGTTTTTTTTCCTGCCGGGATCAAGGTTTTACCTAAAGGTTGATTATTGTAAGCACCCCTATCGGTATTAAATTATTTGTCTCAGCTATGTAACTGCTACATCTGAAGGACCGCATGTTCTGTTGAAAATCAACAGACTTGCTGGCCATATCGCTAGGTAAAAATAAAAGAGAGAAATCCAAAAAAAGAAAACGAATGCAGCCATCACATCTAGGAATTAATATGCTGCAATATATAATAAATGTTTGCTCTTGGTTAGAATACTGCTTTAAAGATGAATTCCAGGTGTGGATTTTTTTTTTTTTAATACATTGGTCCAAGCTGTGCCAATGTAACTATGTCTTTACCATACATGGCCAATGCCCCGGAAGCTGTAAGTCACTGAAATACACACTTCTACTCTATTGATCTCCACTTGCTTCTGGGTCCCATGCTGAACTGAGGGCCTGCTGAATTCTGAACACAGAAGGTTGACTGTTTAGCATGGGTGCCATTCGAAGTAAGCTTTATATTTTTTGAATAAATGCAAAACGTTCTCTGAACGAGGTAGAGAGGCAGGGCATGACGTCACTAGATATACTTATGGTGCACATATAGAGTAAAAAGCTAAGTAGGATGGAGAAAACGAAATTACACCTAGGATGAATAAAAGTTCTTTACAGAGTCGTACTAAAATTTTTTGGTTGAGCAGCAACATGAGCAGACACCCTTGTCCATGTTATTACATTTGAGTGTCATTGTGCGTTTACAGATGTTTCCCTTTGCTATAGAAGTGCTTCGGCTCCAGTGGCGGCTGGTGAAGTTTTAGGATGGGGGGAACGCCAGACCCACCCTTCCTTTTTGACCCCTCCCACTTCTCATAAACCCCACCCTTATATAAATCACCCGCTCTGTCCCCTGTATTCCAATTGCTTCCATCCATAGTGTTAGGAGTATACAGCCTCAGCATCACAGGACAGAGTATATAGCTCAGCCTCACAGATCAGGGTATATAGCTCAGGGTATACAGCTCAGCCTCACAGATTAGGGTATACTGCTCAGGGCTCGCGGCTCTGGGCTCTGACAGTGGCACCCCCCCCATGGAGCTTGTGGTTCTAGGCTCCTAAAGCACCCCCCTCCGGAGCTCATGGCTCTAACAGCACCCCATCGTGCATCTTGTGGCTCTGACAGGATCCCCCCCGCGGGTCGTCAGGCACTTACCGCCGGGCTGGTATCCTCTCCAAGTGCTCCTGTGTCTCCACCAGAGCAGAGGCTGTGGCAGGGGGTATCCTTTCTCCAGTCCAGCGCATCCATCCAATAGGAAAGCCTGGTGCTTTGGCCAATCGGAAACAGGTCTGACACCCTACCTCCTGATTGGCGGGAAGGAACATTAGTGAAAATAGCGAAAATTAATTCGCTATCGTCACACAATTGGGTGGGATCGGGACGCACTCTCTGTGCCTGAGCCCACCCTATTTTGAAGCCTATTAAAGCCTGTGGCTCTAATTAGATGCTTCAAAAAACACACTCCCCGCCAAAAGATTCCATGCATCAGGCATCCTGAAAGGGGCCAGGCGCACAGATGGGGGGGCGCCCACAATGCACGGGCCGCCACTGTTCGGCTCCATGCCATAAGATAATTAGCATCTTTAACAAGGTGGCTGAAAGTGTAGTAATTATCGCAGTAATGACCAATCTGATTTTGGTCAGGAATATAATGAAATTTGGCTATATTTGGGTTATTTCAGTGTTTAAAATGGTCAGAATTTGAGCTATGTGTCACTGCTAAACAAAAAGTAAACTTTTTCTATTTGTGTTCTAGTTGGATAATGCAGATGAACAAGCAGCCCAGATTCGGCGAGAACTTGATGGACGTTTACAAGTTGCAGAACAAATGGCGAAGGTAAATGGACACATACTGTAGGTATTCTTTGTCAGGAGTGTTTTGAATGATTTCTCAAGGAAGAAAAAAACTATTTCCAAACTTGAAACAAGTGCATCAACATTCACTCTATGAAAGTTGGTTACAAACCTAAAAATTGATGCAAAAAAAATAAAACCATAATAGCTTCCTTTCTTAATGCTTGTCTCTTTTAACTGCATTAAAGTCAAACAAGGCTCTAAGCAGGTTATTAGCTTTTCTGTAGGCAATAGAGAGAAAAATGGAGGAGGGTGGTGCATTGGTGATTCACAGTATAGAGGTGATGGCAGTGAAGGACCGGAGCAGTACAGTAGGGAGCAGTATGGGGTAAAATGGGGGTGGTGCTGATGGCAGATTAGAGGAACAGTGCAGGAGAAAAGGAGAAGGCATTTCAAATGGACTAGAAGGAGCAGGGAGTACAGGGAGCTCTCAAATGTGGTTAAAAGAGCAGTACAGAGAGGCACTAGAGGAATGTGAGAGGAGAAGTATGTAGGTGTGCTCAAAGCTGTCAAGAGGAGAGCAGTACAGGTAAGACTTGAAGGCAGACAGAAGCAAAAAGGGAAGGGGGAGTTGGACTTGAATGAATGTAGCAGTTTGGCTGTGTGCTGGAGAATGAGGCAGTACAGGGGGAGCTGGACAAGAAGAGCAGAATGGGCCACACAAATATACAATAGTTTCCATTTTCGGATGATGTATTGCACAGTGCTCCGTGAGATGTTCAAAGCTTCAGATATTTTTTTTTATAACCTAACCCTGCTTTAAACTTCTCCACAACTTTATCCCTGACCTGTCTGGTGTGTTCCTTGGCTTTCATTATGTGGTTTGTTCACTAAGGTTCTCTAACAAACCTCTGAGGGCTTCGCAGAACAACTGTAGTTATACTGAGATTAAATTATACACAGGTGGACACTATTTATTTATTAGGTGACTTCTGAAGGCAATTGGTTCCACTAGATTTTACTTGGGGGTATCGCAGTAAAGGGGGCTGAATATGAATGCATGCGTACAGATTGTTTTTGTAAAAACAATTTGAAAACTATCATTTTTCTTCCACTTTACAATTATGTGCCACTTTGTGTTGGTCTGTCACATAAAATTCCATTAACATACATTTAGTTACATTGTAACATGACAAAATGTGGAAAGTTATGAATCATTTTTAAGGCACTGTACATTTTTATAGGTGCCTTATTGCATCACTCTTGTTTCATCACTTTCCTATGTCACAGCGAGGTAGTGACAGGAAACAATGAATGCAAAATAGAGCATTATCTAACCAATAATAAGCCCCAGCTTGGTGGATGTTTTCTCACTTTAATCCAGCCCTTTACTGTATGAGAAGTAGAATTTCGCACCAGTATAGGTTGCTGTGTGGGTGAAGTCCCTATAATTTTAAGGCTTCATGCACATCGCTGTTTTAAAATACTTCTTATGCTAGATCTTTCTGCGCATTTTAGGCATATGGCATTTAGAAGCGTATGTATATAAATTGCAGTTAGCTTGTCTAAGTGCAGATTTGGGTATTGTTGATGCCCTTGAACACTGCTCTAAAATACAAACCTGAACGCCATAATGTGCTTTAGCATGGAGCTGCATTCGGAGGCTTAACAATAAAAGAAAAATGGCTTTATAAGCAGCATTTCTTTCTGTCTGTGTGCATGACGCCTGACAGTGATATTGGACTTGTATTGTAACAGCTTGGCATCGCTATGGAATTTGGAATATTTTGGTATGCTGTATAACGCGAAAGGTTAAAGTAAGGTGCCCTCCACTGAACCTATGTGTGACCTAGTAGTGCACTCATGGAACACAAGCTATTTACATGTCTCATTTCATTACATATCCCAAAAATTTGAAAATTTTTCCTAATTTCAGGAGAGTAGGCAGAGCCATACATGAAGACAAATGAATAACTTTAGTTCTAAAAAAGCTCTTCTGTTCTATGTCCCAGTGGGGAGCTTTATAGACCACCTCACCATAACCTGTCAGATTGTAGTTTCTCATCGGTCCCCAAGCCCTATTCTAAAGAAGCTCTTCTTTCTGTGCACTGAAAGATTCTTAACAAACAAGCCTGGAACAGCTGTATGCCGATTGGAATACGTAGCTCTATAATATTCTAAATTTGTGCTTTATACTAGTGTTTTCAGATGTACGTCCTGTATGTGCTGTTAGCTATGGAAAATAAAGAACTAATTTGCTTCTATCCACCATCCTAATATAAGGAATAATCATATAATTTTGGGGATCTATAATGGAATGAGACAAGAATTTTCTCTGTTCCAAGAAGGTTCTACTGTGTTACGTATGGTTCAGTTGCATGGAAGCTAAAAATCACTCCAGGAAAACCCAACATTGCACTAGACAGGGGATTGGCAACCCATCGATCATGGGCAGGTGACGGGTAGATTGCGTCCCTTTCTTGCCCACCCATGGACTGCTCCTCCCACAAATGGCAGTGGTGCAGGGAAGCCCGCTGTGCTGCAAGATGGGGGACCAGGGGAGCACAGGGGGGGGGGGGCCCAGGCAGAAAAAGGAAGAAGAAATGGGACAGGAGAGAGGTGGGGCACCATTTACTAGAACTGATCTCCAGTAGTTCCCCATTGCAGCAGATATAAGATGGCTCCTCCTCCTTCCACCTGTTGGCTATCAGCTGCCACAGGGAGGAGCTAGAGGGGATTGGTTCCAGTAAATTCTGCCCCACCTGTCCAGATTTCCCTTCCTTCTGCTGTCATATACCCCTGTGTGCTCCCCTAGTATGCCCCCCCCCCCCGCCCGCTTCGATGTGCTGCATCAGGGGATTGTTTCAGAATGGAGAGTGGGGAAAGGGCCCAGGTTGCAATCCTGATTGTTGAGCTATTGTATTACATTAACCACATAAGGACCGGAAGGATTTGCCCCCTTAATAACCAGGCCATTTTTTGCAATATGGCGCTGCGTCAATTAACTGGCGATTGTGCCACTCTGTACCCACACAAAATTAATGTCCTTTTTTTCCCCACAAATAGAGCTTTTTTTTGGTGTTTTATCACCTCTGCGTCTTTTTTTTTTTTTTTTTTTCCTTGCGTTATAAATAAAAAGTGACAATTTTGAAGAAAACTTTTTTTTTACTTTTTTCATCACTTTAGGCCAATATATATTCTTCTACGTATTTTTGGTAAAAAAAAAATCGCAATAACCGTATATTGATTGGTTTGCACAGAAGTTATAGCGTCTACAAAATAGGGGATAGATTTATGGCATTTTTATTATTTTTTTAAATTGTTTTTATTTATTTATTTTTTTACTAGTAATGGCGGTGATCAGCGATTTTTAGCAGGCCTGCGGCAGACAGATCGGACCATTGACATTTATACACTGATTACTGTATAAATGTCACTGGCAGGGTAGGGGTTAACACTAGGGGCCGATCAAGGGATTAAATGTGTTCCCTCATGTGTGTTCTAACTGTGGGGGGAGGGGACTGCCTGGAGGAGGAGACCGATCGCTGTTCCTAAATTTTAGGAACAGCAGATCTGTCTCTCCCCGACGGAAAAGAGATCTCTCTGTTTACATTGACAGATCTCAGTTCTGTCTGTCAGGAGCGATCGCACGTGGCCATGATGGTGATTAGCCCAGGGGAGCCAACCTGTTGCAGTATAACTGCGACAGCTGGTCCTTAAGTGGTTAAAAGAGACGTGCTGGATTAAAAAAAAAATAATAATAATACTTCTTATACTCAGCTAGGTGGATGCAGCATCAGTCCCCCGTGGCCGTTGATTGCTCAGTTCTCAGTCTTCAGTGAGCAGAGAGCTGGTGACTCAGTCACTCACTGGAGAGCTGGACTGGAGGGGGCAGGAGCAGCTGGCTCAGGCGCTCAGCAGCGTGCTGAGAGGCTGAGCTAGCTTCCGGTCAGGCACCTGGGTGGGTCCCGCCATTAAGGTCGGGATCCCTCCAGAGTCTGGACCAACTGAGTGATGTCAGCTGACAGCGGAGAAATATGGCCAAAAGAGTTTTGGCCCTACTTCCTAATCATTTGATGCTTATCCCCGCAATTTGCAATATTTGGCAATAAATAAAGCATAATTTAAGTATTGTGCACACTGTCTCCTAATATCAAGCCTAGTGGTGAAGAGACTGGTGGTGTAGGAATTGCTTTATGTATTGTATGTGTGTTATTTGGAGGGTGCAAGGCATGCAGTATCCTTGACTTCATACCCAAACCATTTAAAATGTGTTTTTTGTTTCTTTTTAAATTGCTGTTTCATTTGTTTCAGATTTGCTTAAGATTAGCTCTTGAATATAATTTATTGTAATGCTTTCTTTCCTATTTCTCTGTTAAAATTATTTTTTGAAGGAAAGGAAATTTCCAAAGTTCTTAACAAAGGAAATGGAGAGTATGTTTATAGAAGAGTTGCGAGCATCGGTGAACTTACTAATGGCCAACCTAGAAAGTCTTCCAGTGTCTAAAGGTGGTCCAGAATTTAAACTACAGAAGTTAAAACGTTCACAGAACTCTGCATTTCTTGACATTGGAGATGAAAATGATGTCCAGCTATCAAAATCAGACGTGGTATTGTCATTTACTTTAGAGGTAGGAATTTGAGAGAGGGTTACAACCTAAAACGAACAGTTCTTTCTGTGTATGGGATTTCTGCCACTCTGTAGTCAGAAGGGAGACATTCCTGTACATTGTTGTAGGTTTGTCCTGTTTCACCTCCTCTAAAGTAGTCACTAAAAGGACCTGCAAATCTTATATATGTTGTCAAAATGTTTTTTTTATAATGTCTTCTACATGTTAATTAGAGGCGTTTACCAGAACATGGCACTCATTCAAGAAGATATCATTTTCCCCATCATAGTCCCAAATAGACATCTCTTGCAAGATTATATGCATACTGGGGTTGATTTACTAACATAGTAGAGTATGTTCACTTTCATAGTTAATAGTCACTTAGGTGAAAATTTACTTTGCAACTATTTTGGATGGCATACTAGCACATTATGAAAGACTTGCCTGTAAAAGGGATCCCTCCAGTGGTGCGCTGTCACTGCTGACAGGGCTTCAATCCTCACCTGGTCTTCCTTCTGTGTTCCAGCCCTTTGGCTGAGCCATGATGAGGTCACCTTCATGCATGCACACGGGAGCCAAGCCACGATTGCAACACAGTGCTCTGAATGGATGGCATACTCCCATTCCGAGCACAGTACGCATGCGCTAGTGATGTCATCGGTTACTAAAAACGTGAACATCTCCTAAACGGTGCACGTTTAGGAGGTATTTATTTTACCTACAGGTAAGCTTCATTATAAGCTCACCTGTAGGTAAAATTGCCAAGCATTGTTTTCTACCACTTTTAAATGAGTATATGAAAAATAAAGATACCCCTATCAGGTTTTTATTGCCCTTAGTGTTTGTATTGGGGAAAATACTCTCACCTCTTGTGTTATCAAACGTGAGTAGAAAATTTGTCAAGGGTCAGGTTTTGAATGCTTTCAAATAAACCTAAATATGTCAGCGCTAGCTCCTACATACAGACATACAAAAAAGTGATTCAATATGCCTCTCAAATATAAGTAAAACTTTTGTGATAGTGCTTAAATGAGATTAATAAAAAAAACATATTTACTGTATAAAAATTTAAATAGTGAAGTCCGTGATTCATCAACAATTCATAGTGCGTTGACCTCTTTCAACTCCCCAAAAACAACTCCACCACAAGCTCAATGTTAGCTTGAAACAGATTGAAGGCTCACCAGAATATATTGACCACTTATAAAAGTAGGTTATATGGCTCGTTTCCTCACAGGGCAAAATGAATGGGATGTCAAGTATACCTCTTTTTCCAGGTTGAAATAGTTTCACCAGCTCAGGATAGGAACAGGGCCTCTCAAGGTTGCTACTCCTCTCTCAGGATCCACAGCGCAACTCAGCTCAAATCATATAGACCTAAATCACACAAAGTCAGACTATAGGATTTGAGTTGGGCTGGGCTGAGGATTTTGTGATAATCTAAGGAGCACTTTTAAGTCACTTATGGAGAAGCCTCCCTGTTTAGTATATGCGGTTTATTTAAAGGGGCAGGATTCCATTATGGAGGCCTTTTATTGACTCTTATTTATTCGGCGTTTCATTCGCGTCTGGTGAGCCCTAATAATATCATATCATTTGCGGTTATATGATAAGTGAGAATATTTTGTTCTATATTTAATATTTGAGTAATGATGTACTACATGATGGTTTTCTATTTTAACACCAATTGGAGTATATTTGGAGAGAGACAAGGTTCTGGAGCGGAGAGTGAGGAGGTCTCTATGCACATACAAAAAATCCTGTTGGAATAGTCCAGAGTATGCAAGTTGATCGATGAGGAATGCTGTATGGCTTGTCTTTTTTTAATGCTTTTTTGGATTCTAATAAAGGTGATTTATATTGGCGTGTGGCCATCCCGACCTTTCTTCTTTACTCCAGACCACCTGCTATGTGTAGGGCCAGCACCCCTTGCTTGTGCAGTGGAGGTGGAACTTTAAGGGTGAAAAAAAATATATATAAAACATCCTTGAAAAAGTCACGTGACTGTGATGTAACGCGTGGGAGGAGTCAAGGACGCTCTGTGCAGATCAGCAGTTTCACACAGTGTACTGCACTGAATCTGCTCCTGTCTAAGGCGGCTGACTGCTATAGTAAAACCTGCATATGCCTTATCATTATAAGGCACACGTGAGTGGATTGAAGTTTGCCTGTGTACCTTGGTATCCTAACTATTGCACAATGATTGTTTTTTTTCTCTTATCTGCCTGTTTATGATTCTCACATTGGTTGTGAATAGAAACAAAAAACACATTGGTACTATCAATGAGCACCTTAATTAAGCAAGTGTTTTTAAACAGCTTTGCTAGTGATCAAAAGCTCTATACCAATCAGGATTCTACACCTGTATAATTGAACCTTCTGAATACATCCCTATATATTTATTTTTATGTGGATTTTTTATGTGAATTTTTTACACATTTGGTGTCACAAATTTTTTATAATTTTACACTATTTTGATTGCTGGATTTTTTAGGAATTTTTACTCACCGCTTGATTTATTTGACTATTTATATTTATTCTTATATATTCATTTTCATGCACATTGTGAAGTGCTTCAAATATCATTATTTATTCTTTGAACTTTAAGGGTGAATACCTTGAGCGGTGTACTACTTTCCTTTACATCTGATATTGTAATATTGTATAAGGGTTTTTTTTATATGGTGATTTCTTTAATGCTGAAATTTAAGTGATACTATAAAGATTATCACTGCTTCCAAGAAATACAGTACTAAGGAAGTGTTTTTTTTTCTCCTTTTTTTTAATTGTCAATTTTGAGCCAAGGACTAGGAATAGAGGAGAGTCTATTTTACCCGGGAGAAGAAAAAGTTTTTGACATCCCGTTCAATTTACCCTGTAGGGAAAAGCGCCACATGACCTACTTTTTATAGGCGGTTAATATATTCTGTTAAACCTTCAATCTGTTTCAGAGTCACAGTAAGCACGTGGTGGAATTGTTTTGGGCGAATTGAAAGAGGACTACAGTATGTGCTATCCATAGTATTACAATAATGGATCACAAACTTCACTATGTAAAATTTATATATTTTTTCCCTTTTTTTAATTAAGCGCTATATCACAAGCTATACAAAAGGATGGCAAGCTCCCTAATTTACAGCTAGCCTTTGCGGTAAGGTGCATATGGAAGGGCAATGCACATCGCAAATGGACACAAATTTGACAAAAAAGCGTTTGTTTGCATACATTTGCAAATATATATTCGGAAGCCACAGTGCCTACCTCAAGGCTCCTCTTTGTACTTCGGTCCTAAGTCCATATTATTGAGAGTCTCCAAGTTGGAGCATATACAGTATCTCACAAAAGTGAGTACACCCCTCCCATTTTTGTAAATCTTATATCTTTTCATGTGACAACACTGAATAAATTACACTTTGCTACAATGTAAAGTAGTAAGTGTATAGCTTGTATAACAGTGTAAATTTTCTGTCCCCTCAAAATAACTCAACACACAGCCATTAATGTCTAAACCACTGGCAACAAAAGTGAGTACACCCCTAAGTAAAAATGTCCAAATTGGGCCCAATTAGCCATTTTCCCTCCCGGTGTCATGTGACTCATTAGTGTTACAAGGTCTCAGGTGTGAATGGGGAGCAGGCGTGTTAAATTTGGTGTAATCACTCTCTCTCACTCATACTGGTCACTGGAAGTTCAACATGGCACCTCATGGCAGAGAATTCTCTGAGGATCTGAAAAAAAGAATTGTTGCTCTACATAAAGATGGCCTAGGCTATAAGAAGATTGCCAAGACCCTGAAACTGAGCTGCAGCACAGTGGCCAAGACCATATAGCGATTTAACAGGACAGATTCCACTCAGAACAGGCCTCTTCATGGTCGACCAAAGAAGTTGAATGCACATGCTCGGCGTCCTATCCAGAGGTTATCTTTGGAAAATAGACGTATGAGTGCTGCCAGCATTGCTGCAGAGGTTCAAGGGATGGGGGGGTCAGCCTGTCAGTGCTCAGACCATATGCCGCACACTGCACCAAATTGGTCTGAATGGCTGTCGTCCCAGAAAGAAGCCTTTTCTAAAGCTGATGCACAAGAAAGCCCGCAAACAGTTTGCTGAAGACAAGCAGACTTAAGGACATGGATTACTGGAACCATGTCCGGAGGTCTGATGAGACCAAGATAAACTTGTTTCAGATGGTGTCAAGCATGTGTGGCGGCATACAGGTGAGGAGTACAAAGACAAGTGTGTCTTGCCTACAGTCAAGCATGGTGGTGGGAGTGTATGGGCTGGGGCTTCATGAGTTTGGCCGGCACTGGGGAGCTACAGTTCATTTAGGGAACCATCAAGCCAACATGTACGGTGATATAGTGAAGCAGAGCATGAACCCCTCCCTTCAGAGACTGGGCCGCAGGGCAGTATTCCAACATAACGAACCCAAACACACCTCCAAGACTACCACTGCCTTTCCAAAGAAGCTGAGGGTAAAGGTGATGGACTGGTCAAGCATGTCTCCAGACCTAAACCCTATTGAGCATCTGTGGGGCATCCTCGAAGGGGGAGGAGCGCAAGGTCTCTAACATCCACCAGCTCCGTGATGTCTTCATGGAGGGGTTGAGTTGAGTCGAGTTATTTTGAGAGGACAGCAAATTTACACGGTTATGCAAGCTGTATACTCACTACTTTTATATTGTAGCCAAGTGTCATTTCTTCAGTGTTGTCACATGAAAAGATGTAATAAAATATTTTCAAAAATGTGAGGGGTGTACTCACTTTTGTTAGATACTGTATAGCAGTGGATAAATTAAAGGCACGTTTGCCTGGAGGGAGCCCACTCTTCCTTAAAGGCACATGCATACATTGGACACCAAGCAAGAGCACAACGGTGGCTGAAGGTGTCTAATGTGTCCCCACGCCAAATCCAGCAAACAAGCTATACAAAATGATGGCAACCACCTAAATTTATAACTATACTTTGCAGTAAGGTGCACATGGAATAGTAGTTCACATCACAAACAGGCACATTTTTCCCAGCACACTTACCAGCTAGCCTACAAAAAACAAATTGACTTTTGCCTACATCACAAAAAAAATTATTTATATTCGAGAAGCATATTTAATCACTTTTTTGTATGATTGTATGTAGAAGCTGACGTTAATATATTTATTTTGAAAGCACTGGGGTGTTTATTTCATTAACAGCTGGCTGAGTTAGAGGAATTGGGAGTTTGTTTGGGTGTTGTTTACAGTGCAGTTTAATCCATATTCAGGTTTGAATGCTGACTGTGACACCAGAAAGGAGTCATTTACCCTTTACACATGTGTTGTCGTTGGCACAAGATGTGAAGTTAAACCTCCCTAGCAGGAACACAGCAATAAAATTTTCTCCCTTCGCCTTTCAGGACAGCACCTTGGAGAGAGCGTAGCTCCACCTCTTCACAGGAAACATTGCGTGTCAGTGCCCCTTTAAATTCAGCTGCTTCCATCATGCCGTCAGTTTTTTTGTGTTTCCTCCTCCATAGTGGAAGCACTGCTGGAAAACCAGAGGGGCTGTGCTCTCTCCAAGGAAGGGGTTTTGGATCATCAGATCAGCCCATCTCCCTCTGCACAAGGGGGGGTCGCTCCAGTGCTCGCTTCCTCTGCCAGCGGAAGAAGCTTTCATTTAAAAGACACAGGTAGGTTGCTGTGGCACTGGTGATGGAGGAGGCAGAGTTGCCAGCAGTGATAGCAGATGCAGGTGCCCAGAATCTTGGCCAGGCCCAGGTAGGAGAGGAGCAGAGGTGCCTCTTTCCTTCACTGGGGTTTATTTGTTGATGTGTGACTTAAACCTGCAGATGTCGGCTATAGGGGCACATCCTACTAGCAGCTCGGCATGGATGGGAGACTCTGGGACACTTTTGGTGGTGGTTTCTTTGAGCGCCCTTCTCTCTCTCTCTGTTCCTTGTTTTTGGTGTAGATCTTGCCTTAATGGGGGGGCATGTGGGTTTTTCTGTTTCGTAGAAAGCCACTACCAAAACAGAGTACCACAGGAAGAAGATGCCCTTCATGCAAGAACCCACCAAGGGACTCATGGGCCAAACCGCTTTGCAGATCTTGTATTGTGGGACTAGTAAGGGAAGAGTCCGCACAGGAGTGTAAGGAGCTCTTTTCCTCAGTGAGAAAAAAATTGTCAAACTCTAGAGACAGTACGCTCCCTCATAAAGAAGCAGGGCCAGAGTTCCAGCCAAGAACAGATCTAAACTGATGCTAGAAGAGGCAGGCGGCTTACTGAAAGCAATCTATACCACCCTGGAAATTCATGAAGAAAAACCCAACTCGTTACATGACAAAATGTACCAGGGGCTAGAGGAGGCCAAAGTTCAAAAGTACAGTCTTCCCAGTTCATAAAAAGCAAGAAAGGGGTGCCCCAGGTAATTTATGGGCAAGGGATATAATCAGATACAGAGGTATAAAGCATATATACAAAAGTACAAAATTTATTGGTAGACAAAAATAGTTTACATACAGCAATATTAAAACCAAAAAACAATGGTCATATTATAACAATATACAGCTGAATTCTGAATAAAAGAGCTGGTCTAATGGTAGGAGGCCGGTCAATTATATAAAGATTCAGAGATCCCGTGTTCCGGAAATAGTTAAATTCCTTCAGGAGCTGATTTAATGCAAGCTGTATGGTCTATTAACACAACAGCAAAAGTAAAAATATATTAGAAAAAATCAAATATGTATAAATGTATAACACATGTTGTGATAGTAATGGAAAAGTATAGCAGGCAACAATCTGGGAAACAGCATCGGGGACATAAGGAGACAGGCAATCATGAATCTAAAAATAGTAACAGAATAACCATCATAAACACAGTGCAATACACATCAGAATCCGCTTAGATTAGGGTCTGTGTCTCAAGGTAGGCCATCGTGTGGATCAGTCACATGGCAGATTACCAGAGAGTAGTAGTTACAAAAATAAGGTAGAAGAAAGTGGAAATGCCTTTCTGGCATGGGCCGGGGGGGGGGGGGGGGGGCACGGCAACTGAGTGCACAAGGATAGTCGGAGTCAAAGTGGAACCCCTGGGCATAAAAAAAAATAGAATTTTTATAACAGCTTACAGAGCCATAGTTATTAACTTCATGGGTATATAGGCACCTTCAGGTGATGGACACTGGTATACCCAATACAGGAAGTTCACTCCCCTATATAACCCCTCCTCCTTCCAGGAGTACCTCAGTTTTTGTAGCAAAGCAATATATCTAAACCCCAAAAGAGGGGAGGGACCTCTGTGTCCCATGATGTACTCCAAGAAAAGGATTTCACAGGTAAGCTGTTTATAAAAAATCCTATTTTCTTTATCATACATCATGGGGCACAGAGCCATAGTTATTAACTTAATGAGACGTCCCATAGCAATGCCAGTTGAGAGGAGGGAGAGACAATCCGCAGGGTACTCCCAGACTTGAGGACTTATACTGCTGCCTGCAGTACACTGCGCCTGAAGGCGATATACTCATGCCTCCTAACATCCACCTGATAAAACTTGGTTAATGTATGTACTGAAGACCAAGTTGCGGGCTTGCTGACGCACTGCCCAAGAAGTACTAACCGACCTGGTAGAGTGTGCCTACCCCCTTGAAAAGGGGGAATCTTATCCCTTAAATCAATAAGTCTGAATTATAACTTGCCGAATCCACTTGGCGACAGTGGATTTCAACGCTGCCTGTCCTTTCTTAGGACCCTCTGGCAGAATAAATAAGACATCAGTCTTCCAAATCTGAGCAGTCGTCTTTAAATTGACTTTGACTGCTCTTGCCACATCAAGACACTGTAGTGACTTTTCTTCCCTGGAACATGGTTTTGGAAAAAACGATTGCAGGACAATATCTTGGTTCAGGTGAAAACCTGTGACCACTTTTGGCAAAAAATCTGGACGAGGCAGTAACACCACTCTGTCCTCATGAATAATCAAGTATGGCTCTTTACAAGAAAGAGCAGCCAATTCTGAAACCCTCCTTGCTGAGGATATAGCAACCAAGAACGCCAGCTTCCTTGTCAGAAGGACTAAGGGAATATGCTGTATCGGTTCAAATGGCTGTTTTTGTAACACTGACAAAACTAATTTCAAGTCCCAAGGGTTCAAAGGTGTTCTAACTGGCGGATTAATCTGCATCACCTCTTGCATAAAACCCCGGACTAACGAATGTGTAGCAAGCGGTCTTTGAAATAAGACTGATAAAGCTGAGACTTGGCCTTTAATAGTACTCAAGGCCAACTTCATCTCTACCCCTAATATATAGAAAGGCAAGAATTCTGCCTATGATATATCTCTGAGGGTGCCAACCCTTGGATTCACATCAGGAAACATAAGCCCTCCAGACTCTATAATATATAGTTGTGGAAGCTGGCTTCCTTGCGTTATTTAAAGTATAGATAACTGACTCGGAAAGCCCACCTTTCTTCACAATGTGGGTTTCAATAGCCAAGCCGTTTAAATTTAGCATTCGTAAGGTAGAATGGAATATCGGCCCCTGTAAGAGTAGGTCTGGCTGTAGTGGAAGGGACCATGGATCCTCCACCGCCATCTTTAAGATTTCTGCATACCCTGACCTTCTGGGCCATGCTGGTGCTACCAGAATTACCAGCTTTCTTTCCAGCTTGATCCTGCAAAGAAGTCGAGGCAGTAACTGAATAGGGGGAAATGCATAGATCAGTGAGAACTGATCCTATGGGATCACCAACGCATCTGTTCCGCATGCGAGTGGGTACCTTGTCCTGCACACAGTTGACTAACTTCATGTTGAATCTGGATGCTAGAAGATCTACGTCCGGAGTCCCCCATCTTTGGCAAACAGCCCAAAAAATGTCGGGGTGAAGAGACCATTCCCCCGGGAATAACTACTGGTGACTCAGGTAGTCCGCCTGCCAAATCTCTACTCCCTGAATGAAGACTGCCGACAGGCATGGAACATTCCTTTTTGCCCAAGTTAGAATATTTTTCGCCTCTGTCTGCGCTGCAAGACTCTTGATGCCCCCTTGGTGATTGATATAGGTCACCGCTGTGGCATTGTCGGATTGGATCCTGACAGGACAACCCCGTAACCTGGAAGTCCAGGCCTTTAGAGCCATACGCACTGCCCGAATCTCTAGGATATTGATGGGCAAGGCTCTTTCAGTTCTTGACCACTGTCCCTGGACAGTTGTCTTCTCTTGTACTGCTCCCCAACCTGAAAGGTTGGTGTCTGTCGTTACCACTTTCCAGATAACTGGTCTGAAGGATTTGCCTTTCAGCAGATTCTGGGTTAGTAACCACCAATTTAAAGGCTTTCGGACACGCTTGGGGACAGCCGCATTGGCAAGTCCAAAACTTGGATCGTTTTGTTCCAAGTAGATAAACTACTGTTTTGCAACAGTCTCGAATGGAACTGGCCATAGGGAACTGCTTCGAATGAAGCCAATATCTTTCCTAACAACCTCATGCAAAGGCGAATGGAGGGATCTCCTTTCGATCTGACCATCCACACCAACTCTATTATGGAGTTGATTTTTGCCTAAGGGAAGAACACCTTTTTCTGGGCTGTATCTATGATCGGACCCAAATACTCTAGCTTTTTTAGCGGTTTTAAGGAAGACTTCTCTAGGTTGAGAATCCAACCCAGACTTTTCAGGTAATTGGTAGTAATGTATACACTTTGCTCCAAACGAGCCACCGATTGGTTTATTAGCAATAGATCGTCTATGTACGCCAAGACTGCTATGCTCTGTGCCCTTAACGTAGCTAGAGGTGGGGCCAGTACTTTTGTGAACACCCGGGGTGTTGTGGCTAGCCCGAAGGGCAAGGCTACAAACTGAAAGTGCTGCTGTTCTACTTCGAACCTCAGAAACCTTTGGTGAGCGGGAGATTTAGGGACATGCAGATATGCATCCCTGATGTCGATAGACACCAGAAGTTCTCCTCCTTGTAGGATAGAAACTACTGACCTGATTGACTCCATGCGAAAGGAGTGGATCTTCAGGAACTGATTTAGATTCTTTAGATCTAGAATGGGTCTGACATCTCCATTCAGTTTTGGTACTGTAAAGAGGTTTTAATAAATCTCCAAACCTTGCTCTTTTGGGGGATCTGTATGTTCACCTCCTGAGCTAGTAATCAGTCAAATGCCTAAAACAGATTCTTTTCCCTGGATCTTTGGGAACGTTTGATCTCAGAAAACGAGACGGTGGAAACTCCCGAAATTCTAGTTTGTATCCTAGAGACATCTGTCCTGAATTTCCTCTTGCCAGACTTCTGAGTATTGCAGAAGTCTTCCCCCCACTCTGGTGTGGGGGGGGGTGCCTTTTTCATAATGAGGCTTTAGTATTCTGCTTTGCAGATTTCCGGCCCCAGGTCTTTTTCTGTGCCTGGGCTTGGCCCTAAGGCTTTGCTCTGATGGTAGAGGCAGTCGCCACTGCCTAGAGGCGGATGCCCCTGGCATAGGGGAAAGAGTTTGTTTAAATGAAGGACGTTTATACTTTCTTATGGCTGGCAAGAGTACTCTTCCCACTAGAAATCGTTTGGATGTATTTGTCCAAATCCTCCCCAAATAGTTGATCCCCATGAAAAGGGAAACTAGTCGGAAGCCTTTTGCAAGGTGCTTCGGCTGACCGATTTTTTTTTTTTTTAACCACAGGGTCCTACGCATGTGTACTAGCACAAGCGCAAGGCAGGACACCTAATGAATAGAATCTTTCATGGCGTCTATGGCAAAGCATAGCGCCTTTTGGTAGTTCGGCCGAATCGCGGCCTGTTGTCCAGGGACCTCTTTAAGGGCCTGTCTAAAATGGTCCCCTTATTGCTGCAACTGCAAGCTGAGTAACCGCACCTGCTAAAGAAAAAGAGGATTTTAACAGAAATTCCAATCTTTTATCAGTTGGATCTTTAAGCATTTGTGCATTGTCTACTGGACAATTTAGGCTATTATTCACACTGGAAATCGCAGTGTCAACTGCTGGTATCTTCCATCTTTTGGTGAATTTCTCCTCCATGGGATAGAGTGCTGTGAATCTCTTTGGAGGGAGAAAAAGCTTATCTGGGTGATCTCATTCAGTATAAATAAGCTTTTCGAATAATGCATGTACAGGAAACGCATGAAAAGGCTGTGAAGGTTTTAAGGAAACTAAAGAAGAAACAGAACTATCAGCTGACTCTGCTAGAGGTAGCTTGAAAGAGGCACCAACCATCTCTGTAAGAGATTGTATCAGCAATTTCTCAGACTGCGAGGCTGAAAAGGGTTTCTGTACCATTGTTTCCTCCGCAGAGGAGTAATCGGTTTGCCCTTCTTCCTGATCCCCTGAGGGTAACCCCTCATCCTTTATCCACTGTTCCTTGGTAAGGGGTCTGAGGTGGGGGAGGGGGCTCTAACACGCTTCCTATCCTTTTGGATAGCAGATGCGATTAAAGTCGCTAATCTTCCTTCTTGGCCCTGCAGGGAGGAGGAAAATGTACCTTCAGTCACGTATATGGGGGCTGAAGTGTGACAAGCAGTTGCACCACCAATTGGTCCCAATGACTCACTCTGGCTTGCCATATCTGGTATCTCGGGGAGGATGACAGTGTGGAGACACAACTGGAGTTCCCATCGCCTGGGGGTGGATTTTTTGGTACCCTTTGAGGTGTCTTTTTTGGGAGCCATAGTGCTGAACACAAAAAAAACAGAGGCACTACGTAAATGCACAACTCGCTGAGCAAAATAGTTTAGCAAAAGAAAATGCTTATAAAGTTCAGCTTTTAGTTTATCAAATGTTATTTCCTGTACTGGAAATGCCTGCATCCTAGCGCTCTTGTGTCCTGTGTGTCCGCTGCAGCTGTGAGCGTCTGTGTCTCTGTCACCAGTGCCTGCGCCGTATGCTCCTCGTGTACCTACGTCCTGCACACGGTGCCGCACCTTAGCCACGCCCCCTCCGTCAATCAACGCCCCCTCTGTTTTTAATTGGCCCTAGTCCGTGCACGCATGGACGGCTGAAATGCTCTTTGAGCGAGAGGGGGGTAAGGGAGACCTGGGCGGCGGGAAGTTTTAAAAAATCACCTGTGGGAAAATATGAATAAATTCTAAATGAAGAAGCCGCTGCTGCCGCACCCCCCGATGGGGGGGGAAATACAACCTTCAGTTGTACCTCCCTCCCCCAGGGGGGAAATGCTCAAGTTGAGGATCCCCCCTGGCTTTTGAGACCACACACGTGCTGTTTAGCTGGGACTTCTGAGATGACTGAGAAGCAATATACTAAGGTATGCATTTGCTCCCTCTAGTGGAGACTTTAGGCATGACAACATTTTTACTTATGTAAGAAAAAAGCATAGGTGGACTTTTTACAGTTCCTAGGCTTCTTCCCTTACCTTTTCCTCACTGCAGGATACTGTTGTAACAGACAGATCCAAACTTCACCCATCACGGCGGGCTGCGTTGGCAAACCTTCAGGGACCGGGTCCCTTTTATAGGGTGTCCACTGCCTTGGACCTTTATAGCACCTGTCAGGAAAACTTTAGGAAATGTAGCATGACCAAAAAAGTCCTGGGTGCTGGGGTCCAGCCCTGCAAAGAGGTGTTACAGGCAAAACCTTGTGCTTCGTATACCAGGCTCGGGTACCATCCACCATGGCCGCAGTGGCACTTTGGATGGATCCGGTCTATGGAGGCTGCCTAAATCCAGCATGGGATCCCTCCAGCTTGGAGCTCTTCAGAGCACATCTTCACTCGTGACCAACACTTTAGACACTGGCGAAAAAACTGAGGAACTCCTGGAAGGAGGAGGGGTTATATAGGGGAGTGAACTTCCTGTATTGGGTATACCAGTGTCCATCCCCTGAAGGTGCCTATATACCCATTAAGTTAATTGGCTCTGTGTCCCATGATGTACGATAAAGAAAGTATAATGTATAAATATACTATATGGGTCAAGGAAATCGGTTTCTACAGTTCAAGAGTCTAGAATGTACAAAGACTGTTGCATATGAACTAATTAGGCTGTAATGGCATGCTAAAGAGTTTGATGGTGTTAGCCAAGTACATAAGCTTAATATTGGAATAAACCATCTAGTTAGGGCTTTAAATGCAATGTCTGTTCAAAGTGAAGTACAAAGATAAAAATATAAAATCAACTTACTTTGAAGAAGTAGCAAAGACCGTGTCCCCCTAGGTGATGAGAAGATCCTGGCTATGTAGCGGCTGCTAGTGATGCTGACAGAGTATATAAGGGTAGATGGTCCTAGTCCAAGTGTTAGACGAGATGCCCCTGATCAGCTGTGATGCCTAATCAGCTGGGCGGTCCCCCGGCGGCGTCCCGCGCCACCGCGTCGGTCGGTGCGATGATATCAGACGTCCGAGGGCTGCCGACACTGGGTGTAGGCGAAAGTTCCCCAGGCAAGATGGAAACTGTGGTTTGCGCATGCACTGACCCGCGCGAATGCAGATATAGAGTATTTCTGAAACATGTTGATCTCTGAATCTTTATATAATTGACCGGCCTCCTACTATGAGACCAGCTCTTTGATTCATAATTCAGCTGTATATTGTTATAATATGACCATTGTTTTTTGGTTTTAATATTGCTGTATGTAAACTTTATTTTTGTCTACCAATAAATTTTGTACTTTTTGTATATATGCTTTATACCTCTGTATCTGATTATATCCCTTGCCCATAAAATCCCTGGGGCACCCCTTTCTTGGTTTTTCTCTCTACAATTGGAATGTGGCTCGGGTTTTAGTTTTGTAGCCTACAGGTAGTCTCCAATCACAATTTTTCTTCCCGGTTCATAAAGTACTGGCTAACACAATTGGGAAGGAGTGGAAGGATCCAGAAAAAGGAGTTTTTTTTTTTTCTAGGGCCCTTAAAAGAAGGTTTCCTTTTGAGGAGGACGAGGCGTTCATTTGGAATAAAAAAAACAAAACAAAATTTGTGCCACCTTTTCCCAGGTGTCAAGACTGACTGTTCTTGCGTTTGAGGACTAGGGCATACTTAAAGACGCCATGTACAAAAAGGCAGACTCTTTTGAGGAAAGCTTGGGATTCGTCCTTATCTAACCTAAAGCCAGCAATGGCCTCTACAGTAGTAGCCAGAAACATGGAATGCTGGCTGGAACAACTTAAAGGCTATGTGGTAGCAGGCACCTCTAGGAAGGATTTGCTAGAGTCCTTCCCTACCCTTTTAAGAGTGGTCAAGCACATGGCAGACGCCTTGGCAGAATCCATTAGGATGTCGGCCAGATCTTCAGCACTTATTAATTCAGCCAGGAGGGCTCTCTGTTTTAAAACATGATCATGGGACTCGGCATCGAAAGTGAAGTTGTGCGTAATTCCCTTTACAGGAGATCTGATGTTTGGGCCAGAATTAGAGACCGTGTTCGATAGAATGGCGGATAAGAAGAAAGCATTCCCGCAGAAAAAGAAAGCGGTGCAGCAAAGGAAGAATTTTCGTTCTTTTCAGGAAACCCATAAAGAAAAAGATCAGATTTCTAAAAGACCCTGGAACCCCCAGAGGGGGAGAGGAAGAGGAGGGGTGCTTTTTAGACCCCCCGAGCAAACCTCAAAAAAGCAGTGACGACCATGTTCCGGTAGGTGGAAGGCTGCAGGTTGAGGGAAGGCAGCAAAGACCCTGTTTTTGTTCTAACTCTAATCAGTCAAGGCTATCGGCTAGAATTTTCAGACGCCCCTAAGTCGTTTTTACATTACAAATCTCCTGAGGAATCAGGAGAAAACCCTGGCTATGACTTCTCTTTTGAGAGAACTGAGGCAACAGGGTGTTATTTCTCAAGTCCCGAAGGATCAGGAAGAGAGGTTTTTACTCCATAGTTTTTTTTTTTTGGTAAAAAAGCCACCAGGAAAGTTTCATCTGATTCTGAACGTGAAGATTCTAAACGGATCTATAAAGTACAAGAGGTTCCAGATGGACACTATTTTCTCTGAATAATTTACTCACTCCCAGCTGCTACATGGCATCCATCGACCCGAGAGATGCATATCTTCACATACCAATTGCAGCTTCATCCCCAAAATTCCTGCAACTTGCAGGCAATTTTCGGGGGAGGGGGATTTGGCACCTTTTAAAGGGGTTGTAAAGGTAATTTTTTTTTAAAATAACAAACATGTCATACTTACCTTCACTGTGCAGCTCGTTCTGCACAGAGTGGCCCCGAACCTCATCTTCTGGGGTCCCTCGGCGGCTGTTTCAGCTCCTCCCCACAAGAACTACTCACCTTAATGCGAGCTCCCTCGCATGGTGGTTAGTTATTGCGGGCGCGCCCCCGTGATACAGCCGGTGGCTATAGCCGCTCACTGTATCACTCGGCCCCGCCCCCTGGCGCGCCGCATCATTGGATGTGATTGACAGCAGTGCGAGCCAATGGCTGTGCTGCTTTCAATCCATCCACTGTAGCTAATCAGCGACCAGGCTGAGCTGCAATAGAGATGACGGGAGCGAGCGGCTGAGTTTCGAGGTGTCAGGTAAGTAAAACGGGGGAGCTGGGGGCGGCAGTATTATCAAAAGTTTACACCTTAATGCATATAATGCATTAGGGTGAAAACATTTTTACCTTTACAACCCCTTTAATTCAGGGAGCTGCCTTTCGGCCCTTCCTCCTCTCCCAGAGTGTTCACAAAAAAGATGGCAGAGGCTCTGGAGCCCCTTAGACTGAGGGGGATCTTCATAGTGCCTTATCTGGACGATCTACTACTGTTCGCAAAATCAAAAGATCAGGTACTGGTCAACCTGCAAGTAACCCAGTGACATCTAAACAGCTTAGGTTGGCTTCTGCACCTTCAAAAATCGAACCTTGTACCATCTCAGCGGGTAAGGTTCCTTGGATACGAAATAGATTAATTAGAACAAAATATCTTCCTCCCACAAGAGAAGGTAGAAAAGATGCAGATAGCTCTGAGAACTCTTCAAACCAACTCTGAGGTTTCAGTGAGGGAAGCCATGTCAGTTCTAGGCCTGTTGACAGCAGCAATCCCAGCGGTGCAGTGGGCCAGACTACATGCTCAACGTCTGCAGTCAGAAATACTCCTGAATTGGACCCACCAGGAACCTCTGGGAAAAAAAGTTCAAAATAGAAGCAAAGGCAAAAAGGACACTTTGGTGGTGGAGAGACCAGAGGAACACCTAAAAGTGACTCCCCTAGACTTTACTGGTAACTCTGAGATTATCGACAGATGCGGGCGCATAGGGGTGGGGAGCTCACTTTGAGGAACTGACAACACTGGGCGTATGGTCCAGGCCATAGGCAAGAATGTCCTCAAACTGGAGGGGGTTAAAGGCTATCCATCTAAACCTCCTTTTTCTTCCAGCGGGCCCTAGAGGAACAGCATGTCCAGATGTTATCGGACAATGTGACAGCAGTATTTTACCTAACAAAACAGGGGGACACAAGGAGCAAGACCCTGATGGAAATAGCTCACCAAATCCTGAGCTGGGCGGAAGACAAGCTGGTCTCGCTATCCGCAGTCCATCTGAAAGGCATGGAAAACACAGCGGACCTTCTCAGCAGAAGGGAAGTAAGAGAAGCAGAATGGTCATTAAACCAAGAGATATTCAGGTGATCACCGAAAGTTGGGGTCTTCCTCAGGTTGACCTCTTTGCAGACCAAATAAATGCAAAAACATTGGCTTTCTTCTCTCTCCAGAGACAGGATCAAGCACTCGGCGTCTACGCCTTAACGCACAAATGGGACTTCCCCCTCGTCTTAACCTTCCCCCTGTTTTAATTACTACCAAGAGTGTTAGCAAAATTCAGAACAGAGTCCACAGATCTGATCCTAATTGCTCCCTTTTGGCCAAAGAGACCCTGGTACTCAACCCTAATGAATCTCTCGGCGAAATCTTCCTGGAGATTACCGATCAGGGAGGACCTTCTGGAACAAGGTCAAATTCTTCATCCAGATCCAGTGTACCTCAATCTAACCTCCTGGTTTCTGAGGAAGAAATTCTAAGAAAAGGGGAAAAGCTAATCGACACCCATCTAGCAAGTACAAAGAAGGTCATCAGCGCAATTTATTTCAAAGTCTGAAAGTGTTAAAATTCCTGGTGTTCCAGCAAGTAATTTAATTTCATTAGCACTATTTCAGTTTTAGAATTTCTCCAGGAAGGAATGGAGAAAGGTTTAGCAGCAAAAAAGAGGAAAAGACCCTGTCAAAGGAACCCTTGTTAGATTTTTTTAAGGCTATGGCAAAAATTAGGCCTAGGCCTCTTATTAGTTTTCCCAAGTGGGATTTATCTTTGTAACAAGTAAAAAGGCGCTGTGTTCAGATACTTCAGTAATACTCATATATGCTAACAATTGGTCTCCAAAGTATAAAAGCCCACCTATACCTTGTTCTCCACCACTGCGCCTCGGAGTGAGCACCAACTTTATTTAGTGACAAATGTTAATGCAAATGTCTAACTACAGCTGGCGCTTCCTAAAAACACATTTCACCCTTACAGTGACTAGTTCCTCTACTAATGGACACCTATTAAAGTGTACATCAATCATGAAAAAAATTACATATATAGAAACATGGTGAACACCAAGTGATCAAAAAAATACAAGTTGTAACACAGTGCCAACACAGTGCCAATACTGCAAAAAAAAATTATTACAAAAAATATACATAAAAAACGAAAGTCCGTCACTCCTTATATACCCTTATATAGGAGTGACGGACACTCAGGGCGGCCTATCCCATGAATAAGTCACAGGTGTGACGAAACATGTTGGGGCGTGGCTGAGCAGTGGTGGACATCGCTAGCGAGTGACGTGCGGAGGGACGAGTGTTGCGGTGTAGCCTACCAAGGAAGAGACCGGTTTTAGCAGTTGGGCGAGCGAGGAGCGGGTGAGAGAATCATAGACGCCTGCATATCTCCGCCGTGACCGCAAACCCTCAGGAGATGTTACTAGTTGTTACTTATTTATATTTATATTTATATTTATTTGCACGTGTGGTTCACATATATTAGACACCTTATAGATAAAATTATATTGTATAATACTCATGGTCCATAATAGTCCAATGGGGCAGGTATCAAGGAAGAGAGATTAGTTGAGTCTGTCAGGGCTGCCACTAGAGGAGACAAGAAACAAGTTCCAGTAAAACTAAGAGAGAAACGAGGATGCTTGCCAAAGGAGCGCGCCTACCGCATCACTCGTGGCACGCTCAAACTCGTTTCATTATAGTGATGTCATCATCCTGTGCCACGTTGCTTGCGATCCAAGCCACGTTTTGGCTCCAGCATGGCCGTCGTCCTTCTTTACAGTGATCTGACGAGACGTCTGAAGATACAACGGTGTTCCTCTGCAAGGATTTGATGACCCACTGCCCTGGGATTGGATGTTCTGCTTCCTGCCAGCAAAAAGGACTCTCTACTACTTGTAGTTCCTCCTGCTCATCCCAGTGATGCACTCAACGTCATTTACTTCCATGTGAGTGGATATTGTTTTTTTTTACAATAAAGTGTTTTTGATATATTCTCAGAGGCGCCCCTCTCCTTGTTTCTCTCAGGGATTTATCTTTGGCTCTTCAGGGACTCACTAAGTCACCGTTCGAGCCACTAGAAGAGACATCGTTAAGATTCCTGACCCTAAAGACAATGGTCCTGGTTGCAATGACATCTGCAAGTAGAATTGGCGAAATACAGGCATTATCAATCAAGGAGCCCTTTATAAGGTGTCTGCCGGACAGGATAGTGCTGAGGACAGATCCAGCCTTCCTACCTAAGGTGTCTTCGGTGGTTCACCGCATACAGGAGATCATACTCCTTACTTTCTGCCCCATGCCCTCTAGGCCAGGAGAAGGACCCTTCCACACGCTGGACGTTAGAAGGTGCCTCCTTAAGTGCCTCCTAAAGGTAACGAAGAATCTTAGAAAGTCATCTTCTTTTTTTTGTCCTAATGGAAGAAAGTCACAAAGGGGAAAAAGCTTCCAAAAGTACCCTAGGAAGGTGGCTAAAACAGGCTATTAAAGAAGCATACCTGTCCTTAGGGATGTAACCTCCAGAGGGAATATTGCCTCACTGTACACCGGCAGTGGCGGCTTCATGAACAGAGAGCCAGGGCATCACCAGAGCAGAAATGCAAGGCTGCCACGTGGTCCAGTTTCTCGACCTTCATAAGGCACTACAGGTTGGATCTGTCAGCCTCAGACCAGTCCTTTGGCAGGAAGGTTTTACAAGCAGTGGTCCCACCCTGAAGTAAGTTCTCAGTTATCTCTAAGGTGCTGTCCTGAAAGGCGAAGGGAGAAAACCTCAGACTTACCAGTGATGGTATTTCTACGAGCCTTTCAGGACAGCAGCCTACTTCCCTCCCTAGGTTTTTATGTATGGTTTATAATCGATGGGCTCGGTATTTGTCCAGGATGTCGGAGGCATTCTCTGTAACCACTGACACAGCATGGTGGAAGCAGCTGAATTTAAAGGGGCGTTGTCACGCAGTGTTTTTTGTGAAGAGGTTGAGCTACGCTCTCCAAGGTGCTGTCCTGAAAGGCACAAAGAAATACTGTCACTGGTAAGTCTAACTAAGGTTTTTTTGTTTTGTTTTGTTTTTGTCTGCTTAAAATGTTTTAATTTAGATTCTTCCATGTAAGGTACATATCTTCTAGTTTGTTTTTCCTTATGTTTATTATGTTGTTTACTTACAGATTGTTATTATGGAAGTTCAAGGACTGAAATCCGTGGCCCCTAACAGAATTGTTTACTGTACTATGGAAGTGGAGGGTGGGGAGAAACTCCAGACAGATCAAGCGGAAGCCTCTAGACCCCAGTATGTAATCTTATTTACAAAAAAAAGTATTGAACAATATTTACATTTATACAGCACTTTGTACAACACACTACATTGGTAGAGCATCACGCGAGTGGGTTACAGAGAAAAAAGCATCTTTGTAGTAATTGACCATCTCTGACAGTCGACTATTTGTAGCCAAAGATTCCCTTAGGGAAAAACGCAATCACTCAGCAAAAAAGTAAATAGCCAAGGCTACAACATACAGGAAATTATTTGTGCATAGCGGTGGAGAACTCTTATAATATGCACACCATAACTGACCCCTGCTCTTGTACAGTAAGAATAAAGGTGTAGGAAAACACTATATCCATAGCCTTCAGGAGTCACCTCCTAAAATGCAAAGCAAGCCGGGCTTTTCAAAGTGTATAAAACAAGCAGATATAGAAGAAAAGAGGAGGAAAGAGTTGAATATAAAGAGTGTCAGGCTCCTCACCCTTTCAGTTACTAGTTTCCTACGAAATGGACGTTTATACAAGAGATCCTGTTAAGGTGAGTCTTCCTTGACATGCCAGGGCTCCCAAATCTTATTGTGTTTTATCAAGAGTGTTATTGAGGTGTGCTGTGAGGGTCTTCTTAAGTTCTACAGCTTTGATTTTAGTGTATAGTTCCACTGCAGTAGGAGGATCCTTTTTTTTTTTTTTTTTCTTCCCAGTGTAAGGTCCCCAAACAGCGCAATGCTGTAAGAATGTGTCGTGACAGTTTTTTGGCTTGCTTGTAAGGAATAGGAGGGAGCAGGCTTACGAGAAATGCTTTCGAAGTAAGAGGGATGGCCATGCTGAGTAGATTATGTAGTAGGTGGGAGACAGAGTGCAGTATCTTTCAATACGCTGGCAGTGTCAATGTGGAGAAGAAAACCTCGCCCTTTCACACAATGCCAACAGCAGCCAGATGTGCTGGTTGGAAGTTGAAGAGTGGGAACTTTGAGTGGAGAGTGAAAGCCAGTTTTGCTTTTTGGGGTCTTTCCTTGCAGCTTTTTAACACCTTTTCTGTCACTTTTTAAACGGCCTTTCTTTTTCTTTCATTTCTTCAGACTACTGGTTAAGGGAAGTGGTTAATTGGTCACAGGTAATACAGATCCTATATGACTTTCTATAGAACTCATTTATGAGCTTGCCACCTTTTTGCTTGCTGTAACTTAGACCAAGTGGAACTGTGGTGAGTTAAAACACAGAGTTGAAAACAGGAGATTATAACAGGAGTCATCAAACCTGTATGTAACATCTGAAATTTCTTTTTAGTAATATTATAACTGGGAAAATGTGTGCTAGCAAGATTGAAGGTTTTGTGCAATGCAGTGTGCCCCACATGTATACAACAATGGAGCAACAGCTGCAGGATGTATACTGCTTCAACAGAATGGAGCAGGCTGCCCTTCTGGAAGCTTGCATTAGCGATCTGGAGGGGAAAATTGCAACACTGGGCAGAACTGACAACCTTGAAAGGGGTCCTCTGCTCGCTGAGCAGGTGGCTAGTGGGGTTAATGGGGAGGGTGGATGGTTAAATGTGAATTATCAGGTAGAAAGATGGGTTAATGCAGTTAGAGGGAGTGGTAAAGGCTCACAGTAAAGGAAGGCCAGCCCTGGGTTTGAACACCCTAACAGATTCGCCAAGTTGAGTGAAGATGTTGGGGTATCAAGCTCAGAGGTAGCAGCCCTAGATATCACTGCTCCCGCTAACAGCCTGCAGAGAAGCCCATCTAGTAGGGGTGGTGAGGGGAGTGCAGGTAGGCCTAGACTGTTGGTGGTAATAGGATTCTATAATCTGAAGGACTGATAGAATAATAATGTCATCAGGATCACCTCAACCGAATGGTTTGCTGTCTCCCTGGTGCCAGGGTTCAGCATGTGGTATACCGGGTTAATAAATTACTGGGAGGGGCTGGGCTTGACCCAGCTGTCTTGGTCCATGTTGGCACCAATGACAGAATTTATGGAAGTTGGAGGGTCCTTTAGAATCAATTTAAAGAACTAGGCTGCAAGTTGAAGAGAAGGACCTCCAAAGTGATATTCTCTGAAATATTGCCTGTGCCATGCTCATTACAGGGCAGACAGGGAGATTAGAGAGCTGAATGCATGGCTAAAGTCCTGGTGTAAGAAGGAGGGATTTGGGTTTTTGGAGCACTGGGCTAACTTTTCATTGAGGTGCAACCTATATGCTAAAGATGGTTTGCACCTAAATGGAAGGGGTCTGCTGTGCTGGGGGAGAGGTTTATGGGAAGGCTGGGGGAGTATTTAAACTAGAATTGTGGGGGGGGGGGCGAATTGGATTATAATGGGGCAGACAGGGGTCAGCCCCTATTGGGTGGATTGGGGAACGATGGGGGAGGGCTATGGCAGATGATTTGAAGGTTCCTATGTTACAAACAACCATTGGAAATGGTTCTATTTGTACTAAAATAAAAATTATGCAACATACGTTTGCAAAATGTGACAATGAATTAGTCTTCACCAAGCCAGAAGTCTGCCAAGCAAAATAGGTGAGTTGGAACCTCTGGTGCACGAGAATTATGATCTAATTGGTATTGCTGAATCTTTGCTTCGTTCTTCTCATAACTGGGCTAATAATATTCCTGGCTATGCTCTCTTTTGGAAATACAGGGTAAAACGGAGGGGTGGTGGTGTCTGTCTCAATGTAAGTGGTGTGAAAGAGGACGTAGTTGATTGAGAGTGTGATGTGGCTGAAGCATTATGGATGGAACTGGAGTAATGGCACTGCTGGGACAGTTAATGGGCAAAAATGTATAAACCTATTAAAAGACAATTTTTATGGTCCAGTTTATTGAGGCACCGACTAGGAATGACGCTCTGCTGGACCCAGTAATCTCAAACCATGCGGAACTTATTACTAATATTCATATAAAAGAACACCTGGGTAGCAGTGGCCATAACATGATTTATTTAAATGTTCGCTGTAAGCAGCAAAAGCTAAAAACACTTAACTTTGAGAGCAAATTTTCCAAGGATGAGACACAACAGAAATGTGAATTCTTCAAAAAGATTGTATGCGAACTCGCTTCAAAATATATTCTCTTAGGCCTATTTATATATTTTTAGCCTTTTAAACTTATGTGGCACTCGGCCATAGTTAAAATGGCTATAAATAATAAGAAAATAACTTTAAAAAAATATACAAATGAAGGAACACTATCATCGTTTAAATGCTACAAAGAATATAACAGAATATGTAAAAAGGAAATCAAGGATGCAAGAATTCTAAACGAGCTGCAGATTGCAAAAGATAGGGAAAATATTCTTCAAATATTTTAACGACCTGCCAACTGCCACAAGCTGATATACGTCGGCAGAATGGCACGGGTGGGCAAATGGGCGTACGTTCCCCCCCCCCTGCCTGCGGCGGTCGGATTCGTTAGAGGACCGATCAGTCCTCGAGTCCAGGCCAATGATTTATAGCCTGGTCCTGACAAATGAAATCATTCCCCTGCCTGTGTAAGTGTAAACACAGACAGGGGAAGTGATGTCATCTCTCCTCGTGGAGTCTTTTTGATTCCAGTGAGAGGAGAGAGAACATCTAAACATGAGTTACACAACACTACACTAACACCAGTACACATAGGTACACTTGTCACCCCCCCGATCACCCCCCCTCCCTCAGTTAACCCTTTCACCCTCTGTCGCCGGTGTCACTAATAGATCTTTTTTCTGATTGCTGTATTTGTGTCACGGGTGATGCTAGTTAGCCAGTTGATTCGTTTAACTGTCAGGTACCCCCATATATTGCCTAATAAAGGTTTTAGCCCCCTAGTTAACCCTTTCACCCCCTGTCACAGTGATCACCGTATTAGTGTTATGGGTAACGCTGGTTAGTTTTTTTTTTTTTTTTAAAGCCTCAGGGCACCTGCTGTATATTGCCCAATAAAGGTTTAACCCCCTGATCGCCGGGCAGGTGATATCAGTTAGGTTTTAGCATCAGTCAGGGTCTGCGTCGCCCCAGGCAGCGTCAGATCAGTGCCAGTAGCGCTAACACGCATGCGCCATATATATATTTACAAAAATAGTTGTCGTTTTTTATTGTTCTCTCTATTCTCTCTCTATTGTTCTCTTTTTTACTTTATTCTACAATGCAATGTTTTATTGTTACTATGTCTTATTATGTTTGCTTTTCAGGTATGTAATTCTTTTATACTTTACTGTTTACTGTGTTTTATTGTTAACCATGTTTTTGTTTTCGCATACACCATTCAGCTGCAGCACTGATTTACTTATCTTGACAGCAACAGCGTTTGCTCCCACGATACGTAAATCAGCGACTCCAGCGTTGTAGGAGGTGATTTCACCATCACTGTTAAAAAAAAAAAAAAAAAAAAGAAAAAAAGTGGTGCATGTATGCCCATAATTAGAAGTGGGTGGATGAAGGGTGGTATTCTAATGGTGGGCATACCCACCGATCAATCTCTTCTTTTGCGTTCAGCCCACAGACTGCATGAAAAAAAACATTACAATGTATGCCCAACAAGGAATGGCAATGTACTGGTATGTTGCTGGACTTTGAGTGGTTATACCAGAATGATGCCTGCAGGTTTAGGTATTATCTTGGTATCATTATTTTCAGCCAGCGGTCAGCAATCCTAGCAGCTAATTGGTCTCTACACTACTTTTACAAGCAGTGGGGGGGGGAACATCCTGTCCCCCCCACCGTCTTCCATGGTTTTCTCGGGTTCCTCTGTCCCAACAGGGAACCCGAGAATGCAGCCGGTGGTTCCGCCAGCTGACCATAGAGCTGATGAGAGACCAGAATGGCTCCAGTCATCTCTGTCCTCTGTCCTAAGAAACCAGAAGCTTCTAGCATTTCATTACTTAGGTTTTGCCGGATATAAACAGCGCCATTGGGAAATTTGGTAAAGCATTTTATCACACCGATCTTGGTTTGGTCAGATGCTTTGAGGGCAGAAGAAAGATCTAGGATCGAATAGACTCCATTTTTTTCAAAAAAGAGCACCTGTCGCTACCTATTGCTATCATATGGGATATTCACATTCCCTGAGATAACAATGATAAAAAAAAAAAAAAATTAAAGGAACAGTTTAAAAATGAAATAAAAACAAAATAAGTAATTAAAAAAAAAAAAAAAAAAAAAAAGCATTCCTGTCTCCCCTGTGCTCACGCGCAAAGGCGAACTCAAGCGTCGGTCTGGTGTCATATGTAAACAGCAATTGCACCATGCATGTGGGGTATCACCGCGAAGGTCAGATCGAGGACAGTAATTTTAGCAGTAGACCTCCTCTGTAAATCTAAAGTGGTAACCTGTAAAGGCTTTTAAAAATGTATGTATTTTGTCGCCGCTAGACATTTTAAAGCATGTCGTGTTTGGTATCCATGTACTCGGCATAAGATCATCTTTTTTATTTCATAAAACATTTGGGCAATATAGTGTGTTTTAGTGGATTAAAACAAAAGTGTTTTTTTCCAAAAAAAAGTGTTTGAAAAATCGCTGCACAAATACTGTGTGAAAAAAAAAGTTGCAACACCCACCATTTTAATCTGTAGGGCATTTGCTTAAAAAAAATATAGAATGTTTAGGGGTTCAAAGTAATTTTCTTGCAAAAAAAAAAAAAAATTTTCATGTAAACAGTGTCAGAAAGAGCTTTGTCTTCAAGTGGTTAGAAGAGTGAGTGATGTGTGACATAAGCTTCTAAATGTTGTGCATAAAATGCCAGGACCGTTCAAAACCCCCCAAATGACCCATTTTTGGAAAGTAGACACCCCAAGATATTTGCTGATAGGCATTTTGAGTCCATGGAATATTTTATATTTTGCCACAAGTTTCGGGAAAATGACACTTTTTTTTTTTTTTTGGCACAAAGTTGTCACTAAATTATATATTGTTCAAACATGGCATGGTTATATTATTATTATTATTATTATACAGGATTTATATAGCGCCGACAGTTTACGCAGCGCTTATATGTGGAATTACACCCCAAAATACATTCTGCTGCTTCTTTAGAGTATGGGTATGCCACATGTGTGAGACTTTTTGGGAGCCTAGCCGCGTACAGGATCCCAAAAAGCAAGCACCGCCTTCAGGCTCCTCACTACAGATCACAGTTTCGGAGGCCATGAAATGCCCAGATAGCACTGAAATGTCAATATTTTGTGTGGCCACCATTATTTTCCAGCACTGCCTTAACCCTCTTTCTGGGGATGGATTTCAAAGCTTCACAGGTTGCCACTGGAGTCCTCTTCCACTCCTTCGTGACATCACGGAGCTAGTGAATGTTGGAGACCTTGTGCTCCTCCACCTTTATTTTTAAGATGCCCCACAGATGCTCAATAGGGTTTAGGTCTGGAGACATCACCTTTACCCTCAGATTTTTTTTTAAGGCAGTGGTCGTCTTGGAGGTTTGCTTGGGGTCGTTATGTTGAAATACTGCCCTGCTGCCCAGTCTCCGAAGGGAGGGGATCATGCTCTGCTTCAGTCTGTCACAGTACATGTTGGCATTCATAGTTCCCTCAATGAACTGTAGCTCCCCAGTGCCGGCAGCACTCATGCAGCCCTAGATCATGACACTCCCACCACCATGCTTGGCTGTAGGCAAGACACGCTTGTCTTTGTACTCCTCACCCGGTTGCTGCCACACAGGCTTGACACCATCTGAACCAAATAAGTTTATCTTGGTCTCATCAAACCACAGGACATTGTTCCAGTAATCATGTCCCTAGTCTGCTTGTCTTCAGCAAACTATTTACAGGCTTTCTTGTGTGTCATCTTTAGAAGAGGCTTCCTTCCGGGACGACAATTTGATGCGGTGTATGGTCTGAGCACCAACAGGCTGACCCACCCCCACCCCCCCTACTCCCCCCACGCCTTCAACCTCTTAAGCAATGCTTGCAGCACCCATACCTCTATTTCCCAAAGGTACCCTCTGGATTTGACACTGAGCACGTGCATTCAACTTCTTTGGTCAACCATGGTGAGGCCTGTTCTGAGTGGAACCTTTCCTGTTAAACCATTGTATGGTCTTCGCCACCATGCTGCAGCTCAATTTCAGGGTCTTTGCAATTGTTAAAATATTATTCCAAATTCAAAATTTGGCACTTATAAGTGTTATATTATTTTCATAGCAAGCTTGCGAAATCTACATAGTTACAAAGTAGGTGAGGTTGAAAAAAAGACACAAGTTCATAAAGTCCAACCTATGTGTGTGATTATATGTCAGTATTACATTGTATATCCCTGTATGTTGCGGTCGTTCAGGTGCTTATCTAATAGTTTTTTAAAACTACTGATGCTCCCTGCTGAGACCACCACCTGTGGAAGGGAATTCCACATCCTTGCCGCTCTAAAGCCTCGTACACACAATCGGACTTTAAACAAACTTTTTCTGTGGATTTCTGTCCAAAGGGCGTTGGCCGTGAACTTGTATTGCCTACACACGGCAGGACTTTTTAGGCATCAATCAAAAATGTAGTGACGTTTCAACGTACTGACGATACTTCAAAAGAGTTGAATTCTCCGGTGCCACCCTTTGGTCAACTTCTGTATTGTTGTTTGATCTTTTGCATTGGTTCTGAGCATGCGTGTTTGTACTTTGGACTAAAGTCCGATGGTTTTGTGTACACACGATCGGACTAGCCGACATAGGACTTTTGTTGCCGCCAAGTTTGCCTGTTCGCACAGCTAACATTTGTCCGATGAAAACCGAAAAAGTTTGTCCGATGGAGCGTACATACACGGTCAGATGTTGCCTTAAAACAGCTAATTTACATGTTTGTTGTCAAAAAGGCAGATTGTGTGTATGGGCCTTTACAGTAAAGAACCCTCTACATAGTATAAGGTTAAACCTCTTTTCTTCTAATTTTAATGAGTGGCCACGTGTCTTGCTAAACTCCCTTCCGTGAAAAAGTTTTATCCCTATTGTGAGGTCACAGTACGGTATTTATAAATTGAAATCATATCCCCTCTCAAGCATATCTTTTCCAGAGAGAATAAGTGCAGTGCTCGCAACCTTTCCTCATAACTAATATCCTCCAGACCCTTTATTAGCTTTGTTGCCCTTCTTTGTACTCGCTCCATTTCCAGTACATCCTTCCTGAGGACTGGTGCCCAGAACTGGACAGCATACTCCAGGTGCGGCCGGACCAGAGTCTTGTAGAGTGGGAGAACTATCGTTTTATCTCTGGAGTTGATCCCCTTTTTAATGCATGCCAATATTCTGCTTTGTTAGCAGCAGCTTGACATTGCATGCCATTGCTGAGCTTATCATCAACTGGGACCCTCAGGTCCTTTTCCATCCTAGATTTCCCCAGAGGTTCTCTCCCCAGTGTATAGATTGCAATCATATTTTTGCCACCCAAATGCGTTATTTTACATTTTTCTGCATCAAAACTAATTTGCCATGTAGTTGTCCACCCCATTAGTTTGTTCAGATCTGCAAGGTTATTGCCCTGCTTAGCTTAATATCGTCCGCAAATACAAAGATTGAACTGTTTACCCCATCCACCCAGGTTGTTTATGAGCAAAATAAATAGGATTGGTCCCAGCACAGAACCTTGTGGGACCCCACTACCCACCCCTGACCATTCCGAGCACTACCCATTTATCACCACCCTCTGAATTCGCCCTTGTAGCCAGTTTTCAATCCATGTACTCCCCCTATGGTCCATGACAACGGACCTTATTTTGTAAAGTAAACGTTTATGGGGAACTGTGTCAAATGCTTTTGTAAAATCCAGATACACCACGTCTACGGGCCTTCCTTTATCTAGATGGCAACTCGCCTCCTCATAGAAGGTTAATAGATTGGTTTTGCAAGAACGATTCTTCATGAATCCATGCTGATTACTGCTAATGATACCGTTCTTGTTACTAAAATTTTGTATATAGTCCCTTATCGTCCCCTCCAAGAGCTTGCATACTATTGATGTTAGGCTAAGTGGTCTGTAATTCCCAGGAATGTATTTTGGGCCCTTTTATAAATATTGGTGCTACATTGGGTTTTCTCCAATCAGCTGGTACCATTCCATTCAGTAGACTGTCAGTAAAAATTAGGAACAATGGTCTGGCAATTACTTGACTGAGTTCCCGAAGTACCCTTGGATGCAAGCCATCTGGTCTCGGTGATTTTATTAATGTTAAGTTTCCCAAGTATAATTTTAATTCTGTCCTCTGTTAACCATGGAGGTGCTTCCTGTGATGTGTCATGAGGATAAACACTGCAGTTTTGGTTACTGAAGCCCCCCCCCCCCGATTCCCTTGTGAAGACTGAGAAGAATAAATTCAATACCTTCCTTCGCCATTTCCTCATCCTTTGTAACCAGATGACCTTCCACATTCTTTATGGGGCCAATATGGTCTGTCCTCCCTTTTTTACTGTTTACATACTTGTATTTACTACATACTTGAATTTCTTGGGATTTTTTTTTTGCTCTCCTCCGCTACGTGTCTTTCGTGTTCTATCTTAGCTGCCCTTATTGCACCCTTACATTTCTTGTTGTATTCTTTATAAAGTCTGAGTGCTGATGCTGATCCCTCAACCTCGTATTTTTTGAAGGCCTTCTCCTTTGCTTTTATATGCATTTTTACATTGGAGTTAAGCCATCCAGGACTTTTGTTTGCGCTTTTAAAATTTTTTACCCAATGGGATGCATTGGCTAATGCCCTTATTTAATATGCTCTTAAAGCAAACGCATCTCTCCTCCGTGTTCTCCGTTCCTAAGATTTAATCCCAATTCATGCCTTCTAACAAGGTTCGTAGTTTAGGGAAGTTGGCTCTTTTGAAATTCAGTGTCTTTTATTCCCCTTATGTTTCCTATTTGTGTGATTTATACTGAAGCCAATTGACCTGTGATCGCTGTTTCCTAAATTGCCCTGTATTTCCACATCCGTGATCAGGTCTGTATTGGTAATCAGTAGATCCAGTAACGCTTTATTGCTAGTTGGTGCGTCTGCCATCTGAACCATGAAATTGTCCAGCAAGATATTTAGGAACTGGCGAGCCTTAGATGAATGCGTGGTTCCCTCCGCCCAGTCTATATCCAGATAATTAAAATCCCCCATTATAACACTTCCTATCCTTGCTGCTAATCCAACTTGTGATAGGAGATCCGTCTCCCCCTCCCCTTTATGATATATATATAGGCATACCCCTCCCCCTTTTTTACCCTCTCTATCCCTGCGATAAAGGGTATTCCCTTGAATGGTTGGTTGCCAGCCAATCATGAGAGCTATTGAACCACAAAATCCAAATCCTCCTTGTACAACAGTATCTCTAGTTCACCCATCTTGTCCGCCAGGCTCCTGACATTGGTGAACATGCCACGTAGTTTAGACCGGTTGCATACTATCCTCTTATTGGGTGTTTCCCGAGATTGCAACTAGGACTTGTTACACTTACCTTGGGTTTATGTGGTTTAGTCAACCTACCACTAATGCCCTCTGGAATATATTCCACTCTATCTCTACCTCTGGACCCCCCCCCCCCCCCCATCGCCTAGTTTAAAAACCCCTCTAAGTTTTTGGCCATCTTTACTCCCAGCTGACCTACACCCTTCTCACTTAGGTGCAGTCGGCCCAGTCCTCCAGTAACCCAAACCCCTCCTTACTACACCAGCTCTTCAGCCACTTGTTTACTTAATCTCCCTCTGCCTTTCTGGTGTGGCTTGATGTACTGGTAGTATTCCTGAGAAATATATTTGTTTTTATGATCATAATATTAATACAGTATGTGTGACTGACCTTGATTGGATGTTTGGTTAAATAGACCTTCAAGTGAAGCTGAGTCAGTAATATGCTAGATATTTTTGGTGCATGTAACTAGCTGGAAGAGAACACCTATAAGATATCTGGTATCTTGGTATAAAATGTCATGGGAAGTCGAGAATAGTCAGGATCTATGTAATTAGAGGAATAATACATATATTTATTTAAATACTGTTAGGATTAGTGTAATCTCAGTTATAATCATTAGTATTTGTATGTATTTACTTAATGTTGTTTAAGTTGCTAATATGTGTTTAGTAGATTTTTGGTTATAGAACATGATCAACACATCACAATACAAGAATAGAGTGTTACATGTGAGTTTGTTAGTTAAAGTCCATATATAACTCTGAGTTAGTACCTCCTCTTGTATGGCATGTTGCATGCCATACAAGGTTCTGAGTTTTGTGAGGTTATGACGTCCACATGTAACATATACAGTCAAGACTTCGATATTCACACAGACACACACAGGAAGGCTGACCAATCTTCAGACATATACACACACGTCTATTCATCTACCCTTTGGCAAGTGCTAGACAGGTGATTCTCTTTGAGTAACCTTTATACTACGTCACTTCCTCCAGCCGTCTTGGAAAACTCAGACTCAGGCATTCAGATATAGCACATGGAAAGATACACAGCCATTAAGTACACATGCTTCCATAAGCTTGTCACAGCTTCTTTAACTACTTAATTTTTGTTTCATATATTTTTACCTACACTGAACTGTTATACTTTGTACATTGTATTTATGATGCCAACTGTGTGACAAACTTGCACTTTGTTTTTAAGTCAGTCTGACTATCAATGCTATTCATCCCAAAACACCTATAAGATAACTACATTTTAAGTTATCTTCAATATTCTTCAGCAATCTTTTTATAGCCTAGGCCATCTTTATGTAAAGCAACAATTATTTTTTTCAGGTCCTCAGAGTTCTTTGCCATGAGGTGCCATGTTGAACTTCCACTGACCAGTATGAGAGAGCGTTAACCCCAAATTTAACACACCTGCTCCCTATTCACACCTGAGACCTTGTAACACTAACGAGTCACATGACACCGAGGAGGCAAAATGGCTAATTGGACCCAATTTGGACATTTTCACTTAGGGGTGTACTCACTTTTGTTGCCAGCAGTTTAAACATTAATGGCTGTGTGTTGAGTTATTTTGAGGGGACTGCAAATTTACACTGTTATATAGGCTGTACACTCACTACTTTACATTGTAGCGAAGTGTCATTTCTTCAGTGGTTTCACATGAAAAGATATAATATATTTACAAAAAAGTGAAGGGTGATATACTGTTTAAGAAAAGATTAGAGGAACTGAATTCATTGTCTTGATAAGAGGATATTAGGGGGGTGTATGATCAACATGTACAAATATATAAGTTGTCCGTATAGTGAACTTTCACCAAGTGGCCACATTGAAATTATTTCTTTAAAATGCAGGACTGGGATATAGGAGAAGTTAGATTATCTGGCACATTTGAGGTTGAAAAGAGAGCCTGTCATTTAGGGATGCCCAGTTCGTAATACGCTTAGGTGCATAATCACTCATCGCACCATAGACCTTGGCCTTGCCAGTATCAACATTTAAGTATTAGCCAAAGTCTTTTCTTTGGATGTTTGATTGAACTTAAATCCATTACAAAAACCAAGAAAGGGCTGCACACACTGCAGTGATAATGACATTTGTGCAGTAGTATTTTTCAACTAAACCTTTGCCTAAAACTGTGTATTCAAATTAATTCATTTTCAGATAAACCTGTCTTTTAAAAAATGTAAAACTAATCACATACATGGGTTCAGAAGTCAAGAATAACTAGGCATTCTAATCTGCAAGCTTTCATACTTCCTAGTGGGATCCTGTTCTATTCCATATCTGGCCAAAAGGGTTGCAATTAGGGACCATACTGCTCCAGCATAGATGTGAGTGATGTTATTGTGCTTTCCTCATACATATGGGAGTATGTAGGGGAACTGAAAGGAGAAAAGCAGCACATACTTTTAGTAACAGTGCAAGTATTTATGAAATTAATCTTAATTTTTAAGCCCATTATTAGTTCTGAAGTAAAGAATACTGTAACATAATTGAAAGCCATCAAATGATTATGGCAGTGAGCAAGTGGTTAGCACATCTTCTATCAGCACTAGTATCATCGTCCCGAATCGGCACTAACTGCCTGGAGTTCTCCCTGTGCATCTGTGGGTTTATTCCGTATACTGTGGTTTCCCTCCACACGTCAAAGACATGTTGGTAGCTTAAAAGGTTTAAAAAGCGGGCATGATCTACTCTCTGGCTTTTGAACAATTTTTGGGCAGTTTGGGCAAATTTTAGGCATTTTCCAAGGCACGCCAGAAAAACCCAGAAGTCACCCTGTGGTGCCACAGCACCCTGGTTGTTAAAAGGCTGGTATATGCTGTGTGTACAGTGCTGTGCAAAAGTTCTAGGCAAGTGTGAAAAATGCTGTAAATTAAGAATGCTTTCAGAAATAGAAGTGTTAGTAGTTTCTGTTTAGTTACTTTTTATCAATGAACAAAATGGAAAGTAAATGAACAGAAGAGAAATCCAAATCAAATCAATATTTGGTCTGACTTCCCTTTGGCCTCAAAACGGCATCAATTCTTCTAGGTCTACTTTGCATACAGTTTTTGAAGGAACTTTCCAGGTAGTTTGTTCCAAACATTTTTGAGAACTAACCACAGATCTTCTGTGAATGTAGGCTGCCTTAAATTCTTCTCTCTTCATGTAATCCCAGACAGACTCCATGTTGAAATCAATGCTCTGTGGGAGCCAAACCACTTCCAGGTCTCCTTGTTCTTCTTTACGCTGAAGATTGTTCTTAATGACATTGACTGTATGTTTGGGGTCCTTGTCCTACTGCAGAATACATTTGGGGCTAATCACATGCCTCCCTGATGGTATGGCACAAGTATAAGTATCTGCCTGTATTTCTCAGCATTGAAGATACCATTGATCTGACCAAATCTCCAACTCCATTTGCAGCCTCCAAATTTGTAAGGAACCCTATCCATTCTTCACTGTTTCCTTCAAACACTCATTATTGTACCGTACTCCAACCCTTCTGCAAACAAACTCCCTCCTGCTACAGCTAAATATTTCAAATTTTGACACATTAGTCCAGAGCATTTGCTGCCGCTTTTGTGCATTGTTGAGTCATTTAGCCTGGTCTACACATCGGATGTATGACTTCTTTTTCATACATCATGGGACACAGAGTTAGGCTAATATTCATTACTTACTGGGTTATACGCCATCTCTAGGTGAATGGACACTGGTAGACAAAGTTTTAGACAGGAAGTGATCCCCTATATAACCCCTCCCATACAGGAAGTACATCAGTTTTTTACCAGTGTCTGCAAGGTGGTTGGGCACGTTTGTTTGAGCTCTCTTAGCTTCAGGTCTCTAGTCCCACAGACGGTTCTTAAATGAATCAAGGGATTGACCGATCGGATCCATTTGATACAGGCTCTATATGCTTAGATAAATGATACCCGAGCCTCGCAAAGAAGACTCAAGATCCTGCCTGTAATGCGACCTCTGGGCGCTGGACCCTGCAAAGTGGAATCCTGGACACTACAGTGCTAAGGCATTCCTGCGGGGTGCTATACAGGTTCAAGGGAGTGGACCCTAAACATAAAAAGAGTACCCAGTCCTTGAAGGTCCTCAAGTGATAGGAACCCACTGTGATGTGTGAAGATTGGGCTCTTAGTTTACTAAGCTGCCCTGCGCCTGGACAGGTAAGTGAAACCCCTTTATTTACTTATTGTGGGGTGTCCCAGTGATTGTAACAATCAGTCAACCTATCTAGAGGCTGGACACCTCTGTGCGGTGACCATACAGGGGAGTTTTGGGCTAGCTGTAGGTGTTTGCAAAGTGTACCTTTTTTGCTTGTGTCTGGCTGTTTTTTACCTGTATGATGGCGCACGTGCATTCGCAAGACCGCTGTTGTGCTCAGCAGTTTGGCGGCCATGGCACACGCAGCTTCGCCATAGGCGTTGTGCGCACTCGGAGCCACAAATGCACCATAGCATAATCTGAGCCCACAGAGATTTGCACCATATGTGAATACAGCTGCGTCCGTTTTCCGGGACCGCACACGTGCGTATGCATGCGTAGAACATCCTGGCGCACAGCCAGCTTATTTAAGCTTTGTATGCCAAGCATGTGGTGCTTCCAAAAGGCAGCAGGCTCTGAACCATGCATTTGCAGCAATTCATTTCTCCTTACCCGGATCACGTAAGTCACCAGGTGTTGCTTGGCAGGCTAAGGTGCTTAGCAGGATTGTTGCATAGGGGCTTGGTGAGCCCTATTAAAGGGTCTCCCTTCTAAGATGTGTTAATACTAGAAACCAGGTACTCCCTTTTTGTGGCAGTGTCCTCAAAAAAGAGGAGCGGGCCTAACACTACAGGGAAGGGCACACCTATCTCATAAGTAGCTCCTGATGAACCTAGTCATATCCCTAGTGTTGTATCCCCTGAAACACCAGAGGCTTCAGGGCAATCTGAGCCTCTGCGCCTATCTGGTATGGTGCCTACAGTCAACGCTGCTGCTTCACCCTTTCTCACTAAAGATGGAACTGTCCTCGGCCCTAGCCGGGTTAAAGCACGGGATTTCTGGCATGATTGCCTCCATCCCGCAGGGTGGCAAGAAGCATGACAGATCCCCCTCCCCTGAGCCTCCTAGTTTGGAGCAGGAATGGGTTGAGTATGGGGAAGAGCTAAAAGCTTGGGATTCTGTGGAGGGCCTCGCGGATGAGTCTGCTTCTGAGCAATTTGGACAAGATATCCAGTTGGTGTCTACCTCTCAGTAGCAGACTCTTACCGAGATGGTTGGTTTTGCCTTTAGGTTGCCTCTTGCAGAGGTTACTGAGCCCCCTGATCCTCTTTGGGGTCCCTGAGGCCTCTTCAGGCCGCACAGGCTTTCCCCTTACACCCACTGTTGGAACAGGCAGTGTAGGTTTTCCCTTTTATATCCCATGGATGAAAGGTTCATTAAGGAGTGGAGCATGCCAGCCGTAGATGCAGCAGTCTCCTCCTTTAAACAAGAATTTAACTTGTCTGGTGGATAATGCACAGGGCTTGAAAGACCCTTTTGACAAGAAACTGGAGTCATTACCACTTAAGGGCCGAGCCTCTTTCTGAGATTTGGTTTTTCAAAGTTAAAAACAGTTGTTTTTTTCTAGAAAATTACTTGGAACCCTCAAACATTATATGTATTTTTTTCTAACATCCTAGAGAATATAATGGCAGTTGTTGCAATACTTTATCACACCGTATTTGCGCAGCGGTCTTACAAGCGCACTTTTTTTTTGGAAAAAAATGCACTTGTTTTAATTAAATAATATCACAGTAAAGTTAGCTCAATTTTTTTTTTATATTGTGAAAGATAATGTTACGCCGAATAAATTGATACCTAACATGTCACGCTTCAAAATTGCGACCGCTCTTGGAATGGCGACAAACTTTTACCCTTAAAAATCTCCATAGGCGACGGTTAAAAAAATTCTACAGGCTGCATGTTTTGAGTTAGAGGAGGTCTAGGGCCAGAATTATTGCTCTAGTTCTACCGATCGCAGAGATGCCTCGCGTGTGGTTTGAACATCGTTTTTATATGCGGGCGCTGCTGCACGCAAGCTCGGTGGGATGGGACGCGTTTTTTTTAAAAAAGGTGTTTTTTTTTTTTTTTTTTTTTTTCTTTTCTTCTTTTACTTTTTATTTCTTTTTTTTTTTACACTGTTCTTTAAAAAAAAAAAAATAGGTGTCACTTTTATTCCTATTGTAAGGAATGTAAACATCCATTGTAATAGAAAAAAAGCATGTCAGGACCTCCTAAATATGAGATCTGGGGTCAAAAAGTCCTCAGATCTCATATTTACACTAAAATGCTATAGAAAAAAATAAAATGTCTCTTGTGCTATGGGCGGAAGTGATGTTTTGATGCCGCTTCCACCCTGCAATGGTATGGAGATGGGTGGGAGCCATCTTCCTCTCACTCGTCTCCAGACCAAGCCAGGGAGAGGACCTGATCGCCTCCTTCGCTACCGACTGCTCCGGTAAGCGACTGACAAAACCGGGGAGGGGTGGAGCCCTCTCCCGCCACCAATAAGTGATCTTGCACTGAATCTGCAGAAACTTGCAGTGAATCTGCAGTGAGCCGGTCCGGAAGTGGTTAAAGGCTTCCTTTTCTTTGGCCAATTGGTATCTGCCAGTCCATAAAGGATCAGGTCAGATGGCCTGACAGGCCTAACCAGGAGGATGATCTTGCTGATAATAAGACAGATATTCCTTGAGCGCTGTGTTTTGCTGTTGATGCCTTAAAGGATTCAATACAGCAGGTTTGTCGTTTGGCTCTCTTGTCTGTACATATGCAAAGTCCTTTTGGATGGAGTCTGTCCGCTCAGTTGTAGCCTCACTCCAGATGGGATACTTTCTAGCCTCCATCGATATAAAAGACGCGTATTTACACGTACCTATCTTTCAGCCTCATCAGAGGTTCCTGTGATTTGCAGTAGAGTAATGTCATTTTCAGTTTGTGGCTCTACCCTTCAGGCTTGCTACAGCTCTCCGAGTGTTCACAAAGGTCCTAGCACCAGCACTGGGTCTTTTAAGAGCCCAAGGGACCTTGGTGCTTGGGTATCTGGACGACCTCCTGCTCAGAGATCACTCACTACAGGCTCTAAAACAGCATAACCTGCACAATACGGTATTTGTAAAGCTTAGGCTCGGTCATAAATACTGAAAAGTCAGCCTTGAGACCAGCTCAAAGTCTGAAATATTTAGGTCTGATCCTAGATACAGTCCAAGCAAGGGTATTTTTGCCACCTGTAAGGATCTGTGCCCTGAAGGATCAGGTGCGTCGGATAAGGGGCACCAGACAGCCCCCCATTTGGCTCTGTATGAGTCTTCTAGGAAGGATTGTGTCCTCTTTCGAGGCAGTGCCCTATGCCTAGTTCCATTCCAGGCCTATACAACAAGACATCTTGTTGGCGTGGAACAGGAGAGGACAAGCCCTGGATTATCCAGTGTTCTTATCTCCTCGGGCATGCTTAAGCCTAAAATGGTTGCAGGATCAGAACCTGTGAAAGGGAAGATCCTTCCTCCCGGTAACTTGGAGAAAACTGACTACAAATGCCAGTCTCTCAGGCTGGGGAGTGACCCTAGAGGGGCTCACAGCTCAGGAGAAATGGTCAAGGACAGAAACAGATCCTGCCCATCAGCGTCCTGGAGTTAAGGGCAATATGTCTGGCCCTACGGTCCTGGACGGTGGAGTTTCAGGACTGCCATATCAGGATTCAGTCCGACAATGCCAGTGCAGTGGCCTATATAAACTACCAAGGCGGTACCAGGAGTCATCTTGCTCTGAAGGATGTGAACCACATACTAGCCTGGGCAGAAGGTCATGTGCAGATTCTATCGGCAGTCTATATCTTGGGAGCGACAGCAGTTTGTGTCCCGAACAAGGGATTCTCTGGCAATTGGGGCAGATGCTCTGGTAGTTCCATGGATCCAGTTCTCCCTGGTTTATGCTTTCCCTCTGATCCCTCTCCTTCCACATTTGTTGCACAGGATTCTTAGAGATGGGGTTCCAGTCATTCTGGTGGCACCAGTCTGGCCCAGAACGCCCTGGTTCAAGGAGATAGTGAGACTGACAATAGATGGGCCATGGACGCTTCCACGTTGCCCACAATCTACTGTCTTAAGGTCCTATATTCCACCCCAATTTACAGTCTCTAAATTTCACGGCATGGCTATTGAAGCCAGGGTGTTGAAGGACCATAGCATCTTGGGAGCAGTGGTGTCTACCCTAGTGAATGCTATAAAAGCTGTCACTTGGAAGATCAATCATAATGTCTGGAAGACTTATATTGCTTGGTGTGAAGCCAGAAAATGGTATCCTCAGAAATACGTGATTGGAAGAATTCTTTTTTTTTTTTTTTAACAGTCAGCTGTGAAAATCAGATTGGCTTTGAGTACAATCAGAGGTCAGATTTCAGCCCTGTCAGTATTTTTCCAAAGGCCTTTAGCCTCCCATTCGCTGGTCTGAACCTTTATGCAGGGAGCAACTCATTTGCTTCCACCCATTAGGTCACTTATGTGTCCTTGGGACTTGAGCTTGGTCCAGTCTGTGTTACAGGAACGACCATTTGAGCCTATCAAGGAAATTCCTTTAGACTTGCTGCCACGCAAGCTAGCCTTCTTGATGTCCATCACGTCAGCTAGAAGGGTGTCGTAGTTGGTGGCCAATTCATGCAAGGAAACCATACTTGATCCTTCACCACGACAGGGTCATGTTACGACCTGTTCTATGCCTTTACAAATGCTCCTGAGTCACATGGCTCACCTGGATTCCCCCACTGTGGCTGCTCCGGTACAACCTGAGTTGCAGGCCGTTCCTGCTGCTGCGCCAGTCTCTGTGCAGGCACCCGCCTTGAGTATTACCTCAGATAGTCTGGTAGAGATATGTCTGGTTCCGCTCCGCTTCCCCAATGATTTGGGGGCATCCAGTTCAATGCAGAGGGTTTCTCAACCAAGTTGAGATATACTTTGAGATGCTGCCCCAGGCGATTTCCATGGATGCTGCCCCAGGCGTTTCCCATGGACAGAAGCAAAGTAGAGTTCGTGATATCTTTGATTTCTGTGAGAGCCTTGGCCTGTGCTAACCCTCCATGCGAGACGCAAAAAAACTGTTGTCTTGAGTTACCTTGAGTTTGTGGCCTCCTTTAAAAGGGTATTTGACGTTCCCGCATGCTCTGCTTCTGCTGCCAAGTGCCTCATGTCCATCAGAGTACGAGAACTGTTGCCGACTGCGCCATTGAGTTCCGTACTCTGGCAGCAGAGGTTGCTTGGAACAATGAGGCCCTCCTGGCTGCTTTTTCTCATGGTCTCTCGGATTCCATGAAGGATTCCATCAAGGATGACATAGCCCGAGATATACCCACTGAGCTGGAGAGCTTGAATCAAGAAAACACATAAATAGAAGCTGTCTGACAAAGTGAAGCATGCTAACAGATCACAAAAAGCCACAGATCATGCCACAATCCAAAAAAAATAAAGAACAGATTAGAAACAATGTACATGTATCGGTCTAGGAAGGGTTTCAATGTTATGGAGATAACTTGGAACAGTGGTGAACCTTCGCAGGAGTGGCCGGCCTAAAAAATTACTCCAAGAGCATGACGGCGACTCATCCAGGAGGTCATAAATAAACCAAGAACAACATCTAAAGAACTGCAGGCCTCACTTGCTTCAGGTAAGTTCAGTGTTCATGTTTCAACAATAAGAAAGAGACTGGGCAAAAATGGCATCCATGGGAGAGTTCCAAGGCCAAAGCCACTGCTGACGAAAGAACAGACTCATCTGACATTTACCAAAAAAATCTTCATTATCCCCAAGCTTTTTAGGCAAATATTCTGTGGACTGATGAGACAAAAATTCAACTTTTTGGAAGTTGTGCGTCCCGTTACATCTGGAATAAAATTAATACAGCATTTCATAACAAGAACATCATACCAACAGTCAGACATGGTGGTGGTAGCGTGATGGTCTTGGGCTGCTTTGCAACTTCAGGACCCGGACAACTTACCGTAATTGCTGGAACCATGAATTCTGAGCTCTACCAGAAAATCCTAAAGGAGAATGTCTGGCCATCAGTTCGTGACCTCAAGCTCAAGTGCACTTGGGTTATGCAGCAGGACAATGATCTAAAACACAATAGCAAGTCCACCTCCAAATGGTTCAAGCAAAGCAAAATTTAGGTTTTAGGGTGGCCTAGTCCACTTAAATCCAATTGAGATGCTGTATCATGACCTTACACAGGCTGTTCATGCTGGAAAACCTTCCAATGTGGCTGCATTAAAACAATTCTACAAAGAAGAGTGGGCCAAAATTGCCCCACAGCAATGTGGAAGACTGGCAGTTATAGCAAATGCTTGATTGCAGTTGTTGGTGCCATGGGTGGCACAATCCGTTATTAGGTTTACTTTTTCACATAAAGCCAGGCAGGTTTGGACAGCTTTTTTGCCTTAATAAATTAAACAAACATTTAAAAACTGCGTTTTGTATTTACTCGGGTTATCTTTGTATAAAATTAGTTTTGACCTATTTATGTGTGACAAATATGAAAAAAAAATATATCAGAAAGGGGGCAAATACTGTTTCACACAATCTGTACAGTAGGTGACCGCGATATTGTGTCATTTCTCGGCGAGATTTGACACCTGCGAGCCCCGTCTCAGGAGCCAGCGCCGAGATGGCTCATTCATTGGGAAAGGAAAACTTTGTTTTCCTTTCCCGATGAATGACAGGCAGTGCTGACAGCTGTCTGGTATGAATCCTGTGGGGGAACGCCACGCCAAATTTTAAATGAAAAAACCGGCGTGGGTTCCCCCCCCAGGGGCATACCAGGCCCTTAGGTCTGGTATGGATTGTAAGGGGAACCCCCTACGGCGGGCCTAACACTGGGAGAAGAGGCCGAACACCGGGAGAAGTCGGAAGGAGACCCCCCGAAGTCGGAAGAAGACTCCGGAGCTGCCTAATAAATTACTCAAAACCTGTGTAGTGTGTTTTTTTTTTCATTGACACTTTTCCCTAGGTGAATGGCTAGGGGTACCATGTACCCCATACTCATTCACACAGGGTGGGGGGCCGGGATCTGGGGGCCCCCTTATTAAAGGGGGCTCCCGGATTCCGATAAGCCCACCGCCCGCAGACCCCGACAACCAACGGCCAGGGTTGTCGGGAAGAGGCCCTTGTCCTCATCAACATGGGGACAAGGTGCTTTTGGGTGGGGGGGCCCGCAGGGCGCCCCCCTCCCCCAAGGCACCACCCCCCCATGTTAAGGGCATGCGGCCTGGTACGGCTCAGGAGGGGGGGGGGCACCCGCTCGTCCCCACCCCCTTTCCTGACCGGCCGGGCTGCGTGCTCAGATAAGGGTCTGGTATGGATTTTGGGGGGACCCCCACGCCGATTTTCCGGCGTAGGGGGTTCCCCTTACAATCCATAACAGACCTAAGGGCCTGGTATACCCCTAGGGGGAACCCACGGCGTTTTCTTTTCATTTAAAATTTGGCGCGGCGTTCCCCCACAGGATTCATACCAGACAGTTGTCAGCACTGCCTGTCATTCATCGCGAAAGGAAGCTTTGGAAACACAATCTCGTGGTCAGGTACTGTATATGTGTGTGTTTTTTAAATGCAAGCCTGGCTGACATCCTCCTGTGTTAAGCAACGTTCACTGTTCAATATGATTTAAATAAGATGTTATCTCAGCTTGTTTTCATCAGGCAGCCACAAGAGGTAAGCCAATACACAGCAGCCATTTTTTATAAAGATCACTAAATCAATATTTCTGTTAAAATAAGGAGGCAAAGTAATCTATTCATATTTCTTCTTTGGAGATGCAATTGTGGATAATGTTGCTACGTTTTATTAGAATGATCTAAAAGACAATGTAACACGTCTATTGATTCTTAAGGAAAGGAAAGCAAATTATTTCTCTGTTTAGAAATATAACATCGCTTTACTGTGTGACAAGTATTTCACATTCCTGGTGTCATTGTCATTTTCTCAGATAGCTCAGAGTTGCTAACATACAACTCTTCTTTACAAAGGCAAGCTAAAATGAATCAGTCACACAGTTTACTAACCAGTCCTATGAAACTTATTTGGTGGCTTGTTGGTTAGTCACATCTCTCCATATTTTAGCACTGCAGCCACACAGTTCACATAGTTGTTCTATTATCGGAAGCTTCTACACCAGGGTGCTCAACCTGTGGTCCTCCAGCTGTTGCGGAACTACAAGTCCCATCGTGCCTCTGCCTTTGGGAGTCATGCTTGTAAACTAAGCTAAGATTGCTGTTGAGCAGAAGCACCACAAGGTGCCAGAAATTGCCTATATGAATTCTATACAAATTAGAATTTAGTATGCACAAAAACAAAAAACATATTTTCTTCCAATTTCCAGTGCAGTTGTGAGTGCCAGAGTGGTCTATAGCAGGAAAGTTGGTATTTGCCTTGCAACCCTTGAGATCATTGATGGGGCTTTTTGGTGGAACTTCACTGTATGGCAAGTTATCCAAATTTAACCTCAGCCATCTTTTTTTTTTTTTTTTTTTTTTTTAGTGGCATTTCCTAGCATTATTTTTTTTCTTTAACCTTGTTCTTGCTGTAAGTGTTTTTTTTACACCCTTTGACATCCTCACTGGGCTTCTAGATTTTTGCAGTGGCAGCTGCTGAGAAGTCTTCAATTGTAGGCATGCTCTACATCTCCCAAAGGCCATTTCTTTACACACAGTACAGTATATGTGTAGAGAGAATTAATTTGCCAGGAATGAAAGAAGTGTATGCATGTGAAGTGAAACAGATGGCTGGGGGATAGATGAGTCCTGTAGTCCAGAAATGCTTTTGCACAGAGCAGCCCTGATCCTCTTCTTCTGGGGTCCCCCACCGATGCTTCAGGCCCCTCCTGTTCGCCGGGTGCCCTCCACGGAAAGCAGCTTTCCATGGGGGCACCCGTGCGTGCTAGCTCCCAAGCCCTGCTCCCATGCCACAGGATTTGATTGACAGCCGCAGAAGCCAGTGGCTCCTGCTGCTATAAATCTGTCCTATCAGGAAAACCCATGCACATCGCTGGATCCGATCGGGCTCAGGTAAGAAAAGGGGGGGGGGTCTTGGGGGGAGCTGCAGCACAGACAGTGTTTTGCCTTAATGCATATAAAGCATTAAGGTAAAAATGTTTATGCATCAGTATCCCCCCTCACCCCCTCTTATACTTGCCTGAGCCCTTCGTTTGATCCAGCGCTGTGCACGTCTGCAGCTCTTCTCTTTCTTCACATGTGGGTCTCTCTGGCTTTGCTGGGACACCAGGAGCCCTTGGCTCCTGCTGCTGTCAAAGCCAGTGTTGAGGGAGCAGGGAGTCGGGCCGAGTCCTGCTGTCTGTGTCAATAGATGCAGCATTGGGGCTCGGGAGCGAGCGTGCACAAGTGCCCCCATGAGAAGCAGCTTCCTGTGGTGGCACTGGACATAGAGGAGGAGCGAGGAGCACCAACAGGGGACTCAAGCAGAGGCAGTTCAAGCTGCTCTGTGCAATTCAATTGCACAGAGTAGGTAATTACTGTACAGAAATGTTTGTTTAAAAAAAAAAAAAAACATTTTAACCACTTCAGCCTGGGAAGGATTTCCCCCCTTAATGACCAGGCCATTTTTTGCGATACGGCACTGCGTTGCTTTAATTAACAATTGCACGGTCGTGCGACGCTGTACCCAAACAAAATTGAAGTCCCTTTTTTTTTTTTTTCCACAAATGGCTTTCTTTTGGTGGTATTTGATCACCCCTGTGGTTTTTTGCACTATAAACAAAAAGACCAACAATTGAAGAAAAATTTTTTTTTTTACTTTCTGCTATAATACATATCCAAAAAAATATATAAAAAGACAAATGTATTCATCAGTTTAGGCCTAAGTATATTCTTCTACATATTTTTGTTAAAAAAAATTGCAATAGGCGTATATTGATTGGTTTGCGCAAAAGTTATCATGTCTACAAACTACGAGATAGATTTAGGGACTTTATTTTTTATTTTACTAGTAATGGCAGCGATCTGCGATTTTTAGCGGGACTGCAACATTGGGGCAGACAAAGTGATATATTTACCAGTGACATATTTACGTCAATGGAAAAAAGACACAAGGGCTGGGAAGGGGTTAGCGCTAGGGGCGATCAAAAGTTTTTAAATGTTTTCCCTGGGTGTGTTCTAACTGTAGGGCTGATTGGCTTATTGGGACATGACCGAGATCACTGTTCCTGATCACTAGGAACAGTAGATGTGACATGGCATTAGGCAGAACGGGGAATCGCCTTGTTTACATAGACCTCTGTACACAGGGTTCATCGGTCGACAGCAGACATCGAGTCGCTATCAGCTAGCCTCCTTGCACAGACCAACGTGCAGGTACATCGGTTTGCGCAGGAGAGTCGAACTGCCGCAGTATATCTGCATGAGCTGGTCGACAAGCGGTTAATGTTGCAAGGGTACTATGTTTTCAGCCCAAACAAAGTTAGGAAGGCACTGGGGGTCATTTACGAAAGGCAAATCCACTTTGCACTGCAAGTGCACTTGGAAGTGCAGCCGCTGTAATTCTGAGGGGTAGATCTGAAATGAGGGGAAGCTCTGCTGATTTTATCATCCAATCATGTGCAAGCTAAAATGCTGTTTTTTATTTTCCTTGCATGTCCCCCTCAGATCTACAGTGACTGTACTTCCAAGTGCACTTGTAGTGCAAAGTGGATTCGCCTATTGTAAATAACCCCCATTGTATTTTTGGCACGTGATCTGCTATTTTGCACTGCACTTAAAGCATTTTTTATGGAATAAACTTGAGAAATTTGCATGTATTAGGCTTTGCATGAGGTGCTTTCAGAAATGTAACTATGAATCCAAAATCTACATCTAAGAACATGCACTTTGTGCTTACACAATCCAAAATCTACATCTAAGAACATGCGCTTTATGCTTATACAATCCAAAATCTACATCTAAGAACATGCTTGCTTTGTATTTTACCTAACACTTTAAGGCTTAATTCACACGGTCGTAGAAATTTTATTCCTGTTTTTAAAGGGGTTGTAAACCCATTCTGTGCATTAAGGTGAAAAACCTCTTGTGCTGCAGGACCCCCCCCCCCTTTTTTTCCTACTACAGCCTGATCATTATGTGAACGAGCACAGCAGCTCCAGCCACTGTCGGGTCCTCATTGCATAGATTGATAGCAGCAGGAGCCATCCCACTGCGGTCAATCAAATCCAGTGACATGGGAGGCAGGCCAATTCCTGCAGTCTGTATCAATGGATGCAGCAGCAGGAATTTGGGTGTTTGCCCGCATGAGTGTCTCCATGGAATGCCACTCTCCGTGGGGGCACACAAGAAGAGGAAGGAGCCAGGAGCACCACAGGGGGACCCCAGAAAAGAAGGATCAGGCCGCTCTGTGCAAAACCCTTGCACAGAGGAGGTAAGTAGAACATGTTTGTTATTTTAAAAAAACAAACTTTACAATCACTTTAAATGTGTTTTCTAGGAGGAAATTTCCTGCACAATGATCAGTAAAACACTTGCGTATAGATGTGTTTAAACGTGTAAAGATACATGTGCATCCCGAATGAGAATTTATTTTTCCCTCTTGTTTCAACCTAATTTACGCGCTCACAATTTAAACATATCCACTGCCGACCTGTGTGTTGCCTTAAAAATGGCCTCCAATGTATCTTGACTGCAGATGGAACCCAGTTCGAATTTCCATTTTTTGATGTATGGCGGCACTTCCCTCCCCCCTCCATACATCAAAATTCTATATAACGCTGATATCTTATTTCTTAATTTTTCCCTTAAAAGAGCTTCTCCACTGGCCTACAATTTTTTTCATCTCTAATAGGCCCTGGGGGGCTTTTAACAAAATGAGCGAGCTGGCTATACCGCCACACATCAATTTTCATTAAATCCGTAAGTAAGGCTAATTCCTGAAAAGTGATAATTTTTCCGTTCTTGGTGATATCTTTTAGTTGTGCATCTCTTTTTTTTTTTAATCCAATTACCTCCTACTACCACCATCCCTGGTAAGAAAAACTCATTATCTTTTAAATAAATGAATGGGGAATTATACTCACATTTGTTTAGTGTGTATAAATCTGATCCCAAATTTTAAATGTGTGCCGTGTTATATTGTGTATGTTTGGGCCTAACTTCCTTAAGTGTGGGGGATTCCAAATTAAGTGATTTAACTGTGAATTACTCAAGGCCATTTCTAAATTGACCCATCTTTTATCCGACATATCCTTTGCCCAATTTAACACCCGTGACAAAACTATTGCATTATAATATAAAGTCTGGGATAGCCAGACCATCCTGTGCTTTCTCCTTTCTCAGAACTTTGTAGGCAATTTGTGGTTTCCTATTATTCCATACATATCTAGTTATTACACCATTCAAAATTCTAAAATATGAATGGGCCAAAGGGATTGGGAGCATCTGCATCTTGTAAAAGATTTTAGGGGCCAAGATCATTTTAACTGTATTTATACATCCGATCCAAGAGATCGGTCGATTGGAGATTTTTTAATTTCCTGTTTAATTTCATCAAGTAGTGGGATGTAATTTTGTAAATAAATTTTCCAATGGAAATGAAATACATCCCTGAGTCTGGCAACTTCTTGTCTATCTATATTGATGTTTAAGGCTTCTGACTTACTGAGATTGACTTTATAATTTGATAACCCTCCATATTTCCTCAGGATAGCTAGGTCTAGGATCCTCGGTTTAGTGATAAAGAATAGCACATCATCGGCGAACGCCGCCAACTTGTGCTCTTCTCTTCCCACCACACACCCACTGATATCCGGGTTTTTCGAATGTTGGCCAATAAAGGTTCCAATGTCAGAATGAACAAGAGAGGAGACAACGGGCATCCCTGCCTGGTCCCGTTTTCCATTTTAAACTCTGCAGATGATGTGCCATTTACTTTCACAAATGCCGAAGGAAATTTATACAATACCTTGATCCATTTCAACATAGTTGGGCCTATTCCCACAGCTTCCAGCGTTTTAATCATGAGACCCCAGTCTACTCTGTCAAATGCTTTCTCGGCATCAATTGACAGAAGTAGACCTGGGGACCCACTAGCTTTGATTGTTTCCAGAATAAGGAGCGACCTCATGCCTGTCTTTCCCTTGTCTCCCTTGTATAAAACCGACTTGATCTGGGTGGACCAAGTATGACATTTTTTCCTTTAATCGCATTGCCAAAACCTTGGCGTAAAGTTTAATATCTGCATTCAGTAAGGCTATCGGCCTGTAGTTTGAACAAAGTGAGCTGTCTTTTCCTTCCTTTAAAATTAATGTCACTGATGCTGTCAAGGCACCCCCACATAGTTCCCCATGCCCCCCCCCCCCCAGCCCATTCCAAACCTGACAGAGCTTTGGGACCAAGGAATCTTTAAATTTTTTTATAGAAGTAAGATGTAAAACCATCTGGACTGGGACTTTATCCAGGAGGAGATGATTTTAGAGCCAAAAAGATCTCTTCTTCAGTGATCGGTCTATCTAATTCTCTTGAATCCATAGTCCAGCGGCTTTTAGAAAATCAGTCACCCTCTCCTCTTTTCCTGGGGGTCCGCTTACACTTTGTCTGACTGAGTACAGAGCTGTAAAGTATTTCCAAAATTCTTCCCCTATCTCTTTAGATGTGTGTCTAAATTCCCCCTTTTTACTTTGAATCCTGTCTATAAAATTCACCTCTTTTCTTCTTCAACACTTTTGCCAAATGCTTACCTACCTTATTACCCCACTGAAATCTATCTTTTAGGTGTCTATTTAAAATCCCATTTGATTCGGACTCCATTAAATCATTGAGTTCTTCTCTTTTAATTATCAATTGCTGTCTTATAATTCCCTTTTCCCTTTGTAGGGTTTGTGCTTGTTCGAGACTATGTATTTCACTTATAAGATTCTCCTTTCTTTTTAATCTTTCTTTTTTCACACCCGCCCCAATTGATATCAGAATGCCCCTGATATAAGCTTTTAGGGTCTCCCACAGGACTGATCCTGATGTCTCCCCTGTATCATTTAACGAAAAGAAATTGAAAACAGGTCAATTTCTTGCTGTGTTTTTTCAGCTATCTTGGCATTATCAATAACATTTTCATTAAGGCGCCATGAAAATGGGGATTTTTGAAGTCCCGAAACTCTCACTTTCATCAAGACGGGAGCGTGATCTGATAGCGTAATTATACTTTACTAGGTGCTTTTATTCAATTCTACAGCGATGTGTTGTATGTTGCACAACAATACTCAGTCCTACCTTGAGGTTGCCGCTGTCTTCTGGAGTCCACTTCAGACCACCGCACAGTTCTCCAGGAGGGCACCGTGACATCTGTGAGCCGAGCCCATTCCCCAGGGAGTCCTGGTCCTTCACTTGTAGCCGTGCAAAGGCTATAGGGTCTCTGGAGGCACTGTCTTATGGATCCTGTGGATGTATTTATATAAACCATTCCAGAGGGAGGGATGGCATGGGGAGGGCTTAAGCCCGGAGCAGAGCCAAGAAGGCGGCAGAGAGGTAGTTAAGTAAAGTGTGGCGGGCTCGGTAGGTCTCTGGCCGGTCCGAGGTCCACAGCTGTGCGCCGCACCAGAGATGTTAATACTTGCGGCTCAGCCTGGACTTGACCGCTAATTCCAGGACGCCGCTTCCCGCCGCCTGTGTCTAATAGTCACCGGGACCCTCACTAGCTCACACCCCGTGTAGGTCCCGTCCTCATCATGAGATCCTCCGCCGCCCGCTTCCACAGTGCCGCCGTCAGGCCCCTCCCCCAACTCTAGTGCGTCACATCACGCACCTGTTCCACCCACCTGTAGAATTTTTTAAACGTCGCCTATGGATATTTTTAATGGTAAAAGTTTGTCGCCATTCCACGAGCGGGCGCAATTTTGAAGCGTGACATGTTGGGTCTCAATTTACTTGGCGTAACATTATCTTTCACAATATAAAAAAAATTGGGCTAACTTTACTGTTGTCTTATTTTTTAATAAAAAAAAGTGTATTTTTTCCAAAAAAAGTGCGCTTGTAAGACCGCTGCGCTAATACGGTGTGACAAAGTATTGCAACGACCGCCATTTTATTCTCTAGGGTGTTATAAAAAAAAGTATAATGTTTGGGGGTTCTAAGTAATTTTCTAACAAAAAAAAACTGTTTTTAACTTGTAAACAACAAATCTCATAAAGAGGCTCGGTCCTTAAGTGGTTAATGACCAGGCCAATTTTTAACAATACGGCACTGTGTCTCTTTAACGGACAATTGCGTGGTCGTGTGACGCTGTACCCAAACAAAATTGATGACCTTTTTTTTTGCCCCACAAATAGAGCTTTCTATTAGTGCTATTTGATCAAATGAAAACAAGATCAACCAGCGCAAACCAAAATCCCTAATCAAGCAGCAGCTGTGATACTGAGGGTAAAATTTATCAAATCCCAAAATGTGCATCAAAGAAAAAAGCAGTACAGCGCATAAATTAAACTAAATAAATAAACAAAAACTAAAGGTCCAGTATAAACAAAATGCAGGCAAAATCCAGTGATTTCTTCCAGTGATACTAGTGACATGAGGTAAATGTTGCAGGGTGACTGTGGTGACAAACGTGGACCTCCACCTAAAGTGATACTAGCCACTCACCTCAATAGATGGACCCCTGAGTGAATCAGTCAGGTCAAACACAGCAGTTCCCTCACCAGGGAATTAATCAGGAGGAGATGAGTGCACCGTAAAGCAGCAGCAGTTTTCAGTAACCAACAGACAGGCAGTAATCACATGTAAAAGATAAGGAAGGAATCTAGTGCTCTCTGAATGATATTCAAATCAATTTAATAAAAAAGCGAAAGAACTCACAATAAAATGCACTGTACCCCAGTGCGGAGGATAAAAGCATGGAAGGAATGGATGTCCCATAGAGGATGGACGAGCGGAGCGCGGGTGACGTCACGATCGGGGCACGTTCTCCTTGCCATACGCGGAAGAAGTCCCGCCCACTTTGAGGGTCGTAACGCGTTGAGGTGAGCGGCTAGTATCACTGAAGGTGGAGGTCCACGTTTGTCACCACAGTCACCCTGCAACATTTACCTCATGTCACTAGTATCACTGGAAGAATCACTGGATTTTGCCTGCATTTTGTTTACTGGACCTTTTAGTTTTTGTTTATTTATTTAGTTTAATTTATGCGCTGTACTGCTTTTTTCTTTAGTGCTATTTGATCACCTCTGCGTTTATTTTTTGCGCTATAAACAAGAGCGACAATTTTGAAAAAAAGAGAAAAATATCCTGGACGGCCGCACACCATAGAAGACATCTTTATTGATATGAAGAAATAAAATCCAAATGCAGTCACCTCATGTACAGGGAGGAACAGGAAAGATAGCTAACATGTTTCACGCCCCATCATGGCGCTTATTCATGTCTTCTATGGTGTGCGGCCGTCCAGGATATTTTTCTCTTTCCACAAGCTTGTGCAGAGCCAGCACCTGTGAGTTCCATTAGGGCGGGTGTCTTGATACGGATTTGAGAGATTGGAGCGGCAATCTTTTGCTTATGACAATTTTGAAAAACAACATTTTTTTAAACTTTTTGCTATAAAACGTATCCAAAAAAAAAAAAATCTGAAAAAAAATGTATTCATCAGTTTAGGCTGATATATATTCTTGCGATTTCTTTTTTACCAAAAATATGTACAATAGGATTATATTGATTGGTTTGCACAAAACCTATTGCATCTACAAACTATGGGATAGATTAAGGGACTTTTTATATTTTTAAAATTGTTTTTACTAGTAATGGCGATCTGCGATTTTTTTTTTTTTTTTTGCGGGACTGCAATATTGTGGCAGACAAATCTGACCCCAAATGACACTTTTTGGGGACCAGTGACATTATTACATTGATCAGTGCTAAACAAATGCACTGATCAATGTATAAATGACACTGGCAAGGAAGGAGTTAACAGTAGGGGGCGATCAGGGGGTTAAGTGTGTTTTCCATTGTGTGTTCTAACTGTAGGAGGGATGGGCTGGCAGAGACATGACAGAGATCATTTTTCCCGATCACTGGGAACAGTAGATCTGTCATGCCTCTGTACTAGCCGAACATTGAATCCGCCCGACCCATGGGCATGCTCCTTCACGAGCCGTACAGCTATACCGATTTGTGCAGGAGAGCCGTCCTGCTGCCGTATAACGACAACGGCTGGTCGGCAAGTGGTTAAATGAGCTTTGGCCCAAAGAAGATGGTTGTGTTTCTGGATTTAGTTCAAACATATTCCCTATCATGCTGCTTTGCATGATAGAGATTTAACTTGCCTTTTTGGATGGCATAGCGAACTACTGTTCACATACAGTGGTGATGCAGTGTCCATCTAAGGGCCCAAAATCATGGGCATCCATTATTGTGTTTAGGCCTTGTCCCCTGTGCACAGATTTCTCCAGATTCTTAGAATCTTTAAATGGTGGTATGTACTGTACTGTAGATGATGATGCATTTAAAGTCTTTCCAATCCACCCTGAAATGGAACTTCCGCTGTTCAGATTCCTCCCCCCCCTCTGGTGTCACATTTGGTGGGGAGCATATAGCTGTTTAACCCCGGGTATCTGCTCCCAATTCCGGGGAAAATCACACGTGCGACGATCTTCGCAATGTCAGGAAAATCCCCCCCCCCCGCTGTCTTCTGGGAGACGCACAGGTCCTAGAAGACATCAGGGAGCAATAAGAACACGCAGCGTGACTCATGCATGCGCAGTAGGGAACCAGGAGTAAAGCCAAAAGTCTTCTGAAGTCGAATCTTCAGGAGTTGATCTGAAGATCGGTTTCAGGTGCTGACATTGCGGCTCCCTGGACAAGTAAGTATCCTTATATTAATAGTCAGGAGCTACAGTATTTGTAGCTGCTGACCTTTTTTTTTTTTTTTTTCTGCCAGCAGAACTCCGCTTTAAGTTGAGGATCATTAGTCTGAAAGTGTTCAACAATTTTTAGATGTGGCTTTAATAAGATTGGTGAACCTCTGCCCATCTTTACTTCTGAGGCACTCTGACTCTCTAAGATGCTCTTTTGTTTATCCAATCATGTTACTGACCTGTTGCCAATTAACCTAATTAGTTGCAAAATGTTCTTCCAGCTTTTTCTTGTTAGTATCACTTTGCCAGTTTTTTGTTGCCCTGTTGCAACTTTGAGTCATTGCTGCCATCAATTTCAAAATTACCCTATTTTCTTCTTGAAATGTTGCATTTTCTCAGTTTAAACATTTGATGCTTTGTCTGATTATTACATCCTTTTTTATTGTAAATATTACACAGCGTCCCAAATTTTTTTAGAGTTGGGGTTGTGTGTGTGTATATCTATATACAGTCGATATAAAAAGTCTCCACATCCCTGTTAAAATGTCAGGTTTCTGTGATGTAAAAATATGACACAAAGATAAATGATTTCAGAACTTTTCCACCTTTTAATGTGACCTGTAAACTGTACAACTCAAAATCTTTTGGGGGGGGTGGGGTTTAAGTAAAAATAAACTAAAATAATGTGGTTGCATAAGTGTGCTCACCCTCTTATAGGGCCAATCCTGGGAGGGTGCACTGGGTGCCCCGCGCCCAGGCGCCACGAGCTAAGGCAGAGGGGGGCACCGAAGCTCAGGTGCCACAGATCCCCCTTCCGCGTGCGCTCACTGCTGGCAAATGATTGGAAACGGTTAATGGGTCCTTGGAGGAGAAACTGTGCTGCCACCCCCCCCCGCGCGCTTGAGCCGCTGCTGTAAGGAGAGGGCTCTTGGTTTTTCTACCCATTCCCCCTCCTTCCTTCGGTCAGCAGCTGGGGGGGTGCCAATTTCCCCCCCGGGCTGCTCTGATGTCCTGTACAAAGGCCACACCACTTCCCTCAGGCTGTGCGCGCCCTCCATCCTCTCTCTGGCTCAGTCAATGGCAGGCTGGCTTCGGTAGCGGAGCGTGCTCCTTGGTTCGCTCTGCATGGAAAAGATCATTTTGGGGTGCAAAAATTTGTAGGCCTACCGGGGGGGGGGGGGTTCTGATGTAAAAGGAGACTTTTGATGTTAATTAGGGGGCTCACGATGTGAAAGAGGCTCCTAATGCTAAGTATGGAGCTGCAGCTGTTAAGTATGTCTTGGGGCTCTTTCTAACAGACTCTCTAACAGAAGCCCTCTCTGTGTCCATTTGAGAGACTGCCCCTCCAGGTACCATTAGAATACTCTCTTCCTGTATTTTGCTTTTTGTTAAGAGATCTTACATAGTTACATAGTAGGTGAGGTTGAAAAAAGACACAAGTCCAACCTTTGTGTGTGATTATGTGTCAGTATTACATTACATATCCCTGTATATTGCGGTCATTCAGGTGATTATCTAATAGTTTCTTGAAGCTATCAATGCTCCCCGCTGAGACCACCGCCTGTGGAAGGGAACTCCACATCCTTGCCGCTCTTACAGTAAAGAACCCTCTACGTAGTTTAAGGTTAAACCTCTTTTCTTCTAATTGTAATGAGTGGCCATGAGTCTTATTAAACTCTCTTCTGCGAAAAAAGTTTTATCCCTATTGTGGGGTCACCAGTACAGTATTTGTAAATTGAAATCATATCCCCTCTCAAGCGACTTATTCTCTCTGGAGAAGAGACGCTTGAGAGGGGATATGATTTCAATTTACAAATACTGTACTGGTGACCCCACAATAGGGATAAAACTTTTTCGCAGAAGAGAGTTTAATAAGACTCGTGGCCACTCATTACAATTAGAAGAAAAGAGGTTTAACCTTAAACTACGTAGAGGGTTCTTTACTGTAAGAGCGGCAAGGATGTGGAATTCCCTTCCACAGGCGGTGGTCTCAGCGGGGAGCATTGATAGCTTCAAGAAACTATTAGATAATCACCTGAATGACCGCAATATACAGGGATATGTAATGTAATACTGACACATAATCACACACATAGGTTGGACTTGATGGACTTATGTCTTTTTTCAACCTCACCTACTATGTAACTATGTAAGATCATGGGAGGATCCCTTGTAACAAAGACCCTTTAGGGGAGCATTTCTGTGTTTGAGTCGTTGCCATAGACACATTTGTAAAGGGGAGGCATTTGTAAGATGATCACGCCCATGTGGGGGCGCCAGAAATATTTCTGCATCCAGGCGCCTTTGACCCTAGGATCGGCCCTGCCCTCTTATAAGTGGGGATGAAGCTGTGTTCAGAATTAAACAATCACATTCAAACTCATGGTAAATTGGAGTCAGTACACACCTGCCATCATTTTAAAGTGCCTCTGATTAACCCCAAATGTTCTATTAGGTCTTTTCTGACATTTTCTTAGTTGCATCCTACAGAAAAAGCCATGGTTTGCAGAAAGCTTCCAAAGCATCAGATGGATCTCATTGTTAAAAGGTTTCAGTCAGAAGGGTACAAAAGAATTCATAAGTCTATGGAACACAGTGAAGATAGTTATCAAGTGGAGAAAATATGGCACAACAGTGACATTACCAAGAACTGGACGTTCCTCCAAAATGGATGAAAAGACAAGAAGAAAACTGGTCTGGGAGGCTGCCAAAATGCTTTTAGCAACATTAAAGGAACTGCAGGAATATCTAGCAAGTACTGGCTGTGTGGTACATGTGACAATAATATCCCGTATTCTTCATATGTCTGGGCTATAGGGTAGAGTGGCAAGATGGAAGCCTTTTCTTATGAGGAAAAACATCCAAGCCTGGCTAATTTTTGGAAAACCACATCTGAAGTCTCCCAAAAGCATGTGGGAAAATGTGTTATGGTCTGATGAAACCAAGGTTGAACCTTTTGGCCATAATTCCAAAACATAGGTTTGGTGCAAAAACAACACTGCACATCACCAAAAGAGCATCATACCTACAGTGAAGCAATGTGGTGGCAGCATCATGCTTTAGGGCTGTTTTTCTTCAGCTGCAACAGGGTGCTTCAACAAAGTATTAGTTTAAGGGTGTGCACATGTATACAACCATATTTTTGTTTTGTATTCTTACTTCCCTCCACCTAAAAGATTTCAGTTTGTTTTTCAACTGAGTTGTACAGTTTATAGGTCACATTAACGGCACTTTCACACTGGGACAGGGGGGCGTCGGCAGTAAAGCGCCGCTAAAAATAGCTTTATTGACGTTTCAGATGCATTTTTTCGGCCCCTAGCAGGCAGCTTTTAACCCCGGTAGCGGCCGATGAAGGGGTTAATAGCGGGCGCAAAGCGGCGCTGTCCAAGCGCTTTGTAGGAGCTTCGGCGGCACTGCCCATTGATTTAAATGGGACAAAGACAAGGCATGCCAGACTCAGGGAAGTATTAAAATAATCATTTAATAGGACAACACAAGCCAAATAGCTACTCACAAGAGGGAAATGATTTCAGGCATATGGGTAAAGGGTCCGGAGGTCAGGGTCACTCTGCGGTCCGAGCTGCTGTCCGTGTGGTAAGAAGCTGGATTAGTCACAGTCCACATGGATTGTATGCCGCTGGAGGATGAAGTAGCGGTGAAGTGGTCGTTAAGCTTCTGTGGATGCCTGGAAAGTGATTTCAATGGGTAGGGGCGCTTTAGGAGCGGTGTATACACCGCTCCCAAAATGCCCCAAAATGTATACACCGCTCCCAAAATGCAAGCGCACAGCTCCAGTGTGAAAGCACTCAGACTTTCACACTGGAGTGACAGGAGAGGCACTTTACAGGAGCTATTTTAAGCGCTAAAATGCCTGTAAAGCACCTCAGTGGAAAAGTAGCCTAAAGGTGGAAAAAGTTATGAAATTATTTCTTTGTCAGTTTTTTTTTTACATCACAGAAACCTGACATTTTTACAGGTGTGTGTGTAGACTTTTTATATCCACTGTATGTGTATATGTGTGTATATATATATATATATATATATATATATATATATATATATATATATATATATATATATATATATATATATATATATATATATATATATATATATATATATATATATATATATATATATATATATATATATATATTAATCAGGCAGCTCTAGAAATGTAGAGTCCATTTTATTTGTCTGCAAACAGAAAATGGACTGGGTCTTCAGGAAGAAATACAAATAGATAAATGTGAATAAAAGTCCAACTAAAGCTCCAATGGTAGGAGTCAGTTCTTATAAAGGTAAAAATTTTCATAAGGATAACTTGATTGAAGAAAAAACGACAACACATCAATCCAAACATCGACAGTTATATTTATGAGTTGGCTGTTCACCTCCAACAATGACCCAAAGGTTAAACAAGGCTCATCAGCTAGTCAGATAAGAAGTCTTGCTGATGGATCTGTAAAGAGATCAGGTCCCAAACGAAGACAAAAAACTACGTCCAGATCTTGGCATCAAGACATCTTGGGAAATTCCATATATAAAGGAAACTGCTCACTCCAAGGAATGGCACTTCTTGTATAAATAGCGCTCAAAGGAAACAAAAAACAGCCATAGTGCAATATTGCCAAATAAAAAGTAAATTTAGTAAAAGAAGCTGCTTACATCAAGTAAAAATCCGCAGTAAAAAACAATGGGAGTAGTAACACACCCGCCTCCTCACTGCACTTCCATAAAACGCCACCGGAAATTACGTCACAAGGCTCCGCCAGACGCGTTGCATCATTGGTCATATGACCTCCTCAGGGATAGGAGCTAAGTGACGAGCGTCGGGTATTTTATACCCCCTCCAACCAATGGGTAAGCCGTAGTAACAGGTGAGTTCATCTGTGTCCAATGTAGTTAATTGGCCAATAAGAAAAAAAATCCATCATGGCCAGAGAAAACTGCCTAGCAACCGAAAGGTGATAGATTGCACACAATACAAAAAAATAAAAAAATTAAATACAACACTAAATAGACAAACATGGAAAATTTTAGACATTCAATATGCAAATTGATACAGAAGTATTTTTAGTACAAGATTTCCCAAAAAGGAATATTTGGAGAGAAAAAAAACTAAATGCAAAAATAAAAGATATATTAAATGTACACTATAAGAACGAGAGAGAGAGGATGATAGTGGTGACATCTAGTGGGCAAGAACAATAGTGCTGCCAAATGTAGTTAGTATGTTTATAATTGTTTATACAAAGTATGAGAGGATGACATCTAGTGGACAAGAACAATATCTCCACTGAAAGGATACTTAATATGTAAAGCATATAAAAAAATATATATAAAAATTACCCGAAATGGTCATAAATACACCAAACAGTGGTTTACTTGTATAAGACTATACATAATAGAAAAGTAAATAGAAATGGAAGTGAAAATGAACATCTAGAAAACAGAAATGAAACAGTTAAGGTCAAAATCAATGTTTAACCCTTGGGGATGGAAAGATTTCATTTCAAAAATCCATTTCGATTCACATCTACTCAGTGTGTTGACCCTATTACTCCCCCTCCAGTGAGGTTTATATCTTTCAATTTCCCAAAATTTCAATACTGAAGGATCCTGTGAGTGGACTTGGGCAAAATGTCTAGGGACACTATGCTTAGTAAACCCCTTACAATTTTTTTGAGTATGCTCTCTAATCCTTTTCCACATTGGGAGTTTAGTCCTACCGATGTATTGTTTCAAGCACAGACATTGGAGGACATACACCACCTCCTCTGTCCTACAAGAAATAGTCTTTGATCTGATATTCCTTATTGTTAACAGTGGATTTGAATGTATCGCCTTTTTGGCCTTTCAGCTTAGTATTCTTACATGCATAACATCTTCTGCATGGAAAAAAACCTTTTCTCTCAAAGAAGGTGAAACTAGTTGACTGGAAGGATCAGAGATATTCTTCGCAATTGTATCCCGTAAGGTAGGTGCTCGTCTGTACGTGAATTTTGGTACTACTGGTAGAATGGTACACAACTGGGAGTTGGCTCTTAGAATGGACCAATATTTCTTAAATATTTTTTCTATTTGCTTATGTTGTACGTTATAATTCAGAATAATAGGGAGATCATAGGTGGTTCTTTCAATTCTTGCTTTATCTATCCTTAGAAAGGTCCTTTCCATTCTGGTGACTTCTTCTATTTTATGGTTAATGAAATCTTCATTATATCCTGTTTGAACAAATCTTTTACCAAAAAATCTTGCCTGTTCGCTGAAATCTTGTTCATTCGTACAATTTCTGCGTAATCTAATCAGCTGGCCTTTTGGTATATTGATAAGCCACGGGTCATGGTGGCAGCTATCTGTTGGAATGTAGCTGTTCCGATCAACCTGCTTGAAAAAGGTTTTTGTAATTACATTTTGGTCTTTAAATTATATAGTTAGGTCAAGAAAATTTATTGATGTGTTACTATAATCCAGTGACAGCCGTATATTTTTTTTCGTGTTAACATTCAGCTGTTGGAAGAACCCTTTTCAGACTCTCCATCACCTGTCCAGACTACTATGACATCATCAATATGCCTCTTGTATAATCGGAGTCCATGCGGAGGGTCTTTGTACACACTTTCTTCTTCCCACTTTGCCATAAACATATTGGCTACACTTGGTGCATAACGAGCACCCATGGCAATCCCCTTGATTTGTTTAAAATAATCAGAGTTGAACCAAAATAGTTGTGACTAAGCCCATAATCCTGGTTCTTGTGTAGTTTTGGTAATATATATATCACAGGTACTCTGCAAGTTTAAGGTAACAGATATTTTGCTTCTTTATCATTTAAAATGTTCTTCATGGTTCCCAGTTGTATTAAGCTTTACAATTCTTTCTTATATTTGTTGTGGGATTACCCATCAATTTAAGGTAAGTATTATGATCATTTATTTGCCCGGTGAGTTCGTTGTTGTAATATTCCCTTTGTCTGCAGGTATAATAACTAAATTTTTTCTCTCCTCTAGCTCCTTAATTCCTCGTTTGGATGTGTCTTAGATCCCTTATCCTTTTAAATTTCAGTGTTTCAAGATCTTGTAGTACCATATGGTTGAAAACATCCACATGTTCATTATTATCTGTGGGTTGAACAGCGATTTCTTTGAGCATGGGTATCATCACCAGTTAGGTTTTGTGACCTTTGGGTCACGGCAACAGATTTATTTGGCATATATTTTTGGATATTCAATCTCCTAGTATATTTCTGAATATCTACATAGGTATCAAATTTGCTCAAATTGCGCGTCGGGGCAAATTTCAGGCCCTTATCCAGTACTTTTAGTTAATTTATGGTTGGTTCAGATCTACTTAGATTAAAAACACCCTCACCTAATGGTCTCTTTTTCTTGTGAGCCTTCCGCCTGGCTCGACAGCCCCTCTTTGATTTGGGCTTCTTCTCTGGCCTTCCAGTCTCTCTTGACGGGGTGGAGATCTTTTGTGTCTCCATTGGTCTAAAAAAATGGCTCAAACCTATTATGGGTAGGGATTGGACTTCTCCTTGGATCATCATCAGTAATTCGGTTGGTTCCCATAGTTACCATAGTGATTTTGGTTGTTGGTTTCTGGGTCTATTTCCATTTCGATTCTGATACCAATTCGCATTGTTTCCATAGTTATTTCCATATTGTCCATTACCATTGGGCCATATTGGTTTCCATTGTAATTGTGGTAATTCGGTCTTCTTGGTGATTTGAACCAGGGTTTTTGGTTTCCCTTATTTTGCCACCAAGGTTTAGGTGTTCTTGGGGCTTGTTGTTTTCCTCTCGATTCCAACTGGGAAGGGCGAATCAATGTCCTCGGTTCTTGGTCTCTTTGGGGAGAGGTTATCCGAACCTCTCTTTCAGGTGTAGAATTTGTGGATGTAAGATTACCATCTTTTAATTGAAATTGCTCATTGCTCGTTTCTCGTTTCTAATTGTGCTTTACATTCTGCTATCTGTTTATTGATCCCACTCATTTTTCTTTGTTTTCTTTTAATCAAAAATTGTAATACTTCCAGACCTTTCTCATTAAAGAACTTGTACCACTCTTCCACTGAGTCTTTATCAAGAAGACCATCATTGAGAGGGACTTCCCACCTCAGTCTTCTCGGGGCATGTGTAATAACATCCCACCAAAGGATCACCTTTTTTTCCATAAGGTGCCCACATTTTCTAAAAATACTTTCCATATCTCCCGTGTCAGAATTGGTTGAAAAAAATTCTTCTAAATTAATTGTGCGATTTTCAATAAATGTGAAAACATCCATAGCTGCAGCACAAGTGGTGCAAGAGTAAAGTGATATCTGTTATAAAGGAAAAACTTGCGCGCTACTATGTGTAATGTTTTAGAAAATATAAGCCATCAACCTACAGTGAATATAATAAAATAAAATCAGAAAAGAAAAAATATATAATACATGTATAGTGACCGTGAATTAGCTGCAACCACTTGTTCAACTGAGTTGGAGAGTTTATAGGTCACATTATGGGCATTTTCACACCAGGATGGCGGGGCGTTGGCATAGCGGCGCTTTTTGCCCGCTAGCGGGGCGCTTTTAACCCCCGCTAGCGGCGATGAAGGCGTTAATAGTGCCCGCAAAGCGCCGCTGTGCAAGTGCTTTGCAGGTGCTTCGGCGGCGCTGCCCATTGATTTCAAGGGGCAGGGGCGATTTAGGAGCGGTGTATACACCTCTCCTAAAGATGCTGCTTGCAGGACTTTTTTTTTTAACGTGCCGCAAGCGCACCGCTCCAGTGTGAAAGCACCTGGACTTTCACACTGGAGTGACAGGAGAGGCGCTTTATGGGCACTATTTTTAGCGCTATAATGCCTGTAAAGTGCCTCAGTGGGAAGGTAGCCTAAAGGTGGAAAAAGTTCTGAAATTATCTTTCTCTTGTAAAAAAAAACCAAACAAAAACCTGATGTTTTTACAGGTGTGTGTAGACTTTTTATATCCACTGTATGTATATATTTGTGTGTGTGTATATGTATGTGTGTGTGTGTTTGTGTGTGTATATGTATATATATGTATGTATGTGTGTGTGTGTGTGTGTGTATATATATATATATATATATATGTGTGTATGTATATGTATGTATATGTATATATATATATATATATATATATATATATATATATATATATATATATATATATATATATATATATATATATATATATATATATATATATACACACATTTTATATATATATATAATCAGGCAGCTCTAGGAAGAGTTTGTCAGCAAACTGAAACAGGCTATGTCTTCAGATTCCGCTCAAACAAGACAGGTGTAGCTTTCCATTCATGCAATACACAGTACTAATACATAAGCCCAAGTGTGCATGGCTTCAGAACATATTAAAACTCCAACAAAAAGGCAGGCTCACCAACCAAGTAGATTTCAGACATACGAGTCTTTCCAGGTCTCTGTGAAAACAACCAACAACGCACACTCTCTGTTCGGCTAATAAATAAGCAGGACTGTAGGGGAAGTAAGTGCCCTCTACAATTGAACCCCTTCTGACCCAGCCCCAGAGCGACTCTCCACTATATGTACAAAAGTTTTAAGCAGGTATGAAAATGCTTTCAGAAATATAAGTGTTAATAGTTTATTTTTTATCAATTGACAAAATGGAAAGTAAATGAACAGAACAGAAATCCAAATTAAATCGATATTTGGTATGACCATCCTTTACCTTCAAACGACATCAATTATTCTAGGTACGCTTGCACACAGTTTTTAAAGGAACTCGGCAGGTTGTTCCAAACATCTTGGAGAACCAACCTCAAATCTTCTATGGATGTAGGCTGCCTCAAATCCTTCTGTCTCATGTAATCCCAGACAGACTCAATTATGTTGAGATCAGGGCTCTGTGGCAGGGCTGGATCTAGCCTGTCTGATGTAGAGGTGCAGTTAAAAAATGTCAGGAGGTCAGCAGTTTTTGCAGTTCAGTGGTGAGCAGGGTGGAAGATATGGGTCAGTAGTAAGTGATGCAGAGGACAGATTTTGCCTAACTGTGGGGGGAGCTTAAAAGGGGGATGGTTAACCACTTCTATACTGGACGCTTTCACGCCATTCCTGCCCATGCCAATTTTTAGCTTCCAGTGCTGTCAGGTTTTGAATGACAATTGCGTGGTCATACAACACTTTACCCATAAAAAACTTTTTTGCATTTTTTTCACACAAATAGAGCTTTCTTTTGGTGGCATTTAATCACTGCTGGGTTTTCAATTTTTTGCTAAAACAATTTTTGAAAAAAAAACATGTTTTTCTTCGTTTCTGTTATTGCATTTTGCAAACAAGTACCATATTAATCGGCGTATAACACGCACCTTCATTTTTGGGGGGGGGAGAGGAACAGAAAAAAAAAAAAAAAAAAAAGAGCTTTGAAGCAAAATAAGGGTCAGTGCAGCCTCACCATTGCTCATCTGCAGCCTAAATAATGCCATCTGCAGCCTCACAATTGCCCATTAATGCAGCTTGATCAATGCCCATCTGCAGCATCACAATTGCCCATCAATGCAGCTTGATTAATGGCCATCTGCAGCCTCACCATTGCCATGAATGCAGCCCGATTGGTGCCCATCTGCAGCCTCACCTCAGATTATTGCTGCCTCGGAGGGGACATGGGGGGGGTGGGGGCGGAGCGGGATGAGCGCTGTCAGTTTACATACAGCGAGAATCTCCTGTTTACTCGGCAGCCTCTTTAATACAAAGTCCCGCCTCCTGGACGGCTTCTATGATAGACAAAACACTGGTCCAATGCCGGCCCAGGAGACAGGACTTCCTATTACAAAGGCCACTGAGTAAACAGGAGATTCTCGCTGTATGTAATCTGACGGCTCTCGTCCCGCTCCCCCTCCTCGTTCCCTCCTAGGCAGCACGAATTGCAGTTAATCAGGAAAAATACCGGGCCAATCACAGAAACTTAAAAAGCAGCCAACACTACAATTCGACAAAATTGTGCAGAGTAAATTGGTATAGAAAGTGTAGCGCTATTAATGAACCATATACATGAATGTATATGTTCCAATCATATAGAAATGTTAATAAACAGTTCACCACTGTGCAAAGAAAATGACAGACTCAAATTTCCCCACATGGAGGGAAGTGTAACACTTATGCGTAATGTGAAAGATTTTATAATGTGTATTCCTGTGTTGCCTCACACAACACCTGACCTAAGTACACATCTAATTGGACCTGGTCAACTCAAACACCACAAATATCATAAATATGGCTCGCTTACATTGGTGACGGTGTTGATCGAATCAGCCACTCGGGCAGGCACTTGGTCCCTCATCCAAGGAGGAGGTTCGCCATCACTACAGACCACACTTATACTGTCATCCATCATATGACAGTCCAAGCTCGTTTGACTCACCGCCAACGGCCCGTGAGTCCACCGAAGTTGGTAAGAGTATTTCATCCTCTTTTTGTTTTGGATCTTCACTGAGAAGAATAGCACTACATCACCTGTTTTGCACTTTTGGGCTGGTCTAGCCATCTTTGCAATATCTTTTGGACTGAATTAATACTACATGAATTATGAACTTGATTGGGAGATTGTCGGCACAGTTTTGAATTTGTGTTGTGAACTCCCCAATACTAGCTATACTAATACTATACTAATACTATTTTTTACTTTTATATTTCTTTGTTTCACGTTTGAATTCTCTTATCATAGGAGATTGTGATATTTATATTTAAGATGATTTGTTCTACAGGAATGCACATTATAGAATCTTTCACATTACGCATAAGTGTTACACTTCCCTCCATGTGGGGAAATTTGAGTCTGTCATTTTCTTTGCACAGTGGTGAACTGTTTATTAACATTTCTATATGATTGGAACATAGTTCATATATATGGTTCATTAATAGCGCTACACTTTCTATACCAAAAGCACGAATTGCAGTATTGGCGTATAACATTCACACACTATTTGCGCCCGGATTTTCGGTTTGAAAAAGTGCGTGTTATACACCAGTAAATACAGTACATTAATCTTTCCTAATTTAGGCCAAAATGTATACCATTACATTTCTTTGATGAAAATAACCTAAATCGGTGTATATTATTTAGTCTGTAGGAAGAGTCCAAAAACTATGGTGTGTGTGTGTGTGTGTGTGTATATATTGAAAATCGATCAATCCTGATGTACTGATGCATTTCTTGAGGCCTGAAAATGCCTGAAGCCTGAAAATGCCAGAACAGTACAAATATCCCTCAGATATAGCCAGCAGTAGTAATCCTTGTGTTTTCCACTTCACAATTGTGTCCCACTTGTTGGTGATTCTTCACAAAAAATAAAAATTTTATATCTTTATGTTTGAAGCCTGAAATGTGGCAAAAGGTTGAAAAGTTTAAGGGGGCCGAATACTTTCGCAAGCCACTGTATATGTATGTGTGTGTGTGTGTGTGTGTGTGTATGTATATATATATATATATATATATAATATAATTTGCACCCCTGCTTTTCTGTCAGATAATGTACCACTTCGCCCAGAAAGTTGTTGTAATTACAAATGTTTAGGCATTCTCATGTTTATTTCTTTTGTTTGTACTGGTATGACACAAAGTGGAGAAAGTCAAATCTGACACATTCCACACACAACTCCAAATATGGACTGGACAAAATTATTGGCACCTTCTCAAAATTGTAAGAAATGATTGCATTCCAAGTTTGTGATATTCCTGTAATTTGTAATTAACCACTTAAGGACCGCCTAACGCCGATATACGGCACGGGCAGGCAAAATCACGTAAATGTACGTGATCTGCCTCCCGCGGGTGGGGGGTCCTATCGGACCCCCCCCGGTGCCCGAGGCGGTCCTCTTTTGTCCCCCGGCGATCGGAGGTGAGGGGGAGGCCATCCGTTCGTGCCCCCCCCTCGCGATCGCCGCCGGCCAATCAGAACATTCCTTTGCTGCTGTATGTTAAACAGCAGCAAAGGAAATGTCATCTTTCCTCGGCTTGGTATTTTCCGTTCCAGCGCCGAGGAGAGAAGATATCACTGTGAGTGTAAAACACAAACACACACAGTAGAACATGCCAGGCACACAAAACACCCCCGATTCCCCCCCCACCGATCACCCTCCAATCACCCCTCCCGCCCCCGTCACACTGACACCAAGCAGGTTTTTTTTTTTTCTCTGACTACTGCATGGTGTCAGTTTGTGACAGTTACTGTGGTAGGACAGTTAGGGTTAGCCCCCTTTAGGTCTAGGATACCCCCCTAACCCCCCCTAATAAAGTTTTAACCCCTTGATCACCCCCCTGTCGCCAGTATCGCTAAGCGATCATTTTTCTGATCGCTGTATTAGTGTCGCTGGTAACGCTAGTTAGGGACGTAAATATTTAGGTTCGCCGTCAGCGTTTTATAGCGACAGGGACCCCCATATACTATCTAATAAATGTTTTAACCCCTTGATTGCCCCCTAGTTAACCCTTTCACCACTGATCACCGTATAAGTGTTACGGGTGACGCTGGTTAGTTCGTTTATTTTTTATAGTGTCAGGGCACCCGCCGTTTATTACCGAATAAAGGTTTAGCCCCCTGATCACCCGGCGGTGATATGCGTTGCCCCAGGCAGCATCAGATTAGCGCCAGTACCGCTAACACCCACGCACGCAGCATACGCCTCCCTTAGTGGTATAGTATCTGAACGCATCAATATCTGATCCGATCAGATCTATAATAGCGTCCCCAGCAGTTTAGGGTTCCCAAAAACGCAGTGTTAGCGGGATCAGCCCAGATACCTGCTAGCACCTGTGTTTTGCCCCTCCGCCTGGCCCAGCCCCCCCAAGTTCAGTATCAATCGATCGCTGTCACTTACAAAACACTAAACGCATAACTGCAGCGTTCGCAGAGTCAGGCCTGATCCCTGCGATCGCTAACAGTTTTTTTTGGTAGCGTTTTGGTGAACTGGCAAGCACCAGCCCCAAGCAGCGTCAGGTTAGCGCCAGTACCGCTAACACCCACGCACGCACCGTACACCTCCCTTAGTGGTATAGTATCTGATCGGATAACTATCTGATCCGATCAGATCTATACTAGCGTCCCCAGCAGTTTAGGGTTTCCAAAAACGCAGTGTTAGCGGGATCAGCCCAGATACCTGCTAGCACCTGCGTTTTGCCCCTCTGCCCGGCCCAGCCCACCCAAGTGCAGTATCGATCGATCACTGTCACTTACAAAACACTAAACGCATAACTGCAGCGTTCGCAGAGTCAGGCCTGATCCCTGCGATCGCTAACAGTTTTTTTTTGGTAGCGTTTTGGTGAACTGGCAAGCACCAGCGGCCTAGTACACCCCGGTCGTAGTCAAACCAGCACTGCAGTAACACTTGGTGACGTGGCGAGTCCCATAAGTGCAGTTCAAGCTGGTGAGGTGGCAAGCACAAATAGTGTCCCGCTGCCACCAAGAAGAAGACAAACACTGGCCCGTCATGCCCATAGTGCCCTTCCTGCTGCATTCGCCAATCCTAATTGGGAACCCACCACTTCTGCAGCGCCCGTACTTCCCCCATTCACATCCCCAACCAAATGCAGTCGGCTGCATGAGAGGCATTTTCTTTATGTCCTCCCGAGTACCCCTACCCAACGAACCCCCCCAAAAAAGATGTCGTGTCTGCAGCAAGCACAGATATAGGCGTGACACCCGCTATTTTTGTCCCTCCTGTCCTGACAATCCTGGTTTTTGCATTGGTGAATGTTTTGAACGTTACCATTCACTAGTTGAGTATTAGCGTAGGGTACAGCATTGCACAGACTAGGTACACTTTCACAGGGTCTCCCAAGATGCCATCGCATTTTGAGAGACCCAAACCTGGAACCGGTTACAGTTATAAAAGTTAGTTACAAAAAAAGTGTAAAAAAAAAAAAATATATATCAAATAAAAAAAAAGAGTTGTCATTTTATTGTTCTCTCTCTCTATTCTCTCTCTATTGTTCTGCTCTTTTTTACTGTATTCTCTTCTGCAATGTTGTATTGTTTTTATGTTTTATCACGTTTGTTTTTCAGTTATGCAATTTTTTATACTTTACAGTTTACTGTGTTTTATTGTTAACCATTTTTTTTGTCTTCAGGTACGCCATTCACGACTTTGAGTGGTTATAGTGGTTATACCAGAATGATGCCTGCAGGTTTAGGTATCATCTTGGTATCATTCTTTTCAGCCAGCGGTCGGCTTTCATGTAAAAGCAATCCTAGCAGCCAATTAGCCTCTAGACTGCTTTTACAAGCCGTGGGAGGGAATGTCCCCCCCCACCGTCTTCCGTGTTTTTCTCTGGCTCTCCTGTCTCAACAGGGAACCTGAGAATGCAGCCGGTGATTCAGCCAGCTGACCATAGAGCTGATCAGAGACCAGAGTGGCTCCAAACATCTCTATGGCCTAAGAAACCGGAAGCTACGAGCATTTCATGACTTAGATTTCACCGGATGTAAACAGCGCCATTGGGAAATTGGGAAAGCATTTTATCACACCGATCTTGGTGTGGTCAGATGCTTTGAAGGCAGAGGAGAGATCTAGGGTCTAATAGACCCCAATTTTTTCAAAAAAGGGTACCTGTCACTACCTATTGCTATCATAGGGGATATTTACATTCTATGAGATAACAATAAAAATGATTAAAAAGAAAAAAAAATGAAAGGAACAGTTTAAAAATAAGATAAAAAAGCAAAAAAAAAGAAAGAAAAAAAAGAAAAAAAGCACCCCTGTCCCCCCCTGCTCTAGCGCTAAGGCGAACGCAAGCGGCGGTCTGTCGTCAAACGTAAACAGCAATTGCATCATGCATGTGAGGTATCACCGCGAAGGACAGATCGAGGGCAGTAATTTTAGCAGTAGACCTCCTCTGTAAATCTAAAGTGGTAACCTGTAAAGGCTTTTAAAGGCTTTTAAAAATGTATTTAATTTGTTGCCACTGCACATTTGTGCGCAATTGTAAAGCATGTCATGTTTGGTATCCATGTACTCGGCCTAAGATCATCTTTTTTATTTCATCAAATATTTGGGCAATATAGTGTGTTTTAGTGCATTAAAATTTAAAAAAGTGTGTTTTTTTCCCCAAAAAATGCGTTTGAAAAATCGCTGCGCAAATACTGTGTGAAAAAAAAAATGAAACATCCACCATTTTAATCTGTAGGGCATTTGCTTTAAAAAAATATATAATGTTTGGGGGTTCAAAGTAATTTTCTTGCAAAAAAAATTAAATTTTCATGTAAACAAAGTGTGTCAGAAAGGGCTTTGTCTTCAAGTGGTTAGAAGAAAGGGTGATGTGTGACATAAGCTTCTAAATGTTGTGCATAAAATGCCAGGACAGTTCAAAACCCCCCCAAATGACCCCATTTTGGAAAGTAGACACCCCAAGCTATTTGCTGAGAGTCATGTTGATTCCATGGAATATTTTATATTGTGACACAAGTTGCGGGAAGGGGACAATTTTTTTTTTTTTGCACAAAGTTGTCACTAAATGATATATTGCTCAAACATGCCATGGGAATATGTGAAATTACACCCCAAAATACATTCTGTTGCTTCTCCTGAGTATGGGGATACCACGTGTGAGACTTTTTGGGAGCCTAGCCGCGTACGGGACCCCGAAAACCAAGCACCGCCTTCAGGCTTTCTAAGGGCGTAAATTTTTGATTTCACTCTTCACTGCCTATCACAGTTTCGGAGGCCAAAGTAGACACCCCAAGCTATTTGCTGAGAGGTATAGTGAGTATTTTGCAGACCTCACTTTTTGTCACAAAGTTTTGAAAAAAGAAAAAAAATGTTTTTTCTTGTCTTTCTTCATTTTCAAAAACAAATGAGAGCTGCAAAATACTCACCATGCCTCTCAGCATGGTATCCCCGTACTCAGGAGAAGCAGCTGAATGTATTTTGGGGTGCAATTCCACATAGGCCCATGGCCTGTGTTAGCAATATATCATTTAGTGACAACTTTTTGTAAATATTTTTTTTTTTTTTCATTCAATCACTTGGGACAAAAAAAATAAATATTCAATGGGTTCAACATGCCTCTCAGCAATTTCCTTGGGGTGTCTACTTTCCAAAATGGGGTCATTTGGGGGGGTTTGTACTGCCCTGCCATTTTAGCACCTCAAGAAATGACATAGGCAGTCATAAACTAAAAGCTGTGTATAACTTTTGCGCAAACCAATAAATATACGCTTATTGACATTTTTTTTTACCAAAGACATGTGGCCGAATACATTTTGGCCTAAATGTATGACTAAAATTGAGTTTATTGGATAAGGCTTTCCCTCTACTCGCACGGACTGACGTGAGTAGAGGAGAGTCGATCAACTGCTCTCCTGACGGGGGGGCTGCACTGATTATCAGCGCAATCCGCCAAGGATGCCCACCCATGGTCAGCAGGGATGCCCACCCATGAACACCAGGGATGGCACTGTGCCCATCAGTGATGCCTGCCAGTGCCTCTGATCAGTGCTGCCTATCAGTGCCACCTATACGTGCCGCTTATGAGCGCCCATCAGTGCCGCCTCTTTAGTGCCAATCAGTACTGCCTCCATCAGTGTCCATTAGAGCAGCCTCATTAGTGCCCATCAGTACAAAGTTTTGTAACAGAAACACACAATCTTCAGGTTTTTTTTTAATTTTTAGCGCAAAAAATAAGAACTCCAGAGGTGATCAATTACCACCATAAGAAAGCTCTATTTGTAGGGGAAATAATTATAAAAATTTCATTTGGGTACAGCATCGAATGGCCACGCAATTGTCACTCAAAACGTGATGGCGCTGAAAGCTGAAAATTGGTCTGGGCAGGAAGGTGTATAAGTGCCCTGTATTGAGGTGGTTAAAAAAAAAAAAAACAGATTTACTGACCAGATCACCAGGTGAAAACAGAAGAAAGCCCTAAAAAGAATATGGATGAAACTATCACATCTAGGAATTGGTAAGCTGCAATATAATGTTTGCTTTTAGGTTTAATACCACTTTAACAGCAGCTGAAAATCTGCAACACCGCTGAGTTTTAGGATGCATCTTTTACATACTGGCTTTACATTAACTTAAATCAGAGCCAAGGAAGCTGTACTCTTAGCCTCTATCTAATCTGCAGTTGCTATAAAGCTGCAGGTGATCATTTGATACCAGCCATTAGCGGGCTTGAAAGTTCCGTTGAGAGCACAAGCAAATGGCATGCCTTGAATGTAACTTTTTTTGGAACCATTAAATTAATAGGCTTAGTTCTGCTTTAATGACAGGGTCACTTTAAGGCGGAACTTCACCCAAAATGGGAAGTTGCACTAGTCCTTTTCCCCCCCCAATCATATTTAGACTACATAATGGGGGGGGGGGGCAGCGGATCCACCAGAAGTTCTCTCCCCCTTTCTCCCTGCCTGCAGCCTTTTGGAACATGGCACCAGGTCCCAGATAGCTGCGTGACCATTCAAAAAGTGCAGCCACAAGGAGTCACAGCTATCTTCCCACAATTAATATGCATGCCCTGACAGTGTCAGGAAATGTTCCATCCGCTGGTAATATCTGTCATTTGGCGTGCAGTACTGAGGTCCACCAGCAGGTGTCTCCTGGCAGTTTGGAACTGTCAGGAGAGCTTTTCCCTGCTGATGTTATGTCATCTTTGGGCTGCAGTACTGGTGTCCACCAGCAGATGGATCCTGTGTGGAGCAGACAGCACCTCCTAAAATCAGGTGTCACTTGAGGCCAATCACAGGCCTATAAATACCCGGAAAGCACTCACATGTTTGCCTTGGTTTCGTCCTTGCACCCTGACCTGCTAGCTTGTGATCTGATCCTGATTCCGAACCTGTTCCTGTGCCCTGAACCTGTGACCCGTGTATCTGATCCTGTCTCCTGTCCTGATCCTTATCCTGTCCCACCTGTTACCTTGCATCCCTGCCCTGCAGTCTGTTCCATCCATCCTCTCCCTGTCCTGTGTTCCTTACCCCATCTGCTGATCTCCCTGTGTATGACCTTGGCCTGGCTTACGTTTGTTTCTGGAACATCCCCTGTCCATCTGCTGATCTGCTGATCTGCTGTGTATGACCCTGGCCTCCTGTTTATAATCCTGGTATTTCCCATTTATTGTACTTATTTATCCGTTGTTATTTGTGGGTCTCTGTCTGTTGGTTGGTTATTGCACTGTGTCATATTGGAGGTGGTTGTACTTATATTATTCACTTACTTTAATGCATCATTTATATTTCACTTATACACGTCTGGGTTTCCTCTGTTGCAGTCCACACAGTTCTGGTCTTATCTGGTACATGACAGGCAGCCTGAATACCGGTGAAGAACCGGCTCAGGTGAAGACAGCACTGGATCCTTGGACAGGTGAGTATCTGTTTATTAAAACTCAGCAGCTACAGTTGTTGTAGCTGCTAAATTTAAAGTTTTCCAGAACTGGCTGACTCCTTAAGGTAAAACTATAGGGAAAACCTTTTTTTTTCATTTTGAAAAGAGTAAGGGAGGATTATAACCCCGGTTAGTTTATTTTTTGCCATCTGTGTCCCAATAGGGAGGTTTCCCTTCACTTCTTCAGGACCCATACCAAAAACAGGAAGTGGGAGGAAATACCTGCAAATTAAGGGAATCCCTTGGGGGACCACCAGGTCACCAAAACTAGTGTTCCCATTGGAAGATTTCCCCACTGTTACTTTTCTGGTGACACCCCAAAATGTGGGATTTTCTTTTAATTTCACACTCTCCACTCCCAACAAACCACCCACCCTGCTATATCATTCATTCACAGAGTTCTTTGAATGGGAGAAACACAACTACCATCAGCGATTGCACCTAACAGCTTGTAGTTGTCTATGAACTACCAGAGCGCTTATGAGTGCTCTTGGTAATTCCTTGATCCTTTCTGTCATTCAGTAGCTGCTCGTACAAGGTAGTACTGACAGTCAGCAGGAGCCTGAGATTGCATGAACATGGGTGCAATGCTTTGCAGGCACCTAATAAAATAAAAAATATATATATATTATAAAGGTGAACTTATTCTATAAAGACTGATGAGCTGCAAAAAAATATTTAAAAAAATAGTTTTTGTGTTTAGATACGCTTTACCAATTAATAGTCCTAACTCAGAATACAAAATATGCCTGCTATTACCCTTGTTAGTCAAAAACCCTTTTCGGTGTACCCCTGAAAGCCAACTGCCATTGCCTTATTGTTGAAAGTGCAACAGAGGCTTGATTGACCAATTGTAGCTAAATGGTCTTGGTGCTTAAGTTACCGCTAATAACAAATTGAAACTCATTACAGCGAGATCACCTATTGTTTTTTGGCTAACGCGTAACAGCAGGCACCTTTTGTTGAGACATTTACTTCAAAGGTAAGTGTTGGGTTCAATCACCCACTAACTTTTTGTTATAAACATAAGACGCACACATTATTGGCGTTCCCCCAAGATTAAAAATAAATGTTTAAATGGCTATTTAGCCAGTTAACCTTCTTCCAAAAGATTGATATTGGTTTGGGTGTTCTAACTTTTTAAATGAATCCAAGTAAATGTAGTGCTTATCATTTATATCTGTATTCCACAGATGGGGAACACAAGGAGATTTCACAACAACTCATCCTCGACCAGTTGTCAAAGTAAAGCTCTTTACAGAAAGCACTGGTGTTTTGGCACTCGAAGATAAAGAACTTGGAAGGGTAGGTTCTGTTGTGCTCCAAAATGCAATTAATGAATTTGTCAGATTTCAATTAAGCCCATGATTATGCACAATTCAGGGAAATATGTGGTTGCCAGTAATGCTTAAAAATAAAGCATTGTATTTCTGAAAGACTTTACATGTGGCTGTCATATGCAGTAATATGTGTTTTATGTTTAACTATTTTTTTTTTTTTTAATGGCTATATAGCATGAAATAGATTTTCTAAGAGCAAGAAACCAAGCAGCTAAATGAATTTAGCTGGGAAGTGCAGGGGCTATTCTGTCAACTCCAGATCGTCTTTAGTGAATATCTTAATGGCAGAGGCAGGAATGGTTGGCTGTATTTTAATGTGGTTCTAAAAACAAAAGGTTTTCTTATCTTAATGCATCATATGCATTAAGATAAAACAACCTGTGTGCAACAGCCTCCCTCAGCCCTCCTAATACTTGAGCTCCCTCTCGATCCAGCGATGTTGCAGGAGAGCCTCGTCTGTCCGGGATTCTCTCTCCTCATTGGCTCCCACTGCAGTCAGTCAGTGAGCCACTAAGGAGAGAGAGGGGGCAGGGCCAAGCTGCAGTTCCGTGTCTGAATGGATACACAGTGCAGTGGCTCGACTCGGGTTCCCCCATAGCAAGCTGCTTGCTGTGGGGGCACTTGTGAGGAGGGAGGGGCCAGGAGCACTGGCGAGGGACCCGAGAAGAGGAGGATCTGGGCTGCTCTGTGTGCAAAACTACTCCACAGAGTAGGTAAGTATGACATGTTTGTTGTTTTTAAACAAAAAAACACAAGACTTTAATATCACTTTAAATGAGTAGACAATGATGGTGAACCTGGACCACCAGTATATCAAGGAAGCAGTTTCAAAACCTGAGTGCACTTCACCTATAGGCGAAGCAGGTTGAGGATCCTATACGTGTTCATGAGCTTTATTTTTTTATTTTTTTTTGGCTAAGCTAGAACGTTCAAAAGAATTATGTATTTCAAAGATTTAGTATTTTGATACTTAGTGAAAACATCTAAACACCCTCTTAATACAGTTTTCTTTGCTGAAATTAAACACTGTTCGGCCCAAAATTATTAAACATTTTATGAGTGAGATGACATTTAAAACTAGCAAACTGGACCTTTTCTAGCTGCAGGAATTCCTAGTTGCAATCTCGAAACACCCAATACGAGGACAATATGCGACCGGTCTAAACTATGTGGCATGTTCACCAATGCCAGGAGCATGGCGGACAAGATGGGTGAACTAGAGATACTGTTGTACGAGGGGGATTTGGATTTTGTGGAAATTTCAGAGACCTGGTTCAACAGCTCTCATGATTGGCTGGCAAACATTCAAGGGTATACCCTATACCGCAAGGATAGAGAGGGTAAAAAAGGGGGAGGGGTATGCCTATATATCAAGAATAATGTACAAATGAATGTGAGAGATGACATCACTGAGGGAGCTAGAGAGGAGGTGGAATCCTTACAGGTAGAGCTCCAAAGGGATGAAGCTAAGGGGAAAATAATACTGGGAGTATGCTATAGGCCCCCTAACCTGAGGGAGGAAGTGGAGACGGATCTCCTACCACAATTTGGATTAGCAGCAAGGATGGGAAGTGTTATCATAATGAGGGATTTTAATTATCCAGACATAGACTGGGCGGAGGGAACCGCGCATTCATTTAAGGCTCGCCAGTTCCTTAATGTCTTGCAGGACAATTTTATGGGTCAGATGGTAAACGCACCAACTAGAAATAAAACATTACTGGATCTACTGATTACCAACAATACAGACCTGATCACGGATGTGGAAATACGGAGCAATTTAGGTAACAGCGATCACAGGTCAATTAGTTTCAGTATGAATCACACAAATAGGAAACATAAAGGGAATACAAAGACACTGAATTTCAAAAGAGCCAACTTCCCTAAACTACAAACCTTGCTAAAAGGCATAAATTGGGATAAAATATTAGGAACAAAGAATACGGAGGAGAGATGGGTTTGCTTTAAGAGCATATTAAATAAGGGCATTAGCCAATGTATCCCATTGGGTAATAAATTTAAAAGACCGAACAAAAGTCCTGGATGGCTTAACTCCAATGTAAAAATGCATATAAAAGCAAAGGAGAAGGCCTTCAAAAAATACTAGGTTGAGGGATCATCCTCAGCATTCAGACTTTATAAAGAATGCAACAGGAAATGTAAGGGTGCAATTAGGACAGCTAAGATAGAACATGAAAGACACATAGCGGAGGAGAGCAAAAAAAATCCCAAGAAATTCTTTAAGTATGTAAACAGTAAAAAAGGGAGGACAGACCATATTGGCCCCATAAAGAATGAGGAAGGACATTGGTTACAAAGGATGGGGAAATGGCGAAGGTATTGAATTTATTTTTCTCCTCAGTCTTCACGAGTGAATCGGGGGGCTTCAGTAACCAAAACTGCAGTGTTTATCCTCATGACACAACACAGGAAGCACCTCCATGGTTAACAGAGGACAGAATTAAAATTAGACTTGAGAAACTTAACATTAATAAATCACCCAGACCAGATGGCTTGCATCCAAGGGTACTTAGGGAACTCAGTCAAGTGATTGCCAGACCATTGTTCCTAATTTTTACAGATAGTCTACTGACTGGAATGGTACCAGCTGATTGGAGAAAAGCCAATGTAGCACCAATATTTAAAAAGGGCCCAAAATACATCCCTGGGAATTACAGACCAGTTAGCCTAACATCAATAGTATGTAAACTTGGGGGGGATAATAAGGGACTATATACAAGATTTTAGTAATAAGAACTGTATCATTAGCAGTAATCAGCATGGATTCATGAAGAATCGTTCTTGCCAAACCAATCTATTAACCTTCTATGAGGAGGTGAGTTGCCATCTAGATAAAGGAAGGCCCGTACACGTGGTGTATCTGGATTTTGCAAAAGCATTTGACACAGTTCCCCATAAACGTTTACTGTACAAGATAAGGTCCGTTGGCATGGACCATAGGGTGAGTACATGGATTGAAAACTGGCTACAAGGGCGAGTTCAGAGGGTGGTGATAAATGGGGAGTACTCGGAATGGTCAGGGGTGGGTAGTGGGGTTACCCAGGGTTCTGTGCTGGGACCAATCCTATTTAATTTGTTCATGAACAATCTGGAGGATGGGATAAACAGTTCAATTGCTGTATTTCACGTCCAGACGAAGCTACACAAGTCTATGTTGTGAAACGCGTTGACGTCATCCCGCCCGGACGTCATGCCCGCTGTCATCCCCCGTTGGGGCTAGCCGGCTCATCGATTGAGAGGACGTTCCGCTCTATGCGGCAAACGAACGGTAGGGAAGCAAATAGATGCAGCGGCACGGCCATCCATCTACTCCCAGGGACAACACCCTCTGACCCAGGACACGTGACACCATTCATAGCGACCAGTGGAGAAGCTCAATACACAGAGGCCACCGCTATCGGGCATAACGTAAGGATTCCCAACAGGGACCCGGAAGTGGTAAAGTATACAGCCATCTGTACCTGTAATGCAGTTTACGCACAGCATTATCTGCTTCAACCACCGGGAGGCTACACACGTATAGGAGTACCCATACTATCCTGGAAAGTACTGAATAAGACCACAGCATAGCTGTATACTATTTTGAACTCTGGGTATCTTCACCCTTTCATTCCACATGGAAGATCGGTACATCCTTGTCTGCTACATCAACTGATATCCTTGGACTTTCCCTGGTATCCCTGCCCACAGCCATAATTCCTCTCTCCCAAAGCCCCCATCCTCCCCACCCACCCCACCACCCCCCCCCCACCCCATCAATTGAGCCACTCTTCCCCCGGGGGTATTGATGTCTGATATAGCAAAACCTAATTCAGCAATTGCTGTACACTCCACATTGTGGGCTTTGCGCAGACATCAATAAGCTTTGACGTCCGGACGGCAGTTTCTTTGTATGTCTTGTTACATGTTCCCCTTGTCTGTGTGTCTTTTGTCTTTTGATCAAACTAGGTTTTGGTCAATTTTAATAGGGCAAGGTCAATCCATGGTTGAGCTGTTGCATATCTCTACATGTTTTTCCACTGTGTACCTACAATAAATTTATTCTTTTGATAATTACATCCTTCCATTGTCTTTCCAATAAGCCCCGCTTTTCTCTTGGTCCCCACCTGTCTGGGACACTTTTTGGTTCTATGACTATAGGGGTTGGTAGGCAAACATTAGATTGAGGTCACGGTATTATGTACATGTCCAAAGACAAGCCTCTTTTTTCATTTATTGCCAATTGCTGTATTTGCAGATGATACTAAGCAGGGCAATAACTTCTCCGCAGGACGTGGAAACCTTTCAAAAAGACCTGAACAAATTAATGGGGTGGACGACTACATGGCAAATGAGGTTCAATGTAGAAAAATGTAAAATAATGCATTTGGGTGGCAAAAATATGAATGCAATCTATACACTAGGGGGAGAACTTCTGGGGGAATCTAGGATGGAAAAGGACCTGGGGGTCCTAGTAAATGATGGGCTCAGCAATGGCAGGCAATGCCAAGCTGCTGCTAACAAAGCAAACAGAATATTGGCATGCATTAAAAGGGGGATCAACTCCAGAGATAAAACGATAATTCTCCTGCTCTACAAGACTCTGGTCTGGCCGCACCTAGAGTATGCGGTCCAGTTCTGGGCACTAGTCCTCAGGAAGGATGTACTGGAAATGGAGCGAGTACAAAGAAGGGCAACAAAGCTAATAAAGGATCTGGAGGATCTTAGGTAGGAGGAAAGGTTGCGAGCACTGAACTTATTCTCTCTGGAGAAGAGACGCTTGAGAGGGGATATGATTTCAATTTACAAATACCGGACTGGTGACCCCACAATAGGGATAAAACTTTTTCACAGAAGAGAGTTTAACAAGACTCGTGGCCACTCATTAAAATTAGAAGAAAAGAGGTTTAACCTTAAACTGCGTAGAGGGTTCTTTACTGTAAGAGCGGCAAGGATGTGGAATTCTCTTCCACAGGCGGTGGTCTCAGCGGGGAGCATTGATAGCTTCAAGAAACTATTAGATAAGCACCTGAATGACCACAACATACAGGGATATACAATGCAATACTGACACATAATCACACACATAGGTTGGACTTGATGGACTTGTGTCTTTTTCAACCTCACCTACTATGTAACTATGTAATTGTGTATCAATTAATCGTAAATTGAACCTCCCATATTTTTCATTTTTTTAAATCTAAATTGATAGGAATCTCCGAGAATTGCACATATCCCTCCATCCAGATCAGGAGGGTCCTGAAAGGCATTTTATCCAGGAATCCTATGTTTTCTTGAAATAGGCCAGCTTATTCCGGTGAATAGCCACAATTCGTTCATTGGTCATGATCCACATCAGTTTGGCCTTTAAAAGGTCAAAGGGGATTGTGGGGGACCTTCAGGATCTTGCAATAGGAATCCTAGCTGTGGTGAATATAAATGTGATCAGGCGTCTTGTGTGTCCCAGTATGCGGTATGCCCCCACCTGCTTCCCCAGAAGGGCCGATGAAGCTTTCTTTCTGATGTAATAACTGCTGTTTGTTTTTTTTTTTTTTTTTTGATTTTTTTACTATATAAAGAAGAAAAGGCCACAAATTTTAGAAAAAAAAGCTACCTTTATTTTATAGTATAAAACATACTGTATTTTCCGGCGTATAGGACGACTTTTTACCATTAAAAAAAATGGCCAAAAAGCAGGGGTCGTCTTATACGCTGGGTCTGCCCCTCGGATGCCTACTGGATGTGCGGTAATACTGTATGTAGCTTCGGCTACAATACAGTATATACCGCTGAGCCAATCCCGGTGAGCGATGTATTCAAATGAATACGGAGCCTGCTCGGATTGGAGTAACAACCTCTGCCAATCTGAGCAGGCTACTATGTAGCCTGCTCGGATTGGCTTTGAGAGTCAGAGAGGCACAGGCTGATGATGTTACAGCCTCTACCAATCCAAGCATGCTTTGTATTCATTAATAGAATACATCGCTCACCGTGATTGGCTCCAGCAAGGAGGAAGGATATGGCTCCAGCAAGAAGGAAGAAATATGAAGCATCGGAAGCCTCGGAAGGGGGGTCGTCTTATATGGTAAGTACAGGCAAAAACTCTTAAAAAAAAAAACTTTAATTAGGGGGTCATCTTATACGCCCAGTCGCCTTATACACAGGGAAATACGGTATAATGAAAATGACGGGAAAGCACGAATCCCTTAAAAATTACCCCTTTTTTTAGAAAGTAAACACCCCAAGGTAATTCAATTTTTTTGCAGATTTTTTGGAAATGCAGAAACTTGCTAGTATTACGTTTCTTAAAAAACGAAGGTGTGCTTAGCTTTTAGATTGTTCACTGAAGCCAAATGAAAGTCCTCTTCGTGAAAATGAGACATTTTTATTAGTGAAAGAAAGGTGAAAAGTTGAAATTGCATTGTGTACAATGGCTAGATGTCATGGATAAACCCAAAACATTTTCAGCCTTCATCAACAAAACAATTGCCTTCATTAATTTAGTTTAATTTAATTGGACATTGTGGTGGCGCAGCTTCGTCATGTAGTGTGTCAGTACACAGGTTGTAAAATGTCCATAACTGAATATGTATCTGAGCTGTTGCCTCCCTTGTCATTAATACAGTGGCTTCATAGTAATGTATATCAGTCAGGCACCACTAGTGATTATTCAACAACTGTAACAGTGGCCTCTGTATGTATCCCAGTATGCTGATTTGAAAATGTCAATGGAGAATACTTTGGGATTGTTGATGCAGAGGTTTGTACAGCTCATGGCCATGGATATGTTATTTGACTACTGATGTGTAATCCATGTATGCATTTCTGAGCAGTCCCCTACCTCTTCTTTTGCAGTCCCCCACCAGCGCTCTCGGCCACTTCTTATGAGTGCCCCATTAGCAAGTCGTGTGCTATGGGAGCACCCGTGTGGGCACACTCTGGAGCCAGGCTGTGTGCCTTCATAGACACACACAGGGTGGCTCGGCCACACTTCCCACTCCCACCCCTCACAGGATTTGACAGACAACAGCAGGAGCCTATGGCTGAGTCTCCTGTGAGAAGAGGAAGTGATGGGATAAGATCTGCAGCTGGACACAGAACTGGACCAGTCAGAGGAGACAGGTAAGTGGAGGGATAGAAAAGGTAGCTAAATGTTTTTTTTTACCTTCATGCAGGGAATGCATGAAGGTAAAAAACATTTAGAGTTTTGAACCACTTTAGGTGTTACTTTGGTTAATTGCTGTGTTCCATTACACATTGTGGCAGTATTTAAACGTATTCCCTCTGATAGCTAATATCCTTTTTCTTATTTTAAAACTTTTTTTTTTTTTGGAAATATTGGGTACAAAGAAAAGGACATTCATGTGTCATTAACTCTAACACAGAAATAGCAATGTGAATAGAGACGGTAACAGCTTTCACAAAATTCCAAGAATACCAGATGTGTAAATTATATAACACTCTACTCAAGTGAATGTATGCATGAATTATACCGGCATATCAGAAAGAAAGAACCAGACAGTAGGAAACCAGAGCAAACGCCTTATTGAAACGTGTACTATGGAAGCGGTACCAATATGTTTACCCAAAAGCTGAATAAAAATGTATCAAGAGAAGGAATAACAGATATCTGACTGGCTGTGTTTCTCCCAACATCAACACCATCTCACACTTGGCTATAGGTGTCAGTATACAGGGGACACTGTGTAGGGGTAGCTAATTTCCTTGCACTTAAGCCTTATGATGCTCGAAATGCAGTGACGAGGCTTCCGATGGGAGTTTGAGTGTGCTGTCAGTGGAATAAACAGGATCACAATAAGACGTCTTTAGGGTGTGGTTGCTTTTTTTGAATTGCACATACAGAAGGGGCTACATTCTTGTCTATGTCCAGTGTTGCTTTTTTAAATAGTGCTTTGAACAGTATATGTACTTGATGTGCTTTTTGAATGTATTTGATCTATATCTGTCGCTACAGATTTTCTGTATATAGTGTTATTTTATATATGATAAAGTATAAACAAAAGCCTGTTTAAACAATCTTGAGAGCTTCTAACGATCTGAAAAACTAATATTTTAATTTAAAGTCTGTGATGCTAGCATACTATGTGTGATAGAACTCCTCCTTCTTTCTTCCTTGACGGTGGATATAAAAACTTAGGTGAACAATCTCTGCCCACAGTTTGGTCCCATTAGGGGTGGGCGGAAATAGATTACCAAGAACAATAATACCTTGTACTTAATCACTTCTTCATTTGTTCTTTACTATATGTTCAAACAAGGGAATACCCAATGTTTTTATAAGTTACTAAACATTTCTGTGTTAAATATGTTGGAAAATGTCAACTGAAAACTTTTTTATACTATATCTGGGTTACTGTATTGTATATATTTTATATACATAATGGATATTATTTGGTATGTTTTTGGGCTGAGACACACAAAATATTTGTATTTGCGGTAGATTTTCTATTTAATTTATCTTGTGTGTTCCCCAATTTACATCTAGAGCACCCATTTGTCTTTAATAAAAATCCTGCGTATTGGGTGCTCTCTGTATTTTATGTGTATTTTGTATAAATCGTTAAAAGCTGTTATAAAACACAAACATGGCTTGTTCTCATTCGTTCATTGACACAGACAGCCTTCTTCAGAACCATAGGGTTATATCGCCCCCTACAAGAGTAAGACACTAGGCAGAAAAAAGACTTGGCTACACCCATGGGCAGACACCCCCTCTCTGCTATAGGCTTTCAGTTTTTTTCTGCCTAGTCAGGAGTAAGGACCTAGTTCGTTGCTGGGATCTCTAGTCCTGGAAACTTTTATTTCGTTTGTAGATCTCACTGGAATAATCCAGGAAAAACAACAATCAACTGCCGGTCTGGGCGACGGGCTGGACATTTGATTCAGTGGTCACCCCTGTCTTGCCAGCGAGCACACACAAACCACAGCTACACGCTAGGTTTGCCGCGGCATAGCCTCACTAAACAGGGGCTGGCCCTGCGAGCTAAACATCTCATGAGGTCGCATACAACTGGGTCTTGGCTCGAGTCGCAGCGTCCCTCATGGCCGACAGCCCCCCACTTCGGTGGCGAGGAGGTTCTGTCTGCAGCGGTGCCCGCTTGGTCCTGGTATAGTGAGTAAATGTCCTCCTCTCCCCTTTGGGGGTTTTTGTGGCGGACGCGGGCCCCTCCCCGGGTTGTTCGGTCCTGCGGGTTCCCCTCTGTCCCTGCACCCTCTTTTCCTGGCCCTGGAGGTCCCTTTCCCCCTCCAAGGGCCGATCTTCCACCCTGCTTTACCCTCGCTGGCTTTAACGGCAAGGATAGGGGCTTATCTGCGTCAGTGATTCCGACACTACTCAAAGCTAGGAAGTCTACTTCCAGGAAGGTATATCATCGGACGTGTGAGTCAGTGGGGTTTCACCCACGTTCCTTTTCAGTGGCTCGAATTTTGACTTTCTTCAGAGGGGCGTTGAAAAGAATTTGGCCTCGAGTACTGTCAAGGGCCAGGTGTCGGTGGTTTTCTTTCAACGCTCCCTGGCTTTGCATACCCTGGTGCGTACCTTCATTCAAGGAGTGCGACATGTGGTTCCACCAGTGCAATCTCCCTTGCTACTGTGGCACTTGAATCTTGTACTTTTGGTTCTACAGAAGCCTCCGTTTGAAAATATTCGAGAATTTCCCCTGCTCACTCTATCAAAGAGGGAAAAAACAGGGAGGGGGAGGCGCGGACCTGAGTGTAGTATTAAAATGATGACTTTAATAGGATAAGATTAAAAACCCTTACAAGATGATATGAATGAATGAGTGACTTGTATAGTGCTACCTATGCAAACTGAATCGCCTCAGGGTGCTTTTTGCTAGAAGATGATAGAAGATGCATGCTCGTCAAAGTAAAGTGCAGTCCTGGCATTCCACAGGGCTCTGTGGGTCCCACTGCTGTTCCGGATAGCTGGAAAGTATTGAGCAGCTGGCTAAAATGGATCAGTGTTTCTTCAGGTGGACCGTGGAACAGGAAGTGATGTCATCGGCTTCTAATTAGACCTAGGCAGGGCTGGAATCTTGTCAATCAGGGCTTTTTGCTAAAAAAAAAAATGTTTATATGTGTACTATATAATCACTAATCTATGCAAGGGCATCATACAGTGCGTCAAACACCTCCCAAACACCTGACTGAGAACTCTAAAGAGAAACATCATAAAAAAAGATGATCTCATCGCCAACAAATTAGGAAAATTCAGAAGAGATTTCAATGACTACAACACAAACAGTGTTTTGTTGGAAAAAATCCAAACATCCCCCCCCCAGTTACTCAGCCAGTTCCAACCAGAACCTTTGTTGCCCATCCCACACACTCCTGCACCTTTCTCAGGACCCACAGTTCAACCTCCATTGATATCCAATACCTGTCCTCCCAAACTCACCCCCCAAACCGAAACGTCTTACAAAACCACGTAAGCACCTCCGCTCCACCTTTCCAGCCACAGCTAGCCCCATTCCACCCTCTAACATTTCATGTACCATTCTCGGTTCAGCTACAGATTCAGCTACAACACCTGTGGCCAACCCAGACTCCAGTAACAAATCACCCTGCCAAAGCACCGGTGCCACCACCAGCAAGGGTCTCACCTTTGCACCCACCTCAACCCATTCACATTATTCAAAGATCTAAACAAATTCATCAGGAATCTCACAATGAAGAGGTTTTACAACATACAATCTTCAAAAAACCTGCATCTCCCAGAAGTTGGCAATGAATCCCCACACCAGGATACCCCACTGCTAGATCTGAGTGATCTTTCTATCATCAATGACCTGACAGAACTTTATGATGAGAGCCATTTCTTAGAATTGGATTGGCTCACTCAGCATTTTCCTACCTCCCCCCCAGTTCAACATACCCACTTCAAATCAAAATCAATATTCAACCCAGTACACAGACTTTTATCATGTATGCAGACCTCATCAAGATGTGCCAAACCAACCTGAACTCCAATAAAATATCCAACCTATCCCAGGCTGAACGAACAGCACTAGGCACTCTGGCCAACGAGGACATAATCATTAACGCTGCAGACAAGGGTGAAGGTATTGTAATTCAAAATAAAATAGATTACAAGAAGGAATCCCTGAGACTGTTGTCAGATACCAACACCTACTCTAAGTTAACTCAGGACTCTTTGCCCCGCTTCACTCAGAAAGCTACCACATTAGCCAATAGAGCCCTCCAGGAAGAAATCATTTCCAAACCAGAGTTCTCCTTTCTCATTAAAAGTTTTTACAAAACTTCGTACTTTTACCACCTGCTGAAAATACATAAATATATCAAGAACCCACCAGGATGACCCATCGTTGCTTCAATGGAAAGTGTCACCAGTGGCTTTTCCATGTATGTGCATCGCTTCTTAACACCTCTGGCACAGAATCTTCCATCATACAACACAGACGGTACACATCTACTGGATATGTTGTTATTCTACTCCTGGGAACCCACGTACATATGGGCATCCCTGGATGTCACCACCCTTTACACATCCATTCCCCATGATGTAGGTCTGTTGGCAGTAGAACACTTCCTATCCACCGATCCACTTATCAACCCACGACAAGCCCACTACATACTTGAGGCAACAGCACTTTGCCTCAAGCATAATTACTTTAAATTTGAAGATCAGTTCTATCTACAAACCCAAGGCACTGCCATGGGGCAAACTTCGCCCCAAGCTACGCAAATCTAACAATGGGTTATTGGGAACTCCACCACATGACACACAACAATTCTTTTGCTGCCAACATCATTTTTTACAAGCATTACATCGATGATGTAATAATCATCTGGGATGGCACCATGTAGAACCTCACGCAGTTTGTTTCTCATTGCAATCACAACTTGGGACTCTTTCACCTTCGTAGCGGACCCTGACAAACTGGCCTTCTTGGATCTAGAACTGTACCACAGTGGCACACAAATAGATGCCACCAACTACGTGAAGCCCACTGCAGGAAACTCATACATACACTACCAGAGTTGCCACCACCCTAGCTGGAAGAACAATATCCCCAAGAGTCAGTTCCACAGGACCCGACGCAATTGTACCAGAGATGAGGATTAACAGACCCAAGGCCAACTCTGAACCCAAAAATTTCTGGACAAGGGATACCCCCAGCTTTTATAGATGATGCTTTCCATCAGTATCGGGCTAAACCGACACCTAAACCCAACACGCCAGAAGGGCTCCAGCCAACAAGGTTTACCACCCATTTCCATGACCGCTACAGACAAGTGGAAAAAATCTTCATCAAGAACTGGCCCATCCTGCTGGAAGAGCCTTTTTTTGGGTTCCACCCTAACATTCAAAACCAAAGTTTCCTACCTGAAGGCCAAAAATATCAAGAGCTGAATTGCGCCAAGTAAGATCCGCAAACCCAAGCCAGGTCCCACCACCTAGACCCCCCTAATCCTACTAGTGGGCATGTTTCAATGCAAGAAAAAATTATGCATGATGTGTAAATTTGTCCAGCATGGACAAAAAAGCTTCTCTACAAAAGGAAAAACTTACCCCATAAAAGAGTTTCACAATTGCTCCAGTGATCATGTAGTATACTGTCTGACCTGTCCTTGTGGCCTCCTATATGTTGGCAGAACCATCCATCCCCTCCGCCAACGGTTCGGCAAGCACAGGTGGTTCATCGAACAGGGATGTGATGAGCACAGTGTGCCAAGACATTTTTTGACTGAACATCAAAATCCACCGAAGGCCTGAGGGTGTGGGTCAGAGGCCATCTCCGGAGGCTTGCCTGCTGCGGAGCATTTCAAACGACTCTGCCAGCGGGAGACTTTCTGGATATATTCCCTCTCGCTAGGTGGACTCCATAAGGAGTTAGACTCATACACCTTGTTACAACAGATCACAGTCCATTTCTGGTTTGTTTCTCCCCCCCTCCTTCCTCCCTTCCCCTTACCCCTGTCTCTCCCCCCCACAAACAGGTCTGTCTCTGCTCTACCGGTCGGGAGTGGTATAGTAAATATATTATTTCATATATATGTATGTGTATGTGCAGACATATATGCATGTTGCATGATCCATCATTAGGTGCACCCCACTTGGTATACACACCATGAGGGGACACACACATATATACATCCCTTGTATACCAACCAGGGGGAACACAGTACCAACCTTATCTTTACTGTTCATTATTATTAATTCTTTACACTATAGCCTGTTTCCCCTCCTTCACCTCTTCATGTTTACATGCATACAACCCACCTATTTTTCTATTTTACTTGCTTCATCAAACTCTTCATTAGGCTTCTATACATATAGAATAATGCATACAATTCCTTTTTCCACGGCCACACCCACATGCTCTCCATTGTGTGTGTGTATATATAGCTATCTTCCTGTAGAGGGCAGAAGGCCAATAGAAGGAGCAGTCAGCTCCGAGCGCGTAGCCTTTAATTACTGCAGCCCTGATTGAAAAGTTTCCAGCCCTGCCTAGGTCCAATCGGATGCCGGTGACATCACTTCCTGTTCCACGGTCCATGCTGGTCTGTGTGGAGTTGCTTGGTTCCTTTGATCCTGGAGAAACACTGTGATCCATTCTAGCCAGCTGCTTAATCCTTTCCAGCTATCTGAAACAGCAGTGGGACCCACAGAGCTATGTGGAATGCCAGGACTGCACTTTACTTTGAAGAGCATGCATCTTCTATCATCTTGTAAGTGTTTTTAATCTTATCCTATTAAAGTCATCATTTTAATACTACACTCAGGTTGGCGCCTCCCCCTCCCTGTTTTTTCCTTGCATGTCTTGCAGAGTTCTGGACACAGTCTGAAGGATGGCTGCCTTCCTTTTTAACCCTTAATACCCCTTTCTATGGATACATCACCATCCAGCTATTACAGACACAGACTGACTATACCCCTAAGGATTACTCCATCTGGAGTGCCAGATAAACTCTGACTATAATGCTATCACAGAAGGTGGCCTTCTTGGTGGCTATTACTTCTGATCGCAGGGTGTCGGAGTTGGTGGCTGTATCCTGTCGCACGCCCTACCTGGTGATTAATTAAGAACAAGGTGGTGCTTTGTCCTTGTCCTTCATTCCTTCCAAAGGTTGGCTCTGATTTCCATTTAAATGAAGACCTTGTGTTGCTGCCTTCTCTGTGTCCCAGGCCGCAACATCCGAGGGAATTTGCCTTGCACAACTTAGATGTGGTACGGGTGATCAGGGTGTATTTGGCTGCCACTGAGCCCTTTCGGAAGTCAGACACCCTGTTCATAATCATGGACGGACCAAAGAAGGGGCTATCTGCTTCCTCGGTGAGCATTTCTAGATGGATCAGACAGACGGTGACTCTGGCCTATTCTATCATGGGTTGGGTTCCTCCCTTCCCGGTGAAGGCGCACTCCACTTGTGCGCTGAGTGCCTCCTGGGCCTTCTGTCATCAGGTGTCAGTGACGCAAGTTTGTAAGGCGGCCACCTGGTCGTCGATGCATACTTTCACAAAATTTTACAAGGTGGATGTGCTGGCATCTGCGGATGCTTCTTTTGGCCGCAAGGTTCTGCAGGCTGCGGCCTAGAGGGTTTTTCCCTCGTGAAGGTGTGTTTTTGCTGTTCAGGTTGAGCTCCAGTTGTTCTCGCAGAGCTCCAGGTTGTCTGGTTGGCCTGTTTTTTTGTTGGCTGCCCCACTCTTCATGTTTGCCACTGCTTTGGGACATCCCTATGGTTCTGAATAATGAAGGCTGTGTCTGTCAATGAACGAATGAGAAAATAGGATTTTTGACTTACCGTAAAATCCGTTTCTCTGAGTTCATTGACAGACACAGCACCCGCCCATCTATGGAGTTGTTAATACTTCTAGTACTGCTTGTTACATAACTGAAGGCCTTTAGCAGAGAGGGGGATTTATATCACCTAGGACTGCTTATGGGCGTAGCCAAGTCTGTTTTCTGCCTAGTGTCCTACTCCTGTAGGGGGGGGGGCGATATAACCCTATGGTTTTGAATAAAGAAGGCTGTGTCTGTCAATGAACTCAGAGAAACGGATTTTACGGTAAGTCAAAAATCCTATTTGTAAAGGCCTAGTTTCTCAATGACACTGCAGCCTTGTAAATTGCAGTTTCACACAGCTGATAAGCACCCTGAATTTTTCTGTCATTAAAAGTGGTGTGGGTTCTAAATTCTGCAATTTATGCTGTAAAAAAGTTTGTTTCCACAACACTTCGTAAAGATAGCAGCACTGGTTTATCATGTGTAAACGAGAAGAAATGTTAAAAGGAAAATGCAGACTAAAATTAGGCTTAGAACATGCAGTAGGTTTTTGTATTTGTAAAACTATTAAATGTGCACTCATAAGTGTTTAGAAATGGTTCTTGAAACCTATTGTCACAAGTTTTTTTATATAGTTTCCTTTTTGTGGTGCATTTCAGGCTGAATAGCATTTTCTGAAATCACGATTATTTTGCTCTTTTGTCACCCTTCCCTTTCAATTCACATGTTAAATTTATCATATAATTAAGGTGACTCTTAAGTATAAAAGGTTCTTTTTTTTACCTTTATACATTCTCTGCATTAAGGTAAAAAGCTCTGCACTATCTGTCTTACGTACCCCCAAACACTTACCTGGCTCCATGTCACCGCTCCAGCACCACTCCCCATCCTTCTGCTGTCATAGCAGAAACTCGGCCATAGGCTCCTGCTGCTGTGAGTCAAACTCCTGTGAGTAGGGATTGGGGGCATGGCTTACTGTTGCATGTGTGTATCTATAGACACACAAGCCCAACCCTGGAGCTTGCATGCACAGGTGCCTCCTTAGCACCCAGTTTGCTAAGGAGGCACCTGGAATAGGGAAAAGCTGGCGGGGGACTCTCAAAAGGGAGGTAAGTGTCCTCTCTGTGCATTATCTTTGCACAGAGTAGATAAGCATTACATCTTTTTTTATTTTAAACCAAAAAATATAACCCTTCGTATCGCTTTAAAGTCGATTCAGATGTCAAACCATAAATCTCAACTGTAGATCATAATTGAAGAACTACAGTATATACAGTGAAGGGAAAAAAGTATTTGATCCCCTGCTGGTACGTTTGCCCACTGACAAAGAAATTATCAGTCTATAAATTTAATGGTATGTTTATTTTAACAGTGAGAGACAGAATAACTAAAAATATCGAGAAAAACTTATTTCAAAAAAGTTATAAATTGATTTGCATTTTAATGGGTGAAATAAGTATTTGACTCCCCCCCCCCCCATCAATCAGCAAGATTTCTGGCTCCCAGGTGTCTTCTATATGGGTAATGAACTGGTATTAGGAGCGCACTCTTAAAAGGAGTGCTCCTAATCTCAGCTTGTTACCTGTATAAAAGACACCTGTCCACAGAAGCAATCAATCAGATTCCAATCTCTCCACCATGGCCAAGACCAAAAAGCTGTCCAAGGATGTCAAGATTGTAGACTTACACAAGGCTGGAATGGGCTACAAGACCATCGCCAAACAGTGGGTGCAAATTTTGCAAATGGAAGAAACACAAAATAACTGTCAATATCCCTAGGTCTGGGGCTCCATACAAGATCTCACATCGTGGCGTTTCAGTGATCATTAGAACGGTAAGGAATTAGCTCAGAACTACACGGGAGAATCTTGTCAATGATCTCAAGGCAGCTGGGACCATAGTTCGCAAGAAAACAATTAGTAACACACTACACCGTGGAGGACTGAAATCCTGCAGCACCCCCAAGGTCCCCGTGCTCAAGAAAGCACATGTACTGAAGTTTGCTAATGAACATCTAAATGATTCAGAGGAGAACTGGGTGAAAGTGTTGTGGTCAGATGAGACCAAAATCAAGCTCTTTGGCATCAACTCAACTCACCGTGTTTGGAGGAGGAGGAATGCTGCCTATGGGCTCAAAAAAGCTTACATTTTTTGCACTTATATTGATAAAATATAAAAGCTTGTGAAACTGGTGTGAATGACATCCATTTTTGCAAAAGGACTGGATGCATTTCTATTTTAGTCTTAACACTTGTGAAACTCTGGATATAAAATTTACAGTAAAATAGCGTTTTTTTTTCTTCTGCTGTGACATTAGACTGTGAAAGATATGCTATGTAGTGCTTCATGAGATATTATGACATATTCTGCACTACAGGACGTGTGAGAAAATGAACAGTAATTACGTTTGCATCTCAGATTCATATAAAATTCCAGGATTTCTGTGTTTGGTCTAATTATGTTAGGTGAGAACTGAAATAAACGAATGTTAAGGAGCCCACGGTTCCTCATCAGGGTGTAGGTGGGACAGAGGAACCTGCAAAAAATACACAACGATCATATAGGTGTAAATACATGGAAAAATATCTGAAATTAAAAGGTACATAACACTAAAGCAGCTGCTGTATAAACACATACAAGATATGTGAAACAATAAAATTATAACACCGTGAACCAAATAATGCTTTCCACAAAGTTAAATAGATCAATATTAAAGTGGTTGTAAACCTCAGTCATGTAATCTGAGCAAAGCACATATATCTGCAGTGTTTACTTATCTCTCTCCAAATCTCCAAGTGTCGTTTCTCTTTGGTGCTTCGTCTTCCATTGTTATCAGAATGAGTCACTTTTGAGAAGTTTTCCCAACACATGAGAGAAACTTGGGGGATGGAGAGCTCAGAGCTTGTCTATTCAGAACACCATTCTGTGTGGACTGGGGGGGGGGTTTCCTTTTTGTCCAATCAGCTCTCACACGCTGTAACTGCAGTCTCTCCACCCCCTTCTCGATGCTCCTGACAGATGAAGAAAGATTTTTAACACAATCTGCACTTTTGAAGGTGTATAGAGAGCAGAAGACTGCAGATAAACAAGTAAAACCGATGTAGGAGGATGTGTTTAATCTCTGTGTATCACCTGAGGTTCACTTCACTGGATATATGTGAGGGTTTACAACCACTTTTTAACTTGCAATCATCTGAGCATGAACTATACGTACAACAATCAAAAGTTCATAAAAAATGTTTTTATCTAGTCTGAAGCCCTCTGGTGTGCAAATTCACAGTTCGAGGACAACATACAGTGCCAACTTTCATCCTTTTGGTAGTCGTGGATCCCAGAAGTGTTTAGATTTTAGGTTTCCACCAATCTCTGATCCCCTGATAGTTACACTCACCTGATCACATTGACCACTTAGCTACTATGTAGGTCAAAAAGCATGCATTCAGAATCAGGCGCAAACTAGTCATTCAATCTTGGAATCCATACGATAATGCCCCTTTTTAAAACGTGACCTATAATTATGCAATATGCTCTTCAAAAATGCTGATATTGAGATGCAGTTCTACGTGAATTCTGCATGGAAAATGTTGGCACACACCACCACTCCATATTCCTTTCCTAATTCATAAGTAAGCTGTGGGACGTGGTTACTATAGGGCCCTTTGACAGTCTTGATGATAAAACATGTCAGGCAGAGCTAGATAACATCATCACATTGTGACAAGGAAGTGCTCTGAGGGCTGCTGAGAGCACTGAGAAAGACAGAGGCAGGAACTCGATGAGTTTTTATCTTTGTGCACAGGTCTTGTGTACCTTTTTTTTCAATTTGACTTTTAGTGACTGTTCACACATAAACAGTGCATTAAAATGCATGAAAATGCTCAAAAAATTGATGTGCAATGCCTTCCATTTTTATGTGCTTTATCTGGCATTGACACACGTTTTTATGCTTGTTAAATTGCTATGGGTGATTGTAAGGGACAAAATTAAAGAGATTTTTTATTAAGTATATTTGCATTGCATTGATGTGCAATTACAGTGCCTTGCAAAAGTATTCACTTCCCTTGGCTATCTATTTTGTTACGTTACAGACTTTAGTTCAGTTTTTTTTAATCTGAATTATATGTGATGGATCAGAACACAATAGTCTAAGTTGGTGAAGTTAAATTAGAAAAATATATACAGTAAAACCTTGCTTTGAGAGTAACTTGGTTTGAGAGCGTTTTGCAAGACAAGCAAAATGTTTTAATAAATTTTGCCTTGATATACAAGCAAATGTCTTGATATAAGAGTAGTGTCTTGTCACAACTGAGTATAAAAAAGAAGAGCGGAGCCTCCAAGTGTAGCAATATGGTTACATTTAATGAAGGTACAACATTTAGCAACTTATTGCTACACTTAGAGGTACCTCTCTTCTCTTTTATACCCTGCAAAAAAAATGCTTTGATATACAAGTGCTTTGGATTACAAGCATGTTTCTGGAACGAATTATGCTCGCAAACCAAGGTTTTACTGTACATAAAACAATTTTTTCAGAAATAAAAAACTGATAATTGGCATGTCCGTATGTATTCACCCCCTTTGTTATGAAGCCCATAAAAAGCTCTGGTGCAACCAATTGCCTTCAGAAGTCACATAATTAGTGAAATGATGTGCACCTGTGTGCAATCTAAGTGTCACATGATCTGTCATTACATATTCACACCTTTTTGAAAGCCCCCAGAGGCTGCAACACCTAAGCAAGAGGCACCACTAACCAAACGCTGCCATGAAGACCATGGAAGGAACTCTCCAAACAAGTAAGGGACAATGTTGAGAAGTACAAGTCAGGGTTAGGTTATAAAAAAAAAGTATCCAAATCTTTGATGATCCCTAGGAGCACCATCAATACTATCATAACCAAATGGAAAGAACATGGCACAACAGCATACCTGCCAAGAGACGGCCGCACACCAAAACTCACAGACCGGGTATGGAGGGCATTAATCAGAGAGGAAGCACAGAGACCTAATGTAACCCTGGAGGAGCTGCAGAGTTTCACAGCAGAGACTGGAGTATCTGTACATAGGACGACAATAGGCCGTATGCGCCATAGAGTTGGGCTTTATGGCAGAGTGGCCAGAAGAAAGCCATTGCTTTCAGCAAAAAACAAAATGGCATGTTTTGAGTTTGCGAAAAGGCATGTGGGAGACTCCCAAAATGTATGGAGGAAGGTGCTCTGGTCTGATGAGACTAAAATTGAACTTTGGCCATCAAATAAAACGCTATGTCTGGTGCAAACCCATCACATCGCCCTAAGAACACCATCCCCACAGTGAAACATGGTGGTGGCAGCATCATGCTGTGGGTATGTTTTTCAGCAGTTGGGACTGGGAAACTGGTCAGAGTTGAGGGTATGTTCTGTAAATTAAATGATCCTCAAACAATCCATGTTAAATCCAGGTTGTGAGGCAACAAAACATAAAAAATGCCAAAGGGGTGATTACTTTTGCAAGGCACTGTACATGCATTGTGTTGCGTCAAACTGCATACATGTAGCATTTTAACACAACACATCACACTGCATATGGCAAAAGCATTGTGATGTGAATATGGCACATAGAATAGAACTGCTTTCTATGTGTCCCTGCAGTGACCTGCATTCTTTCTGTGCAGTAAAATGCCGTAATATGTGTGAACAAGACCTTTTTATTTTAAACATAAATAAACATTTTAAACAAAGGGCCCTATCTGTTTTCCTTTGATCTTTGGAGAGCATATCTGTGCCCAACTGTGGTGTGGAGGAGACCGAGTGGTGCTATCTTTTAAAGGGAAGGGGAGCTATTAGACTCTACTGTGCAGAGGAGAAGAGGAGCTGGTGCAATTACATATATTCCCTTAACCTTTTCGCTGCCAGGCCCTGTGCTACACTTTTAAACTCAGCTGGCTGGACCATTTTTGCAATTTTCCCATTGCATTTTTTTCCTTTCAGCTTTCAGAGTTTGTAAGAAACCCCCCAAACCGTATATTTTCTTAAAGCACATGACCTGTAGAATAAAAAGGTGCTGCCGATTTTTAAGGCCCTGTGATTTTTGCACAAATGTTTATCAAAGCAATTTTTTTTCTGAAAATACACCAAAATCATTATTAGCAGATACAAAAAAGCTAATTTTACAAAATTTCTGCTAAATATAAAAGTTTAACCTGTATTGAGTTAATAAATAACAAATATTCTCTAAAAATAGTTTTCATTTTTCACTTCCAGCTTTCGGAGTGTGTAAAAGACTCCTAAACCATACATCTTCTGAAACCACGTGACCAGTAGATTTTTGAGGCCCAATGATTGTGCAAATGTTAAATCAAAACAATATTTTTGGTAAGAATACACTAAATTCTTGATTAGCAAATAAAAACAGAGCACATTTTACAGAATTCCTGCTAAACCCCTAGTAAATGTAAAAGCTTAACCTGTGTTGTATTAATATATATTTGTACTCTTTAAATTGCACTTTTTTTGCGAAATAGTGGAACTCAATAGTACACAAATTTCTCTAAAAAACTGAAGGTTTTAATTTTCCCTTTACAACTTTCAGAGTGTGTAAAAGACCCCCCCCCCCCCCCCAAACCATACACTTTCTGAAGGCACATGACCAGTAGAATAAAAAATAGGTGCTACTGATATTTACAGAGAAAATACACTCAAATAATTTGCATATACAAACACAGCAAATTTTACAGAATTCCTGCTAAATTCATACTAAAAATAGAAGCTAAACCTTTATTGAGTTAATAACAAATATTTGTATATTTTAAACTCCGCCTTTTTGCAAAATGGTGAAAATTCAACATGCGCAAACCTTTCTCAAAAAAATCTGGAGTTTTTCACTTATAGCTTTCAGAGTTTATAAATGACCCCCCCAAAACGATATATTTTTTGAAAGCGCATGATTAGTAGAATAAAAAGATACTGAATTTTGAGGCCTCATCATATTCGTGCTGATGTTTATCAAATCAATATTTTTGTAAAAATATATCATTACTAGCAGATTAGAGCTACACGATTCTGGCCAAAATGAGAATCCTGATTTTTTTTGCTTAGAATAAAGATCACAATTGTCTCAATTCTCGCGGCGTAAAATATTTCACATTATACGAAAAAAATTGTGCTAACCTTACTGGTTAGTTTTTTTTTAAATTCATTAATTTTTTCCAAAAAAATTGCATTTGAAAAAACCTCTGTGCAAATACAGTGTGACATAAAATATTGTAACAACCACCATTTTATTCTCTAGGATCTCTACTCTACTCAATAATTATATATATATATAATTTTCTAGCAAAAAAAAATGATTTTAACTTGAAACCAACAAATGTCAGAAAAAGGTTTAGTGTTTAAGTGGTTAAACCTTCCTCATTTACACTCAAGTCTATTCCTTTGACAATTTTTTTTACAATGTTTAGACTTAGTTCCACTGCTAAAGAATGTTGTGATACTTGGCAGACTGACGTTTTTTTTTTTTTTTTTCCTTTCTTTTGACGGCCTTGGCTTCAGCAGTGCTGAGAGAATTCTCTGCATAGAAAGAATCGGGAAATACTTTTGTCAAGATCCCAACGGGGGAAAAAATTGCGATAACGATTCTTAATGATTATTTGTGCAGCTCTATAGCAGATACAAACACAGCAACTTTTACAAATTTCCTGCTAAAGTCCTACTAAATATAAGGCCTCGTGCACATTGGATGTTTTTGGACATTTTTACAGCAGCTGTTTTTGGCTCCAGATGTTTTTTTCTACAGTCAATAAACTCGCCATCGTGTTATCCTATGTGTCCATGCACACATAGGCTGTTTTTGGCTGGGGTTTTTATTAACCTGTAATATGTGGGGACAATAAAACTCGCATCTGCCTCACATCAATCCGCGCCTTAGAATTACTCCGTTAACAGATGCACTAGACCCAAGCTGCTGCCTTAAAATTGAAACATGTAATAAACAATAAATCTGCAAATCATAAAAAATGCGTGTCCAATCCTTGATTTGTTAAACTTATTGAGGCGGCGCTAAGTGTCCGATGTTATAAAACACTATATATAGAACCAATGTTTAAAAGACAGGAAAGTTCATAATTAAAGATGCAGACTGTGGATGTGAAGGCAAGCGTAGAAATCCTTTCACCAATAGCGATCACCGCGTGAGGGGGTCACCCCCCGTGAGGTTGCACTCACCACAATGTCTATAACCATAGGCCTTTTGAAAAATGATCTTTAAATCCTTGCCGTCTCCTTAATTCAACCACCAGGTGGTGCAAGACCCTCTCGGTATGTATAACATGGGGAGAAAATGAAATGCCAAATAGCGTGATATTGCTTCAGACCGTTTATTAAACAACTCATAAAATCACATTCCCCATTTCAAATATGCGTACCAGATATATATAAAAACGAGCATTGAAAGGTGCACTGTGCCTGTATTAGTGTCCCCCCGGAGGAACTCCTGGATGCGAGCTGTACACGGCTAAAACCGTTCGCTTCCTGGTTACCTTCCGTGGAGCGCAAACGTCACTTCCGGTTGATTACGACCCTGACGCGTTTCGTCACTTCCGGACGTCATCTGAGGGCGTAATCAACCATTCATGAGGCCGGCTTTATATAACGATCATAGATTATAACAGCGAATAAGAGAGGCAGAAGGACTAACCACTCCCACTGCTCTAACGAAGGACTCAGAACTGTCAGCAGAGGAGGGCTCTGGCTCGTAATACACTGACGCTGTTTTAAACTAAACCGGCCGACATCATTTAAAAACTAGTGACTTTTACATCTTATTTCACGTCCACCTAGGATACTTGTATAACAAAAAGTACCAGGTGTATATACACTCTTAATGGTGGGAAAAATAAAGAAAAATAAAATAAACATACAACAAACCTAAGAGTAAAAATGGCAATGTCACAGAACCAAGGAAAATCCGTTTGTATTTCGTTTTTGTCACAGAACCAAGGAAAATCCGTTTGTATTTCGTTTTCCTTGGTTCTGTGACATTGCCATTTTTACTCTTAGGTTTGTTGTATGTTTATTTTATTTTTCTTTATTTTTCCCACCATTAAGAGTGTATATACACCTGGTACTTTTTGTTATACAAGTATCCTAGGTGGACGTGAAATAAGATGTAAAAGTCACTAGTTTTTAAATGATGTCGGCCGGTTTAGTTTAAAACAGCGTCAGTGTATTACGAGCCAGAGCCCTCCTCTGCTGACAGTTCTGAGTCCTTCGTTAGAGCAGTGGGAGTGGTTAGTCCTTCTGCCTCTCTTATTCGCTGTTATAATCTATGATCGTTATATAAAGCCGGCCTCATGAATGGTTGATTACGCCCTCAGATGACGTCCGGAAGTGACGAAACGCGTCAGGGTCGTAATCAACCGGAAGTGACGTTTGCGCTCCACGGAAGGTAACCAGGAAGCGAACGGTTTTAGCCGTGTACAGCTCGCATCCAGGAGTTCCTCCGGGGGGACACTAATACAGGCACAGTGCACCTTTCAATGCTCGTTTTTATATATATCTGGTACGCATATTTGAAATGGGGAATGTGATTTTATGAGTTGTTTAATAAACGGTCTGAAGCAATATCACGCTATTTGGCATTTCATTTTCTCCCCATGTTATACATACCGAGAGGGTCTTGCACCACCTGGTGGTTGAATTAAGGAGACGGCAAGGATTTAAAGATCATTTTTCAAAAGGCCTATGGTTATAGACATTGTGGTGAGTGCAACCTCACGGGGGGTGACCCCCTCACGCGGTGATCGCTATTGGTGAAAGGATTTCTACGCTTGCCTTCACATCCACAGTCTGCATCTTTAATTATGAACTTTCCTGTCTTTTAAACATTGGTTCTATATATGGGGTTTTTATTGGCTTTAAAAAAAAAAACAAAACTAGTGGATTCTGAGAGGAGTTTTTCAGCTGTGAAAATGCTCAAACATCAAATGCTGATAACGCTCAAAAATGTGGCTCACCAGCGTTTTTTGCCATTTTTTAATCCAGGAGAAAAGAAAAACGCTTACGCAGAAAAACGCTGTTGCAAAAACGTTGAAAAACTTTAACACTCATTGCAATGCTACTGCCGTTTTTATAACATCATTTTAATGTCCGGTGTGCATGAGGCCTAAAAGCTAAACCTGTATTGAGTTCATAAAAAACGAATCTATGCAAATTTTAAATTGTGCCTTTTTGCGAAAGTCAAACCTATGCAAAAGATCTAAATAACCACAATTCTCTAAAAACCTGGAGGTGTTCATTTTTTTCTTACAGCTTTCATAGTTTGCAAAAGGCCCCCCTAAACAATATATTTTCTGAAAGCACATTACCAGTAGAATAAAAACAAGGCTCTACTGATTTTTAAGGCCACGCACTATTTGCGCAAATGTTTATCAAATCGCTATTTTCACAAAAAAAAAAACAATAAAATCCCTATTTGCACACATAAACACAGCATTACTTGCAAGACTCTTGCTAAATACCTACTAAGGCCTCATCCACATGGGGTGTACTAAAGCGTACGCCCATGGAGGGCCTTGTTTACCTGCACAGGTGTTCTGTGCATCCCTGTGCAGGCAGTCCTATTTGTATCAGTTTGGACGCAGCGGCTGCAAAAACAGGTCTGAGTAGGTGCATAGTCCCAAACGCAGACAGTCTGAGTTCAGGGGCATGCACCCACATGGATGTCAAGGGATAGGGGTGTTTTACATGCTGTGGGTGCGATGCTTCACACCTGCAGCAAAGCAGATAGTAGTAGTGATGCCTCCTTCCGGCGCTACACATTCAGGTCAATAGGGAAGCTCCCCAAACACCCCACAACTGCGTGCAATGCAGAGATCAGTGAGGCGGTAAGGGGGGGGACTGAAGAGGGGAGGAATTTTAAGAGTGGGCACGGTGGGATGCTGTCAATTGCATTGGATCCACAGGAATCCGTGCTTGCATGGGGGGGGGGGGGGCAGTGGAGGAGGAAGGGGGCAGTGAAAGGGGAAAGGCGCAATATGGACCTATGGTAAAAGGGTCCCACCATGTCAGGTGAGAATCAGTCTTATTTATAGATTGGGAAAGGAATAGGGAGTGGTGGTATGTGTCAATATTTTCCATGCTAGCTTCACATGGAAGAGCATATCAAGATTGAGCAATGAAAGGCACATTATGTACCAATGGGTCACATTCAAAAAGGGACAGCATTGTCTAGCTCTGAAGAGTATGACTTTTATGCTTTTCAGTTATCATTGTGGTGTGATGACACTGATGTATGTTTTTTCACTAAGGTAATTATTTGTTTCATTGGGGATTTGAGTATATGTCACTTAAATTTTTTTTGCTTAGTTGATGTATTTGTGTTAGAATAGCACGCAAAGTGCTGGCACAGCTTACACTTATTGAGTTCATATATTTTGGCTTTTGAGCACAGAAGGATATTTTTGTGATTTTCAACACCACAGATAACTTGATTAAACCTTTCCAAATCGCATATCCCCAGCTGTTGGCATGTTTGCGTGCTTTCCTGCGCAACACATTTTGAACAGGTATACCTAATCAAGTGGCTGGCGCGTGCGTGCGCGTGTGTGCGTGTGTGTGTGCGTGTGTGTGTGTGTGTGTGTGTGCGTGTGTGTGTATATATGTATGTGTCTTTATAGATAGATTGTGTCTTTATAGATATAGATATATATATATATATATATATGTGTGTGTGTGTGTCTCTATCTATCTATCTATCTATCTATCTATCTATCTATCTATCTATCTATCTATCTATCTATCTATCTATCTATCTATCTATCTATATTTATATTCTTTTAGATGTTTGTTACTAGAATACAGATTTATTATATACATTTTAAAACATTACTGGCATATATCCTGTAAAAGCATCAAATTGTTCAATATTGTAGTACAGTGCCTTGAAAAAGTATTCATACCTCCTTGAAATTTTCCACATTTTGTCATGAACGTAAATGTATTTTGTTGGGATTTTATGTGATAGTCCAACACAAAATGGCACATAATTGTGAAGAGGAAGGAAAATAATAAATGGTTGTCTAATCTTTTTACAAATATATGAAAAGCATGCCATGCATTTGTATTCAGCCCCCTTCACTCTGATACCCCTAACTAAAATCTAGTGGAACCAATTTCCTTTAGAAGTCACCTAATTAATAAATAGGGTCCACCTGTGTGTAATTTAATCTTAGTATAAATACAGGTGTTCTGTGAAACCCTCATAGGTTTGTTAGAGAACCTTTGTGAACAAACAGCATCACGAAGGCCAAGGAACACACCAGATGGAATAAAGTTGTGGAGAAGTTTAAAGCGGGGTTAGGTTATAAAGAAATATCTCAAGCTTTGAAAATCTCACAGAGTATTGTTCAACCCATCATCCAAAAATGGAAAGAGTATGGCACAACTGCAAACCTACCAAGACATGACCATCCACCTAAACTGACAGGCCGGGCAAGGAGAGCATTAATCAGAAAAGTAGCTAAGAGTCCCATGGTAACTCTGGAGGAGCTGCAGAGTTTCACAGTTCAGGTGGGAGAATCTGTCCCTAGGACAACTATTAGTTATGCACTTCACAAATCTGACCTTTTACGGAAGAGTGGCAAGAAAAAAGCCATTGTTCAAAGAAAGCTATAAGAAGTCTTGTTTGCGAAAAGCCATATGGGGGACACAGAAAACATGTGAAAGAAGGTGCTTTGGTCAGATGAGACCAAAATGTATCTTTTTGGCCTAAAAGTAAAACGCTATGTGTGGTGGAAAACTAACACTGCACATCACCCTGAACACACCATCCCCACTGTGAAACATGGTGGTGGCAGCATCATGTTGTTGGGATGGTTTTCTTCAGCAGGTAGAGGGAAGCTGATCAGAGTTGATGGGAAGGTGGATAGAGCCAAATACAGCACAATCTTAGAAGAAAACCTGTTAGTTTGCAAAAGACTTGAGACTGCGGCGGAGGTTCACCTTCCAGCAGGACAATGACCCTAAACATACAGCCAGAGCTACAATGGAATGGTTTAGATCAAAGCATATTTATGTGTTTAGAATGGCCCAGTCAAAGTCCAGACCTAGATCCAATACTGTGACAAGACTTGAAAATTGCTGTGCACAGACGCTCTCCAACCAATCTGACAGAGCTTGAGCTATTTTGCAAAGAAGAATGGGCAATAATGTCACTCTTACCGTAGATGTGCAAAGCTGGTAGAGACATACCCAAAAAGACTTGCAGCTGTAATTGCAGCGAAAGGTGGTTCTACAAAAAGCAACACAAAATCACACTGCTCTGGGCAGAAAAGCCAAATGATGAGATGGACGGTGGCACACCTAGTCCAGGTGCTCTGGCTCAGGATGTCCCTCCCACATCCAGAAATGAACCACAAATGTACATAGAAGAGCTGGCACCACTGGAAATTCTACAAAGTATTGACTCAGGGGGGCTGAATACAAATGCACGCCACACTTTTTTCAAATATTTATTTGTAAAAATATTTTGAAAACCATTTATCATTTTCCTTCCACTTCACAATTATGTGCCACTTTATGTTGGTCTAGCACATAAAATCCCAATAATTTATTTTTAGTTGTAACATGACAATATATGGAGAATTTCATGAGGTATGAATACTTTTTCAAGGCACTGTATGCACAACTCAAAGTTGCCCCTAAATGTAACTCCTGCCATTTGACCTCCTACATAATAAGATACATATTGTACTCATATATTATACAGTAATACCTTGGTTTGAAAGTAACTTGGTTTGAGAGTGTTTTGCAAGACGAGCAACATTTTAAAATACATTTTGACTTGATATACAAGTGTTGTCTTGATATATAAGTAGTGTCATGTCACAACTTGGTATAAAAGAGAAGAGAGGCTCCTCTAAGTGTAGCAATATGGTTACATTTAATGAAGGTACAACATTTAGCAACTCACATGGTTAATGATTAAAACAGGCACATCTAAGTATGCAGGCATCCGGGGTAAACCTGTCCACATAGATCATCCTCCTCATCCCCATTGGAGTCGTCCCTTCCACGCTGTGCTCCACGAGCGGTTCAAGCCACGCTTTCAGAACGCTCTACTGCAGGGTAGTCTTCCCGGTCACGATTGCAGACGGACAGCGGTGAGAGCCAGAGGTGTGGAGGATGGTCTATGTGGACAGCTTTACCCCGGATGCCTGCATACTTAGATGTGCCTCTTTTAATCATCAACCATTTGAGTTGCTAAATGTTGTGCCTTCATTAAATGTAACCATATTGCTACACTTAGAGGCGCCTCTTTTCTCTTTTATACTCTGTAGCTCCTGCTGGATTTTGCTTCTAATCCCCTTGTGGAGGCTTCCATTTGTGGATGGACATTTTATGACATTTTATGGCTACACAACCACACAAATCACAGTGCTATAATCTTTTTATATAGACTATAAACTGAAGAATTTATGAATATATGGTTGTGGAACGAATCATTTGAGTTTCCATTATTTCTTATGGGGAAATTCACTTTGATATACAAGTGCTTTGGATTACAAGCCTGTTTCTGGAACGAATTATGCTTGCAATCCAAGGTTTTACTGTATATTCACAGATATATTAAAGATGAAGAAAAATTCTGCAGCAGTGAGGTAAATAGTACAGCAGGAGATGCGTCCCAATGTGTTTCGCAAAGTGCTTTTTCAAGGGATCTGGACACTAATGATAAAACACATTCACATGTTATGCTACTTTACATAGTATCAAACTGCACGAATTAGTACCATAAGGAATGGTGTTATTTGGATGGTGAAATTGTATTGGATTTCCGCCAGAAATTTGGTTTGGTGTTGAGGCCAAATAATTCAATTTCCCCAGTTGTCTTCCAGGACAGCCCTTGAGAGATGGAGTCCCTCCCATCGACCCAGGAAACACATTGCCAAAACAGTTCAAAAGGCGGTCCCTCAGGTCCCTGGCCAGTCATTTGTGTTTCCTCCGTCGGAGGAACATGTTGCCAGGAACCAGAGAAGGACTCTATCTCTCAGGGGCTGCCTGAGGGGAGCGGAGCCGCACAGGGGGACCGGGTCCTATCCAGCGGCTCCAATCTAGTCCTACCTTTTCTATTTGGGGCTCGGGTACCGTCCAGCTGATTAGGAGCCGACCCGTTACCCCCCTCCTTCCGGTGCCGAGGTGTGCCAGGGACAGGTTGGCGCAGGTTCCCCCAGGAGCGGTGCAGATGGATTCTTCCATCACAGCTCCTTGCTATACACAGCGGTGGGGGTCGGAGACGCCGAGCGTCATTTCCGGCGGAACCGCGTCATCCTGTGTGCCGAGACTTCCGGTTCCGGGTCTCTACAGGCACAAGGAGGAGGGGAAGGCCCACGCTGAGGCCTGCAGTTCCGACCAGCGTCCAGCTATACCGGACTAGCGGCGGGATACGGAGCGTGAGGGGGACCATGGAGGCTACTTCCCAGGACACTCCGGTGGAGGCAGGCACCAGCCAAACCCAGGTAGGCTGCTGGGCAAGCCCTTACTGTGGTTTTTTCTGGGGTTTTTTGTTGTAAGGCTGGGATTTGTAGTACCCCATGGTGGTGGTTTCCTCACAGTCCCGGGTGGATGCAGTGGTGGTTGCAGCACAGGTGTTTTTAGAGTTTTAGGGGTTCCTGATGCTAAAAAAAGTCTATTCTTTATTTTTAGGGGAAGGAAGCTCCAAGGGAAGACAAGTCAGGCCACAAAAAATGCCCTAACTGTGGAAATAAGTTGTCCTCAGGCTCTAACAAAGCCCTATGCAAGCAATGTATTGCAGGCTTACTTAAAACAGAGGCAGACTCTCCTTTGGCAAGATTCCTTGGCTCCTTTAAAGATGAGATGGCATCAACCTTTAAATCTCTCCGCGAGTTAATCGCAGATGTAGGCACGTCTGCTTCCACCAGTAAAGCAGCTGCGATTCCCTCCTCACCATGCCTTACAACACCCAGCTCTGGGGAGCCCCGTACAATCAGGGAGCATAGCCCCGTGTTAGTTAGCCCTGAATCCTCTGACGCAGATTCAGATGAGGATCAGGCTGTAGCTAACAAAGTCGCAAAATACAAGCTGTCTCTGGAGGATGTAGACGAGCTGTTGAGCGCCATTTATGATACACTGGAAATTGATGAGGAAGAAACTCAATTGACCAGACATGATAAAATGTATGAGGCTCTGGGGAAAAAGAAAGCTAAGGTATTCCCTATACATAATGTGCTTTCTGACCTTGTCCGCAAGGAATGGGCCGAGCCAGATAAAAAGGTCTTCTTCCCAAATTCCCTAAAAAGGAGATTCCCCTTTGACGAGAGCCCAGAGGCGGTCTGGAATAAAAATCCTAAACTAGACGCCCCCCTGTCCAAAGTCTCCAAGCAGTCTGACCTTGCCTTTGAGGATATGGGTCATTTAAAGGACCCCATGGACAGGAAAACAGACATAGTCTTAAAGAGGGCCTGGGATGCTTCTATGGCAGGTTTAAAACCAGCTCTGGCCACTTCTTGTGTAGCCAGGAACCTAGAGTTCTGGTTAGCCCAACTAGAAGAACATCTAAAGGCAGGCACGCCTAGGGGGGAGATCTTAAAAACCTTCCCTATGCTTTTTAAGGCGACAAGTTTCATCTCTGACGCCTCCACTGATGCCATTAAATTTACGGCTAAAACAGCAGCGCTTTCGGTCGCAGCTAGGAGGTCAGTCTGGATGAAAACTTGGGGGGGAGACACGGCGTCTAAAACACGTTTATGCAGTGTCCCCTTTACAGGAGACTTAGTCTTCGGGCCTGAACTTGATACCGCCTTGGAAAGAACGGCGGATAAAAAGAAAACCTTTCCCATTAAAAAGAAAAATTTTCAAAGAAAGTTTTTTCGTCCCTCAAAAGAACCCTCTAAGTCAGAGAAGGAGTTCAAGCCCAAAAAGCATTGGACAGGACAAAGAGGGAAAGGAAAAGGGGGCATACTTTTTAACCGCCCCAGTTCAAACCCCAAACCCCAGTGACATCAGGGTCCCGGTGGGAGGAAGATTAATGAACTTTCTCCCACAGTGGGAAAAGACAACCTCAAACGAGTTTGTCTTGAACATTATAAAAAGGGGGTATGCGCTGGAGTTTCACAGCGATCCACCCTCAAAGTTTCTTGTGACAAAGCTTCCAAGAGACTCAGAAAAGGCCAGGGCCTTGCCTCTGTTAATAGGGGAAATGGTGGATCAAGAGGTATTGACACCAGTCCCTATTCAGGAACAGGGGGACGGTTTTTACTCGCACATTTTTGTAGTAAAAAAGCCGTCCGGGAGATTCAGACTAATAATGAACCTCCGACCTCTGAACCGCTCCATCCGATACAAAAAATTCCGGATGGAGTCTATTTACTCAATAAGGAATCTACTCCAAAAAGAGGTGTTCATGGCTACCCTGGATTTAAGGGACGCCTATCTGCATATCCCAATAAGGAAGGAATGCCAGAAATTTCTTCGGATGGCGATTCAGATGGACACCAAGGTTTATCATTTCCAGTGCAGAGCACTTCCTTTCGGACTGTCGTCCTCCCCGAGAATCTTTACCAAAGTTCTCGGGGAGGCATTAGTTCCGTTAAGACTACAGTCAGTCACGATTATCCCATATCTAGACGACTTACTTCTCACGGCCCGTTCGGAGAAACAACTTCGTCGGGACCTAGAGTTGACTCAGTTCAACCTGAGGCAGCTGGGGTGGATAGTCAGTCTGGAAAAGTCCAAGACTACCCCAACACAGGAAATTTTGTATTTGGGGTACAAGATCCTGTCAGTAGAGCAGAGGATAGTTCTGCCAGAAGAGAAGATATTGAATTTACGCCACAGAATGTCTTTTCTTCAAAGCAGCGCCAAGTGTACAGTGAGGGAGGTGATGTCGGTCTTAGGACTGATGACAGCGGCCATTCCAGCTGTACAATGGGCCAGGTTCCACCAAAGAGACCTTCAAAGTTTTCTGTTGGAAAAATTAAAGGACAGGGATCTGGAAGAAGAAGTTTCAATCCCCACCAGAGTAAAACGCTCCCTCTGGTGGTGGAAAGACTCAGAGAATTTGAACAAAGGGGTTCTCTGGATCTCTCCCATCACGTCCATACTAACTACGGATGCGAGCAGCTGGGGGTGGGGAGCCCACCTCAACTCAGATTGGGCACAAGGCAGGTGGACGGCAGAGGAGAATCTCCTCTCGTCCAATTGGAAAGAGCTAACAGCGGTCCTCAGGGCTCTGTTATTCTTTCAGAATGCAATACAGGGTCATCATCTACAGGTCCGTTCAGACAATATGACGGCTGTAGCGTACATAAACAAGCAAGGGGGCACCAGAAGTCGTCGACTAATGCTGGTGGCCAATCGCATGTTTCTATGGGCAGAATCCAATCTGGCTTCCATCTCCGCAGTTCACCTGAAAGGGGAGCTCAACAACACGGCAGATTTCTTGAGTCGACAACAAGTGTCGAATCAAGAATGGTCTCTACACCCAGAGGTGTTCAAATATATAGCAGCTTACTGGGGAAAACCAGTAGTGGACCTGTTTGCAAGCAAGGTGAATGCAAAAGTTCCAAATTTTTGCTCGCTACACCCAGGAGATCGGCCCTGGGCAGTAGACGCCTTACAGACCCCATGGAACTTCAGTTTAGCGTATGCGTTTCCTCCGCTTCACCTCATCCCAAGAGTTTTAGCGAAATTTCTAGTAGAGGAAACGTGTCTAATCTTAGTGGCACCGTTTTGGCCCAAGAGACCATGGTTCACAACGTTGCTACAGTTGACAGACCAACCTCCTCTGAGGCTTCCCTACAGACCAGACCTTCTGTCGCAGGGACCTCTTTTTCATCCACAAGTATCCATGCTGAACCTCTCAGCGTGGTTACTGAGGAGGAAATTTTGAGGAGCAAGGGCCTGTCTGACAGAGTAATTCAGACCCTGCTACAAAGTAGAAAACCTGTCACTCAGGCCATTTACAGGAAGGTCTGGAGGAAATTTAACAGCTGGTTGAACAGCCGAGGGGAGGTAAATACAGATACAGCAAATATCCTGCAGTTCCTCCAGGAAGGGATAGATAAAGGGCTAACTCCTAGTACTATTAAGGTCCAGATAGCGGCCTTAAGTGTGTACTTAGAGAAAAGGTTGCAGGAAGATCCTTTTATTGCTAGGTTCTGTAAAGCAATCTCCAGACGCAAACCTGTTAGGCTTAACATAGCCCCATCCTGGGATCTGTCAGTTGTTCTAAGGGCATTTTTGGGGTCACCTTTTGAACCTATCTCAGAGGCCTCTCTAAGACTAGTCACTTTCAAGACAGTACTGCTTGTGGCAATCACTTCAGCACGCAGAGTTAGTGAAATCCAAGCTCTCTCTGTCAGAGAGCCTTTCCTCCAGATTCTGGAAGACAGAGTCATCCTAAAGACAGACCCTGGGTTCTTACCAAAGGTTGCATCTAATTTCCATAGATCACAAGATATTGTCCTCCCTTCTTTCTGTCAAAAGGCTTCAAACGAGAAAGAAAGGCGTTTTCATTTATTAGATGTGAGAAGGTGTATCCTAGAGTATCTTAGGGTAACCAATCCATTTAGAATCTCAGATTCACTTTTTGTTCTTTTTTCCGGACAACGTAAGGGGCAAAAAGCTTCTAAAGTCACCATAGCTAGGTGGATTAGGCTAGCTATAGCAGCGGGTTATAAGACAGTAAACAAAGATCCTCCTGGGGGTATTAAAGCCCACTCCACAAGGGCATTATCAGCATCCTGGGCAGAAAGAGCTGGTGCCACCCCGGAGCAAATATGTAAAGCAGCCACGTGGTCAAGCTTTTCCACCTTTACAAGGCATTATCGACTGGACTTAATGTCCAGTCAGGATCAGGCTTTTGGGAGAAAAGTTCTCCAAGCCGTGGTCCCCCCCTAATCTGGTGAGTACTTGGGGATCCTCTCAAGGGCTGTCCTGGAAGACAACTGGGGAAAACTGGAGTTAGACTTACCGGTAACTCCTTTTCCAGTGGTCTTCCAGGACAGCACAATCCCACCCTTTTTTGATTATGTGAATGTACTAACATTATTACCTGTTATGGTTATGTTTTTTGCAGTTCCATCCTTCGGTTCTTGGTGAATGACTGACCAGGGACCTGAGGGACCGCCTTTTGAACTGTTTTGGCAATGTGTTTCCTGGGTCGATGGGAGGGACTCCATCTCTCAAGGGCTGTCCTGGAAGACCACTGGAAAAGGAGTTACCGGTAAGTCTAACTCCAGTTTTTAGTTTCATCTGACCACCTCAAAAGCACCTTGAAGATTCTGAGGCCACATGGAGAAAGGTGTTCTGGTCAGATGAGAATAAATTAGAAATCTTTGTTCTCGACACCAAACGATATGTTTGGCAGAAATCCAATACAGCTCACCATCCAAATAACACTTTTCCTACAGTAAAGCATGGAGGTGGTAATATCCTGTTATGGGGTTTTTCTCTGCAGCAGTGACTGGAGCACTTGTCAGGATAGAAGAAAATGGATGGGGAAAAATACCATCAAATTCTTGAGGAAAATATGCTGCCCTCTGCCAGAATGTTGTCAATGGGAAGAAGGTTTACCTTTCAACATGACAATGACTCAAAATACACAGCAAAAATGACCACACAGTGGTTGAAGGAGAAAAGGTGAATGTCCTTGCATGGCTTAGTCAGAGCCCAGACTTAAACCCCATTGAAAATTTGTGGAATAACTTGAAGACTGTAGTCCACAAATCATCAAATTTAACTGAGCTTGAGCAGTTTTGCAAAGAAGGGTGGGCAAATATTGCAAAATCTAGATGTGCAAAGTCAGTAGCGACCTAGCCCAACAGACTAAAGGCTAGAATTAAAGCAAAAGGTGGTCCAACAAAATACTGACATATGAGGGGGGGGGGGGATGATCCTTTTTCCAACTCAGTAATTCTGTTTTTTTTAATGTATTCTTTTTCCTGATGTGGGTGTTAAAGCTTTCACTTGGATGTTATAAGTTGCACTTCTAAATACAGCTGGATAAAACAAAAACTGTCTATCTCCATTTCAGGCTGCAAAGCATCAAAATGTGATTATTTTAAAAAGGGGTGGATTCCTTCCTATACCCCCACTGCGTGTGTGCATAAATATATATAATATGTATTTAGCCTTGCCTATTACATGCACAGGCTTTGCTTGTGCTGTATAGCGGTGATGCTTTAACCACTTAAGGACCGGAAGAATTTGCCCCCTTAATGACCAGGCTATTTTTTACGTCGCCGCTGTAACTGATAATTGCGCGGTCGTGCAACACTGTACCTAAACAAAATCTATATCCTTTTTTTCCCACAAATGGAGCTTTCTTTTGGTGGTATTTGATCACCTCTGCAGTTTTTATTTTTTTTGCGCTATAATCAAAAAAATTGACAATTTTGAAAAAAAAACCCAATATTTTTAACTTTTTGCTATAATAAATATCTGCAAAAAAAACAACACAAATTTCTTCATCAGTTTAGGCCAATATGTATTCTTCTACATATTTTTGGTAAAAAAAAAATCGCAATAAGCCTATATTGATTGGTTTGCGCAAAATAGGGGATAGATTTACGGCTTTTTTTTAAACCAGTAATGGCAGTGATCAGCGGTGGACAGATCGGACACTTTTTTGGGACCAGTGACATTTATACAGCAATCCGAGCTCAAAATAGCCACTGATTACTGTATAAATGTCACTGGCAGGGAAGGGGTTAACACTAGAGGGCGATTAAGGGGTTAAGTGTTCCCTAGGGAGGCATTTCTAACTGGGGAGGGGGAGTGTACTGACTTGAGGAGAGAGATCGCTGTTCCTGATCACTAGGAACAGCGGATCTCTCTACTCCCCTGTCAGAATGGGGATCTGTGTGTTTACATACACAGATCTCCGTTCAGGCTCTCTGTGGAGCGATCGCGGATAGCCGGCGAACATCGCGGGCGACGTGCATCGGCTCCAGGGTTGCGCCATCCCCCATCACTCTTAAAGCGGCTGACATACACCTACGTGATTTGCCCAGGAGAGCCAACCTGTTGCAGTATGATGACGGTGGCTGGTCGGCAAGTGCTTAAGGCCCATGTATCTTTGTGCTGTGAATTAACGCATGTCATAACAAGCATTAACATTATTAAGTACAATATCTCAGGCCAGTCAGTGCTCTCCCCACTAGGAACCACTCTGACTGCTCCCTACTAGGCTTTGGAAATGAGGGTCAGGCGCAAACTAGATATTTGCATTGGAAGTCCATATTTGCATATACTATTGGGCACCTATATTTCTGGATCTACTGATCTTTTTGACATCCTTTTTTTTTTTTTTAACCAAAGGTAATCTAATCATGTATGTGTATATTAAATTCTCCAGGTTTGGGTCAATATTGTATTTTGATGTTATTCAATTCATGTTTATTTAATCAAAGCAGTGGAATGCCGCTACTTACCTTTGTAGTCCTAATGCATGTTTCGGGATATTGAACTTTAATCCTTTTTCTTTAACTTTGTCAGGTAATACTTACACCAACTCCTAATAGTTCCAAGTTACCAGAGCTACATAAGATGTCTGTTCCCAAAAACAGTCAAGATACCGATCTGAAGATAAAACTGGCTATAAGGATGGACAAACCTCCTCACATGAAGCATAGTGGGTAAGCTGGTTAATTTTTTAATAGACAGAAATAATCATGCTACAGGTGTCAAAATGTCAGATCTTCTCCAATGCTCTTATGCTCTACGTATACCAATTTAAAGTGTCTCTAAAGGTCTAAACTTTTTTTTACCTTAATGCATTTTTTGCATTAAGGTAAAAAACTCCCTATAGGTATGTAGTGGAAAGGATACTACCTGTCCTACCCACCCCCATCCCTAAAAATGTACCTGGCTCCTTTCATCGCTTTAGCGTTGTCTCCAGTTCTAGCACCGCTCCCCTCTTCTTCTTGCTTCACAGGTGAAACCAAAGGCAGTGGAGCCATGGTTCCTACTGCTGTCAGTCAAACTCCTGTAAGGGTGTAACAAGGATGCGGCTTACTGGCACTGTGTGTGTGTTAACGTGGATGCGCACAGCCTGGCTCCGGAGTGCGCATGCATGGATGCCTCCTTAGCACCCTGGCTTGCTAAGGAGGCACCCGAAATAGCAAAAAGCTGATAATGTTGGAAAGGGACTGCCAGAAGACAGACAAAATCTACTGTGGAATCTGGAAGATGGCTTAAAATACAGTACTGCATATACTGTTTGGAGTCATAAGCTTCATACCTCTGGGGTGTCCCGACATAGCAAGATGCAAGTGGGAATAAATAAAGGGATCTTCACCACGATTTTTGGTCTGTACCCCCCACCTCTTTTTACTACTAGGTGTCTGCTATTGATAACCTTGTTATATTTTGCATTTTCTATTTCATTATACTTGTTTAGCAAGAGCCTGTCAATTTGGGTTTGTGCACCTCTCTCTGTGTACCTGTCATACTTGGCTGCGTGGGTGAGTTTGTACAGCTGATTCTTTCACTTTATATTCACTTTATATTGGCTGCCTACTGCGCTTCTACAAAAATTAAACAGCTTTTCGTGTTGTATGGGGTTGAGCTCCTATGTAAATGAGCCCTAAACAAACAAAATTCAAACAAAAAAAATCTGCTTGTCCATATCAGTACTTAAAGTTGGGTAGGTTTCTCACGAACAACGTGCCCTCCTAATGGATTCCCTAAAATAATCGGGCAGCACTTGCGCCTTTTTTAGTCTTCTATTAACACTCAACATTTTTACTCAGGCGCTCTCAACAGAGATAGAAGCATCAGTCAGCTTGTCTGTGTATATATGTGTATAAAATTATACTTTTTTTTCACACTCGTTTCCTCGGTCTCTCTTCAGCACTTTGGATGTGCCTAGTACGTCCAGAGCTTAAAGAGGTTAAAACAAGTTCATGGCTGCTATTTCAGAGTAAGTGATGCCACTCTTGTCTAGGTGAAGTGTCTGGAAACCTGGGTCTATAGCTGGGGTCGGCAACCTGTCAATCTCAATCTACCTGTCGACTGTGGGTAGGTGATAAGTAGATGGCAGGGATGAGCTCAGGCGGGTTCAGACACTAGCCTGAACCTGCCAGAGTTGTGCTGTTGGGAAGCTGACAAAGCCGACAGCCAATTACAGGTGGTTAGGGGAGTCTAAATTTTTCCATTTACTAGTTATTGCAAGTTTTGCAGCAAACAGAATGTAGGCTACTATGGTTCTGCATTTGTGCGTGGTACACTTATATTCCTATGCTCAGGAGAGCCATTAAAGGAGTTGGTGTAGACAAGTTGCCTGTGAGATCAGTTGGGACACTGCTCACCTAAAGTCTCTGATTCTTACAGCCCCGTATGATGTGTAAAAGATTCCCTACTTTTTATACAATCTCTCCAGCAGAGGGAAGATATGCATTTAAAAAGTCTATAGGGGTCATATAATATAGAGAGTGCAGCGCTGGACATATGAAGTGAATGGTGAAATATTACTAAACCATGTAATAAAATTTGATCAACAACAATATATACAAATAATGACCTATATATATATAGGTAGTGAATTAATTATAACCGTGAACATATAAATAAAGATAGTGAATTACTTATGACCGTAAGCATATGTAATTACAGAAAAAATTCCTAGAGATAAAACTTTTAAAGGTGCATAAAAGTCGAAAGCAATAATTTTTCGTGCAATGTGAATGAACATATGGAATTGCAGAAAAAGATCCTGAAGGTAAAACTTTTAAGGTGCATAAAAGTCCAAAGCAATAATTTTCCGTGCAATGTGAATTTCAGGGGTGCATCTTCGATAATCGGTGTTGCCCACCACCGGATAGGTGAATGAATAAAAGGCTTACCAGAAAGCCTGTGACCGCCCTTATTCAGGGGGGTCGGAACAGGCTTAGCAGATATGGGGGGACCACCACACGGATACTCCGTTTGATAGATGGATCAGTGGACCAGGACTCCTTGCCAGGTAATTCTCCAGCCAACAACCACTGTGGATACTCTCCCGACTCCTGTCCTCTCCTAGGGCAGACTTAAAGCTTCCACAGATTCAGTACAGGAAGATGTAATATATAGTGCCAAAAAGAGACAAAGAAAAAAAGCTCCGCTGGTGCAGATAACTTTGGGTTTCTTTTATTGGCAAATTGCGGTATCAGGCATTAAAAAGCAAAAAAAACGAACAGAGTAAAAAAACGACACTACCGCCGTTTGTTTAAAAATCGCGCATGCGCGGTGCGTGCAATGTTGTGACCCTTTTTTACTTAAATCACAATTTTTATGCACCTAGCGCAATTTCTTTCTTTGAATTTTTATAGGGGTCATTTACCATGTGAATTATCGTGATGAAGTACAGTTCATTTGAATAGCTCTGCAACACTGTTTCTGTGAAAATGATTGATGGAAATCGGCTTCCCATTTCAAAATTGGAGAAGGTTTTACGAGTTCTACTATATATTGAGACAGATTATAAAAAAATATATATTCCCTTTATTGGCAAAAGGACCATTGATGTGAAAAAGCTACACACCTTTGGGACAAAAGGAACCTTAACCTTGAGGCAAGATTTTGAGATATGTTGAATTCGGTACTTCCAGTATGTGTCTTTCACTTCCAGATCTAACGGTAATTTATAACGTCTGAAGGTCCAATTCTGTACACTGATGGATTAAATGTTCATATGCCTGTAGGGGTATATGTACAGTAATCAAAGTGTCTTGAAGGGATATCATTGTCAACAAAGATTTCCAAGCCTGTAGAGAGGACTAAAATAGCAGGGAAGTCTGGGATAGAAATAGTAGGAGAGAGCTGAGGTCATTAACAAGGCAGGGGGATTGTGGTCAGGTATAACTATCTGGTTGGTATCAGCCCAAAGTTTCTCTTCAGAGGGTGAGAACCACTCCTTCAGCTGATCTAGAATGGCTCGATAATCTGTAATATTAATAGGTCCTGCTCCTCCTTTGGTCAGGGTAGAAATGGAAATCCTAGATTTCTTCCTCCCACATGTATATATTTTCAATAAGTAATCTACGGAGTAAACAATTTGTGTGGGATCAAAATGGGTTTTGTCCTAAAATAGTACATTATTTTCAGAAGCACATTCATTTTAAAAGCGGCTACTTGGCTAAACTTCCCAATATGTTTCAACTCATGAGATACTTGATCAAGGAGTATAGGGTAGTTCACAGCGTACAGTTTATGGGACGGAGACGTAAGCTGGATGCCCAAGTATGAGATCAAAGGCTTGTCCCAACTAAAGGAAAAGTCTTGTTTCAGGGCAGGGCTTGTTAGTACCTGGGGTTGAAGGCTTATAGTTGGTGCATAAGATTTTGTTGTGTTAACCTTACAGTGACCTATCTTGTGGTCATAACCAGTGTTCTTTTCGTCACCCAAAAACGTTTTCGTCAGGTGCATTTTTACAGTGAGGAAAACGGAACGAAAAGTACAGCACATTTGCATCCAGTGATGAAAATCAATTCCGCTTTCAAAACGAAAATGGCAAGGAGGAACATTTTACCCTTATGAACCTCCCTGGTTTCTTTCACACCACATGAGTGTGTGCTCTACGTTCTCACTGAGCCTGGGCTACATCTGGACAGCACATTCCCCTGGATCTGTTCTCTCTACCTGTGCCCGCCCTTCCCTTTGTGCAGCCTATCCAGGGACTGAGTGATTAAGCAGTTCAGCACTGTAACTGTACTCTCCCACTTCTCCTTCAATCTCTTCCTGCCATCTCTCTCCCTCCTCTTTCTTATGTTGTCCCCCAGCAGAACCTTTCCTTAACTGCAAGCATAGAGTTTTTATTCTTCAGGCTATAATTGTACTTAGAATTTATTTTTATACAGTTGTTTTTGTAGGAGTGGACTTTATGCCCTTACATTTTTGTCATGTGTATTTTTGCACTGCGAATATTCTTATAGATTAGCGCAGCTGTATCTTTTAATTATAATTGTACTTTGTTCTATGTGCATTTAAGTGGCCTCACCATGCCATTGCATTGAGTGATTGCCATTTAGGAGGTTAAAACAGGCAGTGAGCAAATGTGATATCGCCTCCTCACTGCCTGTCAAATGCCTCTGAAAAGTGACCTGAACATGGATCACTTTTCAGTGAAGTGCCTGCTGCAAGTGTGAACAACCCTTTGGGTTCACACTGGTATGCTGTGGTTTGGCCGCAGTGGTGGTGTATACTCAGTTTTCCTGCATGTTAATCCTGGTTCTAGCCGCAGTCCCATAGACTTCTATTAGGTTGCACATTGTTGCCACATCTGAAAGCGCACCAAAAGCCCTGCATGCTGCAACTTTTGGTGCGTTTTCAGAAAACCCTACAAAAACGTGCAACCTAATAGTCTATGGGACTGCGGCTATAACTAGGGGTAACATGCAGGAAAACTACGAGTATAACCACCACTGGGGCCAAACCACAGCACTGTGCATTACAGGCCTCCTCAGACCATCCAGAGCGGCTAAATCTGTATCTGCAATTTTGTTCAAACTTTAATACCATAAATAATAACTTTTTTTTTTTACTTGGGAGTATACAATAAGTTTGGACATTCTAGAGAACTGCTTAAATAATGCATTACAATTTAACTAAACCCATTCTATTTTAGTCGACTATAATGTACTGCAGATTTAGTCGACTAAATACGATTAAAACTAAATTGCAGATGGCTAAAATGGGACTAATACTAAAATGGTATTTTAGTCAAAAGCCTAAGACTATAAATGAAATTTGCTGCCACAATTAACACTGGTCATAACCTCCCACCGCAAAACTTGAAATCGAGGGATCAGATCTTATGGATGGCTCAATTGCCAAAGAAAACATTAGAGGGGAAAGTGGGCAACTGCTGGGTGCCATTAGTAATCTTAGTGTACACCTGGGCTGAAGGAGTGGTATATAGTGCCGTAATAGCAAAGTGTATGAACCTCCACAGAACAAATTTCTGTAAATTATGTGAAGGGTACTCCCAGTGGATTCTATCAAAAGCCTTCTCTGCATCTAAAGCTTATAAAAGAGGGGCCTTTCTGTGGATGTGCATTTTTGATCAGGTTCATCATTCTCCTAGTGCCATCAGGTGCTTTTCTCCCCTTAGCAAAACCCACCTGATCTAGACCAATCAACAGTGGAGTTACATCAAGCAGTCGATTAGGCAGTACTTTGGAAAAGATTTTTAGGTCAGAGCAACAAAATCAGCCTAAAATTTTATGAGATGAGTATGGTCTTTGTCCGGCTTTGTTGATAACTTTTCAATATCTCAGAGGGAAAACTTCTAAAATCAGCATGATTGAAAACTGAGATGATGGGTCAAAATATCTGAGAGGTTTTGGTAATACTCTGCTGAAAACTCATCAATACCAGGCGATTTATTTATAGGCAAAGGCGTAATCTCTTTCATAATTTAAGCTAAAGTAATAAGGGAGTTCAGCCTCTGTAAAGTCAAGTTCTGCATGGTTGGAAGGTTGACTCAGAAATTTTACAATGAAAACTTGGGTAGGTTGTGGAGTCTCTGGATCATTATTAAGATTATATAGAGACTCCTAATAATCTCCAAATGCATCGGCTATAGATTTGGAATTACAGACTTTGTTAGATAAATGACGGGTTAGGCACGTCAATTTAGTTTTGGCAAAATGATGTTCAAGTCCTGCTGCCAGAAACTTGCCGGCCCTATTGTTTTAAGAGTGGTATGTTTTCAACATTTCAGAAATCTATCATGATTTAGTGACAGTTTGTCTGAGATCCTCAATGAAGGATCAGAGTTGATTAGCCACTAAAATTGAGGGAGAGGCTGGGGAAGCAGTTCTGGGACCAGATCGTGGAGAGACAGCACCACTCCTGGGAGGCTATCTTTGCCATGCTGCCTGCCAGTTACCCTAAGCAACCTAAGCGAGTTGACGCCTGATCAGAGGGGCACCTAAATCGGTGTTACCGAGACTGGTTAGCAGGCCTTGCGGTCAATACTTGCTACCACTGCTAGGGAATAAAGTCACTAGGAGCTACTTAACCAGTGACCCCATAGCTCTAATACTGCCTGCAGGCCTTACTGACAGCCCCAACATGCGCCAATGAGCTCCAACGAAACTGAGGACTAAGGACTGCCCCTAGTTGTAACTACCTTGAAGCTCTATCTGCTGTCCAGTTTAAAGGACTATACCTCTGTCTAGTTGTTTGAGTGCTCTCAAAACCTAGTGCTGATTTATAGGTACCCTTGTTGCATTTAACCACTTTACCCCCGGAAGAATTTACCCCCTTCCTGACCAGTGCATTTTTTGTGATTCGGCACTGCATCGCTTTAACTGACAATTGCGCGGTCGTGCGACGTGGCTCCTAAACAAAATTGACGTATTTTTTTCCCACAAATAGAGCTTTCTTTTGGTGGTATTTGAACACTTCTGCGTTTTTTCTTTTTTGCGCTATAAACAAAAAATAGCGACAATTTAGAAAAAAACGCATTACTTTTTGCTATAATAAATATCCCCAAAAAATATTTTAAAAAAATTTTTCATCAGTTTAGGCCGATACGTATTCTTCTACATATTTTTGGTAAAAAAAAATCGCAATAAGCATTTGATCGGTTTGCGCAAAAGTTATAGCGTTTACAAAATAGGGGTTAGTTTTATGGCATTTTTATTAATTTTTTTTTACTAGTAATGGCGGCGATCAGCGATTTTTATTGTGACTGCGACATTATGGCGGACACATCGGACATTTTTGACACATTTTTGGGACCATTGTCATTTATACAGCAATCAGTGCTATAAAAATGCACTGATTCCTGTGTAAATGACACTGGCAGTGAAGGGGTTAACCACTAGGGGGCGGGAGGGGTTAAATCAGTACTAGGGAGTGTTTTCTAACTGTAGGGGGGATGGGCTAGCTGTGACACGTTACTGATCTCTGCTCCCGATGACAGGGAGCAGAGATCAGTGACACTGTCACTAGGCAGAACGGGGAGATGCTGTTTACATCAGCATCTCCCCGTTCGTCCTCTCCGTGAGGCGATCGCGGGTATCGCAACCCGACTCACGGAGCTCCCGGCCGGCGCGTGCACGCAATGGCACGGCGGGAAATTCAAAGGGAAGTACCTGTACGCCCATTTGCCCAGCCGTGCCATTCTGCTGACGTACATCGGCGTGCGACGGTCGGGAAGTGGTTAAAGTTTTTATATGCATTGTTGCTAACCTGCCTGCTGACTGTGTTCTATTTGGTTTACCTGTTACTTACGCTATAATAATCAATAGATTAAGCGTATTTACCACTAAACAGGTTTGTGTGTATCTATTGTCATATCCCACAGCCAGGCGAAAGGTATTTCTCACTTGTGTTGTAAATTGTGCTTGCAGTAATTTTATTCAACCAGGTGTACCAGGGGGGCTGAGGTTGTTCTTGGAGTTGAGGGGCAAAACAGAGAACCCAAAATTTAACCAGCGGCTCCTTCGGGGTTGGCGCTAAACAATATACTAATCAAATTTTTATGCATAATTATTATGCACGTGTCTGGGTTGAATGTTCACAGTTTGTACGATAATTATATTGTGCTTAAAGTAGATTCCTCACTATCGGAGATGTTTACTTGCTAATTACTTTATTATTTTGTATTGGGAAATTCTATTAAATGCTCCATGTTTACCTCTGTAGAACTAATTTGGCATTTTTTAGCTGCTCTCCTCTAGCAATATAGCGAATATAGATGAACTACATTGGCTTTTTTAGCTAAGCCTTTAGTATAACCCAGTGGCTGCTAGAAGCATCACAGTATCTGTAAAGCTTTCCGGGTAATACATTTTAGCTCTAGCACTGTAGATCCACTTTATTGTTTAAAGTGTTTAGGACAAATACAGTCTACCAGTACTTACTAGAGATCTTTTTTTATGTTGCTTAAAGTGGAACTGGAGTCTGCTCACATAATTTTTATTGAAAACATCTTTGCCATCTGAAGCTTCCCTCCAACCACTTTGCATATTTTATATATACTGTAATTCTGTACTTGCCAAATATGCTGCATAAATCTCCCTCCACTGAGTCTGACTGCAACCATTTTAACTGTGAGCAGCTGAAGCTGCTGCCTGTTAACTTCCTGGATTTATACAGACACACAGAGGCACATCTCCAGTTCTGCAGCTCTCATTGGCCCTCTTATGATTCACCCCCCCTCCATTCCTGGCAAACTCTCACGAGAGTGGCAGAGAGATCTATGCATGATGTCAAAAGCCTAGGCCTTTACCAGACAAGAAACAGGAAGTGGTCTGTATAAGGTATTTACTGGCAGAAAAAAAAATGTTTTACTGTCCAAAGTTAAAACAACAAGGGCAGAAGATTTAGTAGATGGAAAGTTGAAAAAAATGACCGGAGTTCCACTTTAAGATAAGGAAAGACCCGTATCAATTTGTTTTAACCTCAGAAGATCTTGCATTTTAAAAATTCTGATGACCCAGAGGAAATCAACTGTTGCTTGCATTGTGTCTGAATTTTCCAGTTTTGAAAATATGCCCTTATTTTATTTTTAAAGGTAAATGTTTTCATTTCTGAATGTGTCATGAAATTTTCTTCAGGTAGATGTAGTAAAGATAGTCGTTTTATCTACCTTTCATTGGCCATGAATGGTTTCAACACACCTGGCTAACCTAAGCTGGCCATATACTAGTAGATTTTTAAATGAACATTCACACAAACCGTATCCAAATTTTCTGTACATTGGAACTCTAACAAACAATGAATGTTCTTGAAATGAAAAATTGCGACTGCAATTTGTGGCCAGCTTTAACAAAAGCAATTGAGGCCCCCAATTTTTTGATCAAGCAGTTATTGTACAGGCAGTTTTTCCAGCTTGTTACAGTATAATGTATCATTGCAATCACCTTACCTGTCCTCTCCTCTCCCCCTTTCAGATTTTTTCTACAAGCCCAAATATAACCGCATACCCCATAATTATTTGCCATTTCCATGTTTGTACAGCATAAATGTGAGAATTGCATATCTAGTGGGGGTTTTGACTCTATCTCCAAGCAATGGGAGCCAGAGTTTAATTATACACCGACATTTCCTATCATCTATAAGCAAGCAAAGGGATGGATCTATTAGGAAAAAGCTGGCTGATTCTATTTGAAAAATTGGAGCATAGTACAGAAAAATTTAAAGAAACCTTTAATAACAAAATACAGGGGCTGCGATGACCAACCACTCCTAATAATGCCAGTTGCCTTGGTATCTTGTTTTTTGAGACAGCCAGGCAGATTTCAGTTACAGAAAGTGTTTAGTCCCTTTTCATTTCTTTCCAGTTTCTTTTAAGCAAAAATGTGTATTTTGAGAATGTATGCCAATCATTCCAAAAATGCAAGCTGAGCTCCAGGGAAAACAAAAGTTCTCCCTTGCAGTGGGGCTCCTTTGACTGCAAGGGTTAAATTCTCATTTAGGTCTAGGGTACCTGAAATAACACTTTATTTACCTGTCCCCCCTTACACTAATTCTCCATCCAGCTTGAACCATAATCTGCAGCCTCTTCTCCTCTATGCTCTGGTAACTTCAGATCCTATGGCGTCCAAGTAAAATGCATTGCCAAGGGACAGTCCACAAGTCAGAGTGTAGCTGACTGAATAGTCCTTAATGGCTTCCACTGAGGAATTAGGGGACAGAATGAAAGACTTTTTTTTGTGTGCATTTATGTACAATGTACCACCCAGGTGTTGAGATCTTTTAAAAGCTAGTAAAAGCAGGATGAATATCGGCCAGGTCAACAGAAACCGACTGACAGTCAGAGTATACAGCAGCCTGTCGGACAGAAGCTGGCCTAACTTTCGGCTTCTATCGAACGGGCATGCTGGAAAACCAGCAGCTGATTGGCATCCGGTCAGCACTTGGACTGGGAACAAGAAAAATAGGAAAGAGAAAACATGGGCCATCATCCCTGGGTATTAGCAGGGCTGTCTTTAAGACAGGGCAAAAGGGGCCCTGGGCCCTGTCATTGTTGTGGGGCTCAAAGCAGCTGCATCTTACTTGCCAAGTATCCCAGTTTAAATTCCCTTGAGGTTTTAGTCCCGTGCTGTGTCCTGATATCTCAGTGTGAAGTTCTGTTACTAATGCTGCCCAGCTCTGCCCTATTGTTGTGTACAGATGACTCACCTGCAGACCCTGTGTTTTACATGTAAATACCAGCATTCATATGTAAATAGGGGTGGTATTCATATGTATATTGTGCCCCCCTGATGTCATATTTACCATCACCTATACTGAATGCTGCCCACTGGGGAGATAAAGGGGCATGCTTGAAAGTTCTGCCTACAACTGTGGTCATTAAGCCTACCATCAGCCTGTTCTGCAAAGGTAAGCGAATTAGTAGGGGGGAGGGTAGTGTGGGGTGTGCAGAGGTAGGCAGAGAAGGAATTACAGTTTGGGGTGCACAGGTGAGCAAGGAGGGGATGTATGGAGGTAAGGAAGGTGGGTGCAAAGATGAGCAGAGGAGGCAGGTAAAGTTAAAGGGGAGGGGATTAGAGTGGAGAGGATGGGGGAGGTTTGGGGTGCAGAGGTTAGCATGGGTTTCAGGATGCAAAGGTATACTGACAGGGTGGCTAAAGATGTAGTTCAATGGGCTGCTTAACAATTAATGGCACTCTGTTAAAGGACAGTACATTTCTGTGGTGTCAGGAAAGCGATTTTGCATGCATTCCCGAAACACACAAATGGGAACGCAGGCTAAATGTCTGTTACATTGGTAGTCAGCATTGCCATTGATCACACCCTCCCCTCCCCCCCAGCGCTGCCACTGATCCCAGGAGTCCTAGGATCCCTAGGAGTTTTCTGTATATTAATGGGTCCCCTCGCCCCCCCAGTCCATGATGTGCAGGCAGTGAGATGTTCTGTAACCTCTAGCAACCAATCAGTAAGCAGTAATGATGTGCAGTAACCTCTAGCAACCAATCAGTGAGCAGTATTGATGTACAGTAATCTCTAGCAACCAATCAACAAGCAGAAATCTTGTGTTGAAACCTCTAGCAACTAATTGGTGAACCATAATGTGTGCTGTAACCTCTAGCAACCAGTCAGTGAGCGGTAATAATACACTGTAACCTCTGACAACCAATCGCAATTGCTGACTGATCTGATTCAGTAAAACGGATTTTGAGTCTAGCTGCTAATTATTGTATGCCTCAGAGCAGGTGGAAGACCGAAACTGCATGGAGGGGGGCCCCAAGAAAATTTTTGCCCAGGGTCCAATTCTTCAGGGGTGGATGATGGTAGAACATAAATACTTCAAAAGGTAAATGCAGGGCACAGTGTGAGCAGGCCTAAACAGGCTGTTTTTAGAAGTCTCCCCGGTGGATGACAGGGCACAAAGTGTGCAGGCCTGGAGCTGCAAGGTAGATGGAGCCAATGTCTGTGTGCTGACAGGTGTGTTCTGATGGGGAGGCAGTCCCCCTGTCAGAACACAATAGCTCAGCAGGGAGATTGTACTAACCTGCCACGTGTACCAGATGTAAAACTGTTAGCAAGGGCAGGATGCACATCTAGTTTACAACTGATGAGAGATGCCAGGAAAGTTAAGACTGTGTTAACTAGTAGTAAACATTAATGGAGAAGCTCGTTTGGCTGTACTACTTCTGTGGATTTACCGGAGTGCAGTTTGTTCTGTCAGCTGACATTACAGAGCCAGTCCAGGCTGGGGAAAGATCGCGACCACATGGTTGGGACCAATCCAGGAACCTGGACCAGTGAGCCACTGAAAGCCTAAGCCAGCCGCTCCTGCCCCTTCACAGCCTAGCGCTGTTTGATTGCTTGGTTCTTAGAGCTGACGGGACAGATGCAGCATCCACCTAGGTAAGTATGATACTTAAAAAGGAAAAAAATTCCAAACTTCTCTTTCAGCTCCCCAGCTCCCTATTAAAACTGTATTAAACCCAAAACTAAAAATCTAATATATTACAGCTCACCAATCCTTATATGTGGTGGCTGCTTTCGTTTTTTTTCTTAGGCTTTTTTTCCCCCTCTGTTTTCACCCTAAAGCGGAAGTTTTTTTTAAGTCAAAAGCTACAAATACTGCAGCTGCTGACTTTTAAAATAAGGACACTTACCTGTCCAGGGCGCCCGCGATGTCGGCACCCGAGACCGGACCGCCCCTCGGTCCTCGGATGCTGCTGCCGCCATCTTTGGTAAGAGAATTGGGAAATGAAGCCTTGCGGCTTCACTATTGTGCATGCCTGAGTTGCACTGAGCAATCCAAATGGTCCCTGCTGTCTCTTTGACCCGTATGTCCCATCAGACAGTGCGGGGGGGCGGGAAGAGGCATAGACCCCCGCGGGAGTCTATGCCCGGAAGTGGGTGCAAATACCTGTCTTAGACGGGTATCTGCACCCCCCTCCCCCTGAAAGGTGCCAAATGTGACACCGGAGGGGGGGAGGGTTCCGAAAAGCGGAGGTTCAATTTTTGTTTGAACCTCCGCTTTAAGATCTGGCCAGTAAAGCACTACCTGTATTAAAATGCCCTCACTCTGGATAAAGGAGCACAGAAGCACCTTTGGACAGCTGCATTGTCAGTCTGGGGGTGAGGGGAGTGTTGGATATATTAGCAGATTTAGATACACTAACAAATTGAAACCAACTCTAGCTAATACTTTATAAGCAGTCACAAGAATCATATTTTTCCTTTTTGGGATAAGGTTTTACATAAATAAAAACTGAGCATTGTAAGAACCCATGTCAGCGTGAAATGGCCTGTCTCAATCCTCTAAAGACTAATTCTGCAGGACAGCTTGTTCTTTTGAAAAACAGACTTACTGGTCAGATCACCGGGTGGAAATAAAAAAAAATGGCTAAAAAAGAAAACCAATGCCAGCATCACATCTAAGAAATGGAAACTGATGATATATAATACATTTTTGCTTTTGGGTTTAATACCACTTTACCATTACATAGTAGGGAAAAGTTAGGCATGATAGTTTTTTTTTATTATAAACAGCAATTTATATATATATTTTTTTTTTTACAAGAAAAGCAATTTATATATTTAAGCTGCGAATGGAAACATGTAATAAATTAGGTAGGTGCTATCCCAATTTGTCTGCAAAATGCACATGCCTTTTAGGGCAGGGTTGTTCATTTTTAAACAAAGGACATTGGACAAACTGAATTGTGAAACTTTGCTATATGCAGCTTCTACAGAATGTTACATTTTCTTATAAGTATAATTACGGTAATTTTTCTCATGCTATTTTGAATAGCTTTTAATTGACAGTGACTGTCAGTAGTCACAATAGGGAGGAGGAGTCTGCAGTATAAATTGCCATTTTCATAATGATATGATCAACACTACATTGTGATAATTGATACGTGTAGCAATGCATTTTGTTTTGATAATGGGGACACTCGTTCTAAGCTTTAGAACTAAAGAGGATACAAATAGCAAACTGTTTATCTTTCTAGTGTATCCTTGGAGAGCAAATTATTATGTACTGTCTTTTAATCATTTTGACGATAATTGCGGATGGGAGAGCTAGGGAAATCATGGGGTCTTAATAGGGTGCAAGTGCTATTTTAATTGCTAAGATTAACTCTGCTAATTAGGCTGTCATGTGCACTATGCGAGAATTAAAAAAAAAAAAAAATATATATAATATTAAATAAAATATATACAGTTGTGCTCATAAGTATACATACCCTGGCAGAATTTGATTTCTTGGCCATTTTTCAGAGAATATGAATGATAACACAAACTTTTCTTTCACTCATAGTTAGTGTTTGTCTGAAGCCATTTATTGTCAATCAACTGTGTTTACTCTTTTTAAATCATATTGGCAACAAACTACCCAAATTACCCTGATCAAAAGTTTACATACCCCACTTCTTAATACCGTGTATTGCCCCCTTTAATATGAATGACCGCTTGAAGTCTTTTGTGGTATTTGTGGATGAGGCTCTTTATCTTTTCAGATGGTAAAGCTGCCCATTCCTCTTGGCAAAAAGCCTCCAGTTCCTGTAAATTCTTGGGCTGTCTTGCATGAACTGCAGGTTTGATATCTCCCCAGAGTAGCTCAATGATATTGAGGTCAGGAGACTGAGATGGCCACTCCAGAACCTTTACTTTATTGTGCTGTAGCCAATGACAGGTCGACTTGGCCTTGTGTTTTGGATCATTGTCATGTTGGAATGTCCAAGTACGTTCCATGCGCAGCTTCCTGGCTGATGAATGCAAATGTTCCTCCAGTATTTTTTGATATCATCCTGCATTAATCTTGCCAACAATTTTGACCAAATTTCCTGTGCCTTTGTAGCTCACACATCCCCAACACATCAGCGATCCATCTCAGTACCTTTCATCATAGGCTTTGTTGGCTCCTCTCCAAATGTAGATTTTATGGTTGTGGCCTAAAAGCTAAAATTTGGTCTCATCACTCCAAATGACTGTGCCAGAAGGTTTGAGGCTTGTCTCTGTGCTGTTTAGCGTAAGTGGGATACTTTGTGGCATTTGCGTAGTAATGGCTTTCTTCTGGCGACTCGACCATGTAGCCCACCTTTCTTCAAGTGCCTCCTTATTATGCATCTTGAAACAGCCACGCCACATGTTTTCAGAGAGTCCTGTATTTCACCTGAAGTTATTTGTGGGTTTTTCTTTGCATCCCAAACAATTTTCCTGTCAGTTGTGGCTGAAATTTTAGTTGGTCTACCTTACCGTGGTTTGGTTTCAACAGAACCCCTTATTTTCCACTTCTTGATTAGAGTTTGAACACTGCTGATTGGCAGTCTCAATTTCTTGAGTATCTTTTTATATCCCTTTCCTGTTTTATACAGTTCAACTACCTTTTCCCGCAGATCCTTTGACAATTCTTTTGCTTTCCCCTTGACTCAGAATACAATAACGTCAGTGCAGCACTGGATGAAAGATGCAAGGGTCTGTCAGGAGTCCAGAAACTCATTGACCTTTTATACACACACACTAATTACAAGCAAACAGATCACAGATGAGGATGGTTACCTTTAATAGCCATTCAAACCCCTTTGTGTCAACTTGTGTTCATGTTATCAGGCCAAAATCACCAGGGTATGTAAACTTTTGATCAGGGTCATTTGGGCAGTTTCTGTTGCCATTGTGATTTAAAAAGTGTAAACACAGTTGATTGATAATGGCTTCAGCCAAACACTAACCATGAGTGAAATGAATGTTTTTGTGTCTTCATTCATATTCTCTGAAAAATGGCCAAGATATCATAAGTTCTGCTAGGGTATGCAAACTTATGAGCACAACTGTGTATATATGTGTGTATTTATAATATAATTTTTTAAAATAAAGTTTTATGTCATGCATTAAAACATGATAAAATTCAATTTTAAATGCAGCTGTGTTAAGTACCTAAATATGATTTGCTCTCAATCCCCTGTACAGCAGCACTCATACTGTGCTACATACTAATACATATTCTGTTCACTGGCCACTCAGGGAGGGGGGGATGGTTTTGAGGAGATTCTAGGCTGTATTACCTAATTGCTGTATAGTATATAATTCAGTTGTGTATACAGTAGTAGTGGTAAACTGCTTTTCAGAGGAATTTGACAGGCAGCTCGGAGGCACCACCTGTACACTTGTTTTAACCTGTGACAGCCCGCCACACAACAACCATGCAGTACTTGTAACATGCTCCTATTCACTTGAATGATTTGCGATTTAACTACATTGCCTGCAACAGATTACATAGACTTGATTGTGCCTCGACCACTGTGATGTGCACTAACATGGCCACTGACCATGGTAACTTGTTTTTACCACCTCTTATCTTCCTGTGTGAACAGGGCCTTAAAAATAAACTAGGGATCTGTTTACTGTTGATTATAAATATTCCTGCAAAGCAAGTTACAAAAGTGGTGATGTGTAGTATTTTAAAGTTCTGTGATCACAACATACTTTCATTTTAGAACATCACTATTGTAATAACAGTACAAGTAATAGTTACTTTTTACAATCTACTATAAGCTCACTTTGAAAAGCCTCCTTAAATGTTGTGAGTTCTGCCTGTCCCCTGGCCATCTCTTTGCACAACATCCTGGATTCCCTGCATGCTTTGCAGTTTCTCCTCTGCTGTTTACACTTTTTTTTTTTTACATTTTTAAGGACTAAATATCCTATGGTACCTTTCTGGCTGCAATCAGTAATTCCTGTACTGACTCCTTCCCCTGAAACTCCTCTCAGCCACACTGTCCTTCAGAAGGAAGCAGACATCCCAAGTCTACCGCAAGTCGCGGGAGTCTCCCGCTTTTGACTGTGGGCTCCTGGACACCCGCGAGCGCCGGGCAATCTCCCAGCTGGGCCTGTCACTCAGCCAAAGACAGAGCAGCCTGAGCGGCCGAATGGAGTATGGCCGCTTGGGCTGCTCTGCCTTCTATCTGTGGCCAGAGGAGGGGAGGGACAGAGCCGGGAGCACTCCGCTGGTGGACCCTGAGGCTGCGCTGGTAGGCACTGATGAGGTGACACGTTGCCAATAGGGGTCCACATGACTGTGATCCACCCATCAATCACAGCTGGTTGACGGGTAGATCTAGTCCCTGCAAAGCGGCTGTCATTAGACCTCTCATGGCATGCTCTTCCCTACCGGCCCCTCCTTCCCTCCGCTCTACCCCAGGTGCTTCTGGGGTGGACAGGAGGGAAGGAGGGGCCGGCGAGGAAGAGCATGCCATGAGAGGTCTAATGACAGCCGCTTTGCAGGGACCAGATCTGTCATCACCTGGGACAGACGAGAAGAGAGGAGGGGCCGGTGGGGAGGAGTGTGCCACGAGCTGTCTGACGGCCGCTTCCCACGCTACTCTACAAGTAATTTAAACAGCAGCTGCTTGGATATTGCTGATGTGTTTTCCCCATTGTGTGTCCCATGGTAAATTTATGAACTTCAAGTTTGTTCAGATTAAAAGAGTAGGCTAGAAATTATTGAAATATAATGTGGAAAATATATGGTTTTACATTTTAATCATAGATACACTTTAACTGCAAATACTGTGGCGGCTCAGGAACAAGGTATATCTCTTTTCTAGGAACATTAATTGTTTGTGCCGAAAATGTACAATTTATTATTTTGTCACAGGACATTTAAAAGGAAAAAAGTAGAAATAGAATCATAAACATAGAAATAAAATCATAACTTAAGCAATAAAGAAAAGCAAATATTAGTTTAGATTTACTTCCTACATGTTATCAAGTAGCATCATTTATTTTCTTTTTAATATATTTCTGGCCACATGAGGGCAGCATTGTAAACCATTATGAATAATAGTCAGATTCTTTTTCTTGTACATTCCCTACTTCATAATCGTTTATATTTTAGACACATTCTAATAATGAACACTTATTAAAGTGTGAAACACAATGCGGTTTAAAGCGGCTATGTGCTAACATTTTTATTGCAAAAAACACTTTTCACTGTGTCTTCTGGATACAAATTTGCACTTCATGGCTGCATCCAAGGTTTTATGTGATATCATTGCTTACAGAAACAAGGTACAGGGCTGGGCCAAGACATTGTGCTGCCTGGTACCAAAAATAAACCCCCCCCTACCCAAAAAAAAAAAATCATGCCCACCAAAAGGCCCCCACAGTCATTATTTTTTACTTTCAATACATTTTTTATTAGTTTAAAGAGAGAATACACATTACAAAAACAAGAGTAGGACCATTTGTCCTGTGAAAGCCAACATGGCTAAAAAAGGGATTAATCCAACAGGTAAAAAAAATACAATATGAGTCAACGAAATGCAATGCAGGAAACATATATATATATATACCATCATCAATATGTAGCCTGTGGTACAGAAGCTAAGAGCCATGCATCCTTTAAAACTGTAAAGAAAGAGTCTGGTTTGGGGGTCCTGCAGAGCCTTCCCGTCACCCCAAAAGGGATCACGCTGTGACTGGAGCTCTTACCCCCCCTAGTTCAAGGCTCTGAGGTGTATTCAGGTCCAAGGTAGACCAATCAAAACCTTAAAAAAAAAAAAAAAAAAAAAGGTCTTGGAGGTCATGGCAAGGCACATAGCACCAATTAGATGGATAGGTGAGAAGTGGTACCTGCCAAATTACCAATAGACAAAACGACATAATGGGACACAACATGGTAATTATTGCTAGTTGACCCAACCTCAGGATTGGCTGGGTCTGTGAGGGTGTGGGCCTGAGTCCACAACCCTCGGAGAGAAGAGATAGAAAGAAGAGTAAAGAAGAGGAAAGAAGAGAAAATATTGGAGGTGATAGAGGAAGAGACCGACTATGGAAGAGCGGGAGAGAGAGTGGACGGAGTGGAGTCTGTGTGTAACGAGACTTTAATGAAGGTGGCCCAGGGCTCCCAAACTTGTTCCAACTTCTCAGTGCGGTCCAAGAGTACACTTGCTATTTTCTCTTGCGTCATAATCCAGGAAATCTTTCTCTTTGCTAGTAGGGCAGATACAACTGACTTTTTCCAACCTTTGGATGAAGTTAGTTTGGCTCCTAAAAGGATAAAGAAAATCAGGCGTTATGTATTCCTGGACACTGTCCTCACCGGAAAGTTAAGGAGGGCAATCAGGGGAGAAGTTGTATTGGGGGCTTTGGTAATCTTGCGTATCCAGGAGAAAACTTTGTTGCAGAAACTCATTTTCGGGGGCATCCCCACCACACATGTAACATGTCTCCTCTAAGGTTACACCTCCGAAAACACAGGGGGGATGTCACCGGGTATAGCTCGGCCAGTCTCGTGGGGACTAAATACCATCTGGAGATTACTTTACTTTTAAACTAGCTTCTGCAAGGCTAGAGTTGAGAATACCTTTGTATGACTGAAAAAAGTTTCTATTCCAAGCCTCCGTTTTCCATTGTTGGGAAAGATCCTCCTCCCATGCCAGCATAAAGGAAGTTTTGGAGCGAGTGGAGGATAGTGCCCTGTAGATTACTGTGATTCCCCCCTTCTGCTCATCGGTCTGGCCGCACCATTGTTCATATGATGTGATTCGGGGACTATCAGGATGTGCTTTCCATAATTTGTGGAGGAAGTTGGAAATCTGGGTGTAATGAAAGAGTTCAGATGATGGCATGTCCAGGTCGTTAATGTAATATGTTTTAGGGTGTGGGCCCATGGGTCTGAGGAAGTGCCCTATTCTATATAGACCCCAATTGAGCCACCATCTGAAAGACTTTGTGTTTAGCCCTGGAGGGAATGCTGGGTTTTGGAATAAGTGTTTTAGAGGAGTAATGGGCGATGTCAACTGCTCGTTGTCCCTTAGACTGTCCCAGAGGGCAAATGAGTGAGAGTGTAGGGGACAATATAGAGGGTCTCAATTTTTTCTGACACCACAAGAGACAGTCTAGGGCCGTGATGGCGAACCTTGGCACCCCAGATGTTTCGTAACTACATTTGAGCATCATGGGAAATGTAGTTCCAAAACATCTGGTGTGCCAAGGTTCGCCATCACTGGTCTAGGGTGTGGAGTGGAACTGCCTGGCGTTCAGTGTGTATCCAATCAGGTAGTTCCCAGCGGGAGTAGACCTCAGAGATCTGGGCAAGTTGTGCCACTTGAAAATACCGAAGTAAGTTCGGGAGACCCAGGCTCCCCTCCTCCCTTGAACGGAATAGGACTGATTTCGAAAGCCTGTGACCCCTTCCTCCCCAAACAAGTTTGATTTTGTTATGGAATTGTTTTAGATGGGTCTTGACGAGGGGGATAGCAAACACCCTAAAGTACTATAAAATATGCGGGAGTAGTGTCATTTTTATCACATTGATTCTACCCAACCAGGACAGAGAGCACTGTGACCAACTGGAGATGTCTGCCTCTAGTTTTTGGAATAGCTGGGGGTAGTTGGCCTGATAAAGGAGTAAGATTTTGGAGGTTAGCTTGATCCCCAGATACTCGATGGACTTGTCGCTCCAGTTAAATCGGAAGTCCTCCCTAATCTTGGTGAGCAGAGTATCTGGAATCTTAATTTTGAGCGCCTGAGACTTATTGAAGTTGACCAGTAGTCCTGATATTTTCCCAAAGTCATCTAAAAGCCGGCAGATGTTGGGGAGGGATACTAGACGGGATGAGACGAAAAGGAGTATGTCATCGATGAATAGCACGCATTTGTGAGACTGAGAGCCACATTAAATGCTGTGAATATTTGGATTGGTTCTAATGGCTATTGCTAGAGTCTCTATTGCTATGGCGAAGATCAGGGGCGAAAGTGGACAACCCTGTCTGGTACCTCTAGAAATTTGGAAATATTCTGTGTAAAATCCCTGAAGACTCACCTGAGACTCTGGGGTTTAATATAGAGCATGTAAAATGTTGATAATAGGTTCTCCAAAACCCCAGCGCTTCAGGGTGGCGAAGATATAGGGCCAATAGACAGAGTCAAAGGCCTCTCTAGGGAGAGGAGACAACCTTGCCGTGGAGAGTCATTATCCCAGTTTCAGTTGAGAAGGGTAATGTCAATCGCTCGACGGATTTTGTCTGGGCCCTGTCTCCCAGGAATGAAGCCACTTGGTCCTTATTAACATATAGGCTAATAAAGGAGGATAAGCGGTCCGCAAGGATTTTAGTCAGGGCAAGTTGTGCCACTTGAAAATACCGAAGTAAGTTCGGGAGACCCAGGCTCCCCTCCTCCCTTGAACGGAATAGGACTGATTTCGAAAGCCTGTGACCCCTTCCTCCCCAAACAAGTTTGATTTTGTTATGGAATTGTTTTAGATGGGTCTTGACGAGGGGGATAGCAAACACCCTAAAGTACTATAAAATATGCGGGAGTAGTGTCATTTTTATCACATTGATTCTACCCAACCAGGACAGAGAGCACTGTGACCAACTGGAGATGTCTGCCTCTAGTTTTTGGAATAGCTGGGGGTAGTTGGCCTGATAAAGGAGTAAGATTTTGGAGGTTAGCTTGATCCCCAGATACTCGATGGACTTGTCGCTCCAGTTAAATCGGAAGTCCTCCCTAATCTTGGTGAGCAGAGTATCTGGAATCTTAATTTTGAGCGCCTGAGACTTATTGAAGTTGACCAGTAGTCCTGATATTTTCCCAAAGTCATCTAAAAGCCGGCAGATGTTGGGGAGGGATACTAGACGGGATGAGACGAAAAGGAGTATGTCATCGATAAATAGCACGCATTTGTGAGACTGAGAGCCACATTAAATGCTGTGAATATTTGGATTGGTTCTAATGGCTATTGCTAGAGTCTCTATTGCTATGGCGAAGATCAGGGGCGAAAGTGGACAACCCTGTCTGGTACCTCTAGAAATTTGGAAATATTCTGTGTAAAATCCCTGAAGACTCACCTGAGACTCTGGGGTTTAATATAGAGCATGTAAAATGTTGATAATAGGTTCTCCAAAACCCCAGCGCTTCAGGGTGGCGAAGATATAGGGCCAATAGACAGAGTCAAAGGCCTCTCTAGGGAGAGGAGACAACCTTGCCGTGGAGAGTCATTATCCCAGTTTCAGTTGAGAAGGGTAATGTCAATCGCTCGACGGATTTTGTCTGGGCCCTGTCTCCCAGGAATGAAGCCACTTGGTCCTTATTAACATATAGGCTAATAAAGGAGGATAAGCGGTCCGCAAGGATTTTAGTCAGAATCTTCAGATCATTATTTGAGCGATATCGGTCGGTAGTTACTTACCGAGTTAGGGTTCTTCCCTGGTTTAGAGAGAACAGAAATATAGAGAGTCTCCCTTTCGCTGAAGAAGCGAGTCATATAGGGTGCAAGTGTGGCGAAGGTTTTGTAATAAGGGACGGAAAATCCATCCGGGCCGGGTGGTGAGTGCGACTTTAAGTTTTTAATAACCGCGCATACCTCTTCTGACGATATAGGGGCTTCTAATTTTAGGCGCTGTCTGTCTTCTAATCTGGGGTTCTGGATGTTATCTAGAAATTGGTCTACTGAGTTTTGGAGTGGGTGATCGGCCCCACTATACAGAGATTTGTAGAAGGTTTGGAATTCCTCCATAATAAGTTGAGGGTTCTGGGATAGTATGCCGCCGTTAATTTTAATTTGGGGGAGAGCAAATGATCAGATTCTCGGAGTAAGCCTACCCCCAAGCATAGATCCTATTCTATCTCCTTGGCAGTAGTATTGACCTCTGTTCCGACGCAGCCATTTCTCAGCTTTTGTAGTCAAGGCCAAATTCAGGGCCGTGCGAGCCGAGTCGATTTTCTGTGGCAACAGAGCTAGGATTCGCTTTGTGTTTTCTTGAAAGAGTTGCAAAATCCCGCTCTATTTTTGCTATATCGTTTCTCTTGGCCCTGTGTATCTGGGAGGCTATTTGGATGAGCTTTCCTCTGATCACGGCTTTATGGGCTGCCCAGAGGCATGATGGTTTAGTGTCGTGGACATCATTCTGTTGAAAGTAATGCTCAATAGCGCCTTCTACCTCCTTCACTCTGATCGGGTCACTCAAGATGGACTCATTAAGTCTCCAGCGCTTGTGTGAACGGCGGCCCGAAGGACGCTTTAGAGTCAGACCATAGAGTGATCCAACCAGATGGAGTCTCTAATTTATGACTTAGAAGCCAGGGGTACTGCAGCGGTGGGAATGAAAATGTGGTCTATCCGAGCAAAGGAACTGTGAGGGCTAGAGTAATGGGTGTAATCTCGCATTGTCGGATTGATTTCCCTCCAAATGTCGACAAAGCCGTGTTGGAAGAGGAGTTTAGCGATACGTAGACTCTGTTTCGTAGGTCTACTGAGACGGCCGTCCGGTGGACGGGATTTGTCTAGGCCCTGGTCAAAGGCTGTGTTGGAGTCTCCTCCAAATTTTCCCGTACCCTCCAGAATGGGGGTTGGGGTCTTCAACATGGATTGGAAAAAAGAGAGTTGACCCTTGTTGGGGGCATAATATGAGAGGAAAGAATAGGTTTGGTCATCCAGCTCCCCAATTGCCAAAATATATCTACCTTCTAGGTTTTGTTCCAATTTTAGGGTGAATTTATACTTGTGAGAGAATATAATGCCCACCACCTTTGTTTTATTGTCTGTGTTGGCCAAGTAAAAGGTAGGGAATTTAAAGTGGAGAAATGTTGGGCGGTAACTTTGAGGAAAGCGAGTTTCCTGTAGAAGGGCTACGTCTACTTTTTGAGAGTGGAGGTGTTGCAGAACTTTTCGCCTCTTGAACGGGTAGTTTAGGCCCTGGACATTGTGAGACACAACCTTTAGGGGGTGCGATACTGGGGGGTTGTCAGCCATAGAGCAGAAGGGTGGACCATGCTAGGAAATCAAGAGCACTTACCGCTGTTTCTCCACAAGCTCCAAAGCACTCAATCTGCAAAAAACGTAATCCAAATTTGCCGACAAGAATCGAGGGGCCCTTCCTGAGTCGGTCACTATAAAAGAACAAACATTAGAAAGATGCAGGTAGAAAGAAGAATAGAGAGAAAAGAGAGAGCTGAGAAACAAGGGAGTTTCCCGGGGAGTGGAGGAAGGAGCCCTCCATCCTTAAGGTGAACCAAATTAAGGATCCCCTCCGTGAAGAAGGGAACAATCCTGTCGAGAGATAGGTGTAACACCTGTTCTGCTAGACAGGATTGGGTGCATGAGCACCACTCCAGCCGCGAGGCTAACTTGACAGACAGACAAAGATAGTTAAAGAGGGCCTAGTACCCGCAGACAAATCGAGCACCCCTAGTAAACATAACATTATAACCAATAACTTGAACAGTATCCTGGATCATCACGACCTTCTGGGTCCTGTGAATAAAAAGTGGAACGGGTTGGGTGGGAGCGGGAGAGCAAGGGTGTGATAGGGAGAAATGGGGGAGGGGGGCAGGGGGGAGGGAACGAAGCCTGCCAACTCCATTCTGTGATCAGGAACAAAGGGGCTGTAGAGAGGGTCTAACCCCCACCCCCCCACTCAGTGGGTCATGGCAGTGCGGGTGGGCAAAAAAACAAACTGATAAGTCCCTAGAGGCAAAAGTGTGCTGGGTCAGCCGAGGCAAGAGAGTACACTGGGTAAGGTAGCTCAGAGAGATCCTATGGGAGTCCGAGCTGTCCCTGCAGACAGGAAAAAAGAGTGAGGTCCAAGAGTTCCAAACATCTCAAGGCAAAGGGGTTTCCTTGGACTTCTTGGATCTGGTGGTTTCCCAAACTTGCTGTAGAGGACTAGTAGGAAGCTGCCTTTTCGACAAGGTGGAAGTGTGGCCAGTGGGTGGCAGATTCGGGTCTTGCCTGATGAGGCCTAGTTTCAGTAGAAGTTTTTCTCCCTCCTGCAGGGAGTTAAACGTATAGGGCTTGCCCTTGAAGATTAATTTGAAAGGAAACAGCCACCAGTATTTGATTTCCTTTTCTTTTAAGATGTTGAGCAGTGGTTTGAGGGCTCTCTGCTTTTGAATGGTTGAAGGAGATAGATCTGCAAAAATTTGGAGCTCTTGGCCCTGAAACGAGAGCTTAGACATTGCTCATGATTTGCGCATCACCTCTTCCTTGACAGCATAGAAATGTGGCTTCACCACTATGTCCCTTGGGAGGCCATCAGACCTTGGTGGCCACAGGGCTCTATGGGCCCGATCCAGCTCCAGTCTGTGATGAGGGATATCGGGGAATCCGATCTTTAATGAGAGTGCAAATTGCATCTGGGACATCTTTATAAGATTCTGGGAGACCTCTGACCCTGAAATTATAGCACCTGTTCCTGTTCTCGAGCTCATCAATTTTAGCATCGGCAGTCTCGAGTTGTTCTTGGAGGGTCTGGATGCAGTTAGTATTTTGATTCGTTCTGGCAATGGTAGTATCTAAATTGCTTTCAATGATCTCTATGCAGGATCCTATTGTGTGGAGATCTGCTTTAATGTCATTTGTGATCCTGGTGGCAGTATTGTGAAGGCCCCTGTCAAGGAGTTCAGCAAATTTAGTCAACATACCAGCAACTGTAACAGGGAGGACTAGGCCCAAATCCCTGGGCTGTAGTGATAGCTGAGGCTGAGGAGGACCAGCTTCCATGAGAGAGACACCCAGTTCCTCCAGGGTCTGTTTAATTAGGGATTCCGTGGAGGCAGGGGATACAGGACCCAGAGAGGGTGTACTCAGTTATGCCCATCATCTGTGAGGGAGAAGGAGCGGCGGTCTGAGCACAGACAAGACGGTCTGAGGCAGTGTGAGGAGAAGCGACTGCCATCTTGGGACTAGCGGCCCGTGGGATTTCGGGCTCAAATGCGGTGCTTAGACTTCTTGCGGGCCCCGAATACATTGGGGGGGTCCCCAGAACTTCTGCTGCCTGTGGGGGGGTGATCCAGGCAGAAACTAGGGGTAATCGCGGCGCTCAAAGCCTCGGACGGCTGGAATGGGACGGAGCTCCCAAACTACACGTCCATGTCAGGAGCTGCCGCGCATGCGCCGTCCCACATTCATTATTTTATGTCATAACTAAAGGGGTCCGGTCATGGCGGTCTACATGTATAGGTGTATAAAGAGGACCTGTCATGGCTCTATACATGTATATAGGTGTACAAAGAGGACCTGTCATGGCTCCTATACATGTATATAGAAGTATAAAGAGGACCTGTCATGGATTAATACATGTTTATAGGAGTATACAGAGGACATGTCATGGTTGTTTACATGTAAATAGAAGTATAAAGAGGACCTGTCATGGCTCTATACATGTATATAGGAGTATAAAAGGACCTGCCAGGGCTCTATACATATATGTAGGAGTATAAGAGGACATGTAATGGCTCTATACATGTATATAGGAGTATAAAAGGACCTGTGCGTGGCTGGCGGCCACAATGTCCGCCGGCCACCCGCGATCGCTCCACAGAGCCAGAACGGGGATCTGTCAATGTAAACAGACAGATCCCCATTCTTTTTTTTGTTTTCAAATAGTTTTATTAGAAGTGAAAAGTATGCATACAGATGAAACTAGAAAACACATCCCTCAGAGCAATAGGTATTACAGTGAGATCTGTGTAAGAGGTGTACAGTCATGTTAAGATATAAGAACATTTTGTCATCGTAATGGCACTTTGTATTACACTAAGCTTGAGAGATGTACCAGAACCCTGAAGGGCGGTTATAATGGTAAAAAGAAAAAAAGAAATACAAGGAACAGAAAATAAAAGGAAAAAAACAAAGGATTATAAAATCTAAACTAAGCATGCTCAGTCTTGAAGCCTGAATAAGAACCACGGATTCCATTTGACATCGAATGCCGGAATAGAATCGTGTAGGGTGTGAAATATTTTCTCAGCTACCATCATACAGTCTATACGTGAGATAATTTGTACGAACGGGATCGTAGAGGATTTTCAGTGTAGTGCAATGACCCAAAGCATAGCTATACAAATTGAGTGGATCAACCTCATCAGGGGTTTGGTAATATCAGGGATGTCCTGAAATAGTATACAATGTTGGAAGGTGAGGTTGATAGGAGTTCCAGCTAGGTCGTCAATCAATTTTAATACCTCTTTCCAGGTGAGTTGTAGTTTCTCACATTCCCAGAATACGTGTATGTAGGAGCCCAAGTGGGTGCATCCTCTAAAGCACCTAGGAGAAGCTTGTGGGTAAATTTTGTGAAGGCGAACTGGGGTATAGTACCACCTCGTCGTGAGTTTAATGGCTGTCTCTGATTGTTAGGGATTTTGTGCATTTACATATGTTTTGCCAACCCCTATCCCAGGTCCTCATGGTCTAGGGCTAATTCTTGTTCCCATTGAGATCTATACTTCAAGGAAGGTTTTTCATCTGTTGATTCCAATGACCTATACATTTCCGAGATAAGGCCCTTTTGACGAGGAGCTGTATGGCACACATCCTCGTAGAGTGTCATAATATCAGCTGGGGGGCCGGTGTAATGCTGTTGAAAAACATTTTGAATTTGTAGGAAACGGTAGAATTCTCTATCGGGTATATGATATCGAGATTTAATTGCTGAAAATGTGATGAATTTGGAGTCAACCAGAAAGTCTCCCAATGTGATCAGATCTTGTTGAGTCCACTCCATGAAGGACTCCGGGTGGTCATATGCTGGGGGGAATCTAGGATCCCCAAGATAAGAAGCTTCAAGTGGTGTTTGAGAGGTGAGGTTGTATTTTGTCTTATATGTATTCCAGAGTTTCAAACCAATTGTTACTACTTGATTTTTAGTGGACAGTTCTGGAAAGGAGGGGTTTGAGGATCACATTAACCCAGGAAGATTAAAGGGGAGTGATTGAGTCCTATTCAAACTTGACCCATGGAGACCTTGGAGTCTCTAATGTTCCACTGGGCTTGTGCATATCTACTGGCTAAGTAGTAAAGCCACATCTGGGGGACCCCCAGACCCCCCCTTTTTGAGGAGCGATACAAAATCTCCCTGGCAAATCTAGGGGATTTGTCGTGCCAAATAAATTTATTAAGATGGGCCTGAATACCCAGCAGGTAAGATTTAGACAATCTGATTGGGAGGGAACGAAAAAGGTAAAGTAACCTTGGGAGTATTGTCATTTTGAGGGCCGTAATTCTGCCTAAGAAGGAAATGTGAAGCTGGAACCAGAGTTTAAGGGTTTTTTCAGTTTGGATATCATGAGAGGATAGTTGGCTTCAAAAAGTTTGCAGAAGTCTCCTGTCAGATCAATGCCTAAATATGATAGATGAGTTTCGGCCCAAACAAAGTAATAGGCATTCTTAAGTTGAAGTTCCACTGGGGAGAACCCCACTGGGAGAGCAACTGATTTTGAGACGTTAATCGTGAGGCCTGAGACTCCCGCAAAGTTCGATAGGGTCTGTAGAAGGTTGGGTAGAGAGATGAGGGGATTAGTAAGAAACAAGAGGACATCTACTGCATACATACAAAATTTGTAGGTGGAGGGACCTTTGGCATAGCCCGATATATCCGGATTGTTGAGTATTGCGATAGCTAAAGGTTCTAGGGCGAGGGCGAAGATTAAGGGGGGGAGTGGGCACCCCTGCCTAGTGCCCCTTCCAATGGAGAAGAATTCGGAACTTCAGCCCCGGATCTTAATACGAGTTTTAGGGTTTAAATAAAGGGCCCGAAAACCATGCAAAAATTTGTCCCGAAAACCCATGCATTGTAGGAGGGTGGATAAATAACTCCAGGAGACGCTGTCGAAAGCCTTGTGTATATCTAGGCTGAGCATAAAAAGTTTTCGAGAGGACAAATTGGCGTCTTGGATAATGTCAGTGGCTAATCATATGTTATCGGTAATGAATCTGTGGGGTATGAAGCCTGATTGGTAGGGAGAAATAAGTGAGGAGATAATGGATGCCAATCTGTCAGCTAGGATTCTATTAAAAAATGTTTAAATCATTATTCATGACAGAGATTGGTCTATAATTTTGAGGGAGTGAGTGGTTTTTATTAGGTTTAGGGATCAGGGACATATTTGCCAACAGCATTTCTTCAGGGAAGCTACCCCCCTTGCAAGACCCAATTAAAGAGCTGAACTAAACCAGGGGATAGAAGGTTGGCAAATTTCTTGTAGTATATGGCTGAAAAGCCATCGGGACCCGGGGCTGAATCCGTCTTCAGGGCTTTAATCACATTGAGAACCTCTGAGAGTGTGATGGGTGCATTAAGTTTCTCTATTTGTGTGGGGGAAAGAATAGGTATGTCTTGGAGCCAACTTTCCTCAGCCAATGTAGGTTTCGTTTGGTCTGGTGGACGAATAGGGACGAATAGAATTGTTCGAAAATACGAAGCACCTCTTTGGGATGGGAAGTGCATAAGCCTGTCTCGGAGGCCAGTTTATAGACATGTGGGGGACAGGAGGACTGATTAAGCTTTCTGGCAAATAGAGTCGAGGCGGTGTTGTTATGAAGTAAAAATTTGGCTTTGGACTATCTGAGAGCTTTTGCAATCTTAGAGGATAGGAGTGAGTCTAATTCTAGGCGTTTCTGTTCAATCAATATTCTGGTAGACTCCAAATTCAATGTGTTTGTGTTTTTATATACTTTGTGAGGTCCAAAATTTTTTGTCTATGCATTTTATTATGGGATGAGGCGATGCTAATCATTTTGCCCCTTAAAACTGCCTTGTGGGCTGTCCATAAAATAGAGGGTGGAGTTTCAGGGAGAGCATTAAACGAAAAGAATTCCTCAATGGATTTAGCTGTCTCTGATTCTGCTGCTAAATCCGAGAGCAAAGCCACGTTCAGCATCCATGTATGAGGAATGGGAGCTAGTCTGATAAAAGGAGGTTACGTGATGGTCAATACAAAGGGATGGATTGTTGCGCCAGTGGAATTAGCTAAAATGATAGGGGTAGTGTAAATGTAATCCAACCTGGCATAGCTGTTATGGGGGAGCGAGTAAAAGGTAAATTCTTTAAGCCCCATGTTGTGCATTCTCCAGGTATCCACCAGTTGGTGGTCAAGTAAGCCATGGGTTAGAGACCTGGGGAAGGCTTTGGTTGCGGTTGTGGAGGAGGATCTATCAAGTGTATGGTTAGCCACTAGGTTGAAATCCCCTCCTATGACCATATGGGGAGAGTCTAAGGAAGCAAGTCTATCAAAAAAAGATTTAAAAAAGGATGCAGGTGCGTCATTGGGGCATATATACTGGCTATTATTATTTCTCTATTGTGTATTACCCCTTTAATAATGACGAATCTGCTGTCCTTATCTCTATAAATTTGCTTAACTTCCATAGGAAGGGAGGCATGCAAAAGTATGGCAGCACCCCTGCTTTTGGATGAGTGAAGGGAGTAAAAAGTTTGAGGGAAATTTCTATGAAAAAATTTTGGGTGTGAGGAATGGGAGAAATGAGTCTCCTGAAGCAGAAGAATCTTGGCGCCAATATGGCTATATAAATCAAAAGCTTTGCACCTTTTTATGGGGGTATTGAATCCTTTCACATTATGTGAAATACAAGTTATCACCATGATAGGTGCAATTGTGAACTATTGAACAGAAAAGGTATAAAAACGACAATGTGTGGAGAGTAACCAGAGGACGTAATCCTAAGTATACTAGGCCAAGCTGGGGAGCCGCCATCATCCCAAATATGTTGTGGTTAAAGCTATACAGACTTATCATATAAAATAGATAATAAAGATAAATCATACATATTTCACGGATAAAGTTCAGGGAGAAAAAAATTCTCCAGACTGTAAACTGACCAAAAAAAAAAAGCACTAAAAATATATATAACCAAAAAAAGAAAAATAATTTAGAATCCTTGAAAAAGACATGAAGTCCAACGTCAACACTGGATCAGGTAGAGGAAAAAGTGAAAAAGAACTTTACCTGATAAAAAAAAGGAGAACTCACGAGCGAGACAACTTGGTCTCATACCTAGCCGAACTGCAAACTCCAAAGTGTGGGATTGCGGGGTATGAAACCTGTAGGGCTAACAAAAAATTAGAAAAAAACCCCACAAATAATAATAATAAAAGAAGTGCACCGCCTGGAGTTTCAGGGAAAAGCGTTTGCTGGGTGGGGTGTACATGCCACGGCTCCAGGAGACGGATGCCCTTAATGGCGTGTTAGAAAGTTAGGTGTGGACCGTCTTGGGGAACAACTGAGTGATAGGCTGCAAAGCGTTCAACGGGGTTGCTCAACGATTACCTCTCCATTGTCATATCGGATCCTCCTGCTGTCTCTCCGGGGTGGTGGGGTTTGCCAGATGGGGGCCGGACGGGGTGTCGAGGGTGGTCGACGGATCGCAGCGGCATCAAGGAAGCCAAGTTTCACCAGGATTTCCTGGCCCTCCTGCAGGGACGAAGCTGAGAAGGTGGTGCCGTTGTGGGGGACCAGCAACTTAAATGGAAAACCCCATCTGTAGAGAATATGAGCAGATTGGAGTGCGGCTGTGATTTCTTTCAAGCCTCTTCGTCTATCCAAGGTGGCTGGGGAAATATCTGGATAGGGTGGTTGTCCAGAGTGATCCGTTGCTTGTTGCGGGCAGCCCTCAGAATTTCCTCCTTAGTAAGAAAGTCCTTCATGGAAAGGACAACATCCCTCGGGGGCTTGTCATCCGGTGGTTTTGGACGAAGTGCCCTGTGAATGCGATCACATTTGAACGCAGCGGAGTCATTTGAATAATCGAATCACCGCCGGGATTAATTCTGTCTCTGACTCTAGGATACCTCGTAAATATACGTTATTACGCCTATTTCGGTTGTCGAGGTCCTCGACTTGGGCTTGAATTGCGGTGAGGGCTGTAGCAAGAGATTCGTGCTCCCTACTGAGATCATTATAGGCCAGGGCGAGCTCATCATTTTTAGTTTCAAGCAGCTCGGTACGTGAGCCTAAGGCCGCAATCTCCTGTGATAGCGTGTAGGATGTTTTATGGAGTTCTGTCTGGAATTTGGTAGCCAGTCTGGTATACATGGCTTCCAGACTTACATCTAGATCAGCCTTAGAGAGGGCAGTGTGGTAATCACTCGTGCTGCTTGTAGTTGGAGAAGGAGTCGGCCATGACGGAGGAGCCAGAGCAGCAGAGTCCCCTCTCCGAGCAGCGCCATCTTGGGACATGCTGTATCTTTCCCGTGTGTGGAGGAGATAGTGAGTTAGGGTGTTTTGAGCAGAGCCTCGGGATTTCTTTCTCCGCGACGGCATGCACCAAGATTATGTGGCTTGAGCAGTGTAAAAATCGCTGTGGGTGGAGCAGTATATAGCCCTCAGGAAGCCTTTAGAGTCCCGGGTGGAGCGGAGCTACAGTGTCAGGCGCCCATTCCTTTCCGCGCCGCGCAGCGCATGCGCCCCCGCCAGATCCCCATTCTGACAGGGGAGGAGAGACAGATCTGCTGTTCCTAGTGATTAGGAACAGAAATCTCTCTCCTCCTCCAGTCAGTCCCATCCCCCCACAGTTAAAAACACCTCCCAGGGAACACATTTAACCCCTTCCCTGCCAGTGACATTTACACAGTAATCGGTGCATTTTTATAGCACAGATCACGCTGTATAAATGTCAATGGTCCCAAAAATGTGTCAAGTGTCCGATCTGTCCACCGCAATGTTGCAGTCCTGCTAAAAATCCATTACTAGTAAAAAAAAAAATAACAAAAATGCTATAAATCTATCCCCTATTTTGTAGACGCTATAACTTTTGCTCAAACTAATCAATTTACGCTAATTGCGTTTTTTTGTTTTTTTTTACCAAAAATATGTAGAGGAATACATATTGGCCTAAACTGATGAAGACATTTTATTTATTTATTTTTTTGGATATTTATAGCAAAAAGTAAAAAATATTGGGTTTTTTCAAAACTGTCTCTCTTTTTCTGTTTATATCGCAAATAATAAAAACCGCAGAAGTGATCAAATACCACCAAAAAAAGCTCTTTGTGGGGGGGAAAAAGGCTGTCAGTTTTGTTTGGGTACAACGTTGCTGGACTGCGCAATTATCAGTTAAAGCGATGCAAAAATGAATAATTGAAGTGCATTATTTCTATTATTACATTGTTAGTGCGCTTGTAAGACCGCTGCGCAAATACGGTGTGACAAAGTATTGCAACGACTGCCATTTTAGGCTCTAGGGTGTTAGAAAAAAATATATAATGTTTGGGGGTTCAAAGTAATTCTTTAGCCAAAAAAACCCTGTTTTAAACCAGTAAACACCAAATCTCAAAACGAGGCTCTGTCTTTAACCACTTACCGACTGGCCACTGTATATATACGTCATTTGTTTGAAGGTGGATATCTCGGTAACGGCAGCAGCTGCTGCCACCACCGAGGTATCCATCTTTAGGGCCGGCGGTTCTGTGTACGATAATGGTGGTCTCTGCGTTGGTTTCACCGCGAGATCACAGTTATCGATGGCGGAAGAGGTGCCACCCCCCTCCTGCCGCTCTTCCGCGCCCTCCGCCGCTCTTCCGCGTCCTCCGCCACTTAACGGAGCCGTCGGTAGCGGCGGAGGCGATCGGGACCTGTCACGTCCGTGGTATGGAGACGAGTGAGGGGAAGATGGTCCCCACCCGTCTCCATACCATATGAGGGCAGAAGCGACGTCATAACGTCAGCTCCGCCCATACGTCTTAAAGGCATATTTGTTGGTTATTTTTTTCAAATGACATTTTTTTTTTTTTTTTTGTATTGAAGTCAAAATATGAGATCTGAGGACTTTTTGACCCCAGATCTCATATTTAAGAGGACCTGTCATGCTTTTTTCTATTACAAGGGATGTTTACATTCCTTGTAATAGGAATAAAAGTCTTCCAAAAAAAGTGCGCTTATAAGACCGCTGCACAAGTAAAAAAAGTATTGCATTGACCGCCATTTTCTTCTTTAGGGTGTTTGGAAAAAAAAAAACAATATATAATACTTGGGGGTTCTAAGTAATTTTCTAGCAAAAAAACCTGTTTTAAAATCCAAAATGAGGCTAGTCCTTAAGTGGTTAAAGGCTCACTCTATTAGGGCAGTGGCAACCTCATGGGCAGCATATTGCCGGGTGTCTCCGGAAACAATATGCAAGGCGGCAACGTGGTCTTTATTAAAGACCACATTCATGTCACACTATAGAGTGGATCCGGCGCAGTTGACAGCTGTTGAATTCGCAAGAACAGGTATTCAAGCTAATTCTTCTGTATGTTGTGAATACATATTAATACTTTCTAAACACCCACCTGTATAGCAAGTTATTTCCCAGTATCTGCTGCCATGATGCGACAGGAAAACGGAACTCCCACCCTTTTAAGGTGATACATACGGAGAATGCTGTGGTGGGTCCCTCTGCGGAACTTAAAGGTAACCAGTCCTATCAGGTTGTGGGGGTGGAGTCCCAACCTAGTATGTGCTGCCATGAGATGCGCCAGGAAAGGAAAATTACAGAAAGGTGAGTATACAATTTTCCGTTATTAGTTCCTGCTTGACCAGGAGCATTTTATGAAATCAGTGGGCCCTTTGTGCAAGTTTATAAGTTGGGCCCCATTGCTTGATGAAATAAAAAACGACGACGTGGTGTGCTTAGTGCAATGCAACAAAGAGATGGGCATGGTTTTCATTGTGCCAGGGTTGTTGGCCAGTATTCCAAAAGGCTTGCAACACCTTTTGGGGAATTTTAGCGGAGTAGTAATGCAGCGCACAGTGGATGTGGTAAATTGTGTTAACAGTGGAAGGGGCTTAAAGAGCGTGGCTAAATAAAACAAAAATTATCATGTACACAAAGTCTCTCTCCCATCTTTCTCTCCTCAAAAAGGCAAACAAAGCAGAACTATGGGCAAAACTTATTTTTTCATTTTGGATAGAGCAAGGGAGGGTTATAACCTCTGTCAGATTTTTTTTTTCACCATCTGTTTCCAATGGGGGAGATTCCCCTTCAACTCCTGTCCTGTTGCCAAATAGGAAGTGAGGGGAAATCCCTGCAAATTAAGGGAATTCCTTGGGACCCCCAGGTCACCAAAACAAGTGTCCCTATTGGAAGGTGTTCAATCTATTACTTTTCTGGGGACAACCCACAATCTGTGATTTTCTTTTACTTTCACTTTCAATGATAATGGTAAACAGGACTAATAGAGAGGGTGAATCACCTTAACGGGGGCACAGACTGCAATAAAAACTGACAGGTGTTCTAATCCCTTTCCACTATATACAGAACTAAAAAAAAGTTTTGCCTTTAGTTATACTTTAAGACAAAGGACTAACAATCAATATTTCCCATTTACTGATTTATAATGCCTTGTGCTTCTTGGTTGGGTTGGCCACCTTGGTTAATAAGGTTGGGCTTTGTTTCTTCCTTTCATAGTTGTCCCCTGATTACTGGTGATCTGTTACAGTAACTGGAGGGAAATAATTCAAGGTGCAGTAGGAGAGGTGCATATAGCACAGATCCAGAGAACGATTTAAGCAGAAACAGGAAATGCATGTAGTTCCGGTAGTTACATTACCAAGTCTCAACCCCAGTGTGATGAGACTAACAGTCAGTCAGCATTGCCTTAGATGAGATTATCTCACACTGCAGATATACAGCTACAAGGTGGCTGTAGGTACAGGTGTAAATTTCTAGGCACATTCACACCCCTGGAATTGCACTGCCATTTTTTAGGAGAAATTTAAAGGTACATTTTTCCAGCTTAGGCCTAATTAACTTTTTTGTGTTGTCATCTTTCTTAAGAGATATCGCATCATCACTTTTTTTTGTTAGCTTAGGTTTACTCTTAGGAGGAACTGAGCTCCGAAAGCTGTAATCAAATAAGGACAGACGGGTGACAAAAAACAAGTCACCAGTAATGCCTTACTGATATCTTCAGCATAGAAACCCTGCCAATTCTTAGAAGGAATTTCAGGTAAATCTTTCATATGGTTTAGGCACATAAGTACTATTTCTAAATCTTCCCTACCAAATAGCAAATCTTCACTCTTTGAGTTCAGATTTACTTAAAGAAGAATTAAAGTGGTTGTAAATGCAGAAGTTTTTTTTTTATGTTAATGCATTCTTTTCTTTAGAAGTAAAAAGCCTTCTGTGTGCATCAGCCCCCCTATTACTTCCCTGAGCCCCCTCTCAATCCTGCAATGTCCACAAGGGCCTTGGCCGTCCGGGACTCTCCATGAGACACAGCAGCAGCGCCATTGGCTCCCGCTGCTGTCAATCAAAGTCTGTTAGCCAATGAGGAGAGAGAGGGGGTGTAACCGAACTGTGGCTCCGTGTCTAAATGGATACACGGAGCTGCGTCTCGGCTTGGGTGCACCATAGCAAGCTGCTTGCTGTGGGGGCACTCAGCAGGAGGGAGGGTCCAGGAGGAACCGGCGAGGGACCCAAGAAAAGGAGGATCTGGGCTGCTCTGTGCAAAACCATTACACAGAGCCACCTGTGTCCCTTTGGGGACATTTTCCTTCACTTCCTTTCCCATAGCCAAAATAAGAAGTAAGGGATTCCTGGGTGTCCCTATTTTGATTAAAGTGGAAGTAAACTTCCATCTATCTGTGCACCGTTTAGGAGATATTTAGTGTACATCCAGCCAGTGACATCCCCGGTGCATGCGCTCTGAAGGAAGGGCCACCCGGGCCGTCCCTTTAGAGCCCTGTGCCGTAAATGGTGGCTCCCGCGTGCATGCTTTTGAGTGACGACATTGCGGCTCTAGCCAGTCACAGAGCCGGAGTCCGCGAACCCGGAAGCAAGATGGGTGAAGGTGGGAGCGCCTGCAGCTCTAACATCTCCTCGCTGGAATGGCTTTGTTTTAAGGCAAGTGTAGCATATTGTGCTAGTATGCTATGCATACTAGAACATTCTGACATTACCTTGCAGCAAAAAAAAAAAAAAAAACATCCATCGGTTTACTACTGATTTGACCAGTTTCTGCCTGCCCACCGTCAAATGACGGCGGGGCGGTGCGGCTCTCGTTCTGGTATGATGTCATATGACGGCATCCCAGAATGGCCACTCCGTGTTGCTAGGACACGGCGCGACCGCGATCTCTGTAAACAGCCGCGTCCACGGCTCTTTAACCATGTGTTTGGGTGTCCATTCACAGCCGGTCACATGTAAACACGGAGATGCCGGTAATCGGCGTGCCTCACACTGACAGTGTGTGGCGTGGAAAGCCGGTCAGTGGCGTCTCCACGCAGGGGAACATCTACACATGTAATCAGGGCACTGATCATCAGTGTCCTGATTACAATATAGTGCCAGCAATTAGTGCCCACCACTGCCCACAAGTGCCACCAATCGGTACCCATTAGCGATGCTAGTCAGTGCCGCCTATCTGTGCTGCCCATCAGTACTGCTTATCCGTGCTGCCTATCAGTGCCCACCAGTGCCACCTATCAGTGCCACGTAACTGCCCATCAGTGCCGCCTATCAGTGCTCATCAGTGCATATTAGTGCCTCCTCATCAGTGCCACCTAATTAGTGCCCATAAGTGCTGCCTCATCAGTGCCCACCAGTTCAGCCTATCAGTGCCTCCTTATCAACGCACATCCGTGAAGGAGAAAAATTACTTGGTTACAAAATTTACTGACAAACTAAGTAAAAAAAAAAAAAAAAAACTTTGCTCTTTTTTTTTTTTTTAGGAAAAAATAAAAAACCCAGCAGTGATTAAATACCACCAACATAAAGCTCTATTTGTGTAAAGAAAATGATAAAAATTTCATCTGGGTAAAGTGTAGCATGACTGCGAAATTGTCATTCAAATTGCGACAGCGCTGAAAGCTGAAAAATGGCCTGGGCAGGGAGGGGGTGTAAGTGCCCTGTAGGCAAGTGGTTAAATGAGTCACGTGATCCAAATATTTAATGTTGTCTTGTTTAGTGAAATAAGCCCTTTATGTTAATAAATACATTAATTAGTAGGCAACGTAGATGAACTAATTGTTATGCTGTCAATCATATGGTACCGTTCTTTCTCACAGTTTGCAAGCATGACATTTTGATCATTTTTACAGAGAACTTGAAAGTGCTAGTACTGTTGCTTGTACCATATGGTAAGGTCATAAGCATAATTGTAATCTTCACAATGTACTAAAATTACTTTGAATCCTTTTTCTTTTTATAGTTCCAGTTCCTTTCTAGAGATATGTTTATTTTTTTCTTTAATAAGCAAATCATTTTTGTAATAACTGGATTTGATTTTCAGAATACAGTAATGCGTGCACACGTGTGCACATATAGTCATAGCAAACAATTTATTTGCCTGGGGTTTGGCTGGGGTGGAGCAACAACATGGCACCGTGCTGCAGCGTGTAGCTGTGAGCTCCATGTGCCTCCCCAAGTGAACCATTAGGAGAGAGGACTCTCCCATATAAGCAACACCTGACATTCGTATCAGCTTTGTGGACTGCTACATCTTGCCAAATTTTACAGCTATGCATATGCCACTCTGCTAAAATCTGATCCGAGTGTTTGTGGCACTCACGCTGATAGACTGTGTCATTGCCGACTGGCTGCTGTTTGGTCGCCGAACTTACTGGCTAGGAGTGCGGGGGGTGGCGTCCCTGAGTGCGGGTTCGGGAAGAACCACCGGAGACCCACGGAAGTCACCTGACCTCTCTGTTGCCGAGGTTGGAATCTCCCGGCTTCTCTCGGAGGGGATCGTAGCTTCCGGAGTAGTGAGTGGTGAGCAGGGAGCACTCAAAGGAAGTATCTAGCCCGCACTTGTACGGTGGCTAGCCGAGCCAGCAGAACAGCGGGGATTACTGAGGACGGAGCGAGACGGTATCTTGCAGCCGCAGTGAGCGGTCAAAGGACATCGGAGGTACCTGAGGACGTAGGAGGACTTCAGGAGGGGTAAAGGAGTTGGTGAAGCAGAGACAGCAGATTTTGCAGGTGATCGGACCGGATTGACAACGGGTAGGATATGCAGGTTGTTGACTGTATAAAAGACTATAAAAGCGTAGAGACAGAAGAGGCTTGAAGTAAATGGGAATAACCTGTGGCAGTTTTTTACTTATCTTTGTCATGCTCTACTAAGCTTCGGAAAGGAGGAAAGGAGACCCCTCCCCTCTGGCTGGAAACCACCTGTGTATCCATTAGTATATCTGTCTGCATCTACGTGCCTGCTTGTAAAACTGTCTGCGTCTAACCCGTATACCCTTTGTACAGCAGTATATAGAAATCATACAGATATTCGCATACCTGCTTGCAAATCCTACATATCCACCCCATGGCAACTGCACAATTATCTGAGTATTAATTTGCAAAACCTGCATACTCAATATATAATCTCCATACAAATATCTATATCTGTCTGCATACCTGCCGGCAAAAATTTTTAAATCTACCTAATAGCAACTATTTGGTCATCTGCATACCTATCTGCAAAAACTGTAAATCCACCATACAACAACCATTCAAGTATCTATATGTTTACAAAAATTTATACTTGGGACTGGACCATATATCCTGCTACTAAAAATACCCTGCTAGTAAAATAAGAGGGTGTGCTTATTTTTTTTTCTTACTGTTTCCAACATTTATCTGTATAAGAACTTGTATATCAATTTGCATCAATCTGCTTATAAGCTGCACCTTTATTTTGCTATATTTACTTGCATTTTTATCTGCATATCCTTCCGTATAACAACTGTATATCTATTTGAATATTAATTCAATTGCATAATCATCTGCATAATTACTTAAATGGATATTTGCATATTTATTTATGTAGTGGCTGCTTAAACTAATGGTATACCCATTAGCAGATTTTTGGCTTATCTATCTTTAGCTATCTTAAGCTATTCCTTGGCTATTTCTCTGCTGGGTCATACAGCAGAGAGAGCACATTTATAATATATCTGCCCTTGTTACTATGGTCACAAGGACCTTGTTTATGGTCCTCAGTGGACATAAAATAAAGTAAAATTGTAGGGGTTGCTGCGAGCAGTAGCCACCATTAGAATTAAGTAATGGTGAAAAAAGGAGACAAAACGATGGCAGATGAGATACAAAAGGATAAGAGGAGGACAACTACAGCAGAAAATGAGCTTTGAGGCCCACAAGCACTTCCAACAAAACAAGATATGGCAGATATGATGTTCCATCTGGAACTTATGATCAAAGGTGAAATGAGTGCAACAAGAAGGAATATACAGAATGTTTTACGAGTAGAATAAACAGAAATACATCTAGATGAACATAAGGAGACATTAATGGAGTTGCGAGAAAGAGCTGAGATGGGTTGGATAGAGATAAGGATTATTCGATATAAGCTTGAAGATCAAGAAAACCGAAGCAGACGGAAAAACTTAAGGATAAGAGGTCTCCCAGAGACTGTTAAGGATGCAGAATTAGAAGATGTGTTGCAGGGAGTATTTAATAAAGCCCTGAAAAGAGAAGTATCTATGCCTATTCGTTTTGAAGGAATCCATAGAATACAGAAAATAAACAAATCTTCCCGAGATTTCCCAAGGGACGTTTTAGCAAGATTTCATCACTACGAATTGAAAGAACAGGTGTCTCGGAGTACAAGAAACTCCATACCCATGGAATATATGGGAACTAAGTTACTAATTTTCACAGATTTATCACCAGAAACATTAGCCTGCAGAAGGGCACTGAAACCTTTAACAAGTCACCTACAGGAGAATAACATCATTTATAGGTGGGGGTTTCCGGCTTGTTTGATCGCAAAGAATCTCAACAACTTTACGCTTCCCAGAAGACATAAAAGAATTTTGCAGTAAACTTGGTTTACCATTTATAGTTGGAAAACTGGGAAAAGAGGTCACCGGCCTGGAAGAAATTGAAAGATCAAGAGTGGAATAAAGTATAGAGTTTTGAAATATATTAATGATAATAAGGAAGTAGAAGAACTTTTTAAGTTTATGGAGTAAGAGGAGAGCATGTAAGAGAAAGCACTTGGGGGAATTAACATGGAGTGGCTATGCCCACTAGTACCTCCAGAACCACTCTTAACTATTAGGGATGAGGTCCGGGGGGACAGGTCGGGCATATAAAAGCCCCCCGAGGGAGGGCCCTCTCAGCTGGATGCCCTATTGGACAGAGACTGGTGGAGCTTTAACATTGGTTTAAAATGTAGAGGTGACATGCCCGGGGGCAATGTGGAGGGAGGAGGTAGGGATAGATAGGGAGGGGTTTTTGTTGTTTCAATATTATGTGTTTGCATTTTGGTTTTGGTCTTTGTTTTTTAAGTGGTACATTCCTGGAGTTAGGGGAAACCTTCCCCTTTAACTCTTTCTTTCATATGGAGTTTATGGAGCCCTTTGTTGTAGTATGGCACCTTTTGAAAATCATTGCATATAACGTGAGAGGACTAAACAGTCCTAATAAAAGGTATCACCAGATATCACAGGAGCTGAAAGGATTTTCGGCTAATATAGTATTCTTACAAGAAACCCATCTAGAATGGACATCAAAAATTAGTTTGGAATCTAAAAATTTTCCCATATGGATGCAAAGTTATTCACCCAATAAAAGTTCTAGGGGGACAGCAATAGGGTTTGATAAGAACACACGATTCACATTGAAGGCAATGGAATCAGACCCATAGGGGCGATATTCATCAAGGGGTCCTTATTTATTATTGACTATACCTTGGTGAATGTATACTGCCCTAATATACGCCCTACTGTTTTCTTGAAAAAGGTTTTGAATAAACTGGAGGGCTTTAGAGAGGGGAAGATTGATAGTGACAGGAGATTTTAATTTTGTCTTTGATTCAGCTTTAGATACTCAGCCTCTCTCCTTGAGGTCAGCAGGAAAATATTTAAGGGCAATTAAACATAAACTTTATCAATTGCAGTTAGTAGAGGCATGGATAATTTTACATCCCAGGGATAAAGATTTTACATATTATTCTTTAATGCACTGGTAATACTCTAGAATTGATTATATCTTACTGGATAATCAACTCTTAGAGGGTTTACAGAAGAGAAAAATAAAGTCAATAACTCTCAGACCACGCTTCGGTAGAGACAGTCCTGGAGCTCAAGGACATCCCAACTGGACAGTGGTCTTGGAGAATAGATGACTCTTTTACAAGATTCTAGGATAATTGGGGACCTAGAGAAGGAAATATAATTAATTTTTTAAAGAAAACGATACAGAAAATATTGCCCCGCCTGTACTCTGGGAAGCGCATAAAGCTTATACGAGGGGGAGGCTGATAGCAGAGAATACCAAGAGGGAAAAAAGCTACATAAGATTACATGAAGATCAAATTATGGCTACATTAATTATTTAATAGGACAATCAAGAAATATTATGAAATGGGGAATAAGCCTGGGAAATTATTGGCTGGGGTAATTAAACCTAGAAGTAATATAAATTTTATATATCAATAAGACCCCACATCTTTCCTCCAGGCTGGAAATCTTGCTTACCAGCCGCGATCTCAGCTTTGTTTACATCTGCAGCCTGTACGTGACGTCATGCCCGGGCCTCCGGTCATAGAGATGACCGGTGACCATCTGGTCACCGGACATCTCTATGCTCATCATCCGGCGGCAGCCGATTCTTTCTCCGAGTCCCAGATGGCACGGGAGAGCCCGGAGAAGCAACGGATGGTGGCGGGAGGGGGGGAGGGGATGTCCCCTCCCATCGCCTGTAAGAACGGTCAAGAGGCGGAACTGCCGCTATGATCGTTCTTATTAAGGTGCACAGAATCGCCGGCTGAAAACAAGGATATGTGAATGATGCCTGCAGCTATATTCCCACTGAAAGTCTAGGACGTTATATAACGTCCTTGGGCGGGATGTGGTTAAAGGATTTGGGTAAATGGGACTGAGGTATTAGGGGAAGAGGGAAACACGGATTTAGGGTAGAATGGGGGGGAGGCGTTTTGGGCAGTCCTCCGGAGATTCACCCCTTAAGTTTAAATTTAATTAATTATACATTTTTTAGGTGTACAGGGATAATAAGACTGGAATTTTATAGGTGGGATGGGGCAGTCACGTTAAGGGGTAATAATATTATACACCCCCCTTTTTTGGGTAAAGATTCACTGAATTAGGGTTGATCTAGGGCGGACACCTTAAGAGCGCCCATCTCTGGATCCACCCCCAAAATTTAACTTAATTATATATTAGATAACACTTTTTGGGTTATTTGTTTAAAGGGTTAAGTGGAATTGAATTATCAGGGGAAGAGGGATACATGGAATTAGGGTGGAATGGGAGGGTAGGCGTTTTGTGCAATCCTCCGGAGATCTACCCCTTAATATTTAATCTCAAAATTAATTATACATTTTCTAGGAGCACAGGGATAATAAGATTGGAAATTTATAGGTGGGATGTGGCGGTGTCATGTTAAGGGGTATTATTATTGTTTAGAAAAAAAAAAAGGAGGAGGGGAAGGAACAAGAAAAAAAATATATAAAAAGGAGGGAGGGAGGGAAAAGAAAAAAAAGAGAGAAAATATTTTTTTCTCTACTTTCCCTCTTCTCCAGACAAATGCAATATTGTATGATTTATATACTTCGGGAATGTTATGAATTATGCAAACCTTTTTTTTTTTTTTTTTTGTGATGTATATATGGTTGTATTTTTGTATGTTGAGATTCTTGAATGTTATGTACTATGTATGTTTACCTTTTTTTAAAAAAAAAAAATGTAATAAAAAAGAATTAGTAGGCAACGTAGCTGCACTAACTGTTATGTTGTCAATCATATGGTACTGTTCTTTCTCACAGTTTGCAAGCATGACATTTTGATCATTTTTACAGAGGACTCGAAAGCGCTAGTACTGTTGCTTGTACCATATGGTAAGGTCATAAGCATAATTGTAATTTTCACAATGTACTAAAATTACTTTGAATCCTTTTCTTTTTATAGTTCCAGTTCCTTTCTAGAGTTGTTTTTTTTTTTTTTTTCTTTAATAAGCGAATCATTTTTGTAATAACTGGATTTGATTTTCATAATACAGTAATACATGAACAAGCGTGCACATATAGTCATAGCAAACAATTTAATTGCCACAGGACACAACGGTCAAAGAAATTAAATAAAATAATTAAAGTATGTTAGTATGTGCTAAATACAGTTTATGCACTCACCATCATGAACAATTAGTAAACCACAAAATCGTTTCTGTACAAAAGCACATACATATTTCAGCACACACAATACAAGCCGACTCAAACCGAACATAGCAGGAGTCCAACCTTCCCCCATCATGGCGGGCTTTGTCATAAAAGACCTTTAGGGACTGAGTCTCCCTTAATTTAGGGTCCACTCACCTGTAGCACCCTGCAGGAAAGCACCTTGGTCAGGACAAACACTGCACAGGGTTCCATTACGCAGGGTCCAGCGCTGTACATGACACATGCAGATATACACAGGACACAGGTACATGACACATGCACATATACACAGGACACAGGTACGGGACACATGACACATGCACATATACACAGGACACATGACACATGCACAGGACACAGGGAGGTATACAGCTGCAGATGGGCATTGTTGACCCTCTTTTTCCACTTATAGTAGCTGCTGCATTTCTCACCCTCGTCTTATACTCGGGTCAATAATTTTTTCCCATTTTTTGGTGGTAAATTAGGGCCTCGACTTATACTCGGATCGACTTATACTCGAGTATATATGGTAATAAAAATAATAAATGATAAAAATATACAAAGGTGGTCAATAATTAAAGTGATAAGTGCTCCAAATAAAGTGCAAATGTGCTCCAAAAAGAATGACTGGTGCTGCGTGCCACACTCCTTTGTGCACCCACTCACCAGAAATCCTAGACCACCAGCTTCGCAGTCTGGGGTCAAACAGGCAGTTTGGAAATTGTTTTGAAAAAAGCACAATATCTTTTACTTTTTACTATAATAAATATCCCATGTTGTTTATCAAAAAAACTATTTTTTTCCTCAGTGTAGGCCGAAAAAAAAAAAAAATCACAATAAGCATATATTGATTGGTTTGTGCAAAAGTTAGTGTCTACAAAATAGGGGATAGATTTATGGCAATTCTTATTATGTTTTTATTTTTTTATTTTATTGGGACGGCGATTTTTATTGGGACGGCGATATTATGGCCGGCACATCGGACACTTTTGACTTATTTTTGAAGCCATTGACAATTATACAGTGATCAGTGCTATAAGAAATGCACTGATTACTGTGTAAATGTCCCTGGCAGGGAAGGGGTTAACACTAGGGGTTATCAAAGGGTTAACTGTTCACTATGTGTGTTTCTAACTGTGGGGATGGGGGGGGGCTGTCTGAGGAGGGAGAGGTCGGTGTTCATAGTATGAACATACAATCTGTCTCTACTCCCCTGAAATAACCAGGATCTATGTGTTTACACACACAGATCCCGGTTCTCGCTCTGTCACCAGCGATCGTAGAAGTCCGGCGGTCATCGCGCCCACCGGGCACTCTCATCAGCTCTCAGGTCGGTGCGCCCGCACCCCTAGTGGCCAAAAGGTGAAGTGATGCAAGGTAACGCCGTTTCGCCCAGCTGTGCCATTCTGCCGCAGTAAAACTGTGGCAGCTGGTCGGCAAGCGGTTAAGCAACAAGTTTGCAAGCGTGTATACTATTCTGCACCTGCCCAACTTCACTTGGCTCCATACTAGTTTTGCAGGATTAGCCAAGCACATATGCATTCCATGCAGCCTTTTTTCTGCTTAAAAGGAAGCTCCTGCAGACCAAATGCACATTATTCTGGACTTACAACACCTTACAGTGCACTGATACCCGTATAGGGGTGTATCGACTTAGTTGTACAGGCCCCCCGGATTAAGCAGTAAGTATGCAGTATATAATCATGACTTGGCTGGCCACATATTTCTCCCATAGTAAAAATTCACATTTCATTAGTATCCATGGGCTGCTCTTATGTCTCAAGAGGCCCTGCTGAACCTGCTGTCCACATGGTAAACATGGCCGCCCCTCCACTTCCTGTCTATATAGAAATAGGCCATACTGAGCGAGCCTACTCCTTCAAGTAGCTGGAGAAGAAACAGCAGTCCACCTTCCTAAGAAGTACACAGAGCATGATTAAACAGCACACTGCCTCCAGTAGCCACTGAGAGAAGACCAGACAGTCAGATCTCTCTCTTTTAAAAAGAAAAACTACAAAAATGCAGACTTACTATTCCTGCTGCAGGACTATGAACATAGCAGGAGTCCAACCTTCCCCCATCATGGCGGGCTTTGTCATAAAAGACCTTCAGGGACCGAGTCTCCCTTAATTTAGGGTCCACTCACCTGTAGCACCCTGCAGGAAAGCACCTTGGTCAGGACAAACACTGCACAGGGTTCCATTACGCAGGGTCCAGCGCTGTAAGGCTGCATTACAGGCAAACCTCGAGGAATCTTCTTTCCTATCCAATGAGGCTCGGGTACCATCCATTTTGGCTGACAGCTTTTTCTAAATGGATCCGATTGAAGTCCATGATTCTTAATCGAACCATCCAGACCTCCAAGTATGCTCCAAGAGCACATGTATCACATCAGTGACCACCACCTTACAGACACTGGCAAAAATTCTTAGGTACTTCTTGTATAAGAGGGGTTATATAGGGGAGGACTTCCTGTTTGATTGATCTGCCAGTGTCCATTCACCTATAGGTGGCGTATAACCCGCATAGTAATTATTATGGCTGCTCTGTGTCCCATGATGCAGGATAAAGTAAATTTACAGACCAAAATGGAGCAAAAAAAAAAAAGTAATGTTAGAGTTCACATATACTTTAACCTAGGATACTAGTTTAAATAGTTCCTTGAGTTCCCGCAGTAAACAGTGCTGTGTTCTTGCAGCAGTACGGGCAGCTTCTTGTCCTTTGCCTGTACTAAATAGTCGACCCGAATGCTTCTCCGCTATTCAGGAGAAGCCTTGTATTTCCTCTGACTGGCCAAAGTGGAAAGGCAGGAGGATGATACGATTTCCATCTCCACTTATAAGTCTTATGCTAATTGATAAAAATACAAGGCTTCTCCTGATTGGCGAAGAAATTAAGTCTCTTGGTACTACTGCTGGAACACAGCGCTGCTTAACGTATGTAGCTAATGCTGCTACAGTACTTTGCAGTGCACACAGTGGCTGCATAATTGTGCAATCAAAATAGTTCAGTTTGGGACCAAACAAACTGAAGTAAATGGAAACCTGGAATTCTATTTTACATTAGCCAAATGTCAATAACAGAGTGGAAACATACGCACATAGCGGGGTGACTGCAGAAAAAAAGACCAAGTGGTCTATTGAGTCTGCCCCCACTTTTTTTGTTTTATTTTTGGTTTAACTTTTTTGTCAGCATATAGATCTACATAGTGTTAAGCTTGTTTAAAAAACGGTTACTGTTGACTGACTCATTATATTGGCTGAAAGTCTTTCTTTTTCATACATCATGGGACACAGAGTCAGGCTAATATTCATTAATTGCTGGGTTATACTTCATCTCCAGGTGAATGGACACTGGTAGACCAAAGGTCTTTAGACAGGAAGTGAGCCCCTATATAACCCCTCCCTTACAGGAAGTACTTTATTTTTTTACATGCATGGTGGATGGCACGGTTTGAGCTCTCTGAGCTCCAGGTCTCTAGTCCCACAAACGGTTCTTAAATGAATCAAGGGTTTGACCGATCGGATCCATTTGACACAGGCTTTATATGCTTAGATAAATGGTACCCGAGCCTCACAAATGAAGACACAAGATCCTGGCTTTGCCTGTAATGCGGCCTCCGGGAACTGGACACTGAGAAGTGGAATCCTGGAAACCACACCACTAAGGCATTCCTGCAGGGTGCTGTACAGGTCCAAGGGAGTGGACCCTAAACATGAAAAGGGTACCCAGTCCTCGAAGGTCCTCAAGTGACAGGAAACCATCGTGATGGGTAAAGTTTGGGCTCTTAGTTTCTAAGCTGCCCTGCGCCTGAAATAAAGTGAAACCCCTTTATTATTGTGGGGTGCCCCAGTGATTGTAACAATCAGTCAAGCTAGCTAGAGTCTGGACACCTGTGTGCGGTGACCATATGGGGGTGTTTTGGGATAGCTGTGGGTGTTTGCAAAGTGTACCTTTTTTGCTTGTGTCTGGCTGTTTTTTACCTGTATGATGACGCATGACGGTGCTCCATTTCACCTTGGTTCACTATGGCGCACGTGCATTCGCAAGAGTGCCGCTGTGCTCAGCAGTTTGTTTGGCAGCCATGGTGCATGTGCGTTCGCAAGAGTGCCGCTGTGCTTAGCAGTTTGGAGGCCATGGCGAACGTGCATTTGCAAAAGCACCGCTGCACTTAGCAGTTTGTTTGGCAACCATGGCGCACGTGCATTCGCAAAAGCACAGAACGTTCCGGCGCACAGCCAGCTTATTTAAGCTGTATATGCAAAGCATGCAGTCCTTCCAGAAGGCAGCCGTGGGACACAGAGCAGAGGTTTTCCCTTTTAATATCCCATGGATGAAAAGTTGGTTAAAAAAGGGAGCATGCCAGCTGTAGATGCAGCAGTCTCTTCCTTAAACAAGGACTTGTCCGGTAGATAATGCACAGGGCTTGAAAGACCCTGTTGACAAGAAATTGGAGTCATTAAAGACTTCCTTTTCTTTGGCCAGTTCAGCTATTCAGCCAGCTGTTGCAGCAATTGGTATCTGCCAGTCTGTAAAGGATCAGGTCAAACGGCCTGATAGGCCTAACCAGGAGGATGATCTGCCTAAAAAAAGACCTATCCCTCGAGCGCTGTGTTTTGCTGTTGACGCCTTAAAAGGATTCAATACAGCAGGTTTCTCGTTTGGCTCTCTTGTCTGTACATATGCTCAGACGTTTGTGGCTTAAGAACTGGTAAGCCGAGCTTCCTTGTGAAAAGTTATTGGCAGGTTTCCATTTTCAGGGGGAACGTTTATTTGGTGATCATTTGGACAAATATATAAGAGATTTCCAGAAGGAAGAGTTCTCTACTTCCTGCGAAGAAAAGCACCAGACCTCCCTCGTTGTAGAACTTCAGGGACTGCTTCCTCATATGTCTCAGCGCCAAGGCAGTTCCGTCACCAACAGGGCGCTAGGGCCAGGGGCAAGCCGTAAAGCCAAAGACAGAAAAAGCCCTGGGTCCAAAATCCTAAACCCAGCACCAAGCCCTCCTTTTAAGGGGACGCCCCCACTCCATCGGGTAGGGGGAAGGCTGCTGCACTTTGCGGGCATTTGGAGAACTTTAATTTTTAGGACGAGTGAGTCACCTCAATTATATCCCGTGATTACAAGCTGGAGTTGCAGGGGGTTCCACCTCAGAGGTTTTAAACATCCAGCGTTTCCTCGGATCCTCTAAAAAGACTTTAATTGCTTCAGGCACTTCATCATTTAGTGCATCAAGGAGTGATTGTACAGGTTCCTGTATCCGAAAGAGTGAACCTGTTTTACGGTTTAAAAACCAAATGGGGTCACAAGGCCGATTTTTGGACCTAAGATCCCTAAACCAGTATCTACTAATCCAGTCCTTTTTTCGGATGGAGTCTGTCCGCTCAGTTATATAAAACAGTTAACAGAACCGCGCTAGAAAGAAATTATAATAAATAAAATTCCCATCGACCAAATTATCTCAAATAATGTGTTAAAATCAAAACAACATATTATATTCCAAACCCAAATGTCAACACAACATGATTGTGATTAATTAAATAATTAATGGATAATGTGACTGTATTAAAAAACTTTAAGGCAGATAAATTGTAAAGGGTGATAAAAAAGAGTAAGTCCGTGACTGATAGTGATTTCAAATGAAAACAGTCCTTATTGTAGATAATTCCACCAGTAGTGATTGAAGCCTTAATGGACAAAAAACACCTCGTGAGAAGGATCCACCACCTATAAAGATGTACGCTTACCAGAGGTAAGCTTAATTAAAGCTTATGTACAAAATCTACTCTGCGGGGACACCACCATCGGTCTCAGCATGGAGGGAGGATCACCCGGAACTCTCCGTCATAGAGGCCAAAACTCAGCAAAGGGAACCCAGGGAAATGAGACACATCCTCCATAGTGTGAATCCGCATAAACAGTTTAATAAGCAAAAGTAAAAGTAGCACACTTACATAGAAGCGTCAAATAAACAGCATGTATCGTATAACAGCCGGCCGGCCTGCATGCACCCGTTCACAGTGAGAAAGAAACGATGACGTCAGCGCGTCTGCCTTCCGACGTACGCTTCGTCCTATTGGACGTTGTCATAGGAACGTTCCTATGACAACGTCCAATAGGATGAAACGTACGTCGGAAGGCAGACGCGCTGACGTCATCGTTTCTTTCTCACTGTGAACGGGTGCATGCAGGCCGGCCGGCTGTTATACGATACATGCTGTTTATTTGATGCTTCTATGTAAGTGTGCTACTTTTACTTTTGCTTATTAAACTGTTTATGCAGGTTCACACTATGGAGGTGGTGTCTTTCATTTCCCAGGGTTCCCTTTGCTGAGTTTTGGCCTCTATGACGGAGAGTTCCGGGTGATCCTCCCTCCATGCTGAGACCGATGGTGGTGTCCCCGCAGAGTAGATTTTGTACATAAGCTTTAATTAAGCTTACCTCTGGTAAGCGTACATTTTTATAGGTGGTGGATCCTTCTCATGAGGTGTTTTTTGTCCATTAAGGCTTCAATCACTACTGGTGGAATTATCTACAATAAGGACTGTTTTCATTTGAAATCACTATCAGTCACGGACTTATTCTTTTTTTTTTATCACCTTTTACAATTTATCTGCCTTAAAGTTTTTTTAATACAGTCACATTATCCATTAATTATTTAATTAATCACAATCATGTTGTGTTGACATTTGGGTTTGGAATATAATATGTTGTTTTGATTTTAACACATTATTTGAGATAATTTGGTCGATGGGAATTTTATTTATTATAATTTCTTTCTAGCGCGGTTCTGTTAACTGTTTTATATATTTGATTCTTGTACCTATGAATTAGAACTGCAGCTTGGGGGTGTAGGGAAGCACAGTAATTTTTTATTCTGTCCGCTCAGTTGTAGCCTCGCTCCAGATGGAAGACTTTTTAGCCTCCATCGATATAAAAGATGCGTATTTACATGTACCTATCTTTCAGCCTCATCAGAGGTTCTTGTGATTTGCAGTAGAGGAAGGTCATTTTCTGTTTGTGGCTCTACCCTTTGGACTTGCTACAGCTCCCCGGGTGTTCACAAAGGTCCTAGCACCAATACTAGGTCTTTTAAAGGCCCAAGGGATCCTGGTGCTTGGGTTTCTGGACGACCTCCTGCTCAGAGATCACTCAATACAGGCTCTAGAACAGAGCATAACATGCACAGTGCGGTATTTGAAAAGCTTAGGCTGGATCAGAAATACTGAAAAGTCAGCTTTGAAACCAGCTCAAGGTCTAAAGTATTTAGGTCTGATCCTAGATACGGTCCAAGCAAGAGTATTCTTGCCACCCGCAAGGATCTGTGCCCTGAAGAATCAGGTGCGTCTTCCAGGAAGGATGGTATCCTCCTTCGAGGCGGTGCCCTATGCCCAGTTCTATTTTAGGCCTCTACAACAAGACATCTTGTTGGAACAGGAGAGGACAAGCCCTGGATTATCCAATGTTCATTTCTCCTCGGGCTCGCTTAAGCCTAAACTGGTGGTTCCAGGATCAGAACCTGTGAAAGGGAAGAGCCTTCCTCCCGGTAACTTGGAGAGTACTGACTACAGATGCCAGTCTCTCAGGCTGGGGAGCGACCCTAGAGGGCTCACAGCTCAAGGGAAATGGTCAAGGACAGAACAGATCCTGCCCATCAACATCTTGGAATTACGAGCAGTACGATTGACCCTACAGTCATGAACGGTGGTGCTTCAGGACTTCCCTATCAGGGTTAAGTCCAACAATGCCACTGCAGTGGCCTATAAAAACCACCAAGGTGGTACCAGGAGTCGTTCAGCTCTGAAGGAGGTGAACCACATACTAGCCAGGGCAGAGGGACATGTGCCGATTCTATCGGCAGTCCATATCCCGGGAGTAGAGAACTGGAAGGCAGATTATCCCAGCCGCCAGCAGATCTGCCCGGGCGAATGGTCCCTACACCCAGGGGTATTCCAGAAAATTTGCCAATGTTGGGGATGGGCAGAGGTTGACCTACTGGCATCCAGGTTCAACAAGCTACAGCAGTTTTTGTCCTGAACAAGAGATCCTCTGGCAATCAGAGCAGATGCTCTGGTAGTTCCAGGGAGCCAGTACTCCCTGGTTTAGGCTTTCCCCCGATCCCTCTCCTTCCACATTTTTTTTGCACGGGATTCAGAGAGAAGGGGGTTCAAGTCATTCTGGTGGCACCAGCCTGGCCCAAAAGGCCCTGGTTCTTGGAGATTGTGAGACTGACAATAGACGGCCATTGACGCTTCCATGTTGCCCCGATCTACTGTCTCAAGGTCCTATATTCCACCCCAATTTACAGTCTCTAAATTTGACAGCATGGCTATTGAAGCAAGGGTGTTAAAGGACCATGGCTTCTCGGGAGCAGTGGTGTCTACCCTAGTGAATTCTAGAAAAGCTGTCACTAGGAAGATCTATCATAAGGTCTGGAAGACTTATATTGCTTGGTGTGAAGCCAAAAAATGGCATTCTTTGGAATTATGTGATTGGGAGAATTATCTCTTTTCTACAGTCAGCTGTGGAAATCAAATGTTTTTTTTTGAGTACAATCAGAAGTCAAGGTTCGGCCCTATCAGTATTCTTCCAAAGGCCTTTGGCCTCCCATTCACTGGTCCGAACCTTTATGCAGGGGGCAACTCACTTGCTTCCCCCCATTAGGTCACCTATGTGTCCTTGGGACTTGAACTTGGTGCTGTCTGTGTTACAGAAACAACCATTTGAACCTATCAAGGAAATTCCATTAGACTTGATGTCACGCAAGCTAGCCTTCCTGATGGCTATCACCTCAGCTAGAAGGGTGTCGGAGTTGGCGGCCCTTTTATGCAGGGAACCGTACTTGATCCTTCACCACGACAGGGTGCCTCGCTCGGCGGAAGAGAGACAACATTCATTGGACGTTGTCTGGGCAGTCAAAGTTTATTTGTCTAGATCTGCGTAGATCTGAGGATCAGACTACCATTGCCAATTGCCGTCAATTGATCATTCAGGCCTACGGTCTGAAACATAAAGCTCCTCCCTTTAGGGTGAGAGCTCATTCTACCAGGGGTGTAGGAACCTCCTGGGCTTTTCGCCATCGGGTATCTGTAGCTCAGATTTGCAAGGCTGGTACCTGGTCTTCAGTGCATACCTTCACACAATTTTATCAAGTGGATATTTGAGCAGCCAAATATTGGATTTCGGCCGCAGTGTACTGCGGGCTGCCGTATAAGTTCTGATGGCTATTGTTTGGCAGGTGTCTCCCTCCCCTCAAGGCTATTGCTCTGGGACGCCCCAGCAGGTAATTAATATTAGCTTGACTCTGTGTCCCATGATGTATGAAAAAGAAAATAGGATTTTTTTTCATCATACTTACCTTTAAAATCCTTTCTTTGAGTACATCATGGGACAGAGATCCCTCCCCTCTTTTTTGAGGATTCAGTGCTTGCTACAAAACTTAAGTACGTCCTGTATGGGAGGGGTTATATAGGGGGTCACTACCTGTCTAAAGACCTTTAGTTTACCAGTGTTCATTCACCTGGATAAGTATAATCCAGTAGGTAAAGAATATTAGCCTGACTCTGTGTCCCATGATGTACTCAAAGAAAATTATTTTACAGGCAAGTATGACAAAAACATCCTATTTCAAGCATCAACTACTTTCAGTAAAATAATATTTTGTAAGATTTGTTTTGAACTTCTTTTCTGATAGCTTGATGTTCTATCCCTGTGTTCTTGATCTTTTCAAAATACCCTCCTGAACCTAATTCGCCCCCATGATGTTTTTGAAGGTTTCAGTCATGTCTCCCATTTCCCTTCTTTCCTCCAGACTGTACATATTAGTGATACTAAACACACACTGTTTAATTTACATTGTCCCTTATATTTCTGTGTGTGGATAATGGACTGTAATTATTTTAATAAAGAAAAGAAAATCAAAGTACCTTTTTCCTAATTGATATACAGCTGTCACATGACCCAGATCTTTCCCAGTCTGCAGGGAAACATAAGCAGGCGGAGCTTCTAGTCCGCATCTGCTGGTCACATGTTAAAAAAAACAGCCTTTGGAATACAGAGTAAAAATAATATCAACCTGTTTTAAATTGTCATACAGTATATATTTGAAATCAAATTTTTATTATTTTTTGACAATAACATGGCGTGGGCAGAAGGCTGTGTCTTCGAATAAGAGGGAGGCGAAGCCTCCAATAATCTACATGTAATATACTGCCTCCATTGTGTTTAGCTGGTTAGTAGGCATGGAGGCAGAGGAAGGGAGTGTATATGCCCACATGTGTTAATCTATAGTCACATGGGCTGCTCAGATGTTATAGGGAGGAAATACTCAGCCTAGAAACTCACTGAAAGCTGAGTATGTACAGACTTGCCACCAGAGCTGCAAAATCCCTAGCTGAATTGGGAACATGGACAGAAGGTGAAGAGAGACTGCAGCAGGATCAACAAGATTTTTACAGAATACAGAAAACAAATCTCAGAGTGACTGAGTATGAACAGCATGCAATGCAACATTTATTGATAGTTTTTAAGAGGTGGGTTTAGTGACACTTTAAATTCCTGAAGTCTCTCTTGATATGTTTTATCCCTCAGAGCTTACACCATTTTTGCGGCTCGTCTCAGGACTCGTTCTATCCGATCAATAATATTTTTTAACCACTTAAGGACCGAGCCTCTTTTTAGATGTGGTTTTTTCAAGTTAAAAACATTTTTTTTGCTAGACAATTACTTAGAACCCCCAAACATTATACATTTTTTTTTCTAACACTCTAGAGAATAAAATGGCGGTCGTTGCAATACTTTCTGTCACACCGTATTTGTGCAGCGTTCTTACACGCGCACTTTTTTTGGAAAAAATACACTAACAGTAAAGCTAGCCCAGTTTTTTTTTTTTTTTGTGAAAGATAATGTTATGCCGAGTAAATTGATACCCAACATGTCATGCTTCAAAATTGCGCCCGCTCGTGGAATGGTGACAAACTTTTACCCTTAAAAATCTCCATAGGCGATGTTTAAAAAAATTCTACAGGTTGCATGTTTGAGTTAGAGAAGGCCTAGGGCTAGAATTATTGCTCTCGCTCTACTGATCGCGGCGATACCTCACATGTGTGGTTTGAACACCGTTTTCATATGCGGGCGCTACTCACGTATGCGTTCGCTACTGCGCGCGAGCTTGGTGGAATGGGGCGTGTTGTAAAATTTTATTTTTATTTTTACACTTTAAAAAAAAAAAAATTGTGTCACTTTTATTCCTATTAGAAGGAATGTAAAAATCCTTTGTAATAGGAAAAAAAAGCATGACAGGACCTCTTAAATATGAGATCTGGGGTCAAAAAGACCTCAGATCTCATATTTACACTAAAATGCAATAAAAAAAAAAAATTGTCATTTAAAAAAAGAATTAAAAAAAAAATGGCCCTTTTAAGAGCTATGGGCAGAAGTGAAGTTTTGACGTCACAATCTCCAGACACAATTTCCTAAATGAAGTGCAACTAAAGATCTATATAGGGGGGATCAGGACCTCCAACCTGCTGGTGAACCCTCTAATGGTGTGTCCTAGAATTCTTTTTGCTTTTCCCACACTTGGCCACATTGTTTGCTCATTTTGCAATCATCGGAAATAAATTCTGCCACATTTTTTCTCCTTGTAGTGTGGGCTAACACTGTACGCCCAATGATGTACTTTGTGAAAAGATTCTTTTTTCCTTAGGTGCATTATTTTACACACAAAAACATTCAAATGCAGTTTTCACTGCTTTGACCAATCTTTCAACAATGCCAAATCATGTCTTATGGTACAGGCACTTCCTAGGTTATTAACTCTATTAAACAGCACACCTTTGTGTCATCAGCAAAAAGACATACCTTACCCACCAAACCTTTAGTTATATCACATACATGTAGATTAAATGGAATAAGATCTAGTACAGCGCCTTGGATTACACCACTAGTGACTGGTCTCTGTTCTAAATAAACTCCATTTGCAACCACACTTTGGTATCTATCCTTTAGCCAACTTCATATTCACTGTATCCCCAAGGGTTAAGTCCTAGCTTGTACAACTCTTTTTAGGCCTCTTTCACACGGATGATCCGTATGTCCGTTTTTCATCCATCCGTTTTCGGATGAAAAACGGACATACAGTCATCCCTATGGAGCGTCGGATGTCAGCGGTGACATGTCCGCTGACATCCGACCCGCTCCGATCCGAAAAGTGTAACGGAGGAAAAACCTACTTTTTCCTCCGTTTTCGGATCGGATCGGATGACGACGGACACTACGGACCGTCATCATCCGATCCCCCCATAGGGGAGAGCGGCGCTCTGACAGGTCCGTCGCTGCACAGTGTGCAGCGATGCACCTGTCATCTTCCTGCTCAGCGGGGATCGGCGGAGCTATCCCCGCTGAGCAAGCGGATGTTCACGGGGCGGATCATGACTGATCTGCCCCGTGTGAAAGAGGCCTTATTAGATCTTTACGTGGAACTTTTTGTTTAACTGCTTTGCTGAAATCAATATATCCGCAGCACTACCCTGATCCAAAACATTAGTGATATAATAAAAAAACAATATGATTAGTTTGACATATCATGCCCTTAGTAAAGTCCAGCTGCTTTGGGTCAAGCAAGTTGTACTTTAAGTGACTTGTTTATAAGAGCCATTCCATTAACTTAACTACAACAGATGTTAAACTCACTGGCCTGCAATTGCCAGCTTTTTCTTTGCTACCCTTTATGTGGATAGGTACAGTATTAGTTGTCCCCAGTCATGGGGAACATCTCCTGTTAGATTGAATAAAAAGATCAGTTGGTGGTCCAACAACTATACCTTAAAGCTCTCTTAGAACTCTGGGATGAATGCCACAAGGGCCAATTGCTTTATTAAAGTGTAACTTTAGTCAGAAAATGAAGTCCTGCTAGATCACTTCAGGCTGCCCCTTTTGCAGGTATAGCTATGTAAAACATTAAAAATGAAGTTCCTATACTGTTTAAAATTCATTAATACACTGTCTGACCCTGCTCTGCACATGCTCAGTTTCACTCCATTTTTAGGCACTGCCGAGTTTGTAGAGGCCAATCTGCTGACAGCCTTAAAGCGGAATTGACCTCTTTACAGCCAAGGAAGCTGCTTCTGTTTGAACTGCAACTGCCATAGTGCTGCACATTTGATCAGTTATGACACCAACCTCTTGATGGTTTGACAGTTTGGTTGAGGACACACGCAAATATGTCAGTTAGCAATCCCAGCATTCCAGGAATGTAACTTTTTTTTTAAACTCTTAAAACAATGGGTTTAGTTCCCCTTTATGATTTACTTCTATTCAAGGGCTCTGGCCTTCAGCAAAATGGCAGCCTCCAGCAAGAGGAAACTGGAGCAATTCTGGGGGCAGTTTACAGCACACACTAATTTTCCTAGTATAATTATTAAAGTGGAATGTATGTTCCTTGCTAAAGAGCGTTATTTTTTATCAAGTTGTTATGGATAAAGTTCTGTTTTAAGCTTTTGCCAACCTCTGCTACCTCTGTCTCTAGAAATCCTGAAAATGAGCTGTCATTGCTATAACCAATAAGATCTCCCAACTAGTTATGTTTAGTCTTCTCAGAAATAAAGTACTAACAATAAGTAGTTGTTTAAATGGTTTTCTACACTCAGGTCTCCCTCGTGTTGTGCCCAGATTTCATTTTAGTGATTCCACTGTAATTTTTCCTTCCATCATTGATGTAAGTTTTTTGTGTACATGGCACAGACATTAAAAAATAGACTTAGAGACAATAGAATCCCACTTTATAAACCTTTGTGTTCAGCCTGATCACCTTGAAGACAATGAAGATTGTTTTATCAGATAATTACTTTTGACTGTGATGGAATCATTTGGTACATTGAAAAACATGCAGGTATGCAAAGACCTTTCTAAATTAAGTAATATTTAGTGCACATAAACGCATTCTTACAGCAAACCCAGGTTTGTGTCAGTAAAATTACTTCCTTTGTGAGTCTGTTAACTGATTATTTCCTTTAAAGTAGAATCAACATCTTCACTTACAGGTTTCTCTTAAGCCGCCTGCAGACGCCCACAAATACCTGTTGAGCCTGCCATTGAAATGCAGGCAATGCAGCTTACCGTGGTCATGTGGCAACCATTCTGCACTGCTCCTGAACTCAGAGCAGTGCTGCCACTCATATAGACCGTTTTCACTACAGTAGGGTGAAAAAAGTTGTGAGGATGTTGGTTATCAGCATTGTCACTGCTGGTTGATAAGCCTGTAACTTGTCAATCAACACCTGGCCACACCTACTCCCACACATTGCTTTCTGGATTGGCAGTACTGCCTCTGTTGCTGGAACCCACCCACTGTTGGAGGCAGTGTCTAGGAAAGAGCAGCATGTCAAGCACAGATATTGGAGGATTTTGGCTCAGTCTTGGAGGCTCATGCATCTAGTAACTGGATTTGTTACTTGTTTAGACTGTCATACATAAGCCTTTAGTTGTACTTTGACCACTAAGGGTCCCCACTGTCATTTTAAAAAACGCAGAGGGGTAGCACTTATTGGTCTTAACGCTGTTTGGAAATAACACCAGGAATCAGAAAGTCCCAGCAGAGGTACAGGCTGGCACTGCTGGCTGTCTGTGGCAGCTAGCATGCAGCACTTAGTCCAGGAGCTGAAAAAGCTCCTTGGCTTCTAAGGCCTCATGCACACAGGATGTTAAAATAACGTTATGAAAACGCCAGTATCTTTGCAGTGATTTTTTTTCAACGTTTTTGCAATAGCGTTTTTTAGCGTTTTTTCGCGTTAGCATTTTTTTTTTTTTCAAATTTTTTTTTTTTTCAATGGTTCAAAAATATTAAATGTTGGTAAATGATGTTTTTGAGCGTTTATCAGCGTTAGAGCATTTTTACAGCTGAAAAACGTCTCTCAGAACCCACTGATCCTGGGTTTTTTTTACAGCTTAAAAACGCCTATGCCATTTGCAGTTTAAAAACGCCTAGGTGGGCATGAAGCCATAGACTAACATAGACAGGCCTTTTTAAGCTGCAAAAAACGCTCAAAAAAGCGGCTGTAAAAACGTCCGCATGCATGAGGCCTAATGCTTCTAAAGACCACTTCATAGGAAGGTACTGTAGAATTGAATGTAGATGCTATGCTTTCACAAGGTGTCATGAGGGCAGAAATGTTGCAGATCTGTCCAGGCTCTCCCTACAGCAATAATTGCGGCCAGCAAAAGATCTCTTTGAGTAAAGATCTGCTGCTGTACATCTGCATGGGGGAGGGGAGTCTAGAACTGGACTGATAAGATCCATACGCCCCCAAACATAAATTGATAAAGTGTAAATAGTAGAAAAATGTTTCCTCCTAATATGAAATCCCTGGGTCACAGCAATGATGTCACTAGATGACCTTTTTCACTGCACAAACAACAAATACTCACTTAACCACTTCCTGACCAGGCCCTTCTAGACCAGGCAATTTTCAGCACTTTCACACTTTGGGTACGTTCATGCAACACTGTACCCAAATTAAATTTTTATCAATTTTTTCACACAAATAGAGCTTTCTTTTGGTGGTATTTAATCACCACTGGGTTTTAATTTTTTTGCTAAACAAAAAAAGACTGAAAATTTTCAAAAAAACCAAAACGTTTTTCACTTTTTGTTATAAAATTTTGCAAACCGATCATTTTTCTTCTTCACTGATGGGCACTGGTGGGCACTGATGAGGCAGGACTGGTGGGCACTGATAGGTGGCACGGAGAAAAGGCACTGATAGGCGGCATTGATGGGCACTTATAGGTGGCATTGATGGGCACTGATGGAAAAAGGGGGATTAAGGGGAGCGCTGAATAGTTGTAAAAATGTATGTGTATAAAGGATAAATATTATAATATAAATCCACCCAGTGTTGACCACAAATGATAAATTCTAGTCTATAATAAACAGCCTACCTATGTGAATCAAACATAAATGAATAAGATTATTGGAACTGAAACCAATAAAAATAGTGTTCAGTAATAATTGTGCAACCATAACACAGATACTAATAATAACTCAAAAATGAAAAATAAATCAAATATACAATGTATAGTAAGGAGTCCATCAAAAGTGAAAAAAATATTTGAGATGAAATCCTGGTATGATCTTGATATCAAAACGTAAACAGCAAAATCCCTTCACCATCACTGAAAAACACCAATGTGCTCATGGAAATGGGTGTCAGCTTACCAGATGGAGTTGACCAATTTAATGAAAAAAAGGTCAAATAGGCTTTAGCAAGATAACGCATCCTGAAGACGTGTTTAACGAAACGTACGTCGAGGCGGTACTTGGTCACGCAATTACATCACATCCGGCCTCCATGGTTCGTCTGTCTGGTGTGGGTGGAACGCACGCTGCTGCCGCGATCAGCTGGGAACTTTTCTGCAGAGCAGTTTACCCACCAAAGATACGCTTTCCAGCCTCAGTGCCCGGCGATGGCACCTTGTATGTGAGTAGCCTTTTGGCTATGTTTGTTTTTATCAGTTTTTAAATAAATGGTGTTACACTATGTTCGGTTCCTCTCCATCTGTTTTATATCCCATGCGTGAGACCCTGTGATGTGAGGATAAGAGTCTGGTCCATCTTTCTCCATTGCAGCAAGCATTATCTTGCTAAAGCCTATTTGACCTTTTTTCATTAAATTGTTCAACTCCATCTGGTAAGCTGACACCCATTTCCATGAGCACATTGGTGTTTTTCAGTGATGGTGAAGGGATTTTGCTGTTCACGCTTTGATATCAAGATCATACCAGGATTTCATCTCCAATATTTTTTCACTTTTGATGGACTCTTTACTATACATTGTATATTTGATTTATTTTTCATTTTTGAGTTATTATTAGTATCTGTGTTATGGTTGCACAATTATTACTGAACACTATTTTTATTGGTTTCAGTTCCAATAATCTTATTCATTTATGTTTGATTCACATAGGTAGGCTGGTTATTATAGACTAGAATTTATCATTTGTGGTCAACACTGGGTGGATTTATATTATAATATTTATCCTTTATACACATACATTTTTACAACTATTCAGCGCTCCCCTTAATCCCTCTTTTTCCACTTATGCATTGATGATTTTATTCATCTTGTTAGGGTGTAGCTGCTCTGATTTATCCTAATTTTTTTTATAACTGTTTGGCGCGGAATTGTTCACTATTAATTCATTGATGGGCACTGATTAGCAGTACTGTTGGGCACTGATAGGTGGCACTGCTTAGCGGCACTGGTGATCTCTAAGGGGACCGATGTCTCTCTAGCAGAAGACGGTTAGCGGCTTTCTTCTTTTCTTCATGCTGACAGCGTAAAGGAAAAAAAAAAAGCCGGATGCCGGCTTCTGTTTACTTCCATGATCAGCTGTCATTGGCTGACAGCTGATCACGTGGTAAAGGGCCCGCTGTGATTGGTCCTTTTTCCTGCTTTGTGATCAGCCACGTCCTAAGGACTCAGCGATCAGAGCATGCCCAAAAACTGGAGGATGTCCATGTACGCCTTCTCGCCATTTTAAGCTTACGCTGTAGCCGTCTTTCGGCTATAGTGCGGGCCCAAAGTGGTTAAGTGAAGGCGATGTAATTTAAATTTGTACCCTCATCTACCAACTTAATCATATCTAAATGTTGCATTAACAATTTATGCAAACCATTCCCCCCCCCCCCCCCCCCGCATGTGTTGCAGTATAGCATCAAAAGGGAAATAAAACTCTCCTAAAGTAAAATGTTTATTTTAAGCTTTACCATTCTGCTATGTTACACTAATGATGCTCTAATGTGATATCAATTTAATCAGCAGACTATTGATTCTGTTTTGCAGTAAATATTATGGGGGTGTGCAAATTGCATAAATGCTGCTTTAGAAAAAATTGCAGTAAAAAGCATTTAAAAAAAAAATACTATTCTGAATAAAAGCCAAGGGAATAAAGATAGATGTATGCAAATTTACAACCGAATTAAAGCTCTGTCTGTCCTGAGAAAAAAAAAATGTATAATACCTTGCATTTCAAAAAAAAAAACTTAAAGAAAAAAAAAGTGGGAGTTGAGGGGATATAGGGAGAAAAGGTCTTGGCGACTCAAGTGGTTAATTGAGTTTAAGCTGGTAAAAATTACTAGTTAGGACAAGCTTTTTGCAGTAATTTTACTTGTAGCTAGTGAATGCACATTGGCCCCGTCTTGGTAAATAACTCCAGGTCCGCCAAATTCCATTAATATACTTAGGAGCAGTAATTTTCCTGTTACAAGATGTGGTTAAAAATGTAGATGTCTCCAAATGAGGCTAAAACACTATCAAATTCAAATGGCTTTTCAATGTACCTTTTACCCTTATATGCTTGTTTGTAACTACAGTATATGTTATGGTAAATTATATATTTATTATGATATGAATAGTATGAAATGTTGACTGCCTACTAGGACTGTGAACCCATTATACTGACTTAATGCAATGTATCCGTTGTCCAGAAGATGGCTCTGCCTTGCCTGTTTAGAAAGCAGAAAGCTGTAAGAGGTTGACTTTAAAAGTCAATGGAACTATTCGTATATTAACAGCGATGAGCTTGGTATGAGGTACATACCACATATTAACAGATATATTAAACACTGTTGACTTAATGTCCAATTCAGTCATCACAATGGTGTCCCATAACCATGCATATGAAATGTGTCAACCTGCATATACAGTAGATGGAAAATGGAAAATTTCAAAGATAAAATCTGAACATTCAAATGCTGGTCAGATTAGGGGCGATCATCTGTAAGTGTTGACCCCCTTGACTTGTAATTAAAAATAGATTTAATTGGCAACATACACATATATCACTGATCTATCCACATCATATTTTAAATGATATACAATTTTTAAAAAAAGTCTTTAATTTATGTGTATACACCCTGTTTGCTGTGGAGCTCCCAAATAATCCCTGGTGCAACAAACTACTAAAAAAGGTCACCTAATCGGAGGATTAGCATTTGCTTGTGTGTAATTAAGGCGTTAAATGATCCCAGGATAGATGCAATTTATTTTAAAGGCCCCAGAGTTTTCTAGAGCACATATCTTTCTAAGCAGCATTAGGAAGACCAAAGAGATGTCAATATACTGCAAGTGGTGGTCAATGTTCTTGTGAATTGCCAGTCAAGGTTGTGTTATACAAAAAGCACTTTAAATCTTAAAGTGAGCGCTTAATAAAATCCCTTTTTAAAAATAAACTGTGTCACAGCAGCTGTTCTACTTTGGGAAGGCTGTCCACCAAAACTCAGAAATCAGACAAGACGGGCATTTGTTGGAGAAACAACCAAGCGGTCAATTGTGGAGCTTCCGCAAAGCTATGGGGGGGATTGACTAGGAAATAAGACATTGCCGCAGTGGAGGACTCTGAAACCCAGCTAAGTCACAAAAATAGATTTGTGATCAGAGCTTGTTCCAACTTTCATTTTTATAGTCTCCTCCTGCAGCAGTGCAAGGACTATGACTATGCAGTCTAATAGGCACCAGAGTAAGCATTAGCGCTCTCAGTAACAGAACTGGTCTGGCATGTCATCCTCTTCCTTTACAGTACAGGCCTGTGCGTGATAAGTGGTGTGATAATTATACCATTGTAGAGCTGTGTGGTAGGAGAGCAAGCAGCAGTATTTTCAGTAAGAAAATTAGTATTTTTTTTTTTATCTCAAAGGTTCTACTTGTCCCCTTATTGGCTGGTGCCAGGTGGTGGCCGTGGTCTAATGTGGTCCATTTTTAAGGGGGAGCCAGGGTGGATAAAACTCAAGGATTTTTTTTAAATATATATATTTTAATTAAATGCTTTTGGAGTAAAAATCTTTCTAAAGATAGTTTTCTATTTAAGATACATTAATAATAATAATTTCATTTTCTTTAACATGAAAGCTTAGTTATGTAGCATGAGGCTGTATATTCTGCAATATTTACATTTTTGGTAAACTCATTCAATGAATCCAAGCTCTGCAGGCTGAGTTGGCATGCACTGCATTGATGCATTCTTACAATTTCACAGTAACTATGAGATAAAACAAAGTTCAGGAATATTCCTTTATCCCATTGTTTTGCAAATCTATGTGTTCTACAAAATGTATGATTGAATCGGTTCTGATACCACTGTTTTACTAACCTGACAGCTTATTATTTTAAATGGGGAAACCTTCATTTTGTTTGCAAATATTAAAGATTCTAACTACCAGCAAGAATGAATCCTTACATTTAAAGAGCCTCTGTCATTTCAGATTCATCATGACAGTACCTGTTAGCGGGCACCCACTCACCTGCTGCCGCCACGTCCCTCACCTTGTGTCACTGCCGCATCACCAGCAGTCCCATTAAAGTGAATCACTGTCGGTGAGTCAACAGCGGGTCAGAGGAAGAGCCGCTGCGGGACAGAGATGACAGTTGCTCTTTAACCACTTGCCGACCGCCTCACGCCGATGTATGTCGGCAGAATGGCACGGGCAGGCAGAATCACGTACCTGTACGTGATCTGCCTCCCGCGGGCCGGGGGTCGATCGGACCCCCCCGGTGCCCGAGGCGGTCGGCTTGCGTCTGGGAGCGATGAGAGGCGAGGGGGAGACCATCCATTCGTGGCCCCACCCCAATCAGGTTTTTCCTATGCTGCTTTATGCTAAACAGCAGCAAAGGAAATAATGTCATCTCTCCTCGGCTCGGTATTTTCCGTTCCAGCGCCGAGGAGAGAAGACTTCACTGTGAGTGCACAACACTACACACACACAGTAGAACATGCCAGGCACACAATACACCCCCGATCCCCCCCCCCCCCATCACCCCCCAATCACCCCCCCCCCCCGTCACACTGACACCAAGCAGTTTTTTGTTTTTTTTTCTGATTACTGCATTGGTGTCAGTTTGTGACAGTGTGGTAGGGCAGTTAGTGTTAGCCCCCTTTAGGTCTAGGATACCCCCCTAACCCCCCCTAATAAAGTTTTAACCCCTTGACCCCCGTCGCCAGTGTCACTAAGCGATCATTTTTCTGATCGCTGTATTAGTGTCACTGGTGACGCTAGTTAGTGAGGTAAATATTTAGGTTCGCCGTCAGCGTTTTATAGCGACAGGGACCCCCATATACTATCTAATAAATGTTTTAACCCCTTGATTGCCCCCTAGTTAACCCTTTCACCAGTGATCACCGTATAACCGTTACGGGTGATGCTGGTTAATTCGTTTATTTTCTATAGTGTCAGGGCACCCGCCGTTTATTACCTAATAAAGGTTTAGCCCCCTGATCGCCCGGCGGTGATATGCGTCGCCCCAGGCAGCGTCAGATTAGTGCCAGTACCGCTAACGCCCACACACGCAGCATACGCCTCCCTTAGTGGTATAGTATCTGAACGGATCAATATCTGATCCGATCAGATCTATACTAGCGTCCCCAGCAGTTTAGGTTTCCCAAAAACGCAGTGTTAGCGGGATCAGCCCAGATACCTGCTAGCACCTGCGTTTTTTCCCTCTGCCCGGCCCAGTCCAGCCCACCCAAGTGCAGTATCGATCGATCACTGACACTTACAAAACACTAAACGCATAACTGCAGCGTTCCCAAAGTCAGGCATGATCCCTGCGATCGCTAACAGTTTTTTTTGGTAGCGTTTTGGTGAACTGGCAAGCACCAGTGGCCTAGTACACCCCGGTCGTAGTCAAACCAGCACTGCAGTAATACTTGGTGACGTGGCGAGTTCCATAAATGCAGTTCAAGCTGGCGAGGTTGCAAGCACAAGTAGTGTCCCGCTGCCACCAAGAAGATGAACACAGGCCCGTCGTGCCCATCCTGCTGCATTCGCCAATCCTAATTGGGAACCCACCACTTCTGCAGCACCCGTACTTCCCCCATTCACATCCCCAACCAAATGCAGTCGGCTGCATGAGAGGCATTTTTATGTCCTCCCGAGTACCCCTACCCAACGAACCCCCCCAAAAAAGATGTGTCTGCAAGCGCGAATATAGGCGTGACACCCGCTATTATTGTCCCTCCTGTCCTGACAATCCTGGTCTTTGCATTGGTGAATGTTTTGAACGCTACCATTCACTAGTTGAGTATTAGCATAGGGTACAGCATTGCACAGACTAGGCACACTTTCACAGGGTCTCCCAAGATGCCATCGCATTTTGAGAGACCCGAACCTGGAACCGGTTACAGTTATAAAAGTTACAGTTACAAAAAAAAGTGTAAAAAAAAAAAAAAAAAAAAAAACACAAAAAAATATATACAATAAAAAAAAATAGGTGTTGTTTCATTGTTCTCTCTCTCTCTCTCTATTCTCTCTCTATTGTTCTGCTCTTTTTTTACTGTATTCTATTCTGCAATGTTTTATTGTTATTATGTTTTATCATGTTTGCTTTTCAGGTATGCAATTTTTTATACTTTACCGTTTACTGTGCTTTATTGTTAACCATTTTTTTGGCTTCAGGTAAGCAATTCACGACTTTGGGTGGTTATACCAGAATGATGACTGCAGGTTTAGGTATCATCTTGGTATCATTCTTTTTAGCCAGCGGTCGGCTTTCATGTAAAAGCAATCCAACGGCTAATTAGCCTCTATACTGCTTTTACAAGCAGTGGGAGGGAATCCCCCCCCACCATCTTCCGTGTTTTTCTCTGGCTCTCCTGTCTCAACAGGGAACCTGAGAATGCAGTCGGTGATTCAGCCAGCTGACCATAGAGCTGATCAGAGACCAGAGTGGCTCCAAACATGTCTATGGCCTAAGAAACCGGAAGCTACGAGCATTTCATGACTTAAGATTTCGCCGGATGTAAACAGCGCCATTGGGAAATTGGGAAAGCATTTTATCACACCGATCTTGGTGTGGTCAGATGCTTTGAGGGCAGAGGAGAGATCTAGGGTCTAATAGACCCCAATTTTTTCAAAAAAGAGTACCTGTCACCACCTATTGCTATGATAGGGGATATTTACATTCCCTGAGATAACAATAAAAATGATTAAAAAAAATAAATGAAAGGAACAGTTTAAAAATAAGATAAAAAAGCAAAAAGGCGCGCTAAGGCGAATGCAAGCATCGGTCTGGCATCAAATGTAAACAGCAATTGCACCATGCATGTGAGGTATCACCACAAAGGTCAGATCGAGGGCAGTAATTCACTGCCTTTCACAGTTTCGGAGGCCATGGAGTACCCAGGTGGCACAAATCCCCCCCAAATTACCCTATTTTGGAAAGTAGACACAAAGTTGTCACTAAATGATATATTGCTCAAACATGCCATGGGAATATGTGAAATTACACCCCAAAATACATTCTGTTGCTTCTCCTGAGTATGAATTTGAAAGCTGAAAAACTTACAGCTCTAAAACATTGCCTCTTGCAATAGCTCAAAAATGGAAAAAATGAATCTAAAAATTATAAAGGGTCAAAAAAATAGAAAAGTTCCTAAAACTTTGTAGTATGAGAGTGTATAACTGAGTAGAGCAGGGGTCTAAAAGTTCCATTTCCTAGGATTATGGTTTCCCTTTTCAGTTCAGGAAAAGGGCCATTGTTATCTCCCAGTTGGAGATTAACTCTGTATATTCGGCCTGCCCATACATGGTTTGAAGCTTGGCCGGTTCTAACCATGTATGGCCATCCTTAACCACTTGCCAACCAAGCTATAGCAAAATGATGACTGCAGCGTGGTTAAGCAGTTCTTGTATATCGTCATATGATGTTCTCCTATGATCCCACCCGACGCGCTCTGTGATCGGATTAAAGAGCCAATCACAGTGGCTTTTTACCATGTGATCAGCTGTGTCCAATCACAGCTGATCACAATGTAAACGCACTTACCGGTTATCGGCATTCCTTTCTTCACGCTGCCACAGCATGAGAAGAAGAGAGAGCCAGTAACCAGCTAGTGTGAAAGGGGGCATCTGCACTGATCATCAGTGTCCTGATGATCAGTGCAGCCCCAACAGTACCTATCAGCACTCTTTAGTGCTGTCCACCAGTGCCTCCTCATCAGTACCTATCAGTTGAGCCTATCAGTGCCCATCAGTGCACGTCAGAATTGTTTTCAAAATTTAATAACATAAAAAATGTGTTTTTCCAACATTTTCTGTCTTTTTAATTGTTTAGCAAACAATAAAAAACCCTGTGGTGATTAAATACCACCAAAATAGAGCTCTGTGCGAAAAAAAACCCTATACAAATTTCATACAAAGTTCATATGGGCACAGTGCTACATGATCATGCAATTGTCATTCCAAGTGTGACGGTGCTGAAAGCTGAACATTGGCCTGGGTAGGAAGGAGGTACACCTTTAAACAAGCCCACTGAAATGAGCATCATGTGATACAGTCATGAAACAAATCCTCCCACATGTGCTGTACCTTTTTAGCTGCTGCGCTGCATGCCACAGCAATGGGTGTAATCTGATACCTGAGTGGAGGGACACCCCCCCCCCCTCTACACAGCCTCACGGGGTAAAATCCACACTGTCATCTCAGCGAGGCTGTCAATCGCCACCTGTTTGCTAAAGGGATGGTGCAGGCGGGTCCTCATAATGGATTACCTGGTATCAAATGAAATTGCCAGAAGTGACACCTGCAGATTGCAGAGGAAGGAGAGCGCATCCAGGCTGCGTGCTATGGATTTAGACAAGTACTATGTTTTGTTCATTTTACATTTCAAAGGTTTACAACCACTTTTAATCTAAAGGCGTAATATGTCAGAATTAGGACACTAAACCCGAAGACATAAAGTGCTGGTTTTCACAAAAGGCTGTTTACAAGAATCTGCAGAACTGAAGAATGGCATCCTGCTGCTATGGAAGCTAAAGACCTCATTTTGCAGCTGTTGGAATAGAGAATGTACAGTATATGGAATCTGTCATTTGAATAAGTTGATTCAAACATAAGCGTAGGAAGAGTAACGTCAACAAGTGTGTTAATACTATCCCGGACAAAATTTCCACAATGACAAAGAAATATATTGGTCTATTAGTGTTCTCAATTGAGATTCGCACAACTTGTAGCAAAGATTTATGCATTTTTCCAGGTAAATCCAGTCAAAAATGTGTTATTCTTGGTCAAAACCATTGATAACTGGAAACCCCCCCCCCCCACTTTTTTTTTTTTGGAGAAAAAAACCTGTAAATGTAGAGTGGTAATGCTTGCCTTTCTGGAGAGCAACCTTTACTCTCCAAGGTACAACGTCTGCATCTAACAGAATCTTTACATCTGACACACTTCTAGTTGTGTTGGATGTCTGGTTCCCTGCTACATCACTGCTATGACCCGATGAGGATGAAACCGCTGCACCCATGGGGGGGGGGTATGCAATCCTAATGGTTTCACTGAAGGTGGTATCTTGTGAAGAGGGTATATGTAAGGACTCCCCTTCTGCTGGGGAGGTAAATATGTTTTGCAGGCTGCTTGTTTTTAGAGCTTTTATTTGAGCAACAGAATCATTTTAAAGAAAGCACACAGGCTTGCTTGTTCACAGGCCCACATTTGAGACATTTGCACTAATTGAGGATATTTACATGTAAAAGATTTAGAAAGTTAGCCCGGGTTCACATGTGTGCAACTGTGGTTTGTAGTCCAGGGTTCGGTGATTTTCTGTTAGCTGGTTCAGGTGCGAATTTTTGCCTGAATTTGAACCTGAACCAGACCCAAAAATGCATAGGTCCCTTTTTGAAACCGCACCGCGGCCACCCTGGACATGTGTGAACCGGCTTCATAGGGAGCCGGTCACATGCACATTCATGTGAATTGGATGTGGCTTAAAACGCATCCAATTCGCACTTGCATTATGTGACCAAAAGTATTGGGACACCTGCCTTTACACTCACATGAACTTTAATGGCATCCCAGTCTTAGTCAGTTGAGTTGGCCCACCCTTTGAAGCTATAACAGCTTCAACCCTTCTGGGAAGGCTGTCCACAAGGTTTAGGCATGTGTCTATGGGAAGGTCCAAAAAGACATGGATGACCAAGTTTGGGGTGGAAGAACTTGACTGGCCTGCACAGTGTCCTGACTTCAACCTGATAAAATACCTTTTGAGATGAATTGAGATGAGTGGAGATTGCGAGCCAGGCCTTCTCGTCTGACATCAGTGCCTGACCTCATAAATGCACTTCTGGAAGAATGATCAAACATTACACAAACATTTCACATACACACTACTAAACCTTTTGGACAGCCTTCTCAGAAGAGTTGAAGCTTTTATAGCTGCAAAGGGTGGACCAACTCAATATTGAACCCTACGGATGAAGACTGGGATGCCATTAAAGTTCATGTGATTGTAAAGGCAGGTGTCCAATACTTTTGGTAATATGTTATATGTGAACCCAGCCTTAGACTTGTATAGAAGATAATTGCCAGGATGAAAACTGGAGCTAATGTGCAGGTTGTCTGGGTCCACCGGCCTTGAAACATACCCAGCAGGAGGTAAGAGTAGTAAAAAGAGCTTACTTCAGGACCCTCTACATTGCCTTATTTGGCATTTATAATTCTTGTTTGTTTTAGGATATCTCATACTTAAAGGGGTTGTAAAGGCAGAAGGTTTTTATCTTATTGCATTCTATGCATTAAGATAAAAAGCCTTCTGTGTGGCCCCCCCCCCCCACACACACAGCCCCTAACATATATCTGAGGTCCCTCTCTGTTCAGCGATGTCCAGATTCTCCTTTCTAATTGGCTGAGACTGTCAGCTAGCCAATCAGGGGGGAGAGGGGGTAGGACCGGGTCGGGGCTCCCTGTCTGAATGGACACAGGGAGCTGTGCCCCCACAGCAAGCAAGCTGCTTGCTGTGGGGGCACTAAACAGGAGGAAGGGGCCAGAAGCACAGAAGAGGAGGATCCAGGCTGCTCTGTGGAAATCCACTGCAACAGAGCAGGTAGATATGACATGTTTATTATTTTTATAGGAAAAAAAAACAAGACTTTACAATCACATGAAGAGTAATATGGCAGTATGCATATGCCGAATAAGTTCTGTATGATAACAGATATGGAAGTCTGTTAAATTCAATGTCATGATGGGTAAACTGTAGTATTACACAATAAATATTGTGGGCTGTTTTATATGTTACTTTAAAGAGAATCTGTCAGAAGCATGTGATGTAGGATGGCTTTCTCTGAGTTTTACACTACATGCTAAGTCCAGAGAAGTTGCATATTTTGCTGTGAAACAAAAGGGTGATTTTCTTTCGTCAGTAGTATGTAATGCAGTGGTTCTCAACTCCGGTCCTCAGGACCCACTAACAGGCCAGAATTTAAGTATTACCTTGGGGAGATGCAGACTAGAATACTGCAATCACTGAGCAGCAAATTATATCACCTGTGATGTATTTCAGTTATCTTGCAAACCTGGCCTGTTAGTGGGTCCTGAGGACAGGAGTTGAGAACCACTGATGTAATGCAGAGTGCAGGGGTCAGTAGTAAGTTCAGATGCCAGTAATATGTAATGCACAATGTAGAGATCTGTAGTATATAACACAGTGCAGACATCAGAAGTAACAAACACACATCTCCCCCACAAGCAAATATAATCCTCATCCAATACAAACCTCTATTCCCTAAGCTTAAATTGCTGTCGTTCAAATTACTCTTGCTCTCTAACATTCAGTCACCATGCATCAGATTCAGTCTCCCTGCAAAAAGTGAGGAAGGTCCTCTCTGGTCTCCTCTAGGCTGTTTTATATGACAGGTCAGAGCCAAGAAGAGCCCTACAATGCCTATTGCCACTCTGCTTTGAGGTCTGAGAGGTGGCAGTCGCGTTCAAGAGCTAATGGCATGGCGGTGTCACAGTATACCCGCCAATTGCATCCATGTGACTGGTAGATTGCAACCTCATCGCCAACCCACACAATAGATTACCAAGACAAGTGTTTTAGCATTGTAATTTCAGTTACCAAATATCACAATGTAGAATAATGCAAGTTAATATAAATGAAATTCTACATTTTATTCTAGAAATGTAATTTAATTTTAAGAGAGCGTAGAATTAATGTAATTCCATGACTTTTCCTATTATAACTAATGGTAATTAATACAGTAGCTTCTGATTTTGTGCTCTCTATTTTTTCCTAGTACCATGCCACAACTATAGGTGAAAATGGTATTGTAAGCACAAATTGAAGTGCCAGTTTATTTTTCATGTAGAAAATGTTATTGAAACAATACTATCAAATGTGCACTGAAATTGTGGGTAAACGCAGTTCTGCAGCTCCTGCAATGCACATTTACAAAACAAACTGGATTATTATGGATATGGGAAAAGTTGCAGAGAACAATCACATCATGCATTGTAAAGCACTCTTGTCGCTGAAAAAGTGATTCCATGTCACTTGTGTTTTCCAGCTGCGTTCATTTCTGTGGTCAGAATGGATTATTGTCTGCTCTGTGTCTCCTATATGAGGTTAATGTATCTGCTGCTCGTAAAATGTGTCTTGTATTCAGGGCAAAGAGGAGTGAAGAGGTTTGTTTTATAACTGCAGCAGGGTCAAGTAATTTCAGTTATCTGTTAGTGTGTACAATCTCTAGGTAACTGTGACTCCAGACCTTGGCCATATTAATGGTGGATTATCTGGCAAATAATAAACTGCATAATGTGTAAAAAAAAAAAAACATTTTACAATTTACTGTTTCTGCTTGATGTGATGAATGTAATAATATAACATAGAGCAGTGCTGACATAGGTGGAAAACATAATATTTGTACAGTATAGATTAGAGGATTGCAAAGGAAAAGGTTAGATTGAATAGGTTGGTTAGAATGTAGTAATTCATCTGTATGTTTAACTGCAAGTGTGGAAATGTGCACTTTTTCCAACCCTTGGGGTCAGTATTAAGTGAATAATGGGAAATAACTGCACTCTACAAAATTTCATCTACTTTCTTTACAAATTAATCAATAAATACCCTTTCAATGTGTCCCCTCCTTTCCCAAAGGAAGAGTATTTATTGATTTTTTTTTTTTTTGGTTTATTTTATATTGTTGAGGAATACATTCTACCTAAATTAGGTAAATTATATAGAGATGTAGCAAATGCATAAAATATTTCAAATTTTGTTCAGTATTGAGAGATACTGATCTAATGCATGTCATGTACACTGTAATGAAATACAATTATTGGTAATCTTACAATTTTATAGCCAATGGCTATGTATTTTAAACATAATATGTATTTTAAATAGAATACATTAATGCATATTATATTACACATAAGAGTACTCTTGGAGTTTTTTAAGTAATTTGCAGGATCTAACCTTCCTTGAGTTCCATGCTGTGGTGACAAGTGGGGAGACAAGGCTTTAGTTTAACAGCATGCTGCCTGCTGTCAATAGGTGGTAGCTGAGGACAGCTTGCTAAGGGCAGTCTGTGCTGTGCCTCCTGTGTTATTATAACTCTGTTCTTCACATCCTCATAGAGTTGAAAATGACTGCTGCAGTTTTAATGGCCTTACTTATCAAACATTTGAACTGGCTGATGTAGGTCTCTACTTAGTTCTGCTTCATGATATTTTTCAGTTGTACAGAACTTTTTGGTAGCACCTGTTACAGTATTTGTCATGGTTATTTTCTTCCTGCGCCATACATTATGAAAGCTACCATTGCTGCAAATTCTGGTAGTCATGTTGACCCTCTGGCTAATGCTTTGAATCACACAGAACAAGCATGCAAATAAGGTGTTTTGAATTTATTCTGAGCTTCTTGATCTGTGGATTTGTTTTAGTTTAGTGACTCAAAGTATTGAAGACAGTGGTTCAGCATAGTAGCCAAGCAGCTGGCATTTTCACAAAAATGCAACAATATTAAGTACCCATATTTTTCTCAGAAAAGGTTCACATTAACGGGTTCGTCTTTTGGCACCTGTCATTGTTTTTGGTGCTGTAGATGTGTGGTGCCAGAATTTGTATGAAAAATGTCAACAATAATTGTTATCGCATGTAGTATAGCTTTATCACACCTGAAACATTCTCACACCCAAAAAAGTATTCATCGCTCTTTGAACTCAGTGTAATACATACACATAACCTATTTGAATTTAAGCCCGGAAAATAACCTATAACCTCACGGTAATAAATACTGTGTTAATACGAAGGTACTATTATAATTGTCATAGCAGAGATATTATAATGCCTAAAATCTCACATGATGGCAGATTTTGTGCTTATTTACAGTGCACCAAGTTATAAATATCTTTGCCAGATAAACAGGTTGTACAGCATGATGGTGTACCATAATAAGGTATAATACAGTTGATATGTGATAGAGGCCATCATTTTCAGGTTATGGAATAAAGTGTAAATAAAGGCAAAATGTTTTATTTGTTTTGGATAGAGTAAGGGAGGGTTATAACCCTGTCAGGTTTTTTTTCCCATCGTCTGTGTCCCATTGGGGAGATTTTCTTTCACTTCCTGTCCCATAGCCAAAACAGGAAGTTGGAGGAAATTCCTCCAAAATTAAGGAATCCTAGGGTATCACCAGAATTAGTGTTCCAATTGGAAGATTTTCCCCTCCTATTCCTGTTCTTGTGTTAACCCACAATTTGGGATTTTCTTTAAACACCAGGGCAAGAAATGCAAATATGACCATTCACCTTTTGGACAATGAACCCTCTCAGTGGATGGTGTTCTCAGTTGTTAACTAAGTAGATTGTGGTTAATACCAGACTGGCAGGATCACCAGATACATTGTATTTGTAAAGCCTTCTTACTCCTCATTTAAGTAAAAGCTATGATTATGTTAATTTTGAAGGACAAAAGCAAGTTGATCTAATTTTTGCTAAATTAGATTAACATACATTTTTAATGTTAGGTGGAAAAGTGTATCCAAAGTCAAAACTTTTTTTTAATTTTACATTGGGTTTTTTTTGTGGTCTGTCCACACCTTCTCTATTCTTCCATAGAGGAAACTTGTTGAGGTGACAGCTGTCTCAGAGGTTTTACCTACACTTCCTACTGTGCTTATGGATCAGGAAGTGAAAAGAAAATTGCCCAATGTGACATATGGCGAAAAAACTCAAAATAAGAGTTTTAATATTTAGCTATTCTATTGAAAATCTATCACTTTAGAATATACTTCAGATATGCTTGATGAGAAAATTGGCGTGTTTTTTATTTTTTATAATATTTTTGAACTTTGTGTTTACACTTTTGTACATTTCAGTACTGTTTAAAATTTTTAGCCTTTTTCAGTCACTTCCTGGCTTCCTGCAGGGTAACGGTGCAGTAGTATAGATGATATATCACCTCATAACACGAACTTTGGCATATTTAACATGATTCAATTGTTTACAGGTTAGCTAATTAATAATAGTAAATGAGCTATAAAACAAGGCTTGTCTCTGTAGCTTCTAGCGCTATGGAAGAATCCATGCTTAAACACTTTCACTCAGTAGCCCACTTTTGCTACTTTCCCAGCAGTGTTTTTGCAATCTGCCTGCCTTACTAATATAAATACAAAAAAGGGGCACAGAAATGGTGGGAGAGATGATCCAACTTAAATGATTTCACTGCTTCTATTGTAAACTTTGATGACTTGCTCTGCTGAGCCTGTAACCAGAGGTCAGTGAAGGCTTATTTTAAAGCTTATTTATTGCACAATTTGTAAAAATGTAACTATCCATATTCTGGACACTGTTCTGTCATATATAAAATAATCCCTCTAGGTCCTTCCCATATGATTAGAATTTAATGTTTGTTTAGTCTAGGGGTGTAATGCAGCAGAGGAATATTTTATTTTATTCTTCGGTCCCATGACCACCTTCCCCCTCCACTCCAGTTCCATAATGTTTTTGGGCCCTCAACCTCCTTTCATACAATGCAGGACCAGTGATGACTGCCCCAGCATTGTACATGATCAAGTCATCCATACCAGAATTGGCAGGTAGGAACCTGTGGAACAGAGTAATTCTTTGTATTACATGCTCTCTAGATTAAACAAGCATTATATCCCCAATATATGGTGGGGGGCCCTAATGATATTTTTATTTTTTTAGAATTTAGCTTTAAAGTTTTAACTAAACCCAGTAATATAAAAATAGTTCACCCCCTGCAGTGCCCACAGCTTATAAATCTTCTTTTTACATTAAAATACTGCCACTGTATACTTTTTTTGGCCTATCTGTATACCACGGTCACGTGATAAACTGCAGGGTTTGCCCTAGTGCTGAGTGTTCAGGTAGGAGGAGATTTCCACTACAGCCTGTGTGCTCATGCTGTCATGGGAGGCGGATCATCCATTCTACCAGTACCCCTCATCTCCCATCTTCTATCTCCTTTCCTCTGCATTCACATAAATGCAACCTGATTTTTAGTAGAGGATTTTTTTTTTTAATTGCATATCTCTAAGTTGACCTGCTAACTAACTTAAATTGCTTTAATTGTATTATCTGCTTAAGTTTATATTTAGACTTGTTTATTTAAGGTTTACTTTGTACATTCAGCATCTTGCTTTGTTGACATAATGGTTGTTTTTCTTTGTTTTGTGCATTACGGTAATATAGCCTATCATCAGAAGCAGTGGCATCACACCATTTCTTTTGGCAATGTATTCTAATGAATAAAGAAGGGAGTGTCCAAGCTACACACAGCTAATAAATTGGCAAGCCCTTCACACCTAACATTTCCCAATAATGCTAAGTGTTCAAAGTAATGTCAGCTCATGTTTCAGTCTTTGCTAAGAAAAAGTGAAAAGAGCTTGTCGAGTGTCTTTCATCTTTCAAATCAGAAAAGCAGTAGAAACTTTGAAGTGGTCCCAGAATCCCCTGCTACAAGTTGGTTGCCTCCAATGATTTTCTTGTATATGTGCTTAAATGAAAAGTTATGTATGTGTTTATGATTTTTTTTTCTTTTTTTTTTTAACCTTTGGAAGCTGCTGAATGTATATTGTGTCTAAAGGCAGTGAAACATGTTTGCTTATTTTCTTCTGGGTCCTTTTGCTTTTGAAAGCATTGAAAGTAAAGAAAGTATTTAACGCTTTGCTATGAATGACTTGCTTCACATTATTGTCTAGATTGCGTAGCTTCTCTCCTTTCCCTAAGTCGAAACAAAAAATAGCTTAATCTTGCAGTGAAGGATAATAGATGGAGTGTAGTCTTAGGAAGACTTCCTTTATGCTGGCAGCACAACGTGCGCTGCTGACTGAAAGTGCCTGTGGGCATTTGGTCCCTATAGCCTGTATTGTTGTCAGTTAAATGGGATCATGAGTGTTTGAAAGGTGTTTGAGAATGAACTGAAAATCATTTTCACAAGTGGATGATTACTTCTGCCACATGTTAACCCAGCTCCAACAGAATGACCCAGATTTTTGAGACTGCATTAATTGCTCTTTCAACCTTGACTGAGATTTTTCTCTTTAAGAAAGCCCTTTGCTGGACGTACCGTTTATATGTATTGAATTTTTTCTTTCTGTGTTTTCGTTCATTGTTTTCAGCAAAGAAAGCCTTGTAAAAATAGGTCTTATCTTTCAGGATGTTTATTGCTTCATTCCTCAGAATAAAAATGAGTAATCAAAGTGGTCTATGAGAAGTAATAACTGCCCTTTTCCACTCTCCCTGTACAGAATACTTCCAGTATTTTGCATACGATAATGTTTTTCAACTATTCATTAGGGCTGATTTTTCATCTTGAAGTATAACCATGAACTGTCACAGCATGGTCTCAGTGTAGTTAAATTGCAATATACTTTTTCATATCCCTCTGCTGAATGCAGGGAAGCTTCACTATTTGAGCCATACCCTGGATATGGCAGATGTTGTATTGGCAAGATTTAAATAAGTATGAATAATAAAATGATTATGATTTTAAAGGAAAAGGTATACAAGTTAGCTTTAACCATTTTACATTTCACAGTGCCTGAATAAAACTAATAATATCAAGGCATAATTTTGTTCTATAATCATTATGTAACCAAGATAAAAATTACATATTTTTTTGATATTTTGCCAACGCATTATTCCCTACGTGGGAAAAAGTGGAGTACATCAGATTTTGAGTATTGTTTCGTGAATAACAGAACTGATAAAAATAAGATAATATACTAAAATTCATATCAAAGTCAGATAAAAAAAATGATGATCTTTACTGTATAATATGGTTCTGTTCCTGAAATGCAACTTGCCATTTGATTCAACAGATTTCCGTATAGTGAAGAAAAACTAACATTCAGATGCAAAAATATATTCAATGGAAAATGGTATCCAGTTTTAATTCTTCCCTATATACACCAATCTTTCTTTTAGGCTATGGGGATCTTGTCTGACCTAGACTGAACAGTAAATATATACGGTATGCTGGGTGGGCTTAGTTCATCTGAAATAAGATGTTCTTGTACTGTATATGGGTGGCCCACTCAAAGTTAAAGACTAAGACCAGTTTGAATATTGGTTGGAGTAGTCGGTGGAAAGGTTAATGAAAGTAGAAACAGGAAATTGCTTTCACTCAGAAGTGTTTATCAAATTCCAGTAAATTCTGACATGGTGGAAGATCTTAGTTTGACTTAATGCAGAAGAATTCCTTTTGTATGAAAATATATTGACTTAAATAAGATGATCATGGTGGCTCTCCAGGCAATCCAGGATTGAAACACTTCTCACGGCCGTTTGCTGTCAGACAACTTTGTTTCTATCAAGCCTTAAGGGCCCTTTCACACTGTTCAGCTTTTGATGCACTTTTGCTGTTTAAAAAGTGAACAAAAGTTCATGAAATATGTATCCTTTTAAATCTCTGTGGGTGTGGTGAGTTTTTAAAAGTCATGGAAAGCTGAGCCACCTAAAAATCCCAGTTTTTAAAGTACAGTCAAAGCTTGTTTGGCTGTACTTTTATGGATCAAAGGCGTGCAGTTCGTTTTGCACTCCTGTAACTCTTTTTGGCAAAGAGCGGACTGAACTTTGCTCTCTGTCACAGAAGTCGGTCCAGGCTCCACGTCATCACGACCACGGAGTCGGGATCTGTCTCACACCCGGCTCTAATCGAGCTGCTGAGAGCCTGAGCCGACCCCTCCACCTCCTCCACAGCTCAGCGCTCCAATGAGCGAGAGGGGAGAAGAACACGGCGCTGTGACTGACAGTCTGCAGCTCTCTGCTCATGGAGCTGTGAGAACCAAGTGATCGGCAGTGTTCGATCGCTCGGTTCTCAGTATACAGGCGCCGGGGGACAGGTGCAGCATTGGACCGATGCTGCATTCACCTAGGTAAGTATAACTAAAAAACCCAGAAACTTCTTCTAAAATCTTATGTAAGCTTCAACATATTGTAATTTTCTAAATTTGTAAATCTGCAACTTTCATTAACCACTTGCTGACTGGCCAACAGTAATTTTACTGCTGGCTGGTGGCTTAAGAAGGCACCATGACATACCAGTACCTCACTCCGCTCATGTGCGCGGCACGTGCCCTGATCTGCAACCGCTGTGCCCACCAGACACATGACATCTAGTCACCTAGTAAACAGTCATTAATGGAATCCATTTAGAACATCATCGTTACTACTGTATGTGATCTGTGATTGGTCACCAGTGATCACATAGTACCTGGGCCAATCCCAGCACCCTGTACCATGTGATAGCTGTGGCCAGTCACATCTTCACAATAGTAAAGAATGAGTCACGAGTGAAAGCCATTCATTACAGTTCAAAAAATTGCTGTTACAGTGATAGTCACCGTAACAAGCAATCACAGTGTAAAAAAAAAATTAAAATCCTGATTACCCCTCCAGAGTAGTACAGTGTCACTGTGGTACTCTGATGACCGTATGTAAAAAAAAAAAAAAACTCTGTGTGTGTATGTATATATAAAATATTCTCATAAAAGTTGAGTACACCCCTCACATTTTTGTGAATATTTTATTACATCTTTTCATGTGACAGCACTGAAGTAATGCTACAATGTAAAATAGTGAGTGTGCAGCTTGTATAACAGTGTAAATTTGCTGTCCCCTCAAAATAACAACACACAGCCATTAATGTCTAAACCGCTGGCAACAAAAGTGAGTACACTCTTCAGTGAAAATGTCCAAATTGGGCCCAATTAGCCATTATCCCTCCCCGCTGTCATGTGACTCGTTACAAGTGTTACAAGGTCTCAGGTGTGAATGGAGAGCAGGTGTGTTAAATTTGGTGTTATCGCCCTCTCTCTCCCATGAAACTGAGCTGCGGCATGGTGGCCAGGACCATACAGTGGTTTAACAGGACAGGTTCCACTCAGAACAGGCCTCGTCATGGTCGACCAAAGGAGTTGAGTGCACGTGCTCAGCGTCATATCCAGAGGTTGTCTTTGGGAAATAGACGTATGAGTGCTGCCAGCATTGCTGCAGAGGTTGAAAGGGTGGGGGGTCAGCCTGTCAGTGCTTAGACCATACGCGGCACACTGCATCAAATTGGTCTGCATGGTTGTCATCCCAGAAGGAAGCCTCTTCTAAAGATGATGCACAAGAAAGCCCGCAAACAATTTGCTGAAGACGAGCAGACTAAGGAAATGGATTACCGGAACCATGTTCTGTGGTCTGATGAGACCAAGATAAACTTCTTTGGTTCAGATGGTGTCAAGTGTGTGTGGCGGCAACCAGGTGGGGAGTACAACATGTACTGTGGCATACTGAAGTAGAGCATGATCACCCTCCCTTCAGAGACTTGACCGCAGGGCAGTATTCCAACATAACGTCCCCAAACACACCTCCAAGACGACCACTGCCTTGCTAAAGAAGCTGAGAGGTGGTGAACTGGCCCAGCATGTCTCCAGACCTAAACCCCATTGAGCATCTCTGGGGCATCCTCAAATGGAAGGTGAAGGAGCGCAAGGTCTCTAACATCCACCAGCTCCATGGTGTTGTCATGAAGGCATGGAAGAGGACTCTGGTGGTAACCTGTGAAGCTCTAGTGAACTCCATGCCCAAGAGGGTTAAGGCAGTGCTGGAAAATAATGGCGGCCACACAAAATATTGACACTTTGGGCCCAAATTGGACATTTTCATTTAGGGGTGTCCTCCCTTTTGTTGCCAGCGGTTTAGACACTAATGGCTGTGTTGAGTTATTTTGAGGGGACAAAAAATTTACAGTTATCCAAGCTGTAAACTCACTACTTTACATTGTAGCAATGAAGAGAGGGGGGGCGAGAGGCTAACCTAGGTTATTCTAATGCCCCGTACACACGGTCGGACTTTGTTTGGACACTCCGACAACAAAATCCTAGGATTTTTTCCGACGGATGTTGGCTCAAACTTGTCTTGCATACACACGGTCACACAAAGTTGTCGGAAAATTCGATCGTTCTAAACGCGGTGACGTAAAACACATACGTCGGGACTATAAACGGGGCAGTGGCCAATAGATTTAATCTCTTTATTTATTCTGAGCATGCGTGGCACTTTGTCCGTCGGATTTGTGTACACACGTTCGGAATTTCCAACAACGGATTTTGTTGTCGGAAAATTTTATATCCTGCTCTCAAACTTTGTGTGTCGGAAAATCCGATGGAAAATATGTGATGGAGCCTACACACGGTCAGAATTTCCGACAACAAGGTCCTATCACACATTTTCCGTCGGAAAATCCGATCATGTGTACGGGGCATTATAGTGCCGCATCCAATAGACAAGATGCATATAAAGAGAGGTTCCCCTAGGCGGACATTTAAGGCACTTAAAATTGAATGTAATGAAAAAGTATAACAGAGTTTGTAACAATAGTAAACAAATTTTATTTAAAGACAAAATTTGTTAAAAAAAAAATATATATATATATTAACAAAACATTGACATATCTACACAGTTCGTTGCTATCACCAAAAGTTAACTATATGAAGGGACTCTTTTCATACCCAACGCGTTTCGGGATATATAGTGTTTAGTCCTTCAGGGGTGCACAAAAGGAGAGAAAAGATTCATCTAGGATAATTAGAATATACGATAAGTGGGTTACCATGACATGTGAAGACATAGAATTATCCACTCAAGATTATATAATCAAATCACTTGTAGCAAAGTGTCATTTCTTCAGTGTTGTTACATGAAAAGATATAATAAAATATTTACAAAAATGTGAGTGGTGTGCTCACTTTTGTGAGATACTATTATTTTATTTTTTTACATACTGTCACCAGTCAGTTTCCCTTATGATGCTGGACTGCACTGGGGACAGTATGTAAAACAAAAAAAAAATAATAGTGGAAACAAATGTACCATATTTTTCGGCGTATAAAACACACTTTTTTCTCCTTAAAATCAGGGGAAAATCGTGGGTGCGTGTTATACGCCAATCCCTGCCGATCTCCGCTGATTGTGAGCGGAGCGAGCGACAGCGATATACACATAGCCGAGTGTACTCGGCTATTCTCGGCTCTACTCACAGTCAGGGGCGGGCCTGCGAGAGGAGCCGAATCTAGCCGAGTACACTCGGCTATGTGTTTGTCGGCACCGCTTGTTCCTCTCCTCTCGCAATCAGTGGAGATGGGCAAGACTGCGAGAGGAGCCGAGTCTAGCCGAGTACACTCGGCTTTGTGTATCTCGCCGGCGCTCGCTCCTCTCCGCTCACAGTCAGCGGAGATCGGCGCCAATTTTAAATCAGCGGCTGGGCATTGCTGCAAAGAGACTGGCAAGGCTGCAAAGGCACTGGGCAAGGCTGCAATGATGGACAAGGCTGCAGATGGACACTGGGCAAGGCTGCATTGATGGGCATTTTAATGTAAGTTTTTTCCTTAAACTTCCCCCCTAAAAGTTTTTTTCCTTAAAATTCCCTCCTAAACTTGGGGTGCGTGTTATACGCCGTCGCGTGTTATACGCCGATAAATATGGTATTTATTTTCTTTTTCCAAAAATTGCGACAAAAAATTACAGTCCTGCTTTGTCACCCTGTCACATATGGTGAATAATGCACATTACACAGGCATGGTTCACTGTTCTCTCCTGTCCTGAAAAATGCCATACAGTGATAACTGAAGTACATGCATGTACCCAGAAAGTGCCTGCAGAAGATCAGCAGCACTGAAATACCATAAGACCCCTTTCACACTGAGGCGCTTTACAGGCGCTTTAGCGCCTGTAAAGTGCCTTCCCTGTCTCTCCAGTGTGAAAGCCTGAGGGCGCTGGCAGGACGCTAAAAAAAGTCCTGCTAGCAGCATCTTTGGAGCGGTGAAGGAGAAGTGTATACACTGCTCCTTCACCGCTCCTGCCCATTGAACTGAATGGGCAGGAGCGGTGTCATTTTAACCCTTTGCGGGTCATTTTAACCCTTTTTCGGCTGCTAGCTAGGTTAAAACTGCCCCGCTAGCCGCCAAAAACCCCAGCAAAAACTGCGGTAAAGCGCCTCTAAAGATAGCGGCACTTTAACGCTGACGCCCCAGTGTGAAAGGGGCCTTAAGGATAAAAGGGTAGAAACAAGCATTTTATTTTGAAAAAAAAAAACTGCAATTGTTCATAATACACAGCAATTTAGCTAACTAAATGTAATTCACTGAGGTTTACATCTAATTTTTTGTTTTTGTATTTACTTTGCTGTTAGCCATATCTATAGGACTATGTGATACGTTTTACTGTAACGTAAGCCAGTACTATATATGTATATGATTACTCCTCCATATCCCCGGTATATACTATAGAGAGAATCACATAAGGAGATGAACTAAAAGAGAGGATTAATGTGTTGAATTAAGAGTATACTTTGAATACTGTTGAGAAGACAAATTACTATTGTGCATTGCATGCCTTATCAAATATCCCTTTTGTGTTGCTGATGTTTAAGCTTTTGTTGGTTTAATCCCACATGAAAACATGTGATTACAGAATTAAGGGGGCAGTCGGTGTTCCGTTATAATGAGTATGTAACAGAAATCCTCTAGAAATGATGTGCTTATTGCACATATTACTGCTCTTTCTTCCTAGTTTAATAATACACGGCCAAATTAGATGTGCAAACATCAAGAGATACACAGTGCAATATATTCCTTCCATTTATTTTGTCACTCAACAGGTTTAATGTGCGTAACAGAGAAAAATTAAAAAAGATATCAAATATACATTAATTTACTGTTTTTGTTATATTCAGTCTATTTTTATATCCCACACATTGTAAATTAGGTAAAGTTCTAAGCCGCTGGTAACACAATAAAAATTCCAAGTAATATTTTTAATACAAATATATTTACTAAATCTAAAGAGATGTATATGGTCAGTTGCATACCAGGGACTTTTAATTAGTCATGCCCTGTGTGCTCCCTTGATTTGCTGCCCCAAATGATCACCTCATCTGCCCTCTAAAAGCCAGAATCAAAAGGTTCACGATTGAAATGTAGCTGTCTCACCAAGGCAAAAATGGGCCCATATGGTACCAGATCCATAATATAGCCAAAGTATGAAAAGAAGTAAAAATAAAATCTTAATAGTACCACCCAGGGTTATTATATAACATGAGCTAATTTGATGTCAATCCATCAGGTTAAAATACTCCATTACTTTCTAAAAGAAAATTATTACAGTGCGTCATGTTCTCCATATGGTACGCCTAAACACCATTGCTAAATAAAAGCTGTCATGTTTCCATATACAGTGAGTGTTATATCAGTATGTTTTCCAGTTTGTCAACCAATGGTTGAATGACATGCCATCTTAACAACTTGTGCCCATTGCTAACGCTTGCACATAGAGGAAGTGGGAACCATTGTACACAAACACGTTTTTGGCGAGTATACTGTATATTCCAGAGACGAGATAAATCCATTGTATGGCCAAGAAGACCGACCTCTCTTTAAAAAGTTATTCAAAAACATTGGAACACATATACTGTGATATTACACCTACAATGGATATAAAAGTCTACACACCCCTGTTAAAATGTCAGGTTTCTGTGATCTAAAAAATTAGACAAAGATGAATCATTTCAGAACTTTTCCACCTTTAATGTGACCTATAAACTGTACAACTCAATTGAACAACAAACTGAAATCTTTTTGGTGGCGGGAAGTAAAAATAAAATAATATGGTTGCATAAGTATGCATACCCGTACAATTAATACTTTGTTGAAGCACCTTTTGATTTTTATTACAGCACTCAGTCTTTTGGGTATGAGTATCAGCATGGCACATCTTGACTTGGCAATATTTGCCCACTCTTCTTTTCAAAAACACTCCAAATCTGTCAGGTTGCGAGGGCATCTTTTGTGCACAGCCCTCTTCAGATGACCTCCACAGATTTTCAATCGGATTCAGGTCTGGGCTCTGGCTGGGAAATTCCAAAACTTTAATCATCTTCTGGTGAAGCCATTCCTTTGTTGATTTGGATGTATGCTTTGGGTCGTTGTCATGCTGAAAGATGAAGTTCCTCTTCATGTTCAGCTTTCTAGCAGAAGCCTGAAGGTTTTGTTTCAATATTGACTGGTATTTAGAACTGTTCGTAATTCCCTCTACCTTGACTAAGGCCCCTGTTCCAGCTGAAGAAAAAACAGCCCCAAAGCATGATTCTGCCATCACCATGCTTAACTGTAGGTATGGTGTTCTTTTGGTGATGTGCAGTGCTGTTTTTGTGCCAAACATATCTTATGGAATTATGGCCAAAAAGTATAACCTTGGTGTCATCAGACCATAACACATTTTCCCACAAGTTTTTGGGAAACTTCAGATGTGTTTTTGAAAAATTTAGCCGGGCTTGGATGTTTTTCTTCATAAGAAAAGGCTTCCGTCTTGCCACTCTACCCCATAGCCCAGACATATGAAGAATGTGGGAGATTGTTGTCACATGTTCCACAGAGCCAGTCCTTGCCAAATATTCCTGCAGCTCCTTTAATGTTGCTGTAGGCCTCTTGGCAGCCTACCTGACCAGTTTTCTTCTCGTCTTTTCAACAATTTTGGGGGGGACATCCAGTTCTTGGTAATGTCACTGTTGTGCCTTATTTGCTCCACCTGATAATGATGATGATGGTCTTCACTGTGTTCCATGCTATATCTAAAGCCTTGGAAATTCTTTTGTGCCCTTCTCCTGACTGATGCCTTTTAACAATGAGATCACTCTGATTCTTTAGAAGCTCTCTGCGGTCCATGGCTTTTGCTGTAGGATGCGACTAAGAAAATGTCAGTAAAAAAGACCTACTAGAACAGTTGAAATTCATTTGGGGTTAATCAGAGGCACTTTAAATGATGGCAGGAGTGTACTGACTCCTATTTAACATGAGTTTGAATGTGATTGCTTAATTCTGAACACCGCTACATCCCCAGTTTTTAAGAGGGTGTGCACACTTATGCAGACTTTTTACAGTATGTCCATTGTATATTGAAATAATATGACAGCTTTTTATTCACCAGTGGTGTTAGGCCTACCATATTGAACGGAACACCACGATAGTGAGGTGAGGTAATAATTTTCTTTTAGAATGAATGGAGTTTTTTTAACCTGATGGATTTCAATAAAAGTTGTTGATTTTATGTTATCCCTGAGTGGTATTTTGAAGAGAAGAAAGGGTATACAAAGAGACAAGGAATGAGAACAATTAGACAGTAGGAGACATTTAGTAAAGGCCCTAGAGGTTGTGATCAGAAGTAGGAATGCGTTCAGCTACCCATAAGAATTTCTTTGATAGGGCAGATGAGAGGAGAGAAGAAATTCTGGGGGAATACCATTGAGGTCGATGTAAACCCAAAATCCAGCAAAGGCCTGATTGACAAATTCACTTTTATTTGCCAAAATCAAAGCAAAATTACACAGGACTTTCTCAAAAGAAAAACTTGACAGTGAAATTAACTGATACCAAGGTCATAATTTAATAAAGTATGGGACCGGTGGGTTGGCCCAGGGCTTGACAAATTTGCTTTGAATTTAGGAGCCATCTAAAAAAAGTTAGGAGCCAGTTTTTTTTAACTAACAAAATGATTTGATTTATTTGGGGGTCAGGCGGCTGTCTCATTCAGTTACAGTGCTACTGGGTGGGATGGCCTTCTCAGTTGGTGGTTTCAGGGGATGCATGTCCCTTTGGGGCTCTCGGGGTGTGGAGATTTGTCACTTGAGGTTGTTGGGGCTGAGGTTTTGATGTGTGTGTGTGGCATGCTGTGTCTGCTGGACTCTGCTCAACTCCCTGCTTGTCTCCAGCCGCGTGTGGGGACAGGAGGGGGAGGGGTGTGCCATGGTGCATGCATATTGGCTGGTGCCTGGGTGGGCTATGGGGAGCCTTTGCGCACAGCAGCAGCGGGTCTGCTGGGGGAGGGGGCGGAGAGTGCATGGGGGCGCCGGTGTGTGGGGAGGAAAAGGTAAATTTTGGCTCTGCTGCAGGTAAGCAGCAGAGCTGGAGTTTCTTTTTTTATGTGAGCAACAGTGTAGCCGCCTGAATGCTCTCACCTGGCCAGTGTCCAAAACTGCATGCCCCGGGTGTCGGGCGATATAAATTGTGGATCCCTACAGTGAATGGGCTGACAAAAGGCCAGGTGCCAGGACAGTTTCTAGTTGTCATGGCCATCTGGTGCCTGGGTATTGACGGGGCCTGAGTTGACCACTTTTTACCAGCATCGTTTAACTCCTCTCTAATAGACCTATGGCCCCATGCATGCTTGAAGGGCATGATTCCTGGCACTTCAGAAAAGTCATAAAGCACTTTCACCTCTCTTCTTCCTATTCATTACTCCCCCCATTTTCCCCCATCCAAACTCCTCACTGTTCCCACCCACACCACCTGTGCCCAACACCTTCTGGGTCTGGTTCCTGAAATTTGCCATTTTCATTACTCTGCCTTTGACATGCTTCATTCATATTACTATGGCTGTGTTGTGTGCAACTTGAATGAAATGATACCAGCTGTTTGGCAAAAATCAAACGTGGTGCCAGTATTCAAGAAAGGGCCGATTTTACTAAGTAAGAGTATTTATTTGGCTTTAATGATCTTGTGTGTACCTGGATAGAAAACTGTCTACAAGTGCACATCCAGTGGGCGGCGATTAATGGAGTATTTTCTGAATGGTCTAGAGTTGTGAGTGGGGTACCCCAGGGCTCTATGGAGAACACCGTGCTAACCAGTGAAATGTATGGAAGCTGCTGCATACAGTCTGACAAAAACAACAAATGGGCATATAGAAAAATGCAGCGCATGTACAAAAGTGGCATAAATCATTAAAATAGTGAAACAGTAAAAAAAATCAATAATTGACCACAGGTGCTTTGAAACAAAAACGTCACATAAATGGATGTGAATGTCCAACTGCACAGGAGGTGTAAGTACTCCAAGGGGTGGTGATGATCTGATGGTTGTCAGAAAATACCAGGCATCATACAGCGGCCTCCCGACCGAATAACTGGGTCCCAATGGGTCATTCGGAAAAAATGCAAAGAAGCCTCTTGCCAGATCCTGTGGATTCCCATGTCAGCGACAGGGAATCGCATGCGCAGTTTGTCACCAATGACGTGGAAATGGTAGCTCCGGAAAGGCCAATCCCTTAGTGGTCTGTATGGATCTCTGCCGGCAACCGGATGGGTCCTCACAACGAACCGTCCTCACACCGAACCGTCCCAGCGTGCATCAGAAGTTTCACAAACGGTCCCCCAAAAAAGAAGCAGTTGAAGGGACTGGATCTCATGCGGTAAATGTGGAAACAAAAGGAATATGCCTCCACATGGTGCAGATAAAAAAGGGTGTTTTTATTGACAAAAACGACCATACACAAATAAAAGCGTGATCACGGTAAATAAAAACAAAAGGGCAACAAGGAGAGTGGTATATGTACCCTTTCAAAGCACCTGTGGTCAATTATTGATTTTTTTTTACTGTTTCACTATTTTAATGATTTATGCCACTTTTGTACATGCGCTGCATTTTTCTATATACCCCAGGGCTCTGACCTGAGACCAATTCTAATAAAACCATAGAATAGATCTATAAATGATATAGAACAGTGTTTCTCAACTGGGGTTCCGTGGAACCCTATGGCGGATGTATACCACCCAATGTTGTTCAGTCAGTACTGTCAGCATTCATTGATACCCAATGCCTCTGTAGTTCTGGCTCCTGTTAATTCAGAGAGATGTGTCAGGAGTATTGCAGAGAGCAGGAGCTGAGGGGGGTGGGGATGACTTCCTATGGCAGTGCTGGTCACAGACTGTGGGAGGGAGCATGCCTGCTCTAGTGACAGCAAGCCGGGGATCACTGTCACAATTTTTTTTTAAATGTGGCCATATGGGGCTCCGCCCACCCAGCTGCATCTTTTATTCACAGTGTCCTGTGAATGGGAGAACTAAAAGTACTGACAGTCTTTCCAGCTGTTGGCTTGTAGTTCTCAATGAACTACCAGAGCGCCGTTGAGTGCTCTAGGTAGTTCATTGTTTCTTCCTGTTGTGTAACAGCCTGCTCATATGAAGTACGAGCAGACCGCTTACACAGTCTGCAGGAGTTCTGCATTGTACCTGTGATCTGCTGAACATGGGTGCAATGCTTTGTAGGCTCCTCGTAAAAAAAAAAAACAAAAAAAAACAAAAAACATTTTTGATCATTCAGCTGCTGGGCTTCACACTTCCTGCGGGGCACACAGGAAGAAAGGGGCGGGAGAAAAAGCAGATTGTCACTCTCCTCTCCCATCTGTGCGAAGGAGGGGAGGGGGGGGCTGTCAGTGCAGACTCTGGGCTGTATGAGAGAGATGCTCTTAGCTCAGAGGCACTGATGGGCTGCACTGATGGGCACTGATAGGCGGCATTGATGAGCACTGAGAGGTGGCACTGATAGGTGGGCATCACTGATAGGCTGAACTGATGGGCACTATTGGGAAGCATTGAATTGATGTGCACTGATAGGCGGCACTGATGGGGCTGCACTGATAATCAGGGCACTGATTATTTATCAGTGTTAACAATGCACTGACAGTTTTGCCGGTTAACGGCTCTCCTTTCCTCACACTGACACAGTGTGGCATGTCTGTTTAAAATGTGATGAGCTGATCACATAATAAAGGTCCACTGTGATTGGCCGTTTACCATGATCTGTGATCAGCTGTGTCCGAAGGACACAGCAGTCACAGAGCACGCAGGAGGCAGCGGGGTTCTGGGAGGATGTCCATTGACTCCCTCCCAGAACTGGAAGCCCGGGGCTCGGATGGAAGGGGGGAGGGGTTCATGGGGGGCCCCCTAGGATTCTAGTTACGCCTCTAATGTTATTTTGATTTCTGTACCCTACTCCTGAAAAAATAAAAATATGTGAAGTGAGGCCATATCTACCAAGTGGCCAGTAACTGAAATCTGGGTCCAGACACACTGATCCAGAAATATGATTTAACTATTTAATGTGCTTTTGGCACACTGATCCATGGTATAGCCTCTTTGAGTGTTACAAATGTTGCTATTCAAGGCTATTTTTAAACCATGTATCAATGATTTTAATTGTTGATTAGTCTCTATGAGCTATTAAAATTGTTTGTAAGTGCTTACTTCATTGAGAAGTCACACCTTAAAATTCCTAGAATTTCTTATGTATTTAGCTTACATGTGATGTGTACAGCCTACTCCTTTGGAGTACAAGAGCCACCCGAGTCCTAGCAATGTTTGAACGCTGGGAGGCAGAAGCCTCCTGTGTCCTAGCAACAGAGCAAAGTAGGCTGCCTCCTTGAGAAGCTATCTATCTTAGCAATGGAGAAAGCTAGGTGGCTTTCTTGAGAAGTCTTGAGACGTCACCTGCATCCTAGTGATGGTAGGACACTAGGTGGCAGAAGCCGTTTATGTCCTAGCAACAGAGGACACTAGGCAGCTTTCTTGAAAGGCCACCTGCGTCCTACCAATGAAGGATGCTAGGCGCCAATAGCTGCCTGTGTCGTAGCAAAGAATAGATGCTAGACACCAATAGTCTCCTAACATTTTAACAATAAGAGGATGCTTTGTTGAGAAGCTGCTTGCATCCAAGCAACAGGATGACATTAAGCATCTTCCTTCAGAAGCCACCTAAATTCTAACAACAAAGTACATTAAGCAGCTTCCTTAAACAGCAGCCAGTGTCCTAGCAATAGAGAATGCTAGGTAGCTTTTTTGATAAGTCACCTGCATCCTGGTAATGGTAGGACCCAAGACCGAAGAAGCCACCTGTGTCGTAGCAACAATAGAAATTAAGCAGGCCACCTGCATCGGAGCAATGGGGGACACTAGATGCTGATGTTGTAGTAAAGGAAAACACTAGGCCCCAAAAGTCTCCAGCATTCTAGCAATAGAGGACACTAGGTTGCTTTATTTAGAAGCTGCCTGCATCCTACTAGTGGTAGGATGTTAGGTGGCACAATCTGCCTGTGACCCAGCAACAATGAATGCTAGGCGACTGTTGCCCTAGCAATAGGCCATTATTGCTGTACACATGTAAACACTGCACAAATGTTGTGTGCTTGCAGAACACTTTTTGCACAAGATACTAATATACTAGTTGCTGTGTCTCTTCAATTGGCCATGTGCATGTGGCCTAAGGGGTATATTTATAAACGAAACATTCACTACAAGTGTATTTTCATTGTGCATGGGTTTAATTTTTTAGTGACTGAATACCTGCAGCAAATATTTATTGAATGTCACTATCACTGCTTTATAAATAAAGCTTTAAAAATGGTGAAAATGTACTAATGTCAATTTGCCCATTCTGAGCCTAGATCAAACTCAGAGAATCTTGCTATAACTGTAGCTTGAGTTTGAATGGGGCAAGTTAGTATTTTTCATTTTAGTGTATACCAGAAATGAAAGACTAAATAGTCTGTGGGTCATAGAGATGTACTAGGATAAATGGCTTTGCCATATTTATCAGAATGGTGATATGTGGAAAATGATTCTTAATAGCTATAATTGGGTCTAAAGGGTCACATACAACTCAGAACTGTGAGAAACATAACTGATAATAATTAGCAGATCCTGCATTTCAACCAACTGGTTGTGCAATTTCAGGGCTAATTGTAGAATAAATGCCAGAAATGTTAACATGTGATTCCTAACTGTAGCCATAAGCTGTTTCTGTTCAAGAATTTGAAAGATTGTTATATGTAATTTCTTTACCAAAAGACTTCACTCTAAGCAATATAATTATGTTTTTTTTTTAATCCTTTTTTAGTTCTTTTGTATAACATTTTCTAACTCTGGTAGTTTTTAATGTACCTGTCAGGATAGGAATATTGGAACTGCCACTGCTGATTTTCTTTAGAAAGGGCAAGGGCCAGGCCAGTTTATTTTTTTTTAATAATACATTTTTTTGTATTTTAGGAACATTTCATCATATAACATCAAGACAATCGTTAATCACGTTACATATCTTTTACCTGTGTGGATATGCAATATATATATATATATATATATATATATATATATATATATATATATTCAATTTTATTCATGTAGAATTTTCACAAAAGGAAAGAAAAAGGAGAAAAAAAAAACACACCCTCCACATTAAGAAAGGGGAGGATTAGGGAAAATGGAATGGCAAAAAAGTATTTAGTCAGCCACCAATTGTGAAAGTTCTCCCACTTAAAAAGATGCGAGATGCCTGTAATTGTCATCATAGGTATACCTCAACTATGAGAGACAAAATGTGGAAACAAATTCAGACAATCACATTGTCTGATTTTTGAAAGAATTTATTTGCAAATTATGGTGGAAAATAAGTATTTGGTCACCTACAAACAAGCAAAATTCTGGCTCTCACAGACCTGTATCTTCTTTAAGAGGCTCCTCTGTCCTCCACTCATTACCTGTATTAATGGCACCTGTTTGAACTTGTTATCAGTATTAAAGACACCTGTCCACAACCTCAAACAGTCACACTCCAAACTCCACTATGGTGAAGACCAAAGAGCTGTCGAAGGACACCAGAAACAAAATTGTAGACCTGCACCAGGCTGGGAAGACTGAATCTGCAATAGGCAAGCAGCTTGGTGTGAAGAAATCCACTGTACGCCTAATCTACAGTTATCTCTGGAGAGTAATCTCTGGAGAGTAATATAACCATCCTGCCCAGGTATCTTTAAATTTTACCATATTGATCTCCGACCAGATGTACCCATCTCTCCGCTTCCATTATTCTATCCACCTGCCTGTTCCAATCAATTATGGTGGGACAGTTTAGTTGTTTCCAAAACCTGGGTATCAGTATTTTTGCTGTGTTCAACAAGCGTGGTGTAATACTACTTTTATAAAACTTCTATGAGTCTTGTCATCATTTTCTTTGTACAAGAGGCAATTGCCTTCCAAAGCAATTTTATCTTGGGGCTTGTCCACCATAAGTGGAGGAAAGTGCCCCTTTGCTCACATCCCCTCCAACAGCGGACATCCGCTGTTGGATACATCTGTGCCAACCGCACCGGAGTATGGTACCATCTGGTCAGGAATTTATAAGAGATTTCTTGTATTTGGGGAGCTTCTGGACATATCTCTGGATTTGTGCAGATGTAAAAACCCAATTCTCTTTCCCTTTCTCTGATAAAGTATGGGATTGAGGTTTGTTGAGGACTAAGAACCATTTTATACATTCGAGACAACAAATGTCTTGAATCTGGGATATCAACACACCAAGGTTCAAAAGTAGTATAAGTTTAGAGGTCTAATCTGGGTTTTTAGTTAAATAAATCCGCTCTTTGTCGATACTTCCAGGTTGCCAATGGTATATCCCCTAAAGACGTTATCAGCTCCGCTAAGGGCAACAGAATGCCTCTTGGTGCAAACCTGGCGCAAGTGGCCTTCCCATCCCTTCCCCATAAATCTAAACTTCCCTCCTCTTCCCTTGAGGTGTGAACCAAGGGTATCCTCCCAGTGGGGTTAAAGGGGATATTGGAGGGACATACTTCCTCAAATTATTCAGTCTAACCCATACAAAGTTGTCCAAGTTAGTGGTGATATCTAGTCTGACAGGCCCCTGAAAGCAGCCGGGATCCACGGTCACCCGTCAGATATCTACCTGCGAATGTCTTCTCCAAGGGCACCCAAAGTTTATTCAAACAATCATCGCGCCAGTTCATGATTCGTACCAAGATCATAGCTTTGTAATACAAAGCTATATCAGGAAGCCCTACTCCCCCCTCCAGTTCATTTCCGTAAAACATTGTGGGCTGACCTAGGATGTTTATCTCCTGTGGTGGTGGGACCCTGTGCTACCTGGAAGATTGCTGGTTTACGCAAAGTTTTGGAGTGAAAGGCACGCTGATTGCACAGCTGTGTGCTGGGATATTTAATTGTGACATGACTGGCTCAGGTCCTCACCCAACAGACAGGAAGTCTGTGCATGGGAGTCAGGTGGACTCCCATTCCTCTGAGAGGAGTCATAGGCTGCATGGGGCAGTCAGAGCATGCATGTCTGCAGTAGGCAGATGTACTTGGTGACAGAGCAGCAAGGTGCTTTGAACTTTTCAGTGCTTTTGAATAAAAGTGGGCTACCAGGCCCTTAAAAATACAGTTTTTGACTACCTCACTCATTTCAAAATGCATCTACCGCTTGAGTCTGATCACCCCAATCTTACACTCCCCATAAAATGGTTGAGAAAGCCCTCCATATTTGTCTAAAGACAGTCTGAGGAGGGGCCACTGGCACTGTATATGAGGTATAAATCATTCTAGGCAATATACTCATTTTAAGGGCATTTAATCTGCCAAACCAAGTCAAAAGCTGGCCTCTCCATCTCTGCAAATCTTTTAATATACCTTTCAATAAAGGGCCATAATTGAGGTCATATAAACGCCTTAAATTTGGAGTGACATATACCCCACAAGTACGGTATACAGTCACAACGCCATATAAAAGGAAAAGACTGTTGCAGAGAAGTCGCCATCCTTAATGGGACATGGCTTGGCATCAGTACCGATGTCACAAAATTTATTTTATAATTTGGATAAAAGGCCAAATTTACGTAAATCATCTGCATATGCTGAAATCTTATGTTCTATTGATCCAATCTGGATCCCTGCAATCTTCCTGTTTTCCTAATCCTACAAAGAAAGGGTTCCAGCACCATAGCGAACAATAATGGAGACCTGCCTCATCCCATTGCATATATTAAAATCATCTGATAATCTACCATTAACCTTGAACCTTCCTCTAAGGTCTGCAAACAGTGCCAAAACTCCATCCCATCATCTCCTAGACCCATTTCCCTCAAAACCTTGATCATGAAGATCCATTTCACCCTATTAAATGCTTTCTCAGCATCCATTGATAATATCACACTTGGAGTCTGATCCGGGCCATTTTGTGCCCAGTGTAATACGTGAAGGGCTCGGCCCTTCATAAAACCCGTCTGGTCCGAATTGACCAACTTTACTACATGATGCAATCGAAGAGAAAGGGTCTTTGCTAAAAGTTTAGTATCCGAGTTAAGGAGGGAAATGGGCCAATAATTAGCACAATGTTTAGGGTCCTTCCCAGATTTCCGTCACATATGACCATCACATATGCCAAAAGTGCTTCTGCGGTTAGAGGCCGTTATAGAGTTGAAGTAATTCAACTGAAGTACAAAGGGGAAACAACAACACTGGCCATAATTTTTTATAATAGGTATTCGTAAAGCCACTAGGCCCTGGACTTTTACCCACTGACAGAGTTGTCACTACAATATTCAGCTCCTCAATAGTAATCGGCCGCTCCATTTCCTCAAGAGACGCTGGAGGCAGAACAGGCAGACCGGAAGCCGTTAACTATTCCTGGATCCTGCCCACCTGTCCCTCCCCAGCAACACCCGCAGACATCAGGCCTTTATTGTACAATGATCCATAAAAGTGGTGGAATTCAATGCCTATTGTTTAAGTATCTACTTTCTGCTTATTATGAGCCCTTAAGGTATGGACATGGCGTGAGTCTTTTTGCGTCTTTAGTTGTCTAGCCATCAACTTACCCCCCCTTATTTCACTGTTCATAGAAACGGTGAGCAAAATACCTATGCTTATTTTTAGCTTTCCGGTCCAGACACTGAGAGCGACCACTCTGTAGTGTCTCCAGTTTCTGGGCATCTGCAGGGTCCAAGTGAGCTTTATGTTTGACTTCAAGCTTATGTATTTCTTCTAACAGATCTACAATCTTTCTGTTTTTTTTTTTTTCTAATAAGAGATCCCTGGGAAATCAATTCCCCTCTAATAACCGCCTTATGGGCTTCCCCCACTGTTTGATCCGACACCTCACTGGGCGTATTAATTTCAAAATATAGTGCCAATGTATGGCATAGAGAATCCACGGCCAACTTATCCAGAATGGACTCCATGTTCACTCCCCACTACCAACTGGAACTAAACAATAAGTCAGCGTTATAGGTGCATGGTTAGATATTGTAATTAAATCAATAGTAGAAGAACGCACATAGTTCAGATAAAACTGATCCACCATTAACAAGTCGATCCGTGAGTATTTATTATGAATTTTAGAGTAATAACTATAGTCCATATCTCTATTATGCAACACCCGCCAACTATCCACTAAGTGAAGTAAGCGTAAGCATAGTTTAATATGTTTTAAAGCTCTGAAAGACAAGTTTTACCCGATGTGATGTCCAGACCAGGGTCTAGAGCAGGGGTCTCAAACTGGCGGCCCTCCAGCTGTTGCAAAACTAGAAGTCCCATGAGGCATTGCAAGGCTGACAGTTACAAGCATGACTCCCACAGGCAGAGGCATGATGAGACTTGTAGTTTTGCAACAGCTGGAGGGCCGCCAGTTTGAGACCCCTGGTCTAGAGTGATATTAAAATCCCCTCCCAATATCAAAAAGCCTTCCCTGAACTTACCCAACATTTCCAAAGTTTTAGTTATAAAATGAGCGGTACGATTGTTAGGCGCATAGATGGACGCAAAGGTGTAACAATGGCCCTGTATTCTACCCTTAACAAAAAAAACGGCCTTCAGGATCAGCTCTTGTTTCAATAGGTACCAGGGGGCATGAATTCTGAAAAGCTATTGTAACACCCCTAGCCTTTAGAATGGGGGATGGCACATGAAACCACTGATTAAATGGAAAGAGGGGCATACGTGGGGTCGACACTGCTGTGAAGTGTCTCTCCTGTAAAAACACAATTTCTGCCCCCAGGTGGTGCAGTTCACACCAAAAATGGCCCCTTTTACAAGGTGAACAAAGCCCCCTTACATTATACGACATAATCTTCATTCTATCCGCCATAACCCATTTTGCTAAAGTCCTGTAAATAAGCTGCGCTAAGAGTTAAATAATAGTCCATACAGATAACATCAAAAAAGGAATTTTTTGAATCCTTCCAGAGTAAAAACACCACCACCGTGCACTTATAAGCAATAGTGTCAATCCACCGTAGTAGTTGATCCTGCTTACCAGATGGCAAGCATAAAAGGGCAAGTGGCTTTAGCCCAGCCAAGGCCTTTTAGCTTGCTGGCGCTCCCAGTGTTCCAATGGGGGGTAAATCTCCAGGCTCACATATGATGTCCACGTATCCCCATTTTGCAAAGGAAAACCCGGATAACTCAGAGGAAAGAAAGACTTGCCATAGTGTAAAATCCTCCAGATATTTTATTTAAAAAAACAAGTAGTCACTTACATTTAAATTTGCAAAGTTGCGTGTACGAAAAGCCGGCCGGCATACAAACAAAACGGAGCCCGTTCTCTCACTCCGAAAGCGTGGTGACGTCAGTGCGTACCCTCCCAGACGCGTTTCGTCATCATCTGACGTTGTCAATGGGGAACGGGCAACGCAGCGACTCACCACCATATAAAGGGAGCCAAGCCTCACTCTGAGTGATGAGCATCCAGGCGCCATATTAAGTGTGGGAAAAAATTCCCTTAGTTCAAGGACGTTTTGAGAGGATGTGCATCGCTGCATATCCATCCCAAAACGAACAAAAAACCACACTAACCAGTAGAGTACATTGTTGGTGTCTATCACAACCTTATATGTGTAAGAAATGGGTGTAAAAAAGTGTAATAACATTTTTGTATAATACCGCTCCCATCCCAAACTGAAATGTGTATACATATACACATAAGGAGAATAATAAAAAATATTAATAATAATAAAGCACCATATGTGAATCCTAATCCACATGTATCAACAGGAAAGAAAGATCTTATACCAAAATATATAATCTCTCATGATGTTTCAGTTACATGCCAAAAATGAAAAATTTATAAATAAAAATAAAAATAAAAAATATAAAAAACATGATATGTGTGTGTGCAATTGCAAAACATACATGTCAATGTATGGGGTCTCGCACTAATGATGATTTCTCTTCTGGTGTCCCCTTCCTAACTACATACTCTTTGCAGCACAATTCCATTAGGAACCTTATATATAAACATTGGCATGTTGCACGTAGTGATGTGATATTGAATAAGGTGCTGCCAGAAAAACCTCAAGTTACTTTTAGGGGTGTACTATCGTTACGTAATCGGTTGGCTCCCAATATCCTGAATCCACCTATTTCAAAACCTAGTTTCTTTAATCACTTAAAAGGATTTTATCAATGCAGACGGTGTAGGGTCTGCGCATATAGTGCTTGTCCTCATAGATGGACCACCACCTTTTCTTCCACTAGCACTAAAAAATCATATACGATTAAACCATGTATTACTTGCACTACGGAGGGGGTAGTGTACATGTTGCAGTGCCCTTGTGGCCTGCAATATGTGGGCAGGACCAAGCGACCTCTTCAGGTCTGCCTTAATGAACATATTACTAAAATTAAGACTGGTTTTAGGAACCACTCTGTATCAAAACATTATCTACAAGTACATGGTAAAGACCCCTCCAACACAATATTTCTGGGTATAGATAGGTTTAGTCCCCGTTGGAGAGGGAGCTCCTTAGTGAGGGAAATATCGAGATTAGAAATGGCCTGGATCCATAGATTAAGAACATATGCACCCTATGGGTTGAACATTGATACCGATGTCAATGCTTTTATTGACAATTCATGATTTTTCATAATAGTGTAGATCTCTTATGAATTTGGTTTACAGTGTTTGAATTTTTATTTGAATTTTCATTTTAATTCCGTTTTGGGGTTTGTGAACTTGATCTGAGATATGAGCATGTGGGGGCCCCCCCTTTTTGAAGGTAATTTTTATATAATGCAACATTGGTTGTGGCAGTGTTTTGGATATCCTTATATCATTACAGCACCTTGGTTTGGAGCATGATGATCTAATTGGTAAAGCACGTAGTGCTTTACATATTCACCATGATTTTTAAATGATGATTTTTTTTTAAGATTTAGAATTCAGCATTCACAGTTTAGTACACACTATGTATTCACTAAGTACCCTGGTTTGGGGTATAATGAATTTAATTAGAGAAGCACGTAGCACGATACACATTCATGATAATTTTTCAAAGAATTTTCATGATTATTATTTACAATTTAGTCTCCGCAATATATCCACAAATATGTTTGATGGAGATTTGTGGTCATTGGTATCAGCACCAATTGACATGTATGTTTTGCAATTGCACACACACATATCATGTTTTTTATATTTTTTATTTTTATTTTTATTTATATATTTTTCATTTTTGGCATGTAACTGAAACATCATGAGAGATTATATATTTTGGTATAAGATCTTTCTTTCCTGATGATACATGTGGATTAGGATTCACATATGGTGCTTTATTATTATTAATATTTTTTATTATTTTCCTTATGTGTATATGTATACACATTTCAGTTTGGGATAGGAGCGGTATTATTATACAAAAATGCAATTACACTTTTTTACACCCATTTCTTACACATAAGGTTGTGATAGACACCAACAATGTGCTCAACTGGTTAGTGTGGTTTTTTGTTCGTTTTGGGATGGGTATATGCAGCGATGCACATCCTCTCAAAACGTCCTTGAACTAAGGGAATTTTTTCACACACTTAATATGGCACCTGGATGCTCCTCACTCAGAGCGAGGCTTGGCCCCTTTGGGTCTTGCCACCACTCCTCGGGTGTTCACGAGGTGTTGGTCCCGGATCTGGCGTGGTTACTTCGATTGGGGGTTTGCGATCCTGGGCTGCCTGGACGATCTTCTCCGACTCCTCGACTACTCCGAGGAGCAATGTAGTTCTTATACAAACCTTGACTGATTTCAGTTGGAGTCTATACTATCGGAAGTCTGCTTGGCTCTGCCAGATCATTGGATTATCTGAGCCTGACCCGGGCTTCAGCTCTGGCCAGCGTGTTTCTTCTCCCGGACAATATTCCGGAAGTTGCATGCTCGTTTTTTCATTTACTGTCCGGCAGGTGGGCTCCTCTGTGGATCTGCATGTGGGTGTTGGATCCAACGTTATTTATTTTTTTTGAGGCAATTCCATTTGCACAGTTCCATACAAGCTCCCTTCGAGGAGATCCTGGCATAATGGGACAAATACCCAAGGTCTCTGGACAATCGGATTCGGCTGAGTCAGGAAACCATAGTGTCCCTAGTCTGGTGGCTTCGCTCTGCGGTTCATCGGTGGGGTAAATCCTTTCTCCCCTTATATTGAACAGGGTGACCACCAAGGCCAGTCTGTCTGGGTGGGGAGAGGTCCTATGACTGAGCTCTGCTCAGGGTCGTTGGACGTTGGTGGAATCCAGACTACCGAGTAATATCTTGGAGCTTCATGCAAACAGACTAGTTCTGGATCATGGATGGATCGACTTTAGGGGCTCCCGGTACGGATCCAGTCGCGCAAGGCAACGGCGGTGGCTTATGTCCTTCGCCAGGGCGGGCCAAAATAGGCTGTTGGCGGCCTATCTCGTGATATCGGGAGATTCCAGTACTTACTCTGTCTCAGAAGGTGGCTTCTTGGGAGGTGGCTTCACCTCCGCTCACAGGGTGTCAAAAAGGATGGCGTTAACTTGTCGTTCACCTTACACAGGTTAAGGTGGTGATTTTCCCCTCTTTTACATAGTTCTGTCCTGGGATTTCCATTTGAATAAGGACATTGTGTTGCCTTTCTTGTGTTCCGGGTCAGCACATTCCAAGGAATTTGCTTTATCTGCCCTGAATGGGTTTTTGTGGACGTGCCGAGAAATGGGCTGTCTGTTTTTTTTTTGTTTTTTTTCTGCGACCCTTATCTGGATGGAGGGCTATTCTGTCAGGGAGTGGGCGCCTCCGTCCCTGTTATGGTGCATTATTCTCGGGCACTTAGTGCTTCTTGGGCCTTCTGTCATCATGCGTCCGTTGTGCAAGTTGGCAAGGGGACCACTGGTCGTCGGTGTACATTTTCACAAGTTCTACTAAGTGGATGGTTTGGTATCTGTGGATGCTTCTTTTGGCCGCAAATTTTTGCAGGCTGCTGTTTAGAGGGTCTATTCCCTCTTGAAGGGGTAGCGTTCAGGTTGCGTTCCAGCTGGTCCAGTGTAAAGCTCTTGTTACCTGGTTGGCTCTTGTATTAGCCTTGGGATTTTTCGTTTTCCCACCCCTCATGTTGGCACTGCTTTGGGACGTCCCTATCATTATGATGATAGAAGGCTGTGTCTGTCAATGAACAAATGAGAAAATAGGATTTTTTTACTTACCGTAAAATCCATTTCTTTGAGTCCATTGACAGACACAGCACCCACCCCTCTATGGAGTTCTTTTGATACTTCTATTACTGCTTGCTACTAAACTGAATACCTAGAGCAGAGAGGGGGTTATATACTGACTGTGAACGACCCATAGGAGTGGCCAAGTGTTTTGTTTTGTTTGTTCTGCCTAGTCCTACTCCTGCAGAGGCGATATAACCCTATCGTTATGAAGATAGAAGGCTGTGTCTGTCAATGAACTCAGAGAAATGGATTTTACGGTAAGTAAAAAAAAATCCTATTTTCTCCACTCCTTTGAATCGACATCTGTTCTCTCCACGAAAAACCCCATTCTATCCATAATAGCTCCATAGCTGCATCTGGCAGGGGGGGGGGGGGGGGAGGAAAGCCCCATCAATATTTAACATTGACCGGCCCTCAGGCTACAAACAGAGGCCGGACTGTTCTGTGTTGCTTAAGTGTACGGTGTAGAGCTGCACGATTCTGGCTAAAATGAGAATCACGATTTTTTTGCTTAGAGGATAGATCACGATTCTCTCACGATTCTCGCGGTGTAACATCATCTTTCACATTAAAACAAAAGAAATTGTGCTAACTTTACTGTTTCGATTTTTTTTTTAATTTATTGAAGTGTATTTTTTCCCAAAAAATTGCATTTGAACGACCGCTGGGCAAATACAGTGTGACATAAAATATTGCAGCAATTACAGTGTGACATAAAATATTGCAGCAATTACAGTGTGACATAAAATATTGCAGCATAAAATATTGCAGCTTTTTCTGACACTTAAGTTAAAATCAATATTTTTTTATTAAAAAAAATTACTTGGCACCCCCAAACATTATATATATATATATATATATATATATATATATATATATATATATATATATATATATATATATTTTATATATATATATATATATATATATATATATTATATTTGGGGGTGCCAAGTCATTTTTTTAGCAAAAAATATTGATTTTAACTTGAGAAAGAAGTGTCAGAAAAAGATTTAGACTTTAAATGGTTAAACTTCCTGCATTTACACATTGTTTAAAGCTTGGCAGATTGCCCAGTTATTTGTTTACACAGAGAAGTTTATCCCTTTGATCTAAGAAGGAAGTTAGATACAATGTTTCAAGTTCTAAACTTGGCAGACTGCCTTGATGATTTCTTTTGACAGCTGAGTGAGCAGATAATCTCTCCACTTGTTTATATGAAAGAATCGGCAAACTCAGCAGGAGAGGGGAGGTGAATCGAGATCACGATTTTTTTAACGATTAATTGTGCAGCTCTAGTACGGTGTGTCAAATCTGGAAGCGAAGATAGCTAGGCTCCTTCAAAATAAACCGTAGGACTATTATTGACTGCTTTCATAATGGCTTCCTTCACTGCGTATCTATGCAGCTTGCATTTAACATCTCTTGGCTTATTAGCATTTTGAGGGACAGAGGATAATGCTCGATTATCCCTACTATCTACTTCGATCTTGTCAGGTGTAGATTGCCCCAAGATTTGACAAAATAGACCGATCACACTTGAAAGCAAGTTGGGGGCCTGTTTTACGTCAGGCATACCCCTTATACGTTTATTCTGCCAACGGCCTCTGTTTTCTTGATCAAAAATTTGATCCGTAGGAGAATTCAAAACTTCATTATATTTTGTCATTTCTTGAGTTTCAGCCACTGCTTGTTTAATATCATGTCTCCACTTCTTCCACTCTGTCCCCTTGCTACTATATCCTCCCTGAGCCCTTCTACAGCTTTTTTGCAAGCTACTTCAACAGCAGAAATAAGTAACTGAATATCTGCTCTAGTGGGAAGAGCTCTATATCCATATTCATCACCTTTAACTCTGGCTGGAATATAGTTTGTCCATTAATACATTTATGGGACAGAGAGTTATCATACTGCACCTGCATTGTAGGTATTGTTCCTAAGAGACCAGACCTGGAAGTTGTCCATTTATGGATCACTTCTGGATGTTGTAGTGCCGCTGTTTTCTCCAGCGTTATCCTCTCCAGAGGGTGTTCCAAACTCCAATGGACTTTCCTCTGTCACTCGGTGGCGGCCATCCACCGGCTCCAGAGGACTACAGCCCATGGCTGGGAGACCACTCCTGGATACTACAGGGCTGTGGTTTGGTATTAGGCAGCTTTGGCCCGTAGTTATGGCATCACTGCTGGGCGTTTTGTAGTCCCACATCCTCGCATAGAACCCCCATGGCCCGACCCATGAGACCCTCGACTTTGCACTGGGGAGTCACGCTCCGGCGCCGCCATGGATCAGGAGAGCCATGCCTTTTTGCCCCGTTTCTCCGCTCTGCACCGTCAGGTGCGCTCGTAGCCCACCTGATTGGCTCTTGCCCCCGCCTGGCCTTTGTGAGGTTGTGCGGCGGCGTGTGGCCATAATCTCTGCTGGAGATTTAAAAGCCTTTCACTACCTGATCTCCTGGAGCCCGGGGATCACAGCATGCTCAATCAGCGTGTCACTACTTGGTGTGTCATTACCTGAGAACAAGCATTCTCAAATCAATTGTCTAGACAGATGACTTTGAATGTTGGGTTTTGTTCTGAAGGCTGAATTTACAGTTGCTTTGTGGTAATGCAGCACGTTATGTATGTTGCTGCGCCATTTGTTATAAATGGCATTCTAATAAACCTTTGAAGCAAGGCACGGTACCATTGTGTGTTGTGTGCTACATCACTAAAAATCATGCATGCACTTTTTTTGATGTGTTGTGGTGCGTAGGGCAGCCCAATCAAAAAACACTTAAAGTGGTAATGCACAGTACAGGCGGTCCCCTAGGCACAAACATCCGACTTACAAATGACTCCTACTTATAAACTGAGGGAGACAACAGGAAGTGAGAGGAAATCTACCCCTAGGAAGAGAAATTCACTCCTGTAAAAGTTGTTATACGAAAAAGGTGTCACCACTGATGCTTTTTCACCAAGGCTTGTTTTCACAACAACCCAAAATTTTCTAAATCCAATTGTCATTGGGACAGAAAGTGAGGGGGAAATCTTCTGAACAGGGGCACAGACAGCAAAACAAATGTTACAGGGGTGTTAACCCTACCCTATGCTATCCAAAAAGCTTAAGAATATTTTTTTCCACTGGAGCTACACTTAAAAAATGTACCTGTTCCGACTTACAGATTCAACTTGAGAACAAACCTACAGACCCTATCTTGTTTGTAACCTGGGGACCACCTGCATAATGCAATCTAATGCTATGCAAATTATACCTTCTTTTTTGTATTTTTAGTTTTTGTTAGTGTATGTAGTGGGAATTTTTTTTTTCAGGTTCTGATTTAGGTGTATAGACTGAAAATGCTTTTTTTGATTTAACACAAATGAATGGCCTATTTAAGGACAGATCCCTATACAGCTGTCAGTAAGAACTCCTGTTTTAACTGTTGTCTGTCCCATCTGCCTCCAGTGCTTGGTGTAAAACTTTGTTGGGGCCTGAAAGTGAACTGTAAGATGTACAGTAAGAATGGACTTGCTCTTGTAAAAGTACTGTAAAATCCACCAGAATTTGTATAGTGTCTGCACTAGTTTCTCTGTGATATTACATTTTCACAGTGATCACATTTAGCTAAAGCTGTGTGTATACATTTAGATAGGCTTAATGTCCGCAAAATGTCAATCACATTGTTGAGTGGGCGTTAGTGCAGTGCTGTTGGCTCCATTTGACTCTTCCCGCAGGCCGGTGTAGTGCAAAGAAGAAAAGACCATGAGACCCCATTCACACAGGGGCAACACGACTTGCAGGTCGCCTCAGCGAGGCGACCTGCAAATGACTGCCCGGGCGACTTGCAAAACGACTTCTGTATAGAAATCTATGCAAGTCGCCCCAAGTCGCCCCCGAAGTCGTACAGGAACCTTTTTCTAAGTCGGAGCGACTTGCGTCGCTCCCCTTAGAACGGTTCCATAGCACAGAACGGGAGGCGACTTGTCAGGCGACTAGGTCGCCTGACAAGTCGTCCCTGTGTGAATGGGGTCTGAATGGTTGTTACCTTTTATTTATTCCCCCCCCATTTTAAGGTAGAAAACTTCAGATACGTTTTAACATTAAGGGATTAAAGCTGACTGAAGTCAGAAGAAACAAACTTACAATTGATGTGAAAGTTCCAACTTGCATGCTTTTCCTGCAGTAAATTGTGAGGAGAAAAGTTTGTATTGAAAATGCACGTTGTCATTTTTCTGTATTATATTTTGGTCATACTGTATATAGCAAAGCAAATTAATGATCTGTTTAGTTTCACTGTCTTAAAGGCTAAATCAACCTTTCTTACCATGTTGCATATTAATCCTATATTTAGGGTGTAACATGGTGCCTAACCTATTTTTATTCCAGAGGTGAATAAAAATGCATGCAATATTTGTTTATTGTTGGAAATGCACATGCGATAAGAGTCAATATGTGAGTATGTAAATGTGTTTAAAGTGGTTCTAAAGCCTAAACATTTTTTACCTTAATGCATTCCTTGCAGTAGGATAAAAAATGTTTAGGCAAATGTTTAGCCCTCATTCGATTTAGTGCTGTGCACTTCTGCAAACTCGTCTTTCCCCTCACTTCCGGGTCTCGCTGGCTTTGCTGGGGCTCCCGCTGTCTGTGTCAATGGACGCAGCAGCGGGGCTCTGTAGCAAGTAAGCACAAGTGCCCCCCATGGGAAGACGCTACCCATGGAAGCACTGCACAGAGAGGAGGGGCCAAGAGCGCCGGTGGGGGACCCAAGAAAAGGAGGTTTTCGGCAATTCCATTGCACAGAGCAGGTAAGTATACACATTTTGGTATTTTGTTTATTTGTACCTTTACAATCTCTTTAACTACCAGAAAAACTGAAACAAATCATTGAAGTCAATTCACAGTTTTAAAAGTCAGTCAATATTTCATGAATGTACAAAGTGACAATGAGGGGAACTCTGCACTGGCCAGTAATGTAGAAAAAGAAAAAAATGTTCAGTCTAGAAATGTTATGCCCTTAGCTCAGGAATGTCAATACATTGTAAGATTGCACTAGAAAGAGATGGTTTTGTGAATGAAGGCACACTAGACTTTTATCATAGTTTCACAATATTTCTGCGTGCCTTCGTTCACAGAACAATCTCCCTAGATGCAGTTAGCCTGTGACAAAAATAAGGTATAAACAGTGCACAAAATGAGACTAAAATATGGCAAAACATATGTTTTTAACCCATTCATTAAATAAGGCATTTGACTACTTTTTAGATAAATACCACACATCATTTGAAACCTAACTCCAGGTTTGATTGAACTTTAAATAGTTTGCCTGAACCTAGCTTGCTCAAATTAACCATTTCCCTCAATACCAGATGAGCTTGAGGTCAACACGATATGAACTGTATATTGGATATGAATGGTGCGCTTGTTCAAAGTTTGTGCCACCACATAATTATGACACATAATTATAGGATAACAGATATTAGTTAACTGCTTGCCGACCAGCCGCCGCTGTTATACTGCGGCAAGGTGGCTTGGCTGTGCAAATCGCTGTACGTCAAGCTTGTTCACGGCCCTGTGTGGGCACGCTGATTGGCTAGTGGGGGAGCAGATCAGTGGGTCCGGCGGACTCGATGTCCGCCGGCCGCCCGCAATCGTTCCCTGCAGAGACAGAACAGGGATCAGCCACAATAAGCAAGGCAGATCCCCGTTCTGACCTGAGATGACACAGAGAATCTTGTCTTTCTGCTTTGCAGGAAGACGGATCTGTGTGTTAGTCAGGCAGCCCATCCCATATACAGTTAGTAAACACACCCAGGGAACGCAGTTAACCCCTTGAACACCTCTGATGTTAACCCCTTCCCTGCCAGTGTCATTAGTACACATTTTTAGCACTGATCACTGTAATAATATCACTGGTTCCCAAAAAAGTGTGTTGCAGTCCTGCTAAAAAATCACTGATCATCGCCATTACTAGTAATGCAAATACCTTAAATCTATCCCCTATTTTGTAGATGCCATAACTTTTGCGCAATCCAATCAATATACACTTATTAGGTTTTTCTTTTACCAAAAATATGTAGCAGAATACATATTGGCCTAAATTATTGAAGAAATTTGATTTTTTTTTTTGTAATTTTTTTATTGGATATGTTTTATAGCAGAAAATAAAATATTGTGGTTTTTTTTTTTTCAAAATTGTTGCTCTTTTTTTGCTTAGAGCGCAAAAAATAAAAACCAGCAAAAGAAAATAAAAAAAATAAATACTACCAAAAGAAAGCTCTATTTGTGGGGAAAAAAAGGACATCAATTTTATTTGGGTAATTTTTGCGTCACACACCCACGCAATTGTCAGTTAAAGCGACGCAGTGCCATATTACAAAACATGGCCTGGTCGTAGGGGGGTAAATCCTTCCGGTCCTTAACTGGTTAAATAACATAACTATAAAAAAATTTACTGTGTAAAGTCCTTATTTGTCCATATTGTGCTCACATCCACTATAGTGGAAAAAACAGTCCACATAAACCTATATAAAAGACTGTCACAGGTAAGTAAAACAATCCCCTATTAAAAAACATCCACTTTTACAGTGATAGTACCATGGTAGTCCTTCATGCAAAAAAACAAACTATCCTCCACCGGCCACCAGTATGTGAATTGGTCGCTCACCTTCTATATATGACCATAAAGGTCACATAGCACTTTCAATGTATGTTGCTCTCCAGGCTGGCGCATCCCACTGGATCACAGAATCCCACTGGAAAAGATCCCTCTACTGGATTTGGTCTGGGTCCACTCTGCTCACTTCCAATTTGCTCCGGTTGCTACCCCGAAAGCTTGTCCTGAAAAATTGTATGTTAGTGCAAATTAAAAAAAAGTATCACGGCCAGTATTGTGTCTGTCACAATTGCACTAATACAGCTACAATCACCTCAAGTATGCATTAACCACTTCATCCCCGGAAGGATTCACCCTCTTTCTGACCAGAGCACTTTTTACAATTTGGCACTGCATCGCTTTAACTGCTAATTGTGCGGTCATGCAATGCTGTACCCAAACAAAATTTGTGTCCTTTTTTCCCACAAATAGAGCTTTCTTTTGATGGTATTTGATCACCTCTGCAGTTTTTATTTTTTGCGCTATAAACAGAAAAAGACCGAAAATTTGAAAAAAAATATATTCTACATTTTGTTATAAAAAAAAAATCCAATAAACTCAATTTTAGTCAGCCACATGTCTTTGGTAAAAAAAATGTCAATAAGCGTATATTTATTGGTTTGCGCAAAAATTATAGCGTCTACAAACTAGGGTACATTTTCTGGAATTTACACAGCTTTTAGTTTGACTGCCTATGTCATTTCTTGAGGTGCTAAAATGGCAGGGCAGTACAATCCCCCCCCAAATTACCCCATTTTGGAAAGTAGACACCCCAAGGAAATTGCTGAGGGGCATGTTTAGCCCATTAAATATTTATTTTTTTCGTCCCAAGTGATTGAATAATAACAAAAAAAAAAAAATTAAAAAAAGTTGTCACTAAATGATATATTGCTCACACATGGCATGGTTATATGTGAAATTGCGCCCCAAAATACATTTAGCTGCTTCTCCTGAGTACGGTGATACCACATGTGTGGGACTTTTTGGGAACCCCAAGCTATTTGCTGAGAGACATGGTGAGTATTTTGCAGCTCTCATTTGTTTTTGAAAATGAAGAAAGACAAGAAAATTTTTTTTTTTATTTTTTCAAAACTTTGTGACAAAAAGTGAGGTCTGTAAAATACCCACTATACCTCTCAGCAAATAGCTTGGGGTATCTACTTTCCAAAATGGGGTAATTGGGGGGGGGTTGAACTGTCCTGGTATTTTATGCACAACATTTAGAAGCTTATGTCACACATCACAAATCAAATACTGAAAAGTTTCCTTTTCAGTATTTGATTGTTTATTTGGTTTGTTCCTTATAGGCCACCACACTGTTCCCAGGCACGGGTTCAGCTGGTCATGGCTCATTACTGCTATGCATGGGGTTATTCTACATGTATGTAGTGGGTACCAGGTGGTTTATCTGTCCTTTTGCTCTGTCACTTTCTTAGTGGTGGAGGTTAGTTCCATCTTTTATTATGTGGGTGGAAACTATTTTTATTATTATATTTTGTAATAAACTGTTTCTAAATTATCATTATAGACAGTGTGTCCCTCATTGATTGACCCTGTCCCTTGACCCTCTGATCGTCCCCCTTTTTTTCATATATGCAATGGTCTAGAGGAACGCACCTGCTTCTGTCTTTTTATTGATAGCAGGTATTTGGCTTTGCTTCCAGCTATGGGTTTGTGATCTGACGTTTCACACATATCTATACACACTACCCACCCTGGAATTACATATAGGCATAACCCCCTTCCATTTTTTTTTTTTCATAGAGATGTTTGGAGCTATTCTGGTCTCTGATCAGCTCTATGGTCAGCTGGCCGAATCACCAGCTGTATTCTCAGGTTCCCTGTTGGGACAGGAGAGCCAGAGAAAAACATGGAGGAGGGTGGGGGGGTATTCCCTCCCACTGCTCGTAAAAGCAGCCTAGAGGCTAATTAGCCGCTAGAATTGCTTTTATATGAAAGCCGACCGCTAGCTGAAAAGAATGATACCAAGATGATACCTAAACCTGCAGGCATCATTCTGGTATAACCACTCAAAGTCCAGCAACATACCAGTATGTTGCTGGTCATTGTTGGGCATATATTGTAAACTTTTTTTTTTTCATACAGCCTGTGGGATGAACGAACAAAAGAGATTGATCGGTGGGTATGCCCACCATTAGAATACCTCCCTTCATTCACACACTTCTAATGATGGGCATACATGCACCGTTTATATATGCCGAAGCATGGGGGCATCCGCCCCAAAAGGTAGAAGCAAATCACTCCTCCGCCCCTGTGGTGGTGAAATCACCTCCTACAGCGCTGGAGTCACGGCTTTATGTATCGTGGGAGCAAACGCTGTTGCTGTCAAGATAAATAAATCTGCGCTGCAACTGAATGGCGTACCTGCTAAGCAAATGATGGTTAACAATAAAACAAAGTAACATTACAGTGTAACAGTAAGACTTACCATACCTGCAAAGCAAATACAAAAAAAAAATAGTAAAAAATAAAACATTTTTTAACGCAACCTGTGCCTAAAATATATATATATGCCGAAGCATGGGGGCATCCTCCCGCAAAAGGTAGGAGCAAATCGCTCCTCCGCCCTTGCTGCCCCCATGCTTTGGCATATATGCTCTTTTTTTTAACTGTGGTGGTGAAATCACCCCCGACAGCACTGGAGTCACGGCTTTTTGTATCGTGGGAGCAATCGCTGTGGCTGTCAAGATAAATAAATCCACTCTGCAGCTGAATGGCATACCTGAAAATAAAAAAAAATGGTTAACAATAAAACACAGTAAACAGTAAAGTATAAAAAAATTGCATACCTATAAAGCAAACATGATAAAACATAATAACAATAAAACATTGCAGAATAGAATACAGTAAAAAAGAGAAGAACAATAGAGAGAGAACAATAAAACGACAACTATTTTTGTTTTTTTTTTTATTTTATATATATTTGTGTTTTTTTAATTTTTTTTACACTTTTTTTTTTTACACTTTTTTTCGTACCTAACTTTTGTAACTGTAACCGGTTCCAGGTTCGGGTCTCTCAAAAGGCGATGGCATGTTGGGAGACCCTGTAAAGTGTGCCTAGTCTGTGCAGTGCTGTACCCTACGCTAATGCTCAACTAGTGTATGGTAGCGTTCAAAATATTCACCAATGCAAAGACCAGGATTGTCAGGACAGGAGGGACAATAATAGCCGGTGTCACGCCTATATCTGCGCTTGCTGCAGACACAACATCTTTTTTGGGGGGGCTCGTTGTGTAGGGGTACTCGGGAGGACATAAGGAAAATGCCTCTCATGCAGCCAGCTTTTTGCATTTGGTTGGGGAAGGTGAGGTGGAGCACCGTCTGGAAACAGAAGGGCTCTGACAATCTCTTCCTGGAATTTAAGGAAGGATCCAGTCCGTCCTGAAGCTCTGTATGTATAGCACATGAGCGTTCAGAAAAGCCAATTGAAATAAATAAACAGACACTTTCTTGTACCAGCGTCTGGCCTTACGGGCAATTGGGTAGGGCACCAACAACTGGTCGTTGAGGTCCACCCCTCCTATATTGAGGCTATATTCGTGGACACAGAGGGGTTTCTCCACAACACCAGTCGTCGTAGTAATTTGGACCATCGTGTCTGCATGAAGGGAGGTAAGAACGAAAACATTCTTATTATCCCTCCACTTCATAGCGAGCAAGTTATTACACTTGAAGCAGGCTCTCTCCTCCAGCATAAGACGGGAATCTACAAGCCGCTGAGGAAAGCTGCGGCGATTAGGTCGCACGGTGCCACATGCTCCAATCTGCTGATCAAACAAGTGACTAAAAAGTGGCACGCTCGTGTAATAATTGTCCACATATAAGTGGTATCCCTTTCCGAATAAGGGTGACACCAAGTCCCACACAATCTTGCCAGCCCTTCCTATGTAGTCAGGGCAGTTTGTCGGCTCTACATGGCTATCTTTTCCCTCGTAAACCATAAAACTACATGTATAGCCTGTGGCCCTGTCACAGAGCTTATACATCTTGACCCCTTATCTGGCACGCTTGCTGGGAAGGTACTGTTTGAATGACAAGTGGCCAGAAAACGTAATCAGGGACTCCTCAACGCAGACAACTTGATGGGGAGTAAACAAGTCTGCAAAACGTTGGTTGAAGTGGTTTATGAGGGGCCGATTTTTTGTAGAGCCGATCATATACAGAGTCTCCATGAGGATGACAGAGTTCATTGTCATTGAAGTGCATGAACCACAAGATCTGCTCGTATCGTGCCCTGGTCATAGAGGCATTGAACAAGGGCATATGGTGAATTGGGTCAGTGGACCATTATGACCGCAACTCACTCTTTTTAGTTATGCCCATGTTGAGGGAAAGGCCCAGAAAGAGCTTAAATTCGGAAACCGTAATTGGTCTCCAATCTCTGGCAAGGGAGGACTGGGGAATAGTGGCGATGAATTGACCAGCGTTCAAGTTGCTTTTGTCCACAATAGATCTATAGAGATCTTCAGTGAAAAACAGCGAATAAAAATCAAGTGACGTAAAATCAACTGTTTCCACCTGAATGCCAGGTTGGCCAGTAAATGGGGGAATTACGGGTGCTGCAGAAGTGGTGAAGTGGTATCTGAATGGACACATGAAGCTGCAGCTTGGCTCTGGTGCCCCCATAGCAAGATGCTTGCTGTGGGGGCACTCGACAGGAGGGAGGGGCGAGGAGCACAGAAGAGGGACCTGAAAAGAGGAGGCTCTGGGCTGCTCTATGCAAATCCACTGCACAGAGGAGGTAAGTATAACATGTTTGTTATTTTTGTAAAAAGAAAACACTTTACAATCACTGTAAATTTGACACCATTTATCTAATTATGTGGCTTTTGAAGACAGTTTGTATCTTGGCAAGGAGGACAATACTTACGCAGTTAAAAAATTTTTGTGTCATCAAAGTAGAGTTTTTTCCACAATATATTATTGACTATTTTAAATTTAAATCCATTTTAGACAAAGCACTATAACGAAACAAGGCCTACTACACCATGTCATTTTTACTATATCGGTATAATTTAAAGTGGTTGTAAACCCTTACATATACCCAGTGAAGGGGCTATCCTTAGGTGATATGAAACTAATCATAAGTTGTACCATTTTATCTGCAATTTTCTCTTCCCTACAGCCATTCAAATTCCAGAATTTTTAAGCTGGGCAGAGAGCTCAAGTTACACTCTGCAGAGCGCAGTCAGGAGAGTTCTGAGAGCTGATTGTAGGGAAGGGACATACCCCCTTCACACGGCACACAGGAACATAACTGATGCTATCATATGCTGGAGGTCCCTCCCCTGTCACCATTTTTCTCTTGGTGTCAGGAAAATGTGTCAGAAGTGATTTATGCTGATAGCAGAGGAATGAAGCAGCAGATAGAAATGATACTTAGTACTTTTAATTGGGACACTATAAAGGGATATGCATTGTTCATATTTCATGTATTTCATGTCTTATCTTTACAACCACTTTAACGTGAACTTTCTATTATTGCATATATTCTAAAACCATATTGGTTTCTTACGCATTTAGTAACAGTGCTTATACAGTATGCCCTAGTTACTTCTATAAAGACCAGTAGCAGATGAGGGTTAGGTTAAAAATAAATAGAAACTTTATTTTAGGGCTACAAATACATGTGTAGATCAAGTCAAATTCTCAAATTCTGGCCCATGTGTTAGTGGTTCTCCCAGTAGTAATCATCAATTATAATGTGTGTTAAAAACTTTTTGTATTAAAGTGACAGAAGCTTAAAGTTAGTTTAAGGTGATTTTTGTCATGTTTTAGTAAACTGTGCAGTAATGTCCTGTGATTATGGCTGTAGCTTAGTACAGGAGGATTTCAGTTGTTGATATATATCCAGTGATGGCCCATCCATTAGGGACACAGGGGCACCGCCCCTCCTATCCATGTGTCCGGCCCCCTAACCTACATGCAGGGTGCTTGAGTGTATGGATTCCAATAAGGGTTTTTTTTTTTTTTTGAAGAGTGTGATTGGAGCCAGAGGCTCTAAGAGGCTTCAAAAAAGGGTGGGCTCAGGGTGCAGAGCACTGTGTCCTGATTCCACCAAGTTATGTGACGATAGTGAATGAATATTCACTATTGTCACACTGATTCTCCTCCCGGCCAATCAGGAAGAGGGTCTGAGACCCGTTTCCGATTGGCCGAAAGGAGAAGCGTTTCAATTGGCCTAGGCATAGGGAGGAGACACATTTATTATTTATTTTTATTTTTTTACAGAGTAAACAATTCTCAGATTTTAAGGCTGGGTTCACATCATTGTGAAGTGGATGCGGGATCACCGCATCCAATTTGCAATAGCAGGAGATTTTGACCGGCTCTATATGGAGCCGGTTCACAGATCTCTGCAGTGGGTCTGGCCTGTCTTTTAGTCCATTTCAGGTCATGAAAAGGCAGAAGGTTTTTTTATCTTCATGCATTCTATGCATGAAGATAAAAAGCCTTCTGTGTGCAGCAGCCCCCCTAGCACTTACCTGAGGTCCCTCTCTGTCTAGCATTGTCCACGACTGTCTCAGCCATCCGAGATCCCACCCCTCCTGTTTGGCTGAGACACAGCAGGGGCACCATTGGTTGCCACTGCTGTCAATCAGTCAGCTAGCCAATCAGGGGGAGGGGGGTGGGGAGGGTCAGGGCTCCGTGTCTGAATGGATACAGGGAGCTGTGACTCGGCTCAGGTGCCCCCATAGCAAGCTTCTTTCTGTGGGGCCACTTAACAGGAGGGAGGGGCCAGGATCACACAAGAGGGACCCGTAAAAAGGAGGATCTGGGCTGCTCTGTGCAAATCCACTGCAACAGAGCAGGTAAGTATAACATGTTTGTTATTTTTATGGGGAAAAAAAATGAGACGTTACAATCACGTTAATGATCTTTCTTGTTATTTTGATCTTTCAATATAGTTTTTGGTGAATGCGTATTTTTATTAATAACCAACAAAAGTAACTTTTTTCTTTTAGTTACTTGCATGCTGCAGGACAAAAAGTTTGGAAACGATGGAAGAAACGTTATTTTGTTCTTGTTCAGGTTTGTTTTATGACTTTTTCTCCGTTTTCATAGGAAAAGCTAGCCCCAGCCAAAGTGAAAAGTGATACATGTTTTGGCTTCACTAAATGGGTTGGAGAGGTGTGGTCTCAGGAGGTTTCACAGAGACAGTCACAGCTCCCCATGATCCTAAACACCCCTCCTAATAGACAGTGCCCCCATGACCCCAGTGTTGCTCACAGTTCCTAGTGCTGACAAATGCTGCCAGCCAGTAACTCTTTATAGTATATAAACATGGAAAGATAATGCTGCTTATAATTCCAATCTGCTCCAACGCAAGCATATGGCACTGCCCCAGAATCGTCATTCAGTAAACCTTCTGTCACAATCACCAGGGCCCCAAACATAGCCATCCAGTTCAACTATGAATACTCAGTGCCTATAAACAACCAGCAAGTTTGCCCGTGGTGATTCCCATGCCCCTAATGCAACAAGACAAAGATCACTTTCATGATACTCATGGCTTCAGCATAGCCAGACAGTGCCATGCTCTGACACTCTCTTGTTTTTATCCTAGGTACAGGGGAAGAATTTGCTAACAAATTAACAGCAAATGTCGGGCAGCATTTTTGCAACACCTTTTTATTAAAACTATTCAATTTTACATTTCAGTGTATATATGTTTAGATGTTTAACCACAGTGCAGCATGAACCATGCAAAAACCTCCAGATCACATGAGAGCGGAGGTAGTGAAATCTTGACCTAAAAGTATATACGGGTATAAGTGGGAGATAATTTAAACCACTGTCAGTTTTTCTAGAAACACTTCTTTTACTTCCTGTCTTATAGACACTTTAAAAAGTGAAGGTAAATATACAAACAGTTGAAGTCTCCCCAGCAGGGACAGAGACCGCAATAAAACCTGATAGAGGTTTCAACACACCCACACTCTTTCCAAAACCAAAGGAAGCGTGTTTTGGCTTTGATAAACTTTATACACACTTTCAAATTAATTAATGGCAAGTTGGGTTGAGCTGACTTGGTCAAAATCAAGCTGTATATGAGTAAAGTATAATTTAAGGAAACCAATAAATTCATATTTGAATTATATATGTGGTATTACCTAGAAATTTTTAATTCTGGTCTGCCAGTCATATAATTTACACACCTTCACCAGACTGCAGAATCAGGCATGTGACACATCTATTTCCTGGTTTAGCAACATGGCTTCCTATAACATCTCTTCACCCCTAGCCAGTTCAATGAACAGAAAATCAGAAATATCAGGCTATGTCCAGTGGACAATAATGATGTAATAGGAAAAACGAGTAAACTTCCTGGTTCTGTAGTATGGCAGAAATATGTGTAGCACTGACCCCCGAAGGAGCTGCTGATATTTGATTGGGCCTGTACTCTGCTATCTTACCCCTAAATGAATTGGCTCAACCCGCTTGACACAACTGTGGAACAGTGTTGGTGTGAAGCTTAACAACAAAGGACAATCCCACAATAACAACATTCAATGATATACCTTTACCATTACCTGGGTATCCGTTGTTCCACCTGTAGAAGAATGAACAACACTTCACACCAATTGTAATTAACCAGAATGTAATTTTACTGAGACTGGCATAAACAGTAGTTACAATAACTGTATTGCCACACAAACGTAATATGACAATACACTGAATATTCACAAATTATTAATATGTAAAGATTTCTTGGATGACCCCTGCAGGCGCATCTCCAAGTGGGACTAGTGCTCAGAGTGACAATGCCTTGACACTGGGCACCTTCCTACATCCAGCACAGCCGTAATACTAATACACTAATGCAAGGTTATCAAACACAGCACACTGCATTTTCTCAAGAGCTCCCCTTGAGGTATGAGGCATTCCTTTGCCACTGTAACCAAACACAAGGCCTCCCAGTGGAAAAATATAGTCTCTGATCTTCTGTCTTCTGTCAGCTATTATACTGCAGTGCTTGTAATCCAAGGGGTTAACAAGCAAAGAAGTAACATAAGCTGATGATTTAGAACAGTTCCTGCGGTGCACACACTTATAACTGCCTCTGGTATAGTTATCTGTGAACCGCCACAGTATTGGCTCTTAGTGAAGTATAGGCTTGAGGCCTGCTTAAACTCAGTCTATTTGAATGAGACCTCTCTGTGGAACTGCAGGTCTCAGCAACACTGTGATATGAGCCTAAGTGTGTTAAATGCGTTAAATAACTTTTGGGCGTCCACCCTCTCACCACACCAGGCCTGGAAAGTTGGATGCCTCCGCTCCACAAGATCTCAATATATTTGCTGCGGCCATGCCGTCATGCTGCTCCGTTCTACAAGATGACCAGGAGTCCTCAGTTACCTCAGTCAGGTATCTCTGGATCCTTCCTGATCCGACCACACTGCTGATCCAGCACGCTGTGGTGTAAACTTCTCCTCTGGCTTCAAGTCCGCTCCGCACGATGTAGGCCGCGGCTCTGTGGGACACACAGCTTCCTGCAGGCAGGCCATGCGTCCCAGGAACAAGAGAAAGAAAATGGCCGTGCTGGGCCTTTTATATCCTACCCAGCATGCAGTTCTTGCCACTTAGTGTTCATGGGTAGGTGAGTGGGCATTGTGGGTAGGTAAGTCCTTTCACAAAGTAAATAATTAAGTCACTTCCTGTTAGGCTATGCGAAGTCTCTTGTGTGTAAGAATAAACAAAGTCATCAAAAGCATATATCTTCTGGCCACTAGAGGGAGCCAAATACCAATTAATAGCATTGTCTATTAGTTAACATTACATAGCAAAAATGTCAGCGCTACATATGTAAATCTCGATTTGAACATAAATGCAAATCCTTGTACAGATAAAATAGCATGCGCTGTTATTATTTTAGTTTTGTATTTTGCTGTCTGCCTGGACATTCGCCTTAATGTAAGTTTTAATGGAGTCCATATTTCCTTACAAATATGTTTTTGATTTACAGGAATTTGTCATATTTTTTAGCATTTTGCCATTTTTTGCCTGTTTTAGGTAAGCCAATACACATTTGCAATGTGTAGCTACAGGGAGAAGAAAGCTGAGCCCCAGGAACTGATGCAACTTGAAGGATACACAGTGGATTACACTGATCCTCAGTCAGGTATTGGGTCACTTGCTTCCGCCATCTTTGTCCATTAGTTGTTGTGTAAGTGCAATACCATAACTATCCACGTTGTTAATTATTACAGTTAAAAGTCAGTTTGTTGTGTTGCTCTACTTTATTAGGTCTCCAGGGTGGTCGGTGGTTTTTTAATGCAGTGAAAGAAGGGGACACTGTGAGATTTGCCAGTGATGATGAACAAGACCGAGTACTGTGGGTACAAGCAATGTACAGAGCAACAGGACAGTCCTACAAACCCATTGTTTCCAACCATGCTCAGAAGTCAAATCCAAGAGCAATAAATGCTCACATGGAGGTTCCTCAACCAAGTAAGTGTTTTTTTTTTTTAATGTTGAGCCAATGGTATTGATGTTCTCTTCCAGATAGTCATGTGCCATTATAAAGGAAAGATATAAATGTACCCCTTGGAGTCCTTCACTTTTATGTAATTGGGTAACTTGTATTAGTTTCAGGAGCAGGTGGGCAATATACTGTCCGAACGTTTCTCACATAAACCTAAAATACTGCTTGTAAATAATTCTAGATGAAATCTTGTCTTAAAGTAACTAGCATCAATTTTGAGCCTCTGCTGTAATTCACTGATATTTTATTTCAGCCAGCGAAATTAAATGCCTTTTTCTTCAAGTGACATCTGCGTTAAAATGCTGCTTATCTACCACTTTTCTTCCAATTAAAAATGCTCTTTGAAATCAATAAAAAATTGGAAGTTACCATCCATCCCCTGTCAAGATGTAAGGGAAACATTTACATTTTTCTCACTTGTTTTATGGCTTTCACTTAGGGCTTGTTTATAAGACAGTAAATGTAACAGTCCACAAACGTACACAGAAGGTGTATCTTCCTGGTCCATGTGTTTAAAGTTACTGGGAATGATTCTCCTGCAGTGAATGTTTGCCAAATTCCAGGGAATATCCCATTGCCTGTTGGAGGATCAGGAAGGAATTTGTTCCCCCACTGGAGCAAATTCTTAATTTAAGTGGCTTTCACTTGAAAAAAAAATTGCTGGCAGGTATGAAGCGCAGACACCTTGAGGTGCACGTTTATATCTGCAGCAACTTTTATTGGCCACTTTACACTCAAATGCCAAAGTAGTTAGAAACGAGCAAACCTCCGAGAGTACAAGAAAGTGCCTTTGCCCCAGTCTGAGCTCTGCCTTATGGTGACTGTGTGAGGCTTGTATCGAATAAAAAATACATTTGATAATATAATATTAATTACAGAGCAGCATTAATTTGTGTTTTTTAAATCTGCCTTGAATTCAGCTTTCAGTGATGAAATTGCTTTAAAATTGACACAATGTTTAATTCCTATTTTATTTAGACTTTTACCACTTATTAAAGCTGTTTGTGTATGTTTCAGTTCACTAGTAGTGAGTCAGTTCTTTGGTAGAACAGATGTGCGCCAGTGGTATTTCTGTGGATAGCACAAAATGTTTTTCGACTCACCCTGTTTAACTGTACTCACCCTGTTTAACTGTGTTCCAACTTTGGACACCTGAAAATATAAATGCACTATATGTACATCTCTTTTTTTTTTTTTCCTGAAATACTTACTATATTTTTTAGGTTGGTCATAATGAATTTTGTAAGGATTATACTGTTGTTTTGATTTTATGCTACACCTAATGTATCTCTTGTGCAGTATTGATTGGATCTCCACAGTTCCTACTGTGCTTCTGTCTTGCATTTACCTTGCAGAGTCTGTCAGATGAATGTGACTTTTGATTTGAAAGTGCAAAGCTGAGTGATCTTATATAGTAGTATCTGAAGCTGCACTTCTTTCAGCTTGAATGAAATAATTCTTCCGTCTGCAAATCTAGTTGGCTGTTGAACTTGACACAGATCAATATAATCTGGGGTTAAATTCCTCAATGTGACTGATTATGTTAGCATCATGGCCACAGATCAATATGGAGTTTTATGAGGGACCAGATTCTGTAATTGGCTTTGATCAATAAGTCTTTGTCTTGCTCTCTTTAGAACCCTCAAGTTAGTAGCCTGTCGTATGTTTAAAGTACATTTAGGACAGTACATTTGCAGTAACTAACATAAAAGATAGACATTTAAATTTTAAAGAACAAAGAGCCAAAGGCCCCATTGTATGGGGCCATTTTGAGTAGATTGCTCACCCAAAATGAACCTTGGTATCAAACTGAGCTAGTGTTCTGTTGGATAGCTAAATTCTCTTGGCTTTTGATGTCTGTACATGATAGATGATTCACATGGATGTTTTTAACAAAACATAGCATTAACGAAAGCAATCATAAGAGCTCGCCTTCTGATAGACCCGCGGGGTCTAAAGGCGTTGAAAGATGCATCTGTGAAGAATATGCTTGTCCTTCGACTGCCATTTAGGACATTGTAGTATGAAGGAGATCGGTATTGTCAGCCACATACTGCTCTGTTTTCTTTTGCCATTTTTGCTTGAAGGTTATAAATACTTGTTCTTGTTGCTATATGCAACACTTCCCATTACTCTACCAAGGTTTGTCTCATTAAAAGCATAGCACAAAACAAAGACTGAAAGTGACCTACCTTTTACTGACATGTTCATTTCTGCTCTAGTTTGCCATTTGAAAAATAGATTGCTAGTTGTGATGAATGTGTATTTCTATGTCGCTGTTTGTAATGCTGTAGCTACATTCCCTGGAAGAACAATGGAAGGGTGGAAATGTGCAATATAGTAGAGCTTTTTCTCTGACCATTTTCTATTTAGACTGGATGTTTGCTAAGTGCTTTGAAATTCACCAAGGTCATATCATCAAGCCGTCAGTGATTTAAGCTCAAGTCTGTGTGTTGATCACTTTTTGAAATGAAGTGTGGATAGAAAAAACTGTAAATATAATATATCATTGCTGTGTGTTGCTAAGAGTAGCTTGCTATGTATGTTGCCTTTTCTTTCTGCAGACACAGATCGTGGCCAGAGACATGGAATGGATGAGTTTATTTCTGCTAATCCCTGCAGATATGACCATGCTTCCCTTTTTAAAGTACTTCAGCAGCAGACATTGGAACACCGACTAAATGATTCTTATTCTTGTCTGGTGAGTATTAGAATGTATGTAGGCTTAGTGCAGTGAAGTGTGAAATCGTTGTTAAAAAGTGGCAGTTCTTTCCAAACTCATTTTGTAAGTGTGCTTGGATTTGGGATAAAGGATTTCAATCGATTGCTCTCAAATTTGAAAATTATACACGTGAAGATTGCTGCTGTGTCACTCAATAGCAGGAGAACGAGCTCTGACCATCTCAGAAATGTGGCTTAAAAGCTTTCCAAAGAGAGAATCACAACTGAAAGCTTACTAAAGGTGGGAGACTCCACTGTGGGGTTTTGCAACACCAGCATGTTCCTGAAAGGATCTCATATCTTGGTATGATGTAATTGTGAGTTGCGTTAGGTCACAGAAAAGTAGTTTAAATGATAACTTTGGAAGAATACACATTTCAGATGGTTCATACAAAGAGACTGAATCTAATAATGAAATCATTTTATACAAATTGAGGAAAGTTTGTTCTGCCCTGGATACTTTAATGTGTCATATGTTAGAAAATGTAAAAAATAAATTTTATTAATTCACAAATGTGCCCAGTTATTGGCTATTACTCCTAAGCATATATTCATTTGCAGACGGTTTCATACATTTGCTGTCAGTTTAAGTTGTTTTAAATTTTATTAGGAGGTGAAACTTTGTAAGCCTTTTTTAGGCCTTTAATTCCATGAAATGCATTTTTATTCTCATTACACTGTGTTAGACAATAAATGCAATTATATTCGATTCTCCTAAATCTGTAAATGTTTAGTAGTTCTATAAACATTTTTTTAAGCTTAAAGAGAGTTGACAAGATATTATATTGTCATTAAAAAAGAGGAACAGGACAGTAAAATATGGACCTGAGACAAACTTAGAAACACCATAAAAACAGTGCCCCCAGTATCATGCTTTATGTTCCAGAACAGTGCTGTTTCCATGGGTTTCCAGTTTTTTTCTTAACCATTTAAAGCGTTGACCCTTCATGTCTATGGCCCCCTTAAATACAGTTGTGCTCATAAGTTTACATACCCTGGCAGAATTTATGATTTCTTGGCCATTTTTCAGAGAATATGAATGACAACACAAAAACTTTTCTTTCGCTCATGGTTAGTGTTTGGCTGAAGCCATTTATTATCAATCAACTGTGTTTACTCTTTTTAAAACATAATGAAAAACAGAAATGACCCAAATGACTCTGATCAAAAGTTTACATACCCCGGTTCTTAATACCGTGTGTTGCCCCCTTTAACATCAATGATAGCTTGAAGTCTTTTGTGGTATTTGTGGATGAGGCTCTTTATCTTCTCAGATAGTAAAGCTGCCCATTCCTTTTGGCAAAAAGCCTCCAGTTCCTGTAAATTCTTGGGCTGTCTTGCATGAACTGCACGTTTTGAGATCTCCCCAGAGTGGCTCAATGATATTGAGGTCAGGAGACTGAGATGGCCGCTCCAGAATCTTCACTTTAATCTGCTGTAGACAATGACGGGTCAACTTGGCCTTGTGTTTTGGATCATTGTCATGTTGGAATGTCCAAGTACGTACGATGCGCAGCTTCCTGGCTGATGAATGCAAATGTTCCTCCAGTATTTTTTGATAACATACTGCATTCATCTTGCTATCCATTTTGACCAAATTTCCTGTGCCTTTGTAGCTTACACATTCCCAAAACATCAGCAATCCACCTCCGTGTTTCACAGTAGGAATGGCGTACTTTTAATCATATGTTGACTCTTCTGCAAATGAAGCGTTTATGGTTGTGGCCAAAAAGTTAAATTTTGGTCTCATCACTCCAAATGACATTGTGCCAGAAGGTTTAAGGCTTGTCTCTGTGCTGTTTGGCATATTGTAAGCAGGGATACTTTGTGGCATTTGTGTAGTAATGGCTTTCTTCTGGCGACTTGACCATGCAGCCCATCTTTCTTAAAGGGGCTCCTTTTTGGACATCTTCAAACAGCCACACCGCATGTTTTCAGAGAGTCCTGTATTTGACCTGAAGTTATTTGTGGGTTTTTCTTTGCGTCCCGAACAATTTTCCTGGCAGTTGTGGCTGAAATTTTAGTTGGTCTACCTGACTGTGGTTTGGTTTCAACAGAACCCCTCATTTTCCACTTCTTGATAAGCGTTTGAACATTGCTGATTGGCATTCTCAATTCCTTGGATATCTTTTTATATCCCTTTCCTGTTTTATACAGTTCAACTACCTTTCCCGCAGATCCCTTGACCATTCTTTTGCTTTCCCCATGAATCAGAATCCAGAAACGTCAGTGCAGCACTGGATGAAAGATCCCAGGATTTGTCAGGAGTCCAGAAACTCATTGACCTGTTATACACACACACTAATTACAAGCAAACAGGTCACAGGTGAGGATGGCAACCTTTAATAGTCATTCAAACCCCTTTGTGTCAACTTGTGTGCATGTTATCAGGCCAAAATCACCAGGTTATGTAAACTTTTGATCAGGGTCAATTGGGTAGTTTCTGTTGCCATTATGATTTAAAAAGAATAAACACAGTTGATTGATAATAAATGGCCTCAGCCAAACTCTAACTATGAGCGAAAGAAAAGTTTTTGTGTTATCATTCATATTCTCTGAAAAATGGCCAAGAAATCATACATTTTGCCAGAGTATGTAAACTTATGAGCACAACTGTAAGTTCTGCAGAATTGTGAATAATGGTGTCAGGTATCATAGTGCCGTGGTGGGCACACCAGCAACTAGACAATTCATACATTGTAGAAGCTTGGTGTACTACTGTTGCCCTTTTTTGTTTCAGGTGTGTTTAAAACAAACTTTAAAGTATAACTAAAGTCAAAACTACTTGTTTCGTTTTGCATAGAGTGGAGAGGAATTAGAATTACTGTAAGATTTTTATTGCTGTTTGTGTCCTGGTTAGTGAGATTCACCCTCACTATTTCTCCTGTTTACTGTTATCATTGAAAGTAAAAGAGAATCCCAAATTCTGGATTCTCTAATACAGTAATAGATGAGAAAACATCCAATGGGGACAATAGTTCTGGTGACCTGAAGGGCCCCAGTGGATTCCCTTATTTTTTAAGCATTTCCTCTTGCTTCCTGTTTGGCTATGGGATAGGAAGTGAAGATCAATCTCCCAAATGAAACACAAATGGCAAAAAACTGACAGGGGTATAAACTTTCCATTACTCTATCCAAGATGAAAATAAAGTTTTGCCTATACTTCTATTTTAACAAATATAACAGTTGTTGACTTTCTATCTTATTTCTGTTTACTGTTTTATTCTTTTCCTTTATGTTTAGGGCTGGTTTAGTCCTGGCCAGGTCTTTGTTTTAGATGAGTACTGTGCTCGATATGGTGTTCGTGGCTGCCATCGACATCTCTGCTATCTGAAGGAGCTGATTGAACATGCTGAAACTGGGTCTGTCATTGACCCAACGTTGCTTCATTATAGCTTTGCCTTCTGTGCCTCTCATGTTCATGGAAACAGGTACCTATTATTATTATTATTATTATTATTATTATTATTATTATTATTATACAGGATTTATATAGCACCAACAGTTTGAGCAGCACTTTACAATATAAAAGGGATACAATACAGTTATAATACATTGTGATACAAGTGGATTAGGAAGAGCTTACAATCTAATAGGGTGGGGCAGGTGGAACAAAAGGTTGTAACTGTGGGGAATGAGCTGATGGAAGTGGTAAATATTAGTTAGAGACGTTATAGGCTTTCCTGAAGAGATGAGTTTTCAGGGATTGCCTGAAGGTAGCAAGAGTAGGGGATAGCCAGACAGGTGGAGGTAGCAAGTTCCAGAGGATGGGAGAGGCTCTGGAGAAATCCTGGAGACGAGCATGAGAGGAGGAGATGAGAGAGCTTGAGAGTAGGAGGTCTTGAGAAGAGCGGAGAGGATGATTTGGGTGATATTTGGAGACAAGATTGGTGATGTAGCTCGGAGCAGAGTTGTGAATGGCTTTGTATTTTGTGGTTAGTATTTTAAGTTTAATTCGCTGGGTGATTGGGAGCCAGTGTAGGGATTGGAGGAGAGGGTTGGCAGACACTGAGCGGTTGATAAGGTGGATAAGTCTGGCAGCAGCATTCATGATAGACTGAAGAGGGGATAGCCTATGGAAAGGCAGGCCAATGAGAAGGGAGTTGCAATAGTCAAGGCGAGAGATAACAAGGGAGTGAATTAGGAGCTTGGTGGTTTCATTTGTTAAAAAGGGGTGAATTTTAGAGAGGTTACAGAGGTGAATTCTACAAACTTTTGACAATGATTGGATTTGAGGCTGAAATGACAAATCAGAGTCTAGGATTACACCTAGTACCCTGGCGTGAGGGGAGGGACTGATGGTTGCATTGTTGATTTTGATGGAAAAGTCGTGGAGGGGGCACGGGCGGGGGGGAATATTAATAGCTCAGTTTTAGAGAGATTTAGTTTAAGGAAGTGGTGCAACATCCATGCTGATATGTCAGTTAGTAAGTTAGTAATGCGAGAGGAGACTGAAGGAGTGAGGTGAGGAGTAGACAGATAGATTTGGGTGGCATCGGCGTATAAGTGGTACTGGAAGCCGTGGGCGGTTATCAAGTGACCAAGGGAGGAGGTGTAGATAGAGAAGAGAAGGGATCCAAGAACAGAGCCTTGGGGGACCCCCACAGAAAGGGGCAATGGAGAGGAGGAGACAGAGTTGTAAGCGACACTGAAGGAGTGCTGTGATAAATAGGCAGAGAACCAGGATAGAGCAGAATCTCGGAGGGCAAGGGAATGTAGTTTATTGAGAAGGAGCGGGTGGTCAACAGTATCAAAAGCTGCAGAGAGGTCAAGTAGTAGGAGTATGGAGTACTGGCTGTTGGTTTTAGCAGTTAGTAAATCGTTAGTGAGTTTTAGAAAGGCAGTTTCTGTGGAGTTCTGTGAGCGAAATCCAGACTGTAAGGGGTCAAGAAGGTTATTTTCACGGAGGTAGGAGCTAAGACGGTTGTAGACTAAGCGTTCTAGAAGTTTAGAGGTAAATGGGAGCAATGAGATGGGTCTTAAGTTGTTCAGGTTGGTAGGGTCCATTTTAAGTATGGGAGTGATCTGCGCATGTTTTAGAGGGGAGGGGAAGGTGCCACTAGAGAGGGAGTGATTGAAGATGTGAGGGAGCATAGGATAGAAGAAGAGTGTGGCCGTAGTAGTTGTGAGGGAACAGGATCCAGGGGACAATTGGTTAAGTGGGCATCTGAGAAAAGTTTTGTAACCTCTTCAGTAGTAGCCAATTCAAAAGAGGAGAGTGTTGAATGTGCTGTTAGGCAAGGTATGTTGGGTGGGGAAGATGTGCGAACAGTAGAGGTATCTTCACGAATTGCATCAATCTTGTCTTTGAAGTGATTGGCAATCTCTTGGGCAGTGAGTGAGTTAGTGGGTAGAGGGGGTGGGGGACGAAGCAGAGAGTTAAAGGTTGAGAAGAGCCAACGGGGACTGGATGGCAAGGAATTAAAAAGAGAGACAAAGTAGGCTTTTTTGGCAGCATGGAGGCATGAATTGTATTTTAGAAGGGCAGATTTATATAGGGTAAAGTTTTGCAGGCATTTGGTTTTATGCCACAGTCGTTCAAGAGCACGGCAATGTCTCTTGAGATTTCTAGTGTTGTCAGTTTGCCAGGGTTGTAATGGTCGGGGCCTGATTCTGCGTGTGGTTAGAGGAGCAAGTGCATCTAGTGATGATGAGAGTGAACTGTTGTAGACAGAGGTGGCCAGGTCAGGACAGGGGAGAGATTATGTCATATAGGTGGTCGGTAGCAGAATAGAGAAGAGAAGGGTTAAAGTGGTGAAGGTTTCTACAAGTAATTGTTTGCTGCTTGGAGGGATGGGTGGTTGGAGGCAAGGATACAGTGAAAGTAATGAGGTTGTGATCAGAAAGAGGAAAGGGGTGTTGGTGAGGTTGCCAGGGTTGCAGAGATGGGAGAATACAAGGTCAAGGGTATTACCATTGGAGTGAGTGGAAGTATGTGTCCATTGGGTTAGGTCAAAAGATGAGGTTAAGTCAAGAAGTTTAGCTGTAGTTGGGCTGTTAACATTTACAGGAATGTTGAAGTCACCAATAACGATAGTGGGTATTTCAGAGGAGAGAAAGTAGGGTAGCCAGGCAGCAAAGTCATCAAGAACGAGCGATACCGGCCCAGGAGGCCGATTAATTGCTGCAATCCTCAGCGAAATGGGAGAAAACAGACGAATACAGTGCATCTCCAAAGAAAAGAGAGATAGAGAGGGCGGGACAGGAAGGACTTGGAAGGTGCTTTGTGGGGATAGAAGGAAGCCAACTCCTCCTCCTTTCTGTCTGTTGGCTCTAGGGGAGTGAGAGGGCAGCAGGAGATGCTGAGTCAAAATTTTGAAGCCAGGTTTCTGTTATGGCGAGTATGTTAAAGCTATAAGAGATGAAGAAGTCATGTACAGATGTTAGCTTGTTACAGATGGAGCGGGTGTTCCAAAGGGCGCATGAGATTGGTGGGCTGCTTTGAGGAAGCAGGGGGATAGAAATTAAACTGAGTGGATTGCGGTGGTTGCCAGAGGGGGAGGGGTATTGGATATGTGGCTTGCAGTTGGTTAATGGCGGACCAGGATTAGGAGAAATGTCACCTGAGACTAGGAGAAGGAGGAAGGCAAGAAAGGCAAGATGGAAATGGAATGTGCATGAGCGCACGTGTCTAGTGGCCCTGGTGTTTGTCAGCATGTGGATGCAGCAAATGCAGGAGATGATGGGTGCGATAGTAGGGAGAGGGTAGGAGTGAGGGTGATATGTGCATGCTGCAGGGAAGAGAGGAGGGGTAGAGGAAAGATAGTTTGAGGATAGAAGACACCAGTGTGAGAAGGAAAAGAATAAGGAGCATGTTAGTGGATAGAGAGTGGAAAACTGACTTTAAATAAAATAAATATCAAAAGCTGGTTTGCGTGTTGTCTTGCAGAGTGGAGCAGAGTTCTTGTTGTATCTTCATCCAGCTTTAGTTCTCCTGCTTTTGTTAAACTGCGTCTGTGAAACTGCGCATCACTCGTGACAGAGCCATGATGTCTGCGCCTTGCCCCTGTCTGCGCCACCACATAGGATGCTTTAAATTTATAGGGGGACTAAGCAGGCATGCTTTTCTCAGTTGGTCATTATTGGGTCTGATTTGAGACACCTGAATATGAGAGAGGAGATGGCCAATACCAGACCAGCTACAGACACAGGCTAGGGTCGTAAAGCTAATTACCTCTCTTGATCACTCAGCCAAATGGAGTTGAGAATCAATCACCAGTAATATTGCTATTGCAGTGGGGCTGGTTTAGAGCTAGCATTAAATATAGAAGTTGAAAGATATGGCAGCAGAAGACATTTACCAAAAATGTTAAAGCAATGTCAGTTCAGTAGAGATGTACAGATGGATAAAAGATGTTTACCAAAAATGTTAAAGCAATGTCACCAATGTCAGTTCAGTAGAGATGTACAGATGGATAAAAGATGTTTACCTGTAAAAGAGCAGAGAAGACATGATCAGAATTGATAACTGCGTCGGTGAAACTGCGCATCACTCGTGACAGAGCCACTCAGGACAGAGCCATGATGTCTGCGCCTTGCACCTATAATACAGAATTTTGTCTGTGGCAATTTATAGATGATTAGACATGATAACAACTAACAAGTACATTGCTAGAGTTGGTTATAATGTATAGGGCTTTAGGTTCTTTGCTTACTTAAATTTTAATATCGGTAATTGTGATGTATACTTTAACTCAAGACAACATCAGAGCATGGTTATTTACAGAGTATTGATATTTGCAAAACATAAAATCCAATTTACTGGCATTTTGCTGCTGAAAGGAAAGAATAATAGATTACATCACTACATTATAGCAATCCCTATGCAAAAACTTGGAGCCTGCTTATGTGTGTTTTGCATGCGGTTTTCGTGATGTAATGGGATTAAAAACAATTAAAGTTTAACATCATATATGTGCTTTCATGCATTGCCGTTAACCTCTGTGGCCCTCAAAGTGCATGAAAAAAAACATACATGACCTATTTTCAAAAATGCGCTGCGGCACAGCACACACATCCATCTCTATCTATAGAGCCCTGTTCACACACTTGCATTTTAACATTTATGTGAGAAAGAGCTAGAATGCTTGTTTCATCAAAGGCAATGTTATAGATAGAGCCTGTTCACATTTGTGCACTGCGGATCGTTTTGGAAAAAAACGCAGAGCCATGTTTTTATCATCTTTCGTTAATTTTGAGGCCTATAGAAGTCAATGGCAATGCATACAAAAACTCATGTATTATGTGTTTCAGCCTCTAGTTAAGAGAAGTATGGCCAAAGCTTTTTGGCCATGCTTCTCCTGGGGATCACAGAACTGCGCTTAGTTCTGCATTCCTGTGCCCCAGATTTGAAAGCCTGCTGTTGGCTGACCTCCCAGAGCTGGACCAGGCTCTGCTGTGATTCTAACTATATTGCTGGGATCCACCCAGATACCTGAATTGCAGCTAGCTAAGCTTCTCAGCACGATGCTGAGAGCCTGAGCTAGCCATTCCTGTCCCCTCCACAGCTCAACATTCCAGCGAGTGCTGGAAGGCAGAGCAGAGAGCCGGTGACTGACTCGCTGAAGACCGAGAAGTGAGTGATCGCTCAGTTCTCAGTGTAGAGCCGGCGGGGAACAGCTGCATCATCAGATCAATGCTGCAGCCATCTAGGTAAGTATAAATGTTTCTGTTTTTTTTGTAAACCCGCACTTTTCTTTTAGAAGCTCAAATAGTTTTTATTGGCCTTCATGGTTATGCATCAAAAAATGCACATCGACCTATCTGCAAAATATCTATTGAAAGACATTAATATTATTATTATACAGGATTTATATAGCGCCAACGGTTTGCACAGCGCTTTACAAAACAAAGGCAGGCAGTACAGTTACAATACAAGTCAATACAGGAGGAATCAGAGGGCCCTGCTCGTTAGAGCTTACAATCTAAAAGGGAAGGTCAAGTGAAACAAAAGGTAATAACTGTGGGGGATGAGCTGATGGAGAAAATTAAAATACAGTTGTTTAGGTGTGGGTAGGATAGGCTTCTCTGAAGAGGGTTTTCAGGGATCGTTTAAAAGCTAATAGAGTAGGAGATAATTGGACAGACATTGTCTTTGACGCATTTTAGTGTTTTCCAGTGCGTGCGTTAAAACATGAATGTGTGACCAGTGCCTATTTGCTCTAGTGAGAGACCCCTTAAAATAGAGGTTTACTGATGTATGACAGAAATGCTTTGTAGAATAAAAGCTTTTATGATTAAGCTTTGTTTTGACTTTGTGAATAAATGTTTATGATCAAGGGCCCTTTCACACTGACGTGTCCATGTACGGGCTCTGCTTTGCTCAGCAGGGATCGCTCCGTCGATCCCCGCTGAGCAGGCAGATGACAGGTCCGTCCCTGCACAATGTGCAGGGACGGACCTGTCAGAGCACTGCTCTCTATGGGGGATCGGATGAAGACGGACCATACAGTCCATTTTCATCCGATCTGCAAAACGAATGGATAAATAGGGTTTCCATCCGTCACACTTTAGCAGATCGGAGCGGGTCAAATGTCAGCCGACATGTCACCATTGACATCCATTGCTCCATAGACCTGTATGGAGCGTCTGTTCAGGTCCGCCTAAAAAAACTGACAGGTGGACCTGAACGGTCCGCCCGTGTAAAGGGGGCCTAAGGCCTCTTGCATACTGCAGCTTAGTGCAGATTTTTTTTTAAACTGAGCTAAAATACAGCCCATTAATTGTAATGTGCCTATGCACACAGGCGCGTAAACAAGCGCTATGCATTCTTTAGTAAAAAAAATATATATCATTTTTTGGTCAGTAAATTTACGCCTTATTCGTGTAAATGCACACAAATAGCCATTTACATATTGTGCAGAATGGAAATGCAAGAATAAGTTTTCGTGCGAAAATGCGTGCAAAATTGCGCAACTGCATATACGCAAAAATGTGCGCAAATACATACAAAAAAAGTCTGAAAAAGTAGATGCTCAAATAGGAGGAGTATCATGTGCAAGAGGTCTATGTGTGTATATAGTGTAATGATGATGCGTTCTAGGCACACCAAAACTGTTAGATGACACAGGACAGCTATGTTGTTCAAAATTCAAAAGTCGGTTATGACATTTTGTTACAGTAAGAGACGCATAACAGCAGTAATTCCCTTTTCCATAATCCCAGGACGTGCATCTCCTATAATGACAACCTCTTAGTTGCATTTCAAACATCTTTATCAGCCTGTTGATAGACACAGTAGAACCTATTGGCCAATATCAAAGTCAAAGCATTGCAAATAGATAACCTTTTGATTTAGGTTTACCCCTGACAGTAAATAACACAATATACATCTCAGTCTCACTCTGATACCCAGCATAAAAACGTTAAAGCGTTTGTTACCCCAACACTTCATATTCCTGATATGTGCCTGCTGTACCATATACTTGTATGAGAAAGTATCCTGTTCTTTGTATTGCTTCCTTTGTATAAAATCCCTGGTGTTTCAGCCAGTCCCTTTGCTTTCCTATTAAAAACTGACCATACTAAGCAAGAGAACACACATTGTGGTCCGTTCTCTAGCTGTGCTGGGAACTCCGTGTACTCTCCTCCAATGGTCAGACTTGTCCTGATACCCTTATCTATACAAAAATGTTTTGCCCTTCATTTCTATTTTAAATTGAATGGGTTGTTTTTCAAGGCGATCATTTACAATCACTTTAAAAGAGATGTAGAGGTTTTTTTAAATTTTTTTTAGAATCATACTTACCTCGGTGGATGCAGCATCGGTCCCACAGCGCCTCTACACTGAGAACCGAGCGATCATACGCCGATTGCTCGGTTTTCAGAGCTCTCCGAGCAGAGAGCTGCAGACTGCCAGTCACAGCTCTCTGCTCTGCCCCTCCTGGCTCATTGGAGCGCTGGGCTGTGGAGGGGGCAGGAGCAGCCAGGTGTCAGTCCAGGGACCTGGCAGATCCAGACTTTACTGTTGCGATGATGCAGTGCCTGGACTGATATCCGTGACTTCAGTCTGCTCTCTGCTGCAAACAGGTCACAGGAGTGCAAAACGAACTACACTCCTGTGACCCATAGGAAAAGTACAGCCAATGAGCTTCTCTTTTAAGTAATTGCTAATATAAAGCAAGTAAACAATCCTAGCTAATCACCCGTCGTAAATGGTTTAGCTGGAGGAATTAGCCAATATACATTTCTGTCTGTCGTCTTGAAGAATCAAAGCTTCGGTATTTTGTATGTCATAACTCCTGAGATAATAATGCTGCCAGAATATGAATTTATTTACCTGTATCAATTAATTAGCAGAATTTTAAGCCCAAATACCAGTTTATTAGAAGGTACTGGAGGCAAGATGGACACATTACCTCTTCTATGTGAAATATAGATGAATTAACAAATAACGCCAACGGTGGGTGCATACATATTGGTATAAGATGACACATTCTAATATTTATAGTGTGTGTATTGGATATAATCATGGACTTTATAGGCACCAGTAATAAAAAAAAATGAACCTTTTATTAGTAACAATTCACATATTAGTATAAAAACACATACAAATTACTGCAAAATCATACAGTTTAGCATTGACATCTCCAGTTCTAACCGTTGGATTAGACTCGTATCATATGGCGACTCTGATGATAACTCTCAGCGAAGCTGGAGTAAATTAATGTAGTGATATGTAAGTTCTACATGTTTCGTGATGTACAGTTCTTCAGGAGCTTGTTTTAATTTTTTCTATAATCAATATATCATTCAACAAAACTACAGATGGTAATTTCTCAGAGTAGGTAATGGAAGATAGGTAAAAAATGATTTTTAGCGGCTGTCAGCAGGATCACAGGCTTGAGAAAGCATCTTACTTAGTAGCTTTGTGTGGTATAATTGAGTTCAGTGGTACTGATTATTACAAAATTAATCATTCGATATTCCAATGAGTAAACTAAAAAAAAAATCTGATAGTCACCATGAGATCCCCACAATGCATGCTATAACCGATCCAATAGACAAGCTCTCACATAGGCAATCTTGAACATGCCATGAAAGTACTGAACCCGATCACAGGAGCAATGGTGGAGGTGTATGCTGGACACATTACCTCTTCTAGGTGAAATAGCTATCCGATAGCTCTCATATCTGTATTCATTCAAATGGTAATTTCATGTTGGCCAAAATAATATACAAGTTACCAGAATGCAACCTGTAGGTATTCCAAAATAGTAATATGTGTAGAAAACTGCTCTGAAGCCAGGATAGCTGAATGCTTGTAAAGACTATGACAATCCAATTGGTCACTCCTCAGAGAGTCACTGATTCATTTTACTCATTAACTGGACCAGTGGCGGCTGGTGTTTTTTTTTTTTATTGGGTGGGGCGGCAAACAAACCCCCCCTGGCTGCCGGTGGAGCGGCATTACCCCCTCTCTGCGGCACTAACACACTCCCCCACCACCACCCGCTGTCTTTACCTGCCAGTCACAGCTCTGAGGGCAGTGAGAGCGTGGCGGGCTCATGGAAAGCTGCTCCGGTGTCCTCTCCTGGAGCAGCTTCTGCAGTGTCTCCTCTCTCCTCCCCGGCGCTAGGTGTCCAGTAGGATCAGCAGACGATTTGGCCAATTGGGAAACAGGTTTCATACCTGCTTCCCAATTGGTCAGGGAAGAGGATCAGTGTTGCAACAGTGAATTTACACTCACTGTTGCAAAACACCTGGGTGGGCTCCAGATGCAATGCTCTGCGTCCTGAGTCCATCCTGTTTTGAAGTCTATTATAGCCTATGGCTCTAATCAACACTTCAAAAAAAACCCTGGCCACTAATTCATATGCCTGGTGACCTGAAAGGGGCCAGACACAGGAGTAGGGGGCGGCAGTGGATAGATTCATGCTGTGCATGGATCTATCCAATGCATAGAGGGGGTGGCGAGGAGAGAGGGGGCGGCGATTGGGCAGTCCTAATGGACGGGCCGCCCCTGGACTGGACTTTGCCAAACTCGCCAATCCAGACACTAGGCATTTTTACTTTTCTTTTTCTTTGTAATACTTTTTATGGAAATAATTTATTTGTACCGTGCTACCTTTTCTATTATTAAACAATATTTTCAAATGGGTTAATATTGTCTCTAATGCACTACCGCAGAACTTAAAATATCTCTGTTTCTCTGAAGAGTGTGACTATATATTAAATCTCTGGATATTCCTGTCTGTGGTGACAGGAAGTATTACAGACATTTATTATAAGTCGTAATTGTTAGTGTGAACGTTTGCTTTTTTATGATAAAAATATCTGGTGGCAGCGATTGATTTGGGGTTTAAAGGGTTAATTGCTTAGCTACCCAAACCCAGGAATGAGTACACCCCTACGTGAAAATATGTCCAAATTGGGCCCAACGTGTCAGTAATTTGTGTGGCCACCATTATTTTTCAGCACTGCCTTAACCCTCATGGGCACTGAGTTCATCAGAGCTTTAACAGGTTGCCACTGGAGTCCTCTTCCACTCCTCCATGATGACATTGCGGAGCTGGTGGATGCTAGAGACATTGCGCTCCTCCACCTTCCGTTTGAGGATGTCCCACAGATGCTCAATAGGGTTTAGGTCTGGGGCCCGGTTTGGCCAGCCCATCACCTTTACCCTTAGGTTCTTTAGCAAGGCAGTGGTCATCTTGGAGGTGTGTTAGGGGTCTTTATGTTGGAAAACTGCCCTGCGGCCCAGTCTCCGAAGGGATTGGCATTCATGGTTTTCCTAAATGCACTGTAGCTCCCCAGTGCCAGCAGCACTCATGCAGCTCCAGACCATGACACCCCCACCACCATGCTTGACTGTAGGCAAGACACACTTGTCTTTGTACTCCTCACCTGGTTGCCACCACACACACTTGACACCATCTGAACCAAATACGTTTATCTTGGTCTCATCAGACCACAGGACATGGTTCCAGTAATTCATGTCCTTAGTCTGCTTGTCTTCAGCAAACTGTTTGCAGGCTTCCTTCTGGGATGACAGCCATGCAGACCAATTTGAAGCAGTGTGCGGTGTATGGTTTGAGCACTGACAGGCTGACCCACCCCTTCAACCTCTGCAGCAATGCTGGCAGAACTCATATGTGTATTTCCAAAAGATAACCTCTGTATATGACGCTGAGCATGTGCACTCAACTTTTTAAACCGCTGTATGGTCTTGGCCACAGTGCTTCAGCTCAGTTTCGGGGTCTTGACAATCTTCTTATAGCCTAGGCCATCTGTATGTAGAGTAACAATTATTTTTTTCAGATCCTCAGAGTTCTTTGCCATGAGGTGCCATTTTAAACTTCCAGTGACTAGTATGAGAGTGAGAGCGATAACACCAAATTTAACACACCTGCTCCCCAGTCACACCTGAGACCTTGTAGCACCAATGAGTCACATGACACGAGGGAGGAAAAATAACTAATTGGACTCAATTTGGACAATTTCACTTAGGGGTGTACTCACTTTTGTTGCCAGTGATTTAGACATTAATGGATGTGTGTTGAGTTCTTTTAAGGGGACAGCATATTTACACTGTTATACAAGCTGGACACTCACTACTTTACATTGTAGCAAACTGTCATTTCTTCAATGTTGTCACATGAAAAGATATAATAAAATATTTACAAACATGTGAGGGGTGTACTCACCTTTGTGAGATACTGTATATCCCCTGCTAAAATGCAGTGAAGGCTGCCTTTCTTAGTTATAGACCGGGTGTGAAGTGTTGGGATCAGCTCGATGCATGATGGCGTATCATGGGTTATGTGGCATCTTTCCAGCACTTGATGATTTCCATAGGCTGGCTCCTGTGGTTTTAGCATTTTTAAGGACTGGTTTAATTCAAAGCACATTCTTCCAAAGTAGAAAAAAAATCACTTTATTCTTTCAGTTTTTAGCATGCAGCTCACTGTAGTTTCAGCCAGACAAAAGTATTATTTGAAATACCTCTGATTGTAAAAAACCGAGGTGACTGAAGTCAAAGGCATGTAAGACCATTCCACACTGATGTGTTTGCTGGGTTAACTGAATTACAATAAATATGTCCTTGGAGTTATATGTTATAATCAGATAGAGAACAGTAATGCATTGCTTGCTAATCGCTCATTCCTCTGCTGCGGCATCGCACAACACTGGGGCCATGTTAGTTGGCCATACACAAGGCTTTTCCAATTGCTCATTTTTAAGTTATCAAGCCAGCAGAAGATGTTCTTTTCTTTTAGAAAAGTCATTCACTGTGCTGTATATATAAGATTTGGAGAAAACATTGTTCAGGGGCTTAACCTATGAAACTGGGCTCCATGGTAAAACCATAATAAAGCCTTTTTGTTTTCTAGTCATGTGTTAAAGGACATCGCGGTAGTTAAACATGTAATTTTATAAGCTGGCGACTAACACTGAGGCATAGTATTTGCTTCATAGCAGTTTTACGAAGACATGTACCCATTTTTGGATGACTCACATACCGCTGGAACCCACTGTGGTTGCATGTGTTGGCACGTTGGGTAGTAAGTATTTTGGGAATAAGGCTAACACAGCCATATAGGTGTGTATAATAGCTAAAGAATAATTGGTCATCCATCTTCTTGAATGCTATTGTTTGAGAAACTGCTGTACAGTAATGGATGAGTTAAATAATTTTAGGAGTGTTTTAGGAGAACATAATCAGAACCATGGAAATGCCTTGGCTGTTATAGAAATTGTGTATAAAAAGAACCAAGGACAGCAAACACAAATAGTATGAAAGGCAGAGATACAACCACATACACAAGCCTAGAACATACAATGCCTTCACCCACTCAGCTACCTTCAAGCAGCAATAAGATGAAAGGTAGAAGAAAATTTCCCATGCAATATATCTTACAGTAGGTCAGTGGTCAAGGCTGTCATACCGTCAAACATTTTAGCTTTGTAAGTCCTGCTGAGGGAGATAAAGACAAATGTAGAAAAACAAAGAGACTGTAGACCCCAATTAAACACCTTGGAGAGATGCAGGTTCACTATATTCTTTCCCTCATATTAGAAAATGCTTGCCAGCAACTCGCAAAGCTGATATTTGGCCTGTGCAGCCAAGTTGTTTTTTTCCTGTTTAATAAACTTTGTAAGCCTTTACTGTATTTTTCCCCTGTGATAGTAATGTTTCAAATTGGCAGTCACCAAGCAAACATTTTTTTTGTAAGCCTTTACTGAATTTGTAAGACTTTGTAAGCCTTTACTACATTTTTTCTCTGTGATGGTAATGTTTCAAATTGGCAGTCACCAAGCAAACATTTTTTTCTTTCTGAGGGAAATAAGTATTATTGTTATGCATTATAAATGAAACATTTGCACATCATGAGCAATAATAATAAGCTGTACTGGTGTGTGTAATAATAAATATTGTGTATACAATGTGCTGTGCATCACGTTTTATATGCAATATTATTATGTATGTTAATGTTTTTACTGAGCTGGGCAGATTCACTAAGAGTCATAATACTTAAACATTTATTGTTGGTGCAAATGTTTTTGAACCTTTTTAATTGCTATTAAAAAAATGTATGTGTATATAAATGTACATGTTCGGTCTGTTGCATTTATCAAACTACCAGTGGATGATGCTGGTTGTCTTTTAATGTGAACAGCTAAGTTTTGTAGTACAAACAGAAGAAAGGGAAATTGGCGTATAATTTATAAGCGTGGCTGTATTCGTTTCCTTTGTGCTGTGTGGATGCTTGAAAATTGGCATTCACATTTTGAAATTTGTATTTATAATTGGGTAATCAAGGAAAATGAAAACGAAACATGTTAATTAACCCAGTAAAATAATAATTACCATTTTGACCTAAATAAATAACACAAGTATAAAATCCTGAAAGCATTATTAAATTGTGACCCAATGTACACCCTATTTAACAATTAAATGAGATGATTTAAGAACACGTGCAAGGCTTTTTACTATACTCTCATATAGCGTGCTTCAAATTACTTTTCACTTTCTCTCATTTAACCCTTCCCCCAGAAGAAAAGCAGGAAAAATAATGCCTAATGATTGCATAATTTGCTGATAGCACTGTTTCCCTTATTTAACAATATAAAGCATAGAGGTACAGTTAGACTCTAATTTGGTTTTAGCCTTCAATCTGAACATTGATTTGTTTGGTAGATTTATGTTGTTAAGCGTTACTTTGCTTTATGTCTCTGCTGTAAACCAAGCATACTCAAGTACAGCCTATTTGTAAGGTAGTGGTGTCATAGTTGTATTAGTGAAATAATAAGTTATTGTTGCTAATAGTTTTGAAATGTATCATCTCATCAGCTTTGTTTTATATTGATATAAGGCTGTGGACAAAATAAAACAGATAATTTATGTAGGATTGAGACAAATTCTAGGAAATACTGGATACTATTTTATTTTTCCATTGTAAGTCTATTGTCAATATATTGGAGGCATGGAAGAAAGCTGTTCCTGTTTTTAGAGCTTTGTAATTAAACAGCTTCCTGTTGATATACTGTGCCTATGTGTTAATCTACTAATCAAATCTAATTCTTTTTTCAACAAACACTTTTAATTGGGTATTATAATATTTTTTTCAAAAGTGTAATTATTTTAGTTCAGCATTTAATGATTATTGGAAACCAGGTTGTCTTTAATGCCTTCAAAATGTGAATTGTATGCTACATTTGTTTAGGAAAACACATTTAAATTCTCAAAAATATACTTGTCTTATAGACTACAGGAGACCGAAAATATTATATACCAATCTTGAAATATATAACTCAGCGAAACTTTGAAAAACAAGCGGTTTCCCCACAAAGACTGTTTATTCCTACAAAAGGTGATTACAACACCTTGGTAATCATATATATATAAAATCTCAGACTCGCTTGGTGTCATGTGCATAAAGATATGTATGTGAACATTAATACCCAAAACGTCACAGAAGGGCATCATAAAATTACAGATAAACCACACTTTATGGAAAACCACCTCTTGGCTCATGGATGACTTGAAGTGAGACCCAAAACCTGGGTAAGCAATACCACTAGACCAGGTATGGAGTAAGTGGGAGTTATATAAACACTTTAGGGTTTATTTACTAAAGGCAAATCCACTTTGCACTACAAGTGCACTTGGAAGTGCAGTCGCTGTAGATCTGAGGGGGACATGTAAGGAAAATTTAAAAAAACAGCATTTTTGCTTGCATATCATTGGATGATAAAATCAGCAGAGCTTCCCTTCATGTCAGATCTTCCCCTCAGATCTACAGTGACTGCACTTTCCAAGTGCACTTGTAGTGCAAAGTGGATTTGCCTTTAGTAAATCAACCTCTTTTGTCTACTTACAGCATGCAACTCCTAATATCTCTTTCTTCTAATATACAGATTTCAACATTTATATTAGAGGAAAGTAAAAAACCTAATTCCAAATTATTGATTAATATATCACAGGACATAGGCTGGTAATTCACTTGCCAATGGGTTATGCAGCTACCTTCAGTTAATTGGACACTGGCCAATGCAAAAGCTATAATGTCAACCTAGCTTGGATTCAGATAATCCTGGGAATGTTCACTGCCTTGTTGCCCAGTGTGCTGTTGCACTCTGACCCCTTCAAAGTTAATTTGGCGCATTGACTGCAACTCCTTCGGTCTCAGAAAACACTAGAGAATAGCTTGGTTTGTTTGTGAGTATCCCTATGGTATTATATGCATGGCAGATAAAAAAACACAGGGTAACTGGTGCTTTGGGATCCCCATTTCTCATTCAGCTGGAGGTTCAAACAGGGTCTGCATCGATCCTTCAGGGACCCTGGCACAGTTGGCCTAGACTAATGGCCCATTTGTTGGGTCTTTATCTGCCTCTGGGTCCTCCTGCAACCCTTACGAGATATGTGGAAACTATCTGCATCTCCTGTTTCTTCTGTCTTTTGAGCTCCCTAATGAAGAACAGGAGAAAGGTTCTCTTCATGAGCTGGATGTGACACCAATCTGCAGGCATTTGCTATAAACTCGAAAGTACTATTTCTCTTCTTGTAGATGCGTTTTTAAGATTTGAGCTACTACCTGCATCAAAATTGCCAAATATAAGTTCCTTAAGAATGCCTTGTCCCATGAATCTTTCCCTCCCAAATTTCTATCCCCTGCCATATCTTTTCAGAGGGGTTTCTTAAAGAAGTGAGCTGATCCTGTAGTGGACCCAGCAGTCTTCTGCTCTTACACAGCCTTAACAGCTCTGGTTGCAGACCGTCCTTTTTTTTTTTTCATTCTTAATTTAGGGTGCACATAGAAGTTGAATAACTTATAAGACGTGATACATCATTAAGTCTGTGCAAAACATATACAGAAGACAGGAAACATACTTAGTATGTCCATACCATAGGGCAACAATATCAACAAGAGTCAGTTGGTTTATATGCCCCATATGGGGGATACTTATCCATATTTAACTAATCCATGTGCAGCAGAGAGAACGTTTACAAACCTTTTTTGGAATTTTTATAGTACTATTCAGATTAGGCAAGGGAGGGAAGGAGAACAAGAAAAAAAAAGGTGGAACGGGGGTAATTAGTGTGTGTGTTTTTGATTGGGGGTTGAGGGGAAAAACAAAAGGACAGCCTTGGAAAGACAGATGGAAGAATGAGCAGGTAGATCAAGACAACTGAGTCAGTCACAGTGGAGCTAACATGGGTTGCTATAATTTCTTTGTATTTCCTTGAAAATCTAAACTGCTACCAGTAGAATCATGCCTTTTTGAATCTGTCCTTCTGGTGTCTGATAGAGAGGGTGAGGCCCTCCATTTCCATGATCTCATCCACCAGTAATATTCATTGGTCTACTGTGGGAGGGATGTTGTTCTTCCATTTAACCAGTATGCAAGCTCTTGCCACATTAACTAAATGAATCAGTAAGGACTGTTTTATATTTTTTATTCAAGAGTGCAGGGAGGTGTAGGAGTATAGTTGTGTGATTGTCCACCTGGTTATTCCCTGTGTGATCTAGTATTTTACACACAGCCCTCCAAAAAGGCTGCAGGTTTGGGCAGGACCAAAAGATGTGGAGAAGGGTGCCGTCATCTTGGCCATATCTCCAGCAAAGCGGCAAGACAGCAAGAAACATTTTATGAAGCCTCAAATGGACTCTGTATCACTTGGTTAGTATTTTTATAACCTGTTTCTTGTACTGTACTTGAAATAGCAGACTTGTGTGCAAAATGGAGGATAAGGTCCTTTTGCTCAAATGTGCTTGGTTTAAGTCATGTTCCCATTTACCCAAAAACGGCACACAAAAGTCATCAGGTGGGTTATTTAGGATCGTGTAGGCCTATGATAATGCATGTGTTGTTTCAAACCATGTAGAGTGAGGAAGAGCAGTCTGAAGGGGTTTCAGAGAGAGGAGTAAGTGCCTAACTTAAATTGCTTGCTGGCGTAAGCTGGGGAGGATCAAACAAAGATTGAATTTCAGCTATAGATTTAGGGACCAGTGTTTGAGAGGCTGGTGTTTTACTTTAAGAAGGATTTAAACTGCTAGTCAGGTACAGGAGAGATTGTTGGGTTACCAATTACCGGGACAATTGCTGAAACATGAGAAGAGAGATATGAAAGGCATGTGTCTCTTCCTTTTTTTTTTTTTTTAGGTTAGAATAACAAACTAGCTACCTTTAACCTCACCCCCCCCCCCCCCCATAGTTCTCTAAGCACAAGTGTTCTTTTTTCCAAGATATTAAAGCCCTAAGAATTAAGCCGCTCAGCTGTTATCCTAAAGGAGCAGGAGGGGACGTCGTTGTAACCCCTCCGCCCGCAGACCCCGACAACCAACGGCCAGGGTTGTCGGGAAGAGGCCCATGTCCTCATCAACATGGGGACAAGGTGCTTTAGGATGGGGGGGCCGCAGGGCTCCCCCCTTCCCCAAATCACCCATCCCCCCATGTTGAGGGCATGCAGCCTGGTACGGTTCCGGAGGGGGGCACTCGCTCGTTTCCACCCCCCTTCCTGACCGGCTGGGCTGCATGCTCAGATAAGGGTCTGGTATGGATTTTGGGGGGACCCCCATGCAGTTTTTTCGGTGTAGGGGGTTTCCCTTAAAATCCATACCATTCTAAGGGTCTGGTATGCTCCTGGAGGGGAATTCCCTCTCGCGCTCGCTGCGATAGGAAAATGTGTTTTTCCTATTGCAGCCTGCGCGAGATGTACAGTATCCTGACGCTGAGAACCAGCGTGATGGGATCGCGCTGGAAACACATTCTCACGGATAGGTACTGTATAATCTTGTGGAACCAATTGCCTTCTGAAGTCACCTAATTAGTAAATGGAGTCCATCTGTGTGTAATTTGATCTCAGTATAAATACAACTGCTCTGTGATGCCCTCAGAGGTTTTTTTTTAGCTAACCTTAGTGAACAAACAGCATCATTAAGGACAAGAAACACACAAGGCATGTCAGGGATAAAGTTGTGAAGATTAAAGCAGGGTTAGGTTATAAAAAAAATATCCCAAGCTTTGAACCTCTCATAGAGGACTGTTCAATCATCATCTGAAAATGGAAAAAGTATGGCACAACTGCAAACCTACCAATACATGGCCGTCCACCTAAACTGACAGGCTGGGCAAGGAAAACATTAATCAGAGAAGCAGCCAAGAGGCCCATGGTAACTCTGGAGAAGCTACAGAGATCCACAGCTCAGGTGGGAGTATCTGTTCACAGGACAACTATTAGTCGTGCACTCCACAAATCTGGCCTATATGGAAGAGTGGCAAGAAGAAAGCCATTGTTGAAAGAAAGCCATAAGAAGTCCTGTTTGCAGTTTGCAAGAAACCATGTGGGGGACACAGCCAACATATGGAAGAAGGTGCTCTGGTCAAATGAGACCAAAATTGAACTTTGTGGCCTAAAAGCAAAAAGCTATGTGTGGCAGAAAACGAACACTGCACATTACCCTGAACACACCATTCCCACTGTGAAATATGGTGGTGGCAGCATCATGTTGCGGGGATACTTTTCTTCAGTAGGGACGGGGAAGCTGGTCAGAGTTGAAATGGTAAGATGGATGGAGCCAAATATAGGGCAATCTTAGAAGAAAACCTGTCTGCAAAAGACTTGAGACTGGGGCGGAGATTCACCTTCCAGCAGGACAACAACCCTAAACATACAGCCAGAGCTACAATGGAATGGTTTAGATCAAAGCATATGCATGTGTTAGAACAGCTCAGTCAAAGTCCAGACCTAAATCCAATTGAGAATCTCAGGCAAGACTTAAAAAATGCTGTTGACAGATGCTTTCCATCCAATCTGAAAGAGCTTGAGCTATTTTGCAAAGAATGGGCAAAAATGTCACTCTCTCTAAATGTGCAAAGCTGGTAGAGACATCCCCAAAAAGACTTGCAGCTGTAATTGCAGTGAAAGGTTCTACGAAGTATTGACTCAGGGGGGCTGAATACAAATGCACACCACACTTTTCACACATTTATTTATAAAAAATGTTGAAAACCATTTATAATTTTCCTTCCACTTTACAATTATGTTCCACTTTGTGTATGGTTGTAACATGACAAAATGTGGAAAATTTCAAAGGGTATGAAAGCTTTCAAGGCACTGGTATGATCCAAAAAAGGATTTTTTCATTTCTGTCCTTTTTCTTGCAGTATGTTACAGGACTCAGGCCTCTCCCCTCTGTCTTAGTGAGCCACTCTTGTCATTGCTTGCTACAAAACTGAAGGCATGCTGGGATTGGAAGGGGTTAAGCTAGGTTGCCCCTACAGCTTTTGCATTGCCCTTGTCTAATCACCTAAAGGCTTTAACTGACTGGTGAATTAATTACCAGTGTGTGACCTGTGATGTACACCAAGAAAAGGATTTTATGGGTAAGACAAAGATGAAATAAAACAGTTCTCAACAAAGTATAAATAAATGATGCAGTAAAATACTCAGTATAGTGTATATAATTACTCCAGCACACATGCACAAAAATCAGCAAGTGATAAATACTGCAGCTTTTTAACCACTTGATCTCCAGAAGATTTACCCCCCTTTATAATCAGGCCATTTTTTGCAATATATCACTGCGTTACTTTAACTCAGGGATCCTCAAACTATGGCCCTCCAGCTGTTACGGAACTACACATCCCATGAGGCATTGTAAAACACTGACATTCACAGACATGACTGGACATGATGGGAATTGTAGTTCCTGAACAACTGGAGGGCCGTAGTTTGAAGACCCCTTCTTTAACTGACAATTGCGTGGTCATGTGACACTATAACCAAATAAAATGTATGTCCTTTTTTTTCCCCACAATTATATTTATTTTGTTGGTATTTGATCACCACTGCAGTTTTTATTTTTCGCGCTATAAACAAAACAATAGCGACCTATTTTTGGTAAAGAAAATCCTAATATCCGTATAATGATTGGTTTGCACAAAAGTTATAGTGTCTACAAACTATGGGATATTACCTTTTTTTTTTTTTTTATACTAGAAATGGCGGCTATCAGCGACTTACAGCAGGACTGTGATATTGTGGCGGACAAACAGGCTGCTGACACTTTGGCACTGACCACTAATAGTGATCAGTGCTAACAATATGCACTATCCCTGGCTGGGAAGGGGTTAAACATCAGGAGCAATCAAAGGGTTAACCATGTGCCTAGCCAGTGTTTGTGCACTGTGTGGGAGGTACTTTTACTAGGGGAAGACAGGAACACAGGATCCATGCCTTCTGTACTGACAAAACGGCGATTTGCCTTGTTTACATTCTGGCTCTCTGCCTAATGATCAGCGGTTGCCGGTGGACATAGAGTCCGCAGTACCCGCATTCAGCTTACGCTGTGTCTAATCACAGCGGGAGCTTTTTGCCCCAGACCCGAAGTGCCGCTTTCTATATCAATAGAGATTTCATCTACTGTCAGAGTAGATCAGATACATCTTTGTAATGCAGGATACAGTAATTTAAACTCATTAGGACACAAGGATAAATCCATTCAAATGCAAGATCAGCCTGTACATTTGATTATGGTGAAACCAGTCAAAGGTGTGAACATTTTATATTGTCTGTGCAAATTGCCCAAACACGCTGGGTTCAAACCATTCAGGAGTAAAATGCACCTGCTATGTAATCTTGTACTTAACATTTAAGATTCTGGAAGAATCCACGATTTTGTAATCAGACAAAATCATTACTTTTCTTAGCCTGTACAATGAGCATTGTTGGTAATCAAATTGTAGACTTGTCAGTAGGGATGCACCGAAATTTCGTCTTCCGAAACCTATCGGCCAAAAATGGTGTTTTAGGCACATTACCAAAAGAAAAAATTGCCGATAATGGCGCTGAAAATTGCGCATGAACAGTAGCGGTACGTACACCGACGTATGATGTCACGCATGTTCCTCGTGGTTAAGACGCTGGACTCGTGAGCACGTTCCCTGCAGTGGAGACGCTGGAGTTGGGAGCACTATCACCGCAGACGTTCCTCGTGGTTGAGACATGAGACACAGTGTAAATTTTCTGTTCCCTCAAAATAACTCAACACACAGCCATTAATGTCTAAACCGCTGGCAACAAAAGTGAGTATACCCCTAAGTGAAAATGTCGAAACTGGGTCCAAAGTGTCAATATTTTGTGTGGCCAGCACTGCCTTAACCCTCTTGGGCATAGAGTTCACCAGAGCTTCACAGGTTGCCACTGGAGTCCTCTTCCACTCCTCCATGATGACATTGCGGAGCTGGTGGATGCTAGACACTTGCGCTCCTCCACCTTCCGTTTGAGGATGCCCCACAGATGCTCATTAGGGTTTAGCTCTGGAGACATGCTTGGCCAGTCCATCACCTTTACCCTCAGCTTCTTTAGCAAGGCAGTGGTTGTCTTGGAGGTGTGTTTCGGGGCGTTATCATGTTGGAATACTGCCCTGCGGCTCAGTCTCTGAAGGGAGGGGATCATGCCATGCTTCAGTATGTCACAGTACATGTTGGCATTTATGGTTCCCTCAATAAACTGTAGCTCCCCAGTGTCGGCAGCACTCATGCAGCCCCAGACCATGAGACTCCCACCATGCTTGACTGTAGGCAAGACACCTTTTGTACTCCTCACCTGATTGCCGCCACACACACTTGACACCATCTGAACCAAAAAAGTTTATCTTGGTCTCATCAGACCACAGGACATGATTCCAGTAATCCATTGTCTTAGTCTGCTTGTCTTCAGCAAACTGTGGGCTTTCTTGTGCATCATTTTTAGAAGAGGCTTCCTTCTGGGACGACAGCCATGCAGACCAATTTGATGCAATGTGCGGCGTATGGTCTGAGCACTGACAGGCTGACCCCCCCCTTCAAGCTCTGCACCAATGCTGGCTGCACTCATACGTCTATTTGCCAAAGACAACCTCTGGATATGACGCTGAGCACGTGCACTCAACTTCTTTGGTCAACCGTGGCGAGGCCTGTTCTGAGTGGAACCTGTCATGTTAAACCGCTGTATGGTCTTGGCCACCGCAGCTCAGTTTCAGGGTCTTGGCAATCGTCTTATAGCCTAGGCCATCTTTATGTCAAGCAACAATTTTTTTTTTTTTTTTCAGCTCCTTCGAGAGTTCTTTTCCATGAGGGGCCATGTTGAACTTCCAGTGACCAGTATGAGAGAGTGAGAGCGATAACACCAAATTGAACACACCTGCTTCCCATTCACACCTGAGACCTTATAACACTAATGAGTCGCATGACACTGGAGAGGGAAAATGGCTAATTGGGCCCAATTTGGACATTTTCACTTAGGGGTGTACTCACTTTTGTTGCCAGCGGTTTAGACATGGCTCTGTGTTATTTTGAGAGGACAGCAAATTTACACTGTTATACAAGCTGTGCACTCACTACTTTACATTGAAGCAAAGTGTCATTTCTTCAGTGTTGTCACATGAAAAGATAGAATAAAATATTTACAACTGTGAGGGGTGTACTCACTTTTGTGAGATACTGTGTGTGTGTGTATATATGTAGGTGTGTATGTATATATATATATATATATATATAGATAGATAGATAGATAGATATAGATATATATATAGATATATATATATATATATATATATATATATATATATATATCTATATATATATATATATATATATATATATATATAGATATATATATATATATATATTACAAACTTTGCTATTTAGGAATAGAGATATTCAGTTGTATGTACTTTGTAGTACTACTAGTTCTTCTACGACTACTAATCTATCAGGCCGGGTAATTATTATTTATTTTAAGGTACTTGTATAGCGCCATCAATTTACGCAGCGCTTTATATACATTGTACATTCACATCAGTAATGCATGTTTTAACTGCTATTAGAAAGAAAGAGATAGCATTCAGTTAGTATGTTATACTACACTGACAAGCACATTCATTTTATAAACATGACAGTATGCACTATGCAATATACTACTGAATATTATACCTCTGATCTCAAACAAATATCATGCAATAAAATCAATATATACTTTGGTACAAGTCAGATGTACTGAAGTGCAGACATAACTACCTTGCATGGCAAGAGAGATGCACTGTTAAAAAAGAAAAAAAAAAAAAAAAAGATTTTTTTTTCTAACCACTTGACGACCGCCGCACGACGATGTACGTCGGCAGAGCGGCACGGGCAGGCAAAAGGACAGGTAGGTCCTTGCCTGCCCGCGGGTGGGGGGTCCGATCCCGGTGCCTGCGGCGGTCGGCAAATCTTCCCCGGCGATCGGTGGTGAGGGGGAGGCCATCCATTCGTGGCCCCCCCTCGCGATCGCTCCTGGCCAATGGGATCATTTCCCTGCCTCTGTATTGTACACAGAGGCAGAGGAAATGATGTCATCTCTCCTCGGCTCGGCATTTTCCGTTCCGGCGCAGAGGAGAGAAGACTGGAATGTGAGTTACACAAACACACACATACAGTAGAACATGCCAGGCATACATTACACCCCCGATCCCCCCCCACCCGATTACCCCCCGATCCCCTGCCGATCACCCCCCCCCCCCCCCCGTCTTACTGACACCAAGCAGTTTTTTTTTTTTCTGATTACTGCATGGTGTCAGTTTGTGACACACAGTGTGGTGGGACAGTTACTGTTAGCCCCCTTTAGGTCTTGGATACCCCCCTAACCCCCCAATAAAGCTTTAACCCCTCGATCACCCCTCCGTCGCCAGTGTCGCTAAGCGATCATTTTTCTGATCGCTGTATTAGTGTCGCTGGTGACGCTAGTTAGGGAGGTAAATATTTAGGTTCGCCGTCAGTGTTTTATAGCGACAGGGACCCCCATATACTTCCTAATAAAGGTTTTAACCCCTTGATTGCCCCCTAGTTAACCCTTTTACCACTGATCACCATATAACTGTTACGGGTGACACTGGTTAGTTCATTTATTTTTTATAGTGTCAGGGCACCCGCCATTTATTACCGAATACAGGTTTAGCCCCCTGATAGCCCGGCGGTGATATGCGTCGCCCCAGGCAGCGTCAGATTACCGCCAGTACCGCTAACACCCACGCACGCAGCATACGCCTCCCTTAGTGGTATAGTATCTGAACGGATCAATATCTGATCCGATCAGATCTATACTAGCGTCCCCAGCAGTTTAGGGTTCCCAAAAACGCAGTGTTAGCAGGATCAGCCAAGATACCTGCTAGCACCTGCGTTTTGCCCCTCCGCCCGGCCCAGCCCACCCAAGTGCAGTATTGATCGATCACTGTCACTTACAAAACACTAAATGCATAACTGCAGCGTTCACAGAGTCAGGCCTGATCCCTGCTATCGCTAACAGTTTTTTTGGTAGCGTTTTGGTGAACTGGCAAGCACCAGCGGCCTAGTACACCCCGGTCGTAGTCAAACCAGCACTGCAGTAACACTTGGTGACGTGGCAAGTCCCATAAGTGCAGTTCAAGCTGGTGAGGTGGCAAGCACAAGTAGTGTCCCGCTGCCACCAAGAAGAAGACAAACAGGCCCGTCATGCCCATAATGCCCTTCCTGCTGCATTCGCCAATCCTAATTGGGAACCCACCACTTATGCAGCGCCCGTACTTCCCCCATTCACATCCCCAACCAAATGCAGTCGGCTGCATGAGAGGCATTTTCTTTATGTCCTCCCGAGTACCCCTACCCAAAGAACCCCCCCCAAAAAAGATGTCGTGTCTGCAGCAAGCACGGATATAGGCATGACACCCGCTATTATTGTCCCTCCTGTCCTGACAATCCTAGTCTTTGCATTGGTGAATGTTTTGAATGCTACCATACACTAGTTGAGTATTAGCGTAGCGTACAGCATTTCACAGACTAGGCGCACTTTCACAGGGTCTCCCAAGATGCCATCGCATTTTGAGAGACCCGAACCTGGAACCGGTTACAGTTTTAAAAGTTAGTTACAAAAAAAAGTGTAAAAAAAAAAAAAAAAAATAGTTGTCCTTTTATTGTTCTCTCTCTCTTCTCTCTCTATTGTTCTGCTCTTTTTTACTGTATTCTATTCTGCAATGTTTTATTGGTATTATGTTTTATCACGTTTGCTTTTCAGGTATGCAATTTTTTATACTTTACCGTTTACTGTGTTTTATTTTTAACCATTTTTATGTCTTCAGGTACGCCATTCACGACTTTGAGTGGTTATACCAGAATGATGCCTGCAGGTTTAGGTATAATCTTGGTATCATTCTTTTCAGCCAGCGGTCGGCTTTCATGTAAAAGCAACCCTAGCGGCTAATTAGCCTCTAGACTGCTTTTACAAGCAGTGGGAGGTAATGCCCCCCCCCACCGTCTTCCGTGTTTTTCTCTGGCTCTCCTGTCTCAACAGGGAACCTGATAATGCAGCCAGTGATTCAGCCAGATGACCATAGAGCTGATCAGAGACCAGAGTGGCTCCAAACATCTCTATGGCCTAGGAAACCGGAAGCTACGAGCATTTCATGACTTAGATTTCGCCGGATGTAAACAGCGCCATTGGGACATAGGGAAAGCATTTTATCACACCGATCTTGGTGTGGTCAGATGCTTTGAGGGCAGAGGAGAGATCTAAGGTCTAATAGACCCCAATTAGAGTACCTGTCACTACCTATTGCTATCATAGGGGATATTTACATTCCCTGAGATAACAATAAAAATGATTAAAAAAAAAAAAATGAAAGGAACAGTTTAAAAATAAGATAAAAAAGCAAAAAAATAATAAAGAAAAAAAAAAAAGCACCCCTGTCCCCCCCTGCTCTCGCGCTAAGGCGAACGCAAGCGTTGGTTTGGCGTCAAATGTAAACAGAAATTGCACCATGCATGTGAGGTATCACCACGAAGGTCATATTGAGGGCAGTAATTTTAGCAGTAGACCTCCTCTGTAAATCTAAAGTGGTAACCTGTAAAGGCTTTTAAAGGCTTTTAAAAATGTATTTATTTTGTTTCCACTGCACGTTTGTTCGCAATTTTAAAGCATGTCATGTTTGGTATCCATGTACTCGGCCTAAGATCATCTTTTTTATTTCATCAAACATTTGGGCAATATAGTGTGTTTTAGTGCATTAAAATTTAAAAAAGTGTGTTTTTTCCCCAAAAAATGCGTTTGAAAAATCACTGCGCAAATACTGTGTGAAAAAATAAACGAAACACCCACCATTTTAATCTGTAGGGCATTTGCTTTAAAAAAAATATATAATGTTTGGGGGTTCAAAGTAATTTTCTTGCAAAAAAAATAATTTTTTCATGTAAACAAAAAGTGTCAGAAAGGGCTTTGTCTTTAAGTGGTTAGAAGAGTGGGTGATGTGTGACATAAGCTTTTAAATGTTGTGCATAAAATACCAGGACAGTTCAAACCCCCCCCAAATGACCCCATTTTGGAAAGTAGACACCCCAAGATATTTGCTGAGAGGCATGTCGAGTTCTTGGAATATTTTATATTATGACACAAGTTGCGGGAAAAAGACAATTTTTTTTTTGCACAAAGTTGTCACTAAATGATATATTGCTCAAACATGCCATGGGAATATGTGAAATATACCCCAAAATACATTCTGTTGCTTCTCCTGAGTACGGTGATACCACATGTGTGAGACTTTTTGGGAGCCTAGCCACGTACGGGACCCCGAAAACCAAGCACTGCCTTCAGGCTTTCTAAGGGCGTAAATTTTTGATTTCACTCTTCACTGCCTATCATAGTTTCGGAGGCAATGGAATGCCCAGGTGGCACAAACCCCCCCCCCCCAATGACCCTATTTTGGAAAGTAGACACCTCAAGCTATTTGCTGAGAGGTATAGTGAGTATTTTGCAAACCTCACTTTTTGTCACAAAGTTTTGAAAATTGAAAAAAGAAAAAAAACTGTTTTTTTCGTGTCTTTCTTAATTTTCAAAAACAAATGAGAGCTGCAAAATACTCACCATGCCTCTCAGCAAATAGCTTGGGATGTCTGCTTTCCAAAATGGGGTCATTTGGGGGGGGGGGGGGGTTTGTGCCACCTGGGCATTCCATGGCCTCCGAAACTGTGATAGGCAGTGAAGAGTGAAATCAAAAATTTACACGCTTAGAAATCCTGAAGGCAGAGATTGGTTTTCGGGGCCCCGTACGCGGCTAGGCTCCCAAAAAGTCCCACACATGTGGTATCCCCATACTCAGGAGAAGCAGCTAAATGTATTTTGGGGTGCAATTCCACATATACCCATGGCCTGTGTGAGCAATATATCATTTAGTGACAGCTTTGTGCAAAAAAAAAAATTGTCACTTTCCCGCAACTTGTGTCAAAATATAAAATATTCCATGGACTCAACATGCCTCTCAGCAAATAGCTTGGGGTGTCTACTTTCCAAAATGGGGTCATTTGGGGGGGGTTTGTGCCATCATATCATTTAGTGACAACTTTTTGTAATTTTTTTTTTGTCATTATTCAATCACTTGGGACAAAAAAAATTCATATTCAATGAGCTTAACATGCCTCTCAGCAATTTCCTTGGGGTGTCTACTTTCCAAAATGGGGTCATTTGGGGGGGGGGTTTGTACTGCCCTGCCATTTTAGCACCTCAAGAAATGACATAGGCAGTCATAAACTAAAAGCTGTGTAAATTCCAGAAAATGTACCCTAGCTTGTAGACGCTATAACTTTTGTGCAAACCAATAAATATACACTTATTGACATTTTTTTTTACCAAAGACATGTGGCAGAATACATTTTGGCCTAAATGTATGACTAAAATTGAGTTTATTGGATTTTTTTTTATAACAAAAAGTAGAAAATATCATTTTTTTTCAAAATTTTCGGTCTTTTTCCGTTAATAGCGCAAAAAATAAAAACGGCAGAGGTGATCAAATACCATCAAAAGAAAGCTCTATTTGTGGGAAGAAAAGGACGCAAATTTCGTTTGGGTACAGCATTGCATGACTGCGCAATTAGCAGTTAAAGCGACGCAGTGGCAAATTGGAAAAAGTCCTCTGGTACTTAGGCAGCATAATGGTCCGGGGCTGAAGTGGTTAAGCTGCCTGGGGTTTAGTTTTTGGATTGATTTTAGTCTTTTTTTTTTTTTGTTTCAAAAGATTTTTATTTTATGTTAAGAGAGTCATGTTATACAAGTGAAATAACAGTACATAGTCAAATCTTTCATTGAGCTAGTAATTACATGAACATCAGATGAATGTTATATTTTACATCCGGTATTTGAGGTACATGCGTAAGTACAATTATTTGAACAACTTTTCTCTATAAAAACATACTGCAATAGTGTCTACTAGGCTAACCATAGGTAAGTATAGCTATAATAGGTATTTAAGTATAACATATGAAGTAACTAGATGTAACGCATGTTGGCCTGTATGTCAACATAAATTCTGCGGCCTAAGAATTTATTTGTGTGGAGTAATTAGGACAAGCAAGCGATGCCAGTTCCTTATTCCCGCACCCCTAAAGGGAGCATGCTGTGCGAGGAGTATGGTAATCACAATTTTGTTTATACTGGCTTTGATGTATGTAAGGGAAGGATAGGTGGGGAGGTGGGGAAAGGCGGGGTATCGGAGATGTTGTCCTAACTGTGTTGTAGATTAATGATTGGAGTGCTGAATACAAGACATTGTCGGAATCATAATCAAGAGGATGTGTAGTTAGGATCAAAAGAGGTTTGTGTCGCTTCATGTAGTTTACGGATGGAGGGTGAGAGTTTACTTGTAATAACCCTGTGCAGGGATAACGTACCTGGAAGTCTAAATGCTAGGACGTTTGCAACCCAATATGTAAAGGTCTACCAAGTTCTTATTGTTTCATGTCGCGTTTACAGATTTTGAAGAAACTCTTGGTATTTTGGGGACTCCCTGAAGTGAATCCAACATGCCCAAGTTTTTCCATATTTTGTAGGAGTATCTTTGGCTTGATGGATTAAGTTTTCCATCTCAGAGATTTTCTCTATACGCTTGAACCATTCTGCCAGAGTATTGCTCCTCCAGTGTATTGGAATGCATTGTTTGGCAGCATTCACTAGATGGAATGTGAGGGATTTTTTATAGGCATTGTGTGAAATCGTGGAATGATGTAGTAGGTATTGTGATGGAGTAAAAGATAAGGTGTAAGTAGTGACATGTTGTATCACCTCATGTACTTTTGTCCAAAATGGTTGTATCCGAGGGCATTTCCACCAGATATGAAGCATAGAGCCCACTTCATCATAGCATCTTCAACACATGGGGGAAACAGATGGGTGGTATAGGTGAATTCTGTCTGGTGTTTTGTACCATCTCGAATATATTTTGTATGAATTTTCTTGTGCCGAAACATTTACTGAACCTTTATGGATGTGTTCGTAAATGTTTTCCCATTCTTTTGTAGATAAGGTTAGTTCGAGTTCTGTTTCCCATTTTTGGTTGGCCATCAGGACTGTGGGGTCTAGGTCATTAAACAATACTGAATAGACCTCTGAGATGAGGTGTCTTTGTGGAGGTGTGCTGTTGCAGAGTGCTTCAAAGGGAGTTAGTTCTCTAAACCATTGGGAAGTAAGTTTGGCAGTGGTTAGAAAATGTCTGATTTGTAGAAATTTGTAAAATGGTATGTGATATTCAGGGAAATTGATCTTGTTGTAAGGAAGCATTGCACCCTTATGGAAGAATTGTGATGCTCTAAGAGGAGGTTGGGCAGTTGTTTGAGATCGATCGCAAAGTAGTATTCCAGGTGTGAAGTCTGGGTTATTGGTCAGGGGGGTCATCGGTCCTGGGGAGGAATACCATCCAAATATTTTGGCTATAGTTGTGAAGGCTTGGATAGTGGGACCCGTCAACGGATGTGTAGTGTATTCTTTAGGTAGTGCTTTCATATCAATCCAGGGTAGGTGATTAAGGGGCACTCGTGAAAAGGCTTCTTCGATGTTGACCCAGTCTTTAGTGGATTTGTGTATATGCCAATCAATAATTCTTGTAAGATGACAAGCCCAATGGTATTTCTGGATGTCTGGGAGGCTGAGGCCTCCTTTTAGTTTGGGGATAGTCAGTTTATTCCAGCTTAGTCTGAGGGATTTTGCTGCCCATATGAAATTGCGACATATTCTTTTGTATGCGTTAAAAAATGAAATGGGTAATTAGATTGGAATGGTCTGCAGGATATATAGGATTCTAGGCAGGATATTCATCTTTATGATGGCAATCCTTCCAAACCAAGAAAAGGGGCCAGATGACCATGTAACGAGATCTTTTTGAATATTACCGAGGATTGGTAGATAATTTCTATCGTATAACTCCTCGAAGTGTGTCGGTATTTGGATCCCTAAATAGGTAAGAGCATGGGGCTCCCATTGGAAAGAGAAATTCATTTTACATTGCGTCACCAATGATTGCTGGAGGAAAATATTCAAGGCTTTAGACTTTGTGAAGTTAATTTTTAGGTTTGAGAGTTTGTTGAAGGAGGCAAAATCTTTTAATAGGTTGGGTATGGTAATCAATGGTTCTGAAAGAAAAAGTAGGATGTCGTCCGTATATGCAGCTATCTTATATTGCTTATTGTGAATGTCAATACCTTTAATGTCAGGATTTTCCCATAGTTTGCGTAGAATGGGTTCCAGTGTGAGAATAAAAATAAGAGGTGATAACGGGCATCCTTGACGTGTGCCATTAGACACGGAGAAGGCGTTCGACAGGCGTCCATTAATTCTTATTCTGGCTGTAGGACATGAGTATAAGACCATTATCATTTGGAGGAATTTCGGAGGAAGTCCCAATGCCTGTAACGTCGTTGACATGTAGTCCCAGGCCACTCTGTCGAACGCCTTCTCCGCATCTAGCGATAAGAGGAATCCCTGTCGTTTGGGATGGGAGGACGACGAAAGAAAGTGATGAATATGTAGGGCTTTTATGGTGTTATCCCTGGCTTCCCTACCAGGGACAAAACCAACTTGGTCAAGGGAGACAAGGTCGGGGATAAAAGGAAGTAATCGATTGGCAAGAATTTTAGCATATAGTTTTAGATCCACATTCAGGAGAGATATGGGTCTGTAGTTGGTCACAAGTGTATCGTCTTTGCCGAGTTTCGGAATTAGGGTGATATGTGCTTCTAGTAAATCTTTATTATTCTGTGGGGAGGCAGAGAATGTGTTGAATGCTTTAGTAAAATGGGGGGTAAGAGTCTCCTGGAATGTTTTGTAGTACCCGACCGTAAGCCCATCAGGGCGAGGACTCTTACCTACTTTGAGTTGTGTTAACGCTGTTGTTGTTTCTTCAATGCTAATGGGGCAATCAGGGGGCCTGGATTCCTCCGGGGATATGAGCGGTATACCGTGTTGTGGTAGATATTGCCTCCTGTCTATTTTGCGAGGGGTCTGTCATGTCTGTCTGTGGTAAGTTGTAGAGTTTAGTGAAATAATTCACAAACTGTGTGGCAATGTCCTCTGGGGATGTAAAGGATTTCCCACTAGGGTCTGTAATCTTGTGGATGGTCAAGGCTGCTTTTCTACGTTGTAGGGCTTTTGCCATTAACTTTTCTGACTTATTGCCACATTCATAGTATAGTTTTTGAGTAAAAATGTATTTGCGCCATAAGGATTTATTAATTTCTTCCCTAAGTTCCTCCCTTGCCTGCAGGACTTCTGTAAGTGAATTAGAAGCTAGGGATGCTTTGTGAATCCTTTCTAATTTATGGATTTTGGAGGTTAAAGAATTTATATGCGCTTTTCGTTGTTTATTTTTGGAGGCCGCTATTGAAATTAGTTCCCCTCTTATAACACATTTGTGAGCAGCCCATACGATGTGTGGGCTAGGATCACCAATGGAGTTTTCTTTAAAATATTGGACGAGTCGGGTATTATTTTGGTTAAAGAATCTAGGTCTGTTAGTAGGGAGTTGTCTAGACGCCATATTGAGTTTAAGGGACGTGACAGTGGGATTTGTAATGTCAGTGAAATTGGGTTGTGATCGGAGAGTGTCATGGGTTCTATGGTCGCATGTTTGATGTAAGATAAATCATTCTGGGAAATAAAAAGGTGATCAATTCTGGAATACTTGTTGTGGGGTGGTGAAAAGAATGTAAAGTTCCTATCATTTGGGTGAAGTGTGCGCCATGTATCATGTAAGGTCAATTCCTGTAATTGTTTTTTGATCGCTCTCAGAGCTCTATATGGCAGGGACGTTGTTCCAGTGGAGGAATCTTGTTGTGGGGTTTAATGCTACATTAAAATCACCACCCAGTACAAGAATGCCAGAAAAGAATTCTGTAAGCAGCTGTAGGGTTTCTCTAAAGAAGGTGACCTGTCGTCTGTTGGGAGCATATATATTCGCAAGAGTAATGGGCTTGTTATTTAGTGTTCCTTTAATAAATAGGTATCTACCATTGGGATCTTGTTTGGTATCTGTGATGCGCAAAGGGCAGTTTTTTGAAATCAGTATAGCAACCCCCTTTGTTTTGGAGGACGCATTGGAGGCATGATATACTATAGGGTACCTGTAATTCCCCAGTTTGGGTAATTTGTCAGTGCGAAAGTGAGTTTCCTGGATAAATGCAATTTGTGTTTTATTTTTGTGCAGTGTGTATAACAGTTGAGACCTTTTTTCGGGAGTATTCAGACCTCTGATATTTATTGAGTCAATTTTTATCTGGAGATCATTCTGTGGTGTAGTAGGTACTGATGCTTTGTGTACGTCAGGGCCGATATCTGCCATGTCAGGAGATGGTGGGGGAGTCTGACTATTTTGTGAGATTGGGATACTGTGATTCCTCTGGATGAGATGTAAAGCCTGTAGTGAAGCTGTGTGTCTAGATAATCTAGGGTGGGTGTATCGGGGAGGGGATGAGGGTAATTAACTGACCTTATCTATAACAGGAAAGGTCAGATAATTACAGTGCACTATTGGTATGAAACTGACCAGAAACCAGTCTGGGCCTTCTCACTGCACTGTGTGGGGGTTGGAACGTACCGGACCACGGGGATACTGTGAGTTATGGATAACGGTGGTACTCCGCCGTTGCATTCTACTTAGTGTTATACAAGGAGGGAGTCAGATCAAAAGTTTCGAGCTTTAGGTTAGAATATATTAGTCCCTGATGTACTAATATTCACCAATATTGTTCTCTTAAAAAGTGGAGGAGGGAAGGGATCCCTCAGCTGCAGGAACCAGACAGCTATCATAGGTGTTGCATTCGTGAAACTTAACTGGACATAAGGCTTCAGCATTTGGTAAGCAGGGCGTTATGTTGAGAGGGCAGCTTGTAGTGTCCTATTCCACATGGAAGATTGCGTTTAATGACAGTCAAATAACATCATATCGCTTTAAAACTTGGATAACCACCTATTTGGTGGGAACAGTTGAAAAAGAGAGAAAAAAAAAAAAAAAGAACATTTAAACAGGTGAAAATGAAAATAGCAACATAAGAAACCTCAGCATAGGCTCTTGAAAACGTAAGCTCGTGTTCCGTAGCTAACTGCGTCCCTTCACAATTCAGCACAACTTATCCTCTAACATCTGTCCCCTCTGTCTTTAAACTGTTATGTTACTAAGCGTTCATCACTTCTATATACAAATTAGTGTACAAGTAGTAGGAAGCAGATATATAGAAAGGTAAACCCTTTGTAGGTGTCAGCTGACCCGACAGTATAAGCGATATTAGATGCACATCATCCGTCAGCCATTCTCGGCAGATCGTATGTCGTTAAGAAGCGGTTTAACTATGTATGAGTATGTGATATAAGGAGTCAGATTCAGGGGGGTGGGTGGGCACTGTACTAAATAGTTCGTCTTTCGTGAGATGCGTTAGCGCCTGTCACACTGAAGAGGTGGGGTAGTTAGGTGTTTAGGCGATTGGTGGTAAGAAGATGCAGTGTTAAACAGTTGCTCGTTTTTAATGTCTGGGCTGTGCATAGACGTGCGGTCTGTGTTGCGATGGGAGAACCACTGAGCTAGATTCCGGCCATAACCTACAAAGTGAAACACCATTCCATATAGAGCTATGTATGTTTTGTGAATACATCAATCTGAAACACTAAAGAGTGATATTCGTCATCGTATGGTAAATACAGCAATCGGTTATCATAACTCAGGCTGTGTTTAGTGCTCATTAGCAGGTATATGTTAGTAACCGGGAGAGTCCCACTTGAGTCCATTACTGTATGCATCGTTGCGATCCTGTAGTGTGGGTTTGTGGTATAATTATAAAAAATGTGCCTAATATGACTGCGGGTATTAGAGTGTCATATAGTGTCTACTTGTTAGTAAACTCATTAACCAAATGTGTGCCAGTGAGGGGTAATTACAGAGGATAGATAGGGTGTAATAAGTATTGTCCGGGGGACATTTTGCAGAGCTAGTAAAAGTCAGAAGCTTTACACAGAAGACAATGAGGTAACCGATTGCAGAAACTGATTAATATCAACAATGTTTTGAATACCTAACTGAACAAACTATAAGATCCCGTGTTGATGGCTGTCTTCTCCGAGCTGGATAGCTGAAAGCTCTGTAGCCGCCATGAAGAAAGCCGGTATCAGTAATCCCTACGGGCTCTCCGAAAGCGTGGGGACTCCAGGGTGTTGTGACGTTGTTGAAAGCCTTGATGGCCTGCATGCGATCTGATGCTGGATTGAGATCTCCTTCTTTGGTGGCGCGAATCCTGTGCCTCCATCGGCTCTTCCTGCGTGGGGTGTCGTCCTGTAGTATGATACCAGTTCGGTACATCAACTAAAGGTATGCCCAGAGTGTCACAAAAGTGGTGCAGGTCTTCAGGCACTTTTAGAAATGCTGTACGTCCAAGATGGATAGCCGCCAGACAGAAGGGGAACTTTCAACGATAGACAATCCCATGGGCCCGTAGTACATCCAGCAGCGGTTTCAGATCCCTGCGTTGCTGCAGTGTGATACCAGATAGATCTTGAAAAATCTGCAGATGTGCGCCATTGTATTGTAATGGTTGTTTAACCCTTGCCTGTCTCAGGATATCTTCCTTTATCTTGTAGTCCACAATACAGCATATGATGTCTCTGGGTGGATCAGTCTCTCTGCCTTTTGGGTGCAATGCTCTGTGAATTCTTTCCAGCTCTATGCATGTTTGAGGTGGTCTTCCCAGTAGGCTATTGAATAATTCTGTCACAGCAGGGGTCAAGTGTTCTGCCTCAATGGATTCTGGCAGTCCTCTTATTCGGAGGTTGTGCCGGCGGCCGCGGTTATCGAGGTCCTCGATGCGGCGTTGTGCCTCTCTAAGCTGCATAGTATGTGTGTCTATCCATCGGGTCGCTTTGCGGAGGACCATGTCATGTTTCGCTGTAGTTTTTTCCACTTCCAAAACACGGTCATTTAAAGTGTGGATATCTACTCTCAATTCCGCAATGGCGGCTGATAGGGTGTCCTTTATGTCAGTGGCAATCGCCCTCAGATCATTTATGTTGAGGGATGGTGGTTGTGAATGGTCTTGCAATCCCGAGGTCAGAGGGAGAGGCAATTGGGAAGTATGTGACTGTCCTGTCAGCTGTGTTGCCAGGGCCTGTGAGGAGTCATGACGGGAGGACACCATATTGTTCCTCTGCGTCCTGAACATTTCAGGGATGTTTTGGCTCGGGTTCCTCATCGTTTCGCGGGGTGAGCGGGACCGTGAGGTAGAGGTGTGTCAGGAGTCCGTACCCATCGTTTCTCTGACGAGAATAGCGATAATTACCTCCGGTAGGGCTGATACAACGAATGCAACGGCGGAGCTGTTCTTTCAGGCAGCCATCTCCTAGCTCGGCCAAGCCACCTTAGTCCTTTTTTTTTCCCCCATAGATTTCACTCCCACTACTATAGATCATTCTATGCTATTCTTCTATGCTACCAGCAAAGGTGGACCATGTCTGCAGTGTGGAAATATTTTAAAGTTTCTGATAAAGACCCCAAATTTGCAATCCGCAGTCTTTGCTCAGCAGAAATTTTAAGAGGAGGTACAGTGCCAAGGCATTTTGATACACCACCTGAAAACACGTCATCCAGTTCAGCATACAGAATACAAGAAAACAGTACCACTTCCAAAAAGTGCCTCAGGGCCAGGCTCAACAGCATGTGTGGCCACAGTCTTTGAAAAGGTTAAAAAATTTGAGTGTCCCAAAGCTCGCGGCATTACAGATAACATTATGGCATTTATTGCATTAGATGGCCAACCATTCTCTGTTGTGGAGGACATTGAATTCCGTAGGCTCATGCAACATATTGAGCAACGTTACACACTACCAAGCAGACACTACTTTGCAGATACCTGTCTGCCTGAATTGTTTTGCAGTGTTAGAAAACACGTTCATGAGCTCATGACTACCGACATCATAGCAATCAGTTTTACTACCAACCTTTGGAGTTCAGACGTCAGTCCAACGAGCATGCTTAGCCTGACAGCGCAGTGGATAGATGCCAAATTTCAATTGCAAAACATCCTACTTAACGCATGTGAGTTTGTTGGATCACATACTGCAGCAGCAATATCTGACGCTTTAAAAACCATGCTTGACACTTGGCACATTGAGAAGTCTAAAGTGCATTTAATTGTCCGAGATAATGCACAGAACATGGCAAAGGCAATGGAGGACAGTGAACTTAAAAGCATACCGTGTATGGCACACGCTGCATTTGGCTGTGAATGAGGGATTGCTGAGTCAGCGCACCATATCTGATATCGTATCAAAGGGAAGAATAATTGTGAGTCACTTTAAGCATTCTCCGTTTGCTTATTCCAGATTACATGCTTTGCAGATACAGTTTGGAATGCCACCAAAACGACTGCAGCAAGATGTAGCCACTCATTGGAACAGCACCTACTATATGCCGCAAAGGCTTTTCAAACAAAAGCGTGTTTTAGCTGCATACACTGTAGATTACGAGCTGCCACAAACACTGAGCGCACATCAGTGGATGTTAGTTGAAAATAGTTTCTCTTTTATCTCCATTTGAACAATTAACAAAAGAAATAAGCTCAGCTAATGCTTCCATTGCTGAAGTTATTCCCTTGATTGCTGCACTGAAGCGTTTGCTAGGAAAAGAGGCAGAAACAGACCATGGCGTAAAAACTTCTAAAACCACTCTACAACCGGTTTCAAGACACCAAATCCAACCCTCTGTACTGCATTGCAACAGTTCTAGATCCTCGATTTAAAGAACATAATTTTTTTAATGTGGAGAAAAAGCAGCATGCACTGTAAGTGATCCAGGCACAAATGGAGGTGATGGAAGCATCTGGGAAAGGAGTTTTGAGGTGTAGCACAGAGGAAAGTATACCAGAGAAGCTGCCGCATACAAGTGAAGAGGAACACACTCCCTCAATATCTGATATGTTTGAAGAAATTTTACATGAATGCACTCAGGTCCATAGCAGTGCCACGATAACTGCAGCTACCCAACAGCTGGAGATTTATTTAGCTGAACAGCCTATCACCATAAGCGACAATCCCCTTGAGTACTGGGGCATCAACAAACAACGTTTTCCTTTGTACAGATTGCACACAGATATTTATCTGCCCCAAGCACCGGTACAGAGAGTGAGAGACTATTCAGTCTAGCATCTCCTATTCTTGATGAGAAGAGGAACAGTCTCCCCTGTGAGAAGGCTGAACAAGTTTTGTTCTTAAAGCAAAATCTGACACTTTTACTGAAATATATTTAGAAATCAGTAGCACAGTCCAATTCATTTACTATGTTGATGAACATAGTAAATTAATTGGTATATTGGACTGTGCTGTTGGACACAGTTGGAACATAGTATGTTCCAATTGTCTAGTTGTGCCATTGCTCTACAGTTTTTATTTTTCACTTCCTCAATTTAAGAGAGAACTCCAGCTTTTGAATTACTGTACATGCATAGTTTGTTGTTGGGCCAAACTATGTCTCTCCCTAAGCTGTCAGCCAGCCCACTGCATGTGCAAAACTGTATGTATATCTGTTCTGTATCTGTGGCTGGCTACATACATACAGTATACCGCACTGTGTTCCGGGTATGGGCGGAGACTTCTAGAAACCGACTATTATGCATTGCTTGCTGTGACTGTCTGAGTGCTGCTGCTGTAAACCAGACTGTAGACTAGTCTGTATTCCGGGAAGTCTCTGCCCATACCCGGAACACATTGCAGTATACTGTATGACTATGTAACCCGCAGCTACATACTACTACATATTACATATACATACAGTTTTATCGCACATGCAGCCGCTGACACCTTAGGGAGAGAACTTGGGGAAATTAGTTCTAATTTAAGATGAAAAAAAAATAATAAAAAAAAATCTCATGTTATGTAATATTATTTACAGAAAATCTGTGAAACAGAATAATGGCCTTCTGCCATATTTCTGTTATGGTTAGTTCTTTAATTTTATAACAGTTTGTTTTGCACAGTAACTTTCCCAATAAAGGGATATGAAACTGTATAGGAAAACACAGAGGTTGATTGATTTACCAAAAATGGAGAGTGCAAAATCTGGTGCAGCTCTGCGTAGAAGGTTAGGTTAACCAATCGGCTTCCATTTTTTTTTTGTCAAAGCTTTCAACAAGCCAAAGAACTTCTAAGCTCATTGGCTAGCCTAATGTACTAATTTTTCAATCTCTCCAATTTTAGTAAATCAATTCCACAATCTGTGGTGCTTGGAAGTGGGCCCCAGACTGTTGCCTACATTTTTCCCTGCTGTCTTCACTGGACATGCTTCGCTTTGATGCCCTCTTATGACTAGGGAAGTCACTGGATACACTGTCTGAAATAAAACAAGACAGAGAGCGTCCCGGCCTAGTGCATTATCTTAAGGAAGACCTCTCTTTGTTAATATGGTAACTTAAGTAATATACAACAAACCAACAGGTGTATTCTATCAACCTTGTCGCCAAGTAAGCTTCTAGTCCACAATACATCATATCACATCACCTATAACCTAGAACAACTGGAAAACCCAACAGGCTAACGTGTTTTAGGACTTGCCTCTCCTCGGAGCTCTGGCTCTAAGGAAGAGGCAAGTCCTTGAAACACCTTAGCCTGTTGTTGGGTTTTCCTTTTTACCCACTCCCGTTATGTGATGTGAATGATGATGTATCGTGGACTGGAAGCTGATGTTTTACTTTGACAACAAGCTTTGGTACAACTGACCTGATGGCTTATTAGTATGATGTGTATAATAGCCCGTGCACCCTCTGTCTTGTTTTATGGTTCTTCTATTTTTGAACACTATTAACAGTGCACATACCTATACGTCTACGCAAACATAAAGGCTAGTCTTTGGCATTTTATATTATGCCTGTATTTTGTTATTTTATTTTGTTTTTTATTATTAATTATTGTGCAACGTGCAGCATATGTACTGTTACTTTCTTTATTTAATTTTGTATTTTATTTTCTGTGTCCAATTTATGTGGGTTACTTTTTATTAAAGTACTTATTTTACATACTGGATTGTACAATTTTTTCATTAAAATTCGTGATAATTAAAAAGTTGAATATGGATAACGAATATAACACAGTTTTATATATCAAATACATTTTATTATTTTAAAAAAACTGTCATCGGTTTCGGTTTTCAGCCTAGTGTATCCTTCATTTTCGGTTTTGGCACCAAAATTTCCATTCAGTGCACCCCTACTTGTCAGTCTACAGTATATCATAGCTGCATCCATCCGTTAAGCCGGGATCATAGCCATACCCAGCAGTTGACTATATTAATATAATGTATATTAAAAACTGAGATAATGCTAAAGATTCCACATGATGGAGCACAACAATTTGAGTCAAATTTCACCCTCCCAGACCACGTGCAGAGTTGCCACCACAGCTGCAAAATCCCTAGCTGAATTAGGGACCTGAACAGAAGGTGGAGATGGAGAACAGCAGGATCAATAAGGTTTTTTGCTGAATACAGAAAATGAGTTTCATAGTGACTGAGAGAGTATGAACAACATGTATTACAGCATTTGAGTTTTTTATGATGTGGCTTTAGTGACACTTTAAGTAAAGCAACACAATGCCTTCCTCTGCTTTTTGTAGGAACAGTTCCTATTTAGGTAAATGTTTCCTAATAAATTATATTTGAAAAGCCTACCAGCACTCGTTCTTAGTCCAGCGTTTCTGGAAAGTGCAGTGGCTTAGAGGTTAGCCCTTCTTCCTTGCAGCACTAGGGTCCTCCAGTTTAAATCCAGACCAAGAAACTAACTGCATGGAGTTTGCATGTTGTCTCTGTGCTTGCATGAGTTTCCATCTAGACTACAAAGACATGCTGGTAGGTTATGCTTGTCAGATAGGAGCTTTGGACTGTACACTTCTTGAGGGCAGGAGCTAATGTGCTGGTGAGTCTAATATATGTAAAGCTGCTTGCTGTGGGGGCACCCAGAAAGAGGGTAGGGGCAGGGGTGTCGGCGAGAGACCCAAAAAGAGGAGGATCCAAGCTGCTCTGTGCAAAACCACTACACAGAGCAGGTAAGTGACAACATGTTTATTGTTTAAAAAACAAAAACAAAAAACAAGACTTCAAAATCACTTTCAGGGTAGCTGTGTGTAGTAAAGGATATGCAATAGAACAGTTTTATTTAATTAAAATGAGTATACTGAGATTTGTACTGTCTGCTACATACTCGCTTCTGGCACAGTTATTAAAGCAATGGCCCTTTAAGCCCCTCCCACTGTTGATGCAATCTGACCACACCCACAGTTTTGGGGGGGTGCCACTTTATTGCCACATACCATTTTTCTTGGGGGGTGCAAAAAAAATCTCCAGCCTTGAGTGCCAGATGTGCTAGCTACGCCACTGACCCACATTTCACCTGCTTCAAGCAGGTTTTACATTTCTATAGAGTAGATTTGTTTGGAATGTTAAACCTGTTTGAAGCCCATTGTCACAGAGCCTAGTGCATCTTTAACTCCTCTAAGTGTATTTTTCTAAATTCTAGTACTGGAAATAACCACATTTGACTTGGTATCATCCCCTTGCAGTCTGCTGTACAGTCTGTAAACCCAAGCTTAGAGAGGAGTGGGAAGAAACTGCAAAAGGAACCAGTCAGGTGTGCTACAGTGCATGCTGACAGGAGGAGAAAAAAAAGTGACCAAGAGATGAGCTCATTGTGTGCTGTATCTCCTTTTACTGTCCAATCACAGGGTTAAGAGTAGAGGGGGGAACTGTAAGTTAAAATGAAACTACGGCAGAGAAAGATCAGGTGCCCGTACCTACTAGACGGAGCTATGTTGTGGGAAAAAGCTGTGTAAATCTCAGGACTGGATGGACAAATCCTTTGGCAGGTAAAAGTCTTAAATGTGTATTTTCTTTTGTATATTTAGCTTTTTTATAGAGTTCAGCTTTAAAATGAATAAGAAAAGAAAGTGAGTAATCGTGCATTACCTTTCTGTACAAGATATCAGGCATTGGCCTGGTTGTTTGATGTGACATTCCCCTGTGTCTTCCTTCTCACTTGTCATTGCTTGCTCCTCTGGCTCTTCTCTGTCACAGCTTTGAAATGCCCAAGTAACTTTATATGACAGCAGTATTTACTTTATAGCATGATACGCGATCTCTTCTGACAGCCTAGGTAGACAATTAAATTTATCCGCATATAGCCATGTTACATCTGTTAACACAAGCAGGCAAGGTGTCATTTAAGGAACAGATACTGTTCATCTTGTATCATATCATATTTGTGTAGTTTCATTCTGATTGTGATGGTAGATTCTGCAGTTTAGAAGGAATCTAATCTGTCATCAACATCAGTCATATACAACTTGACTTGTGTTTTTTTTTTTTTTTTTTTTTTTTTTTTTTTTTTATAACACTGCTTATACAAGGGTCAATTTTTGGAAGAATCCGCATAGATTTGAAAGATAGCTAGTATTATAGATTGTAGGTGGGCAGTTGGTGTGAATTTATTAATTTCATAGTATGACATTTGTACAATTTTAAACAGACTGGATGCAATTTTCAGTTTGTGTTTTGAATAGTAGCAGTTATCTTTTGGGCTGCAATTGACCTATATGCTACATAATTATAATTTTTATTGATAAAACGTCTCCCGAACAAGCTGAAAAAACATTTGCATTCAGGCAACATCTAAATTGGGACACCCCTTCTGCAGTAACCTTACCTGTCCTCCATGCCTTCCCCAAGTCCTGTGACTCCCGTGCTTCTTCTGTCATGGTCTCCACCAACCCTGTATGTCCTGTGCACCCCAGCGTCTCCAGTATGGTCTGTTTGCCTCCGTGTCTCCCAAGTGCTCCCCCAGAGCACCTTGTGCAATCTGCTGACTTTTGTGAGATTCATGACTTAATGTGCATCCCAAAACATCCTGTGAAAACTTATGGCCCATGTGTGTCTTGTTACTCCAAGTGCACCTCAGAACGTCCTATCATCCAGTGACTCTAATGTGCCACTGTGCACCCCATGACTGCAGTACACTCTGGCACATCCTGTGTCACCTAATGACTGCTAATGGGCCCTGTGTCCCTCTGTGACACCTGCTGCTTCTCTACCCTCAAGTATTCTCCAGCAAATTGCCTGGACTTCTTTGTTGCAGCGAGTATAGATCCCTGTCAATGGGTTGCTCGTACTATGAACCGATTTTCCCCAGTCGCCTACTGTTCTAACAACCTACACTCTCATAGAATCAATCCCCAGGTTCCGGCAGCTTGTCGTGGGTTCGTAAATCAGTGACCAACAACATTACTGCTATTCCAATCCACTTTTGAAGAAGCCTCTTCTAAGTTAAGCACCCTTCATGTCCTCCACCAAGGTTTGTTTATTGTAGGGCAGTTTGTCTTAAAGTGGTTGTAAAGGCAGAAGATTTTTTATCCTAATGCATTCTATGCATTAAGATAAAAAAACATTCAGTGTGCCTCAGCCCCCCTAATAGTTACCTGAGCCCCATCTAGATCCAGCGATGTTGCACAAAAGACTCGGCTGTCTGGGATTCCCCTCCTCATTGGCTGACACAACATCACAGTGCCATTAGCTCCTGCTGCTGTCAAAGTCAGTTAGCCAATGAGGAGAGAAATAGGGCAGGCCACAGCTCTGTGTCTTAATGGACACAGGGAGCTGTGGCTTGGCTCGGGTACCCCCATAGCAAACTGCTTGCTGTGGGGGCACTCACAGGAGGGAGGGGCCAAGAGCACTGAAGAGGGACCAGAGAAGAGGAGGATCTGCGCTGCTCTGTGCAAAACCACTGCACAGAGCAGGTAAGTATGACATGTTTGTTACTTTTAATAAAAACAAGACTTTAGTATCACTTTAAAGCTACACAGCACTTTTTTTATTCATTCTATAAATCCTTTAGGGCTCTTTCACACGGGGCAGATCAGTCATGATCCGCCCCGTGAACACCCGCTTGCTCAGCGGGGATCGCTCCGCCGATCCCCGCTGAGCAGGAAGATGACAGGTCCATTGCTGCACGCTGTGCAGCGACGGACCTGTCAGAGCGTCGCTCTCCCCTATGGGGGGATCGGATGATGACGGACTGTAGTGTCCGTCGTCATCCGATCCGAAAACGGATGGAAAAGTAGGTTTTTCCTCCGTTACACTTTTCGGATCGGAGCGGATCGGATGTCAGCGGACATGTCACCGCTGACATCCGACGCTCCAAAGGGATGAATGTATGTCCGTTTTTCATCCGAAAACGGAAGGATGAAAAACGGACATACGGATCGTCCGTGTGAAAGAGGCCTTATTGTCCAAAATGTACACAAGTGTATAAACAGTAGTACAACATATCATGTAGATCAGTGCAAACCTATTGTCAAAAGCACATCAAATGTACTGTGGGCTATTGAAGTTCAATACAGATAATACATGCGCGTAACCATTGTGTTTACACGTTAAGTGGGAGAAGCCAAACCGAATGACTATTATAAAAATTAAAACAATATGCATACTTGGTTGCCAACTCTGAGGGTACACTGAGTCACTGCTTTGACTATACCAGTGGTTCTCAACTCCAGTCCTCGGGACCCACCAACAGGCCAAATTTTAAGTATTACCTTGGGGAGATGCAGACTAGAATACTGCAATCACTGAGCAGCAAGTGATATCACCTGTGATATATTTCAGCTATCTTGCAAACCTGGCCTGTTGGTGGGTCCTGAGGACTGGAGTTGAGAACCACTGGACTATACCATCTGCCAGATAGGGTAGTCGGAGCAAAAGAGCGTGGAAGGCAGCGCAAATGGAGGATAGCTACAGCATCCCTGGCAGGGTTAGAGAAGAATTAATAGGGATAAGCGCCAAAGCAAAGATCGTAAGAGCAGGAACAAAATGGGGTGGTTTGAGAAAGGACATAAGCAGTGAAGGCGGGCGGGGGGGTAAGTAGGACAACAGGACCTTAAAGTGGAGCTCCAGACATTTTTTATGTTTATTAAAAGTCTGACTTTAAAAAAAAAAAAAACACGCACTCACCTATCCCACGATCCAGCGATGTGCTCACCTGAGCCATTCCTTCTTTGAGTTATCTCTCCTGGCGTCAGCATCTCAAATATGGGCACCCAGCTGTGATAACTTGTGGCTTCACAGCCGCTTGCCAACTGCGCATGTGCGAGTCATGCTGCACCTTCTGAATTATCCGGCAGTCTTCTGGGATCTGTGACGTGTCTAAGACTGCAGGGAGGGAGGGTAAGAGGAGAACTTCTAGGCTATCTGAGCAGAAGTGGGAGCGGGTACTTGTCAAAACTAGGTACCTGCTCCCCCCCCCCTTCAAGAAAAAATTACATGCCAAATGCGGCAGGGGGAAGCAGAAGCAGAACTTCCTCTTTTGAGTGGAGCTCTGTTTTAAGGGTGTCCTGTGTCTTTGATTTCCTCCCCGTGTTACAGATTCCAGATATCACAGGTAAGACAAATCAGTAAAGATGGTTCTGTTTTTCTTATGCCCCGTACACACGGTCGGATTTTCCGATGGAAAATGTCTGATCGGAGCGTGTTGTCGGAAATTCCGACCGTATGTGGGCTCCATCGGACATTTTCCATCGGATTTTCCGACACACAAAGTTGGAGAGCAGGAGATAAAATTTTCCGACAACAAAATCCGGAAATTCCGATCGTGTGTACACAAAGCCGACGGACAAAGTGCCACGCATGCTCAGAATAAATAAAGAGATGAAAGCTATTGGCCACTGCCCCGTTTATAGTCCCGACGTACGTGTTTTACATCACCGCGTTCAGAACGATCGGATTTTCCGACAACTTTGTGTGACCGTGTGTATGCAAGACAAGTTTGAGCCAACATCCGTCGGAAAAAATCCTAGGATTTTGTTGTCAGAATGTCCGAACAAAGTCCGACCGTGTGTACGGGGCATTAGAGGAGCTGTAGATTGTTTCCATAATAGTAAGGTTTGATCCTGGTCTCAAAGGTCGGTTGAAATAAGATGGTGCTAGGAAGAGGTTGTCTGGAAGGGCATCCAGCATGCCCATGTAGTTGTGTATTTAGAGAGTTTGTCATGGGATATATGTATCAACTTGTCCATCTTAGTTATATTGGCTACTTTCTGGAACCATTATCTCATAAAAAGCATGTGTTGAGATCTCTAGTATGTCGGCCCACAAAGCCCTGGCTGCATTTATCATATGTCCTTATACGGAGTTGCGCTGATATTAAAATTCAACTCAATACACCAAAGACAGGTGATTTGGTAAAAGTCCAAAGGTGATGGAAAATGCTTTTCATCAGTGTCCACACATCCACCACCTTACAGTGTGTGATCCTTCAACTATTGCCAGCACCATAGACAAAGTGCTAACTTACCAGCTTGCACAGACTTCCTATTACAGGAGGTCAGGCACATTTGTGGCTTATACACAGCCAGGGGCTTTACATCATCCGAGGATCCTCTTTAGACTTACAGACCAACCATCCAGGTGGTGTTGTCTTAACCTGCACTGGACTCACTGCTGGGTGTCTGGAAGTCTTAGGCCATGTATCCTTCACCAGGAACAAAATGCACAAGAGGGTCAGGCTTTGCAGCATGCAATGCCAGGTTGGCAGGTGAAGGGCAGTACCCAGCTGTCTCTGCTACTCCCTTCCTGCTATCTCTGCAGATAGTTGAAGGATCACACACTGTAAGGTGGTGGACACTAATAGAGTATTTTCCATCACCTTTAGACTTTTACCAAATCACCTGTCTTTGGTGTATTGAGTTGAATCTTAATTTCAGCGCAACTCCGTATAGGAATACATGATATGGGACTGTGTTTATATCTCACAGAAGAGTTGCTGCTTTAATGCTTTGTATACAATTTAGGTTTTTTAGCGCAGTTTTTATCCCATTTGCATTTATCATATGCATCGCTAAGGACTTAAAGCAGAAGTTCAGTATAAAATTAACTCTAAATCTACTGGAAGTCACATTCTAAGGCTAATCTAGCTAACTCTGTAATGCAAAAATCGCTGTACATACCTTTTCTGCAGCTGATCTGATCTGGTCTCCAGCGGTTTTAATGCGGTGTAGAAGAGACAGCCGACAATGGCTGGGAAGTGACATCACCCATAGACTTACCATAGGTCTTCCGTTGTCGGCTGCCTCTCCTACACAGAGAAGCCACTGCTGACAGCTCAGCATGGGACTGGATCAGAACGGCTGCAGAAAAGGTATGTATGCTTTGATAAAGCACAGTTTTTGTGAAACGTATTAGCCACTCCTCCCCTGCTTGTACTCTTACATTTTGCACTTACAGACGGAAGATTTTCCTGCTTGATGACCAGAACATTTTTTGCGATACGGCACTGCGTCACTTTAACTGACAATTGCGCGGTCGTGCGACGCTGCTGTACCCAAACAAAATTTACGTCCTTTTTTTCCCCACAAATAGAGCTTTCTTTTGGTGGTGTTTGATCACATCTGTGGTTTTTATTTTTTGCGCTATAAACAAAAAAGAGCAACAATTTTGAAAAAAAACACTATTTTGTACTTTTTGCTAGACATGTGCTCACTGAATTTCATTTCGGAATTTTGTTTTCGTTCGAAAAATAAATTTATTTAGTTACTCCCGAAATTCGTTTTTATTTATTTTGTTAAAAATTGCATTCGTCTGCAAATCCAAATTAAGGTCGAATCTGTCATTGAAGGCTTATGGTGTCCGTCGAATGTTCAAAGAACATTCGACGGAGCAGCTAAACTGTACGACGCCGTATAGTTTACCTGCTCCGCTGAGGTCAAAGTACGTGTGTACTTAGTTCTAGCTATTTTACTGCTCCTCCTCTTTGGTTACAATCAGCCAATAACATTCATCATCATCATTATTTTTATTTATCTTTTCTCCCCTACGTCGAATCTTTTCTCCCCTACGTCGAATCTTTTCTCCCCTACGTCAAATCTTTTCCCTCTCTATGTAGAATAATCTTGGACTAATAGAGTTAAGGTTAGGCACATTCGACCACAGATTGTTATCATCATGTCGAATCTCCTATCTATATCGAACTGTTGTGGCAACGAAAACGAAAATAAAGCATTTGTTTATATCGGATCTTTCGTTTTTCAGACTCTGCACTTTCGTTATCGTTTGTTAAAACGATAACGAAAATACCTGAAATTCGGACGAAAACGCATTCGGACGAAAACGAATGCACATGTCTACTTTTTGCTATAATAAATATCTCCAATTTTTTTTTTTTCAAAAGCAAATGTTTTCCTCAGTTTAGGCCGATATATATTCTTCTACATATTTTTGGTAATAAAAATCGCAATAAGTGTATATTGATTGGTTTGCACAAAAGTTATACCATCTACAAAATAGGGGAAAGATTTATGGCATTTTTATTATTTCTTTTTTTTTTTTTTACTAGTAATGCCAGTGATTGGTGATTTTTTTTTTTTTTTTTTTTTTTTCGGGACTGCAAAATTATGGCAGACAGATCGGACACTGTTGACACTTTTGCCACCAATTGTGCAAGTTCTCCCACTTAAAAAGATGAGAGAGGTCTGTAATTGTCGTCATAGGTATACAACTATGAGAGACAAAATGTGGAAACAAATGCAGACAATCACATTGTCTGATTTTTGAAAGAATTTATTTGCAAATTATGGTGGAAAAATAAGTATTTTGTCAATATCAAAAGTTCATCTTAATACTTTGTTATATATCCTTTGTTGGCAATGAGAGAAGTCAAACGTTTTCTGTAATTCTTCACAAGGTTGTCACACACTGTTGCTGGTATGTTGGCCCATTCCTCCATGCAGATCTCTAGAGCAGTGATGTTTTGGGGCTGTCGCTAGACAACACGGACTTTCGACTCCCTCCAAAGGTTTTCTATAGGGTTGAGATCTGGAGACTGGCTAGGCCACTCCTGGACCTTGAAATGCTTCTTACAAAGCCAATCCTTCATTGCCTGGGCAGTGTGTTTGGGATCATTGTCATGCTGAAAGACCCAGCCACGTTTCATCTTCAATGCCCTTGCTGATGGGAGGAGGTTTGCACTCAAAATCTCACAATACATGGCCCCATTCATTCTTTCATGTACACAGATCAGTCATCCTGTTCCCTTTGCAGAGAAACAGCCCCAAAGCATGATGTTGCCACCCCCATCCTTCACAGTAGGTATGGTGTTCTTTGGTTGCAACTCAGCATTCTCTCTTCTCCAAACAACACGTTTCTACCAAACAGTTCTACTTTGGTTTCATCTGACCATATGACATTCTCCCAATCCTCTAATGGATCATCCAAATGCTCTCTAGCAAACCTCAGATGGGCCCGGACATGTACTGGCTTAAGCAGGGGGACACGTCTGGCACTGCAGGATCTGAGTCCCTGGCGGCGTAGTGTGTTACTGATGGTAGCCTTTGTTATGTTGGTCCCAGCTCTCTGCAGATCATTCACTAGATCCCCCCGTGTGGTTCTGGGATTTTTGCTCACCGTTCTTGCGATCATTTTGACCCCACGGGGTGAGATCTTGCGTGGAACCCCAGATCGAGGGAGATTATCAGTGGTCTTGTATGTCTTCCATTTTCTAATTATTGCTCCCACAGTTGATTTCTTCACACCAAGCTGCTTGCCTATTGCAGATTCAGTCTTCCCAGCCTGGTGCAGGTCTACAATTTTGTTTCTGGTGTCCTTCGACAGCTCTTTGGTCTTCACCATAGTGGAGTTTGGAGTGTGACTGTTTGAGGTTGTGGACAGGTGTCTTTTATACTGATGAGAAAAAAGGGGCCAATTGGCCAAACTCTGCACTAAAATAAGAATAACAACTAAGCAAAAAATAAAATAAATTGAAAAACGCAAGAAAATATAAGCAGCTTGCACCAAGAGTCTGCAATACAACACCCAAAATCATATAGTATGTGAATGGTGCAGCGCTAAATTAAATAATAAGTAAAAACAAGGCTGAACCAAAAAAAAAACTAAAGCAGACATATGTGATGTATGCTGGTGATGTGAAAGTTAAATCACTAAGTGGTGTAAAACTGATCAAGCATAAATCACTAATATACACATAGATAACAATAATCAGTAAACAAATATATCAAATCGAGTCCACAGTTGAGTGTTGTGAATCTGATAATCGCAAGTGAAATATATTAACATGCGTGATAAGGATAAAAAATAAAAATCGAATGGTGAATATAAAATCCCAATATACTCACAAAAGAAACTGGTGAGTACTACAATTGGTACAGTGATGAGAGAAAAGTCCCTTTTTATCCAATGAAACCGGAACACCCAAAGTGAAAAAGGTTGGCTCCTTACCAGCTATACAGACCAAAAAGTTGGCCTCCCAAAACCGTATGGACATAACAGGGCTGTGGTAACTGTAACGCCTGAAAGTATAGGAGGGACCAAGGCTACTCCACTTGGGTTAGCGATGTCACTCAAAATACAAAACAGAAAGGACTCCCATAGTGCAGTATGTTAATAGATTTAATGGACTTAATAAAGTAATGCACTTACAGAAAGGCGGCTGAGTACAAGCACATACAGGTGACCGTATCGCTGGATCAAAGCGGCGGCTTCCCTCGAGGCTTCCTTCGTACGCTGACCGCTGTCAGAACATTTCCTCCGAGGAGGATAGCGTGATGACGTCAGAAAGGCAGGCTCCTCCCTATGCGTTTCGTCACTAGCGGACGTCGTCTGGGGATTGGCTGCGATCCCGGCGTCGTCATGCAGATGGTATAAATAGTGCCGCGGTGCCATTTTGACTATGGGGGCACTAATAGAAATTAAATAGGCGCCTCCATTCAAACTGATGGCAGACCTAAGAAAGCGGAGCTTAAAGGAAGAAAACTAAAGTACTAGAAAGGGAACAAAGTCCATCTAGTGGCCATAAAGTAAATAGCATATTAGTTCAATGTTTAACAGCGGCAAGGTAACTTCAGAAGCCTCCACGGAAAGCAGACCATAAATGACACTAAGTGCAAACCTATCTAATGTAATACCTTACATTAATATAAGTCATAAATGATACAACTTTAATTATAAAAATATACAATGTATTATAAAACATAGTAAAAAAGGGAGATTTAACTTTCACATCACCAGCATACATCATATATGTCTGCATTAGTTTTTTTTTTTTTTTGGTTCAGCCTTGTTTCCACTTATTATTTAATTTAGCGCTGCACCATTCACATACTATATCTTTTATACTGATAACAAGTTCAAACAGGTGCCGTTAATACAGGTAATGAGTGGAGGACAGAGGAGCCTCTTAAAGAAGATACAGGTCTGTGAGAGACAGAAATCTTGCTTGTTCGTAGGTGACCAAATACTTATTTTCCACCATAATTTGCAAATAAATTCTTTCAAAAATCAGACAATGTGATTGTCTGGATTTGTTTCCACATTTTGTCTCTCATAGTTGAGGTATATCTATGATGACAATTACAGGCCTCTCTCATCTTTTTAAGTGGGAGAACTTGCACAATTGGTGGCTGACTAAATACTTTTTTGCCCCACTGTACATTTAAATAAACTTTTACCAGTATTGTGCATTATATTTAAGATGATCATATTCATGAAGGAGTCTCAGCTTTTAGTACTACTTTAATTTAAAAGATTTATATCTCCCTTCCACGCTTCATGTCTGATGCCTAGTTAAAATGCCCATATATTCTACATCTGGGTGTACTTATTATGTTGTATATGTTCCAAGTAATCTATATTACTTTCACTGCTCTCATCTGCTCTTTTTGTACTATAAAGGGCTAATTTTAGTTTTTTTAACCCCATTATGACAGGTGATTAAAAAAAAGCATGTTGCTGCTACTAAACGTCATAGGCCTGGTTCCCACCTATGCGTTTTTTGGTGCTTTTTGCAGAACAGTTGATTTAACATGGTCTCCTATGGAACAAGTACACATCTATGCTTTTTTCAGTCACTGCGTATTTGGAAAAGGTCAAGGATTTTTTTTCAATGCTAAACAGTGTTTTTTTTTTTTTTTTTTTATTCCATAGACTTCAATGGAGAAGCTGCAGAAAAGCATGTAGGGTGTTGTTGCCACAATTTTGCAGTTTTTATTCTGCCCATCAACAAATTTGGCCAAAAAAATCACAAAAAATGCAAATTGCAGCAAAATCATTTGTGCCAAAATGCACAGCAAAAAGCACTGCAGAAATGGATCAAAAGCAAACTGCATAGGTGTGAACCGAGCCTTATGCTGGCCATACACGTATCGATTTTCGGAAGAGAATATTCATACTGAATATCTTTCTACATTGAATGAAAGAATGTCGTTTGAAAATTTCACTTGCTTTTAACACTCACTTTTAAAATGTAATTTCTAAACGAAAACCACATACACTGTCTGAAAATTATTTTGACCAAGAAGTTTTCTATTCTGCTCCTTCAAATTTTCCCGTCACTCTGGTCAAAAACGAACGTCGATTTGACCCCACTAACGATTAGAAAATCGAATGAAGCTTCCTAAAATTATTTTTTTTTAAGGAAGACCTTGTTTAAGCATAAGTGACAGCAGGCGCAGGGAGCTTTTATCAAGGCACCTGCCTATGACAAGGTAGTCTGTCAAACAGAATATATTACAGTTCTGTCTGAAAACCGGCAAAACAGTCTTTAATTTCTTTTTTTCTTTAAAGAAAAGAGATTAAATTAAATTTAAAGAAATTTTGCTCCCTAACCATATAGTTGGTTATTTATATTTACCACTGTATATTGATATTTAAGAATACATTGGCTTTTTTTAAGCTTTACATATTAACTAAATTGTACACCACACTTTTTTTTAAGGTTATTAGATTAATCAAAACAATAATCGGCCAACTAATCGATTATGAAAATAATCTTTAGTTGCAGCCCTACATTGTTTTGCTCCTTGGATTTTCAAAATTCTAAAGCCCCTGCTAGGCTAGAATTTGTTTCAACCAGTTGTATACTGGCCCCGACTTCTATCTAGGAATCCACTATTCTTCCAAGACTCTAGTGCACTGAATGTAAGAACTAAACTCCTTTTGCTGGGCTGACAACTCCAAGCTCACCAGATTACCTGGTGTCCAAATCCTTTTCTGCCCATATTGATGACCAAAACTCCAAAAGACATAACATGTGAGCTTGCATGATTTGTGCCCAAATCAGGTTTGTACCTGCAGGTCTTCTCTTCCTCCTACCCATTCCCTGTGAACCTTAGCACCACCTTTGTACAGACCTCACAGACCTACCTCATGGGGGCTGTATGATTATTTGGGTAGTTCTAGGCTGCTTTTGTTTTTTTTAAAGATGTCACATTTTGTACCCCCTCCTTGCTGCCCTGGTGCCTATCTTCATCCAGGAAATCTTCAGTCTTTATGGCATGTCAACTGACATTGGGGGTTATTTACGAAAGGCAAATCCACTTTGCACTGCAAGTGCACTTGAAAGTGTGCTGAAAGTGCACTTGAAAGTGAAGTCGCTGTAGATCCGAGGGGGACATGCAAGGAGAATAAAAAACAGCATTTTAGCTTGCACGTGATTGGATGAAAAAATCAGCAGAGCTTCCACTCATTTCAGATCTACCCCTTAGATTTAGAGCGACTGCACTTCCAGGTGCACTTTCAAGTGCACTTGAAAGCCTTTAAACAATACCTCCTTTTCTATTATAGACCCCTTCATAAGTATAAGGCTCGAGCAGCTACAGTGGCCAAAGGATAGTGGAAGTATTGCCTTCCCGAACCCCTGGCTCTTCTATCTGGCAGTGCAACTCCAACACATGGTGGGGGGGCCTTACAAAGGTATCGGCCAAGCCTGCCTTGGCCCGGGACTCTACCTTGTTGGTTATTCTCTACTCTACCGCTTCCTAGTCTCTCCCGGAAGGAGAGGGGTCTTATTTCAGGCATGCAAACTTGTACAGATGCATTGGAAAAGCACGACCCCTCTTTCTATACAAGAGTGGATAGATCATGTGGGCATCACTAAGTTCAAGAAGGTTTGGGATGGTTGGTTGAATGTCCCAGGTCAGGCACCTGTGAACTTTGTGATAAACAGAATCTTATCGTTAACTAAAAACGTTATTCATGTACAGCTAGGGTGTCCACGAAGTATATGTTTATGTATATGTTTTCCCTGACAGGGACATTGTGGTTGAGAATGTGAGCCTGGAATCACTGGTAATTGTGCGTATAGCAATGTTAGTTAACGCTGTTAGTGCTACTGACCTATGGCTATGATCTATGTGGATACTTGTAATTGCTGGCATGGTTTGAACTGTTACTGTTTACCTTTTATTAAAAAAATAAATAAGTAAAAATAAATACTTGGGGCGGACATTGGTTTCCTTCTGCTGTCACTTTGTTTCTGTGTTTCTCTGTAGCATTCAGAAAGACTTTAGGCAAATTTGGTCCCAGTTTCTAAACAGACTCCAGCTCTCTGCCCTTTGACACTGGAAATTTATTGTAGAGCTCCACCTCTCCAACCTCAGGATAAGGTTTGGCTTGCTACTAAAAACATTCCCTTCAAGGTACCCTCTAAAGTTTGCTCTGCATTTTACGAGCCTTATGTGATCACTGCACAGATCATTCCAGTCTGCTACAAAGTGTGCCTACTGCCACATCTCAAACTACCGATTTTATTTCTGGTTTCACTGCTCAAACATTTGGTTCTGAATAGCTTCTTTCATTGCTCATCTCTAGCTATTCCCTCAGCCAATCTATATCAAGAATACATGAAGAAAAACCAACAAATTAGCAATTGTGCAGGTTACATCTTCAAACATTGTAAATAGACAGGAAAGGAAAAATATCTCATGCTGAGCATGTATCTTTAACACGTGTACATAAACAAGAGGGGTAAGTTCCTTCATGCTGGGGATAATCACAATATTTGGCACTGCTGCTCTCTAGAAATCCCACTGGGTAATGGATAGGCACTGAAACAACCTAAAAAAAGAGCGCATGACCGCCCTAGTGTGATCCAATTTATTAATTCCGATAATAAACCTTAAAAAGATGCACTCACATGGTTCCAGATAAAAGTGAGCATGTCTCCATTGACCGCAACTCTCCTCGATGGCCGCTGTAAGATCCAGGTATAATGAAAGCTCTCAATGGAGCCTGCTAACAGCTGTGAGCCACAGAAGCCAGTCCTCGGTGTGCCGATGCACCTGGTCCAGCTGGGGCTGCGCTCCATAGCCAGAAGACCTTAACGCAAGGGAGACACAGAGGGACGTAGAGACATGTCACGGTTGTCACAACAATCCGTTTCGGAGACGTGACCTCCTTTGTCAAGTGAAGTCACGCCCACCAAGCGGACACAAACGTGTTATATACACAATAAACTAACTCCATCCCCAGCCTGAAACTTAAAGTGGCCATACTCGAAAATAGTGGTTTATACAATTACAGCAGGTGGGACAACAGCAACACTCTTGAGCAATTATTAACAGATCATCAAAAGTTCATGTAACATAAGATTCATAAAATCATAAAAATAAGATCGTAATAAGAAATGACAATTAACAAGATCTAGATTAACTAAGCTTTGATGCCTCTAAAGTTTTCATGTCCGCTATTTAAAAGAGAAGACTTGCTCCTCCCAATAAAATGGCATTTAATGATCAGATTACGGAGAGCAGGTTGATGGGGATGGAAATCCTAACATCTAGACCTTTATGGCAGTCCTGAAATTCCAAGTGAGAGTATCTACGTTTTTACTCTAATTGGCTTGTTTTAAAACGGGATTACGCTATTGGGATTTCTCTTCCATTTTTACACCCCCCCCCCACCCCCCAAACTGAGCCTGTTAGCGAAGGAGGACATACTACGATCCATCTCTGGAACCATCAAAGAGGGACCCTCTGTGGATTGCTGCATTTGATTTATTTATGCTGTAATCTTACAGCAGTAAGGTTGAGGGGCTTGGACACATTTAGGTGTCATTACAGGGGATTGGACTGGCATCGGCCGTTGCTTTCACGGTGGAGGGAGCAACAACTTATCTTAACTGCATTTGATTGTCACAGTATTATCTGGAATTGGCTTACATGTCATAGATACTCTGATATAGAGTTTACATTTGGACTTTTTACTTATGCTTATTATAGTTACTCATTTTAAGATTGCACGGCAGTTTATTTCACTGTTTATGTGATTATTTTTAAATTATCACCTGTTATTGTTGAACATAGTTTCACTTTGCACTTTAGCACCGAGCAAATTTGCACTGATACAGTACGCATTGTGTGTTCTAACTTTGCACCAGCACTTTATTTTAGTAATAGTAATTTTAGTAGGTTCACAGCGCAACATCACCATTTTACTTATTTGTGTCATTGGAATCTAACTTTCTTGTTCCTTTTGTCTTTCAACTTTGTAACATGTTGTAATCTGCCATATACTTGTATAATCTACAGAGATTATATAGAATGTACAGTTGGGACTTTTTCTTTCTACTCTCATGAATCTACAGTATCTTACAAAAGTGAGTACACCCCTCACATTTTTGTAAATATTTTATTATATATTTTCATGTGACAACACTGAAGAAATGACGCTTTGCTACAATGTAAAGTAGTGAGTGTACAGCTTGTATAACAGTGTAAATTTGCTGTCCCCTCAAAATAATTCAACACACAGCCATTAATGTCTAAACCGCTGGCAACAAAAGTGAGTACATTCCTAAGTGAAAATGTCCAAATTGGGCCCAAAGTGTCAATATTTTGTGTGGCCATCATTATTTAATTGCACTGCCTTAACCCTCTTGGGCATGGAGTTCACCAGAGCTTAACAGGTTGCCAGTGGAGTCCTCTTCCACTCCTCCATGATGACATCACGGAACTGGTGAATGTTAGAGACCTTGCGCTCTTCCACCTTCCATTTGAGGATGCCCCACAGATGCTCAATAGGGTTTAGGTCTGGAGACATGTTAGTCCAGTCCATCACCTTTACCCTCTGCTTCTTTAGCAAGGTAGTGGTTGTCTCAAAGGTGTGATTGGGGTTGTTATCATATTGGAATACTGCCCTGTGGCCCAATCTCCAGAGGGAGGGGATCATGCTCTGCTTCAGTACTTCACAATACGTGTTGGCATTCGTGGTTCCCTCAATGAACTGTAGCTCCCCAGTGCTGGCAGGACTCATGCAGCCCCAGGCCATGACACTCCTACAACCATGCTTGACTGTAGGCAAGACGCTTGTCTTTTGTACTCCTCTCCTGGTTGCCACCACACAAGCTTGACACCATCTGAACCAAAGAAGTTTGTCTTGGTCTCATCAAACCACAGTACATGGTTCCAGTAATTTGTGTCCTTAGTCTGCTTGTCTTCAGCAAACTGATTGTGGGCTTTCTTGTGCATCATCTTTAGAAGAGACTTCCCTCTGGGACGACACCTATGCAGACCAATTTGATGCAGTGTGTGGCATATGGTCTGAGCACTGACAGGCTGACCCCCCACAACCTCAAACTTTGCAGCAGTGCTGGCAACACTCATACGTCTATTTCCCAAAGACAACCTCTGGATATGACGCTGAGCACGTGCACTCAACTTCTTTGGTTGACCATGGCGAGGCCTGTTCTGAGTGGAACCTGTCTTGTTAAACCGCTGTATGGTCTTGGCCACCATGCTGCAGCTCAGTTTCAAGGTCTTGGCAAACTTCTTATAGCCTAGACCATCTTTATGTAGAACAACAACTCTTTTTTTCAGATCCTCAGAGTTCTTTGCCATGAGGTGCCATGTTAAACTTCCAGTGACCAGTATGAATGGGTGAGAGTGATAACACCAATTTTAACACACCTGCTCCCCATTTACACCTGAGACCTTGTAACAGTAACGAGTCAAGTGACACTGGGAGGGAAAATGGCTAATTGGGCCCAATTTGGACCTTTTTTTTTTTTACTGAGGGGTGTACTCACTTTTGTTGCCAGCGATTTAGACAATAATGGCTGTGTTGAGTTATTTTGAGGGGACAGCAAATTTACTCTGTTATACAAGCTGTACGCTAACTACATTACAAAGTGTCATTTCTTCTGTGTTGTTACATGAAAAGATATAATAAAATATTTACTAAAATGTGAGGGGTGTACTCTCTTTTGTGAGATACTGTACTTCCTTGACCATGGACCATGTTTATTTGTTGTTCCCAAGCCTTAGTTACAAAAATTGCTTTTTTTTCTGTGCAGTATGCATAACATACACTTTTGCAATATAGAATCTTTAATTTATTCTAATCTTGCCCAAGTTATCATGTCGTCTTTTGCACTTTTAATTGCTGTAGAACCCCAATTCCAAAAAAAGTTGGGATGCTGTGTAAAATCTGCATAAAACAATGCGATGATTTGCAAACCTCATAAATTCATGTTTTCTATTGTGAATAAAATATCAAATGTTTAAATGGAGAAAATGTACCATTTTAAGAAAAAAAAAAAAGTAATTTTGAAATTGATGGCAGCAACATGTCTCAAAAGTAAAGTTGGACAGGGTCAGATTTACCATTGCGTAGCGCCCCCTCTTCTTTTAACAACACTCTGTAAACATCTGGGAGCTGCTGGTGTTTTGCGAGAAGAATGTTGACCCATTCTTGTCACATATGGGATTCTATCTGCTTCCTGGGTATTTTTTGTCTTATTTTATCTTTTAAGATGGGCCAAATATTTTTGTGTACCAACATTTTTTATTTAAAGCAGCAAGATTGGACTCCTGTTATGTTCAGAGTCCTGCAGCAGGAATTGTAAGTCTGTAGTGTGCTGTTTATTCATGCTATGTACTCCTACTCATGTGGCTGGTGTTTCTCCTCCAGCCACTAGAGGGTGCAGGCTCGCTCAGTATGGCCTACTTTTATATAGGCAGGAAGTGGAAGGGCGGCCATGCCATGTGGCAACAGGTTCAGTAGGCCTCTGGAGACATAGCAGCAGCCTAAAGATACTAAAAAAATGTGAGTACTTACTATGGGAGAACTGTGTGCAGACAAGTCATGATTATATGCTGCATATTTACTGCTTATCCGGGGGGACTGTACAGCTGTAAGTTAAAACACACCTGGATGGTTAGCAATTCACTTTAAAGTGTTGACTGCTCTATAAGCAGGTGCAGCATAACATACATGCTTGCTTGTTGCTTAAATGCATGTTTAAATATACACGTTTGGGAAAACGTGAGCATGGATGCATTTTTTAAGTAGTTTGTATCTCCAGTGTAGTGCATATGTCCTTTACTAAAACCCTACAGGTCTAGGCCCAGCTGCAGTTAAGCAGGTGCTTGTTTGCAAACCTGCTAAAACAGCACGGTTGCTAAAATGCACAGTTGCTGGAATGCACGGTTGCTAAAAATGCATGGTTGCTGGAATGCATAGTTGCTAAAAACGAATTGTTGCATAAGGGTGCATGGTTGCACAAAGATGCATGTTTTTGTCATGTTTTGCATTAATATGTTTGCATGGAGATGCATAATCATGGTTGCACAGAATGCATGGTTGCTTAAGCATGCATGGATGCACAAAGATTAATGTTTATTCATGTTTGCATAAATGTACAAGAATTTACATGTTTACATAAAGATACATGATCGCACAGAATGCATAATCCACAGAGATGCATGGTTTTTAATGCTTACATAAAGATGCATGTTTGGACATGTTTTCATAAATGGACATGATTATTCATGATCACATAAAGATTATATGCATGGTCGCATAAAGATATTATATTACATGGTTGCATAAAGATGCGTGTTTAGACATGTTTGTATAGATATACATGATTTTACATGGTCACACAAAGATACATGGTCGCATAGAAATGATTGATCGCATAAAGATGCTTAATTGCATAAAGATACATGATTATACATGTTTGCATAAATATACATGGTTATACATGTTCACATAAGGATACATGGTTGCATAAAAATACTTGATCACATAAAGATGCTTGATAACATACAGATACATGGTTGCATAAAGATGCATGTTTATATATGTCTGCATAGATACGTGTTGCGTAATGTTTCATAAACGCATGCTTGCTTATTGCAAGAATGCCTTTCCATGGGCACATGTTGCATGAATGCGTGTATACAGCGCACACATTCATGTTTTGCCCAAATGTATATTTGCATGACACATGCTTAAATAAACTCATGCTTCCATAGAGGCATTTTGCTTAAACACATGCTAGCATGTTTTCATTTGTACTGCATACTTATGTATACAGTTTAATGTAATAAACATATGTACTTGTTTTTCTGGGACTGTTTACCTATGTACTTATTTTACAGTTTTTTTACAACATTTTGTTGTATTTGTACAAAAGTTTTGCTGTGCTCATGTCTGCTTTCTGCCTTCCTTCTACTCTGTGAATTGAAACTCTTAACGGGGTGGTAAAAAGAGGCAGTTGAATCAAATTTTTACAGCCCCCTTTAGCTACAAAGTTAGTTAAACATGGTTGTACACATGCCATTGCATACATTTTGGCCCACCACAGTCTGTGGACAGTGCTGCCACCGAAAATATGACCCATGGTGTAGCATTTACAGGGTTAAAACAGGCAGTAAGGAGGCTGGCGTGGATCGCTTTTCAGAATAGCGGCAAAGTCTGCTGCACATCCAAACTTGGCCTTAAAGTGATTTGTAAAGGTTTATTTTTTACTTTAATAATAAATGTCATACTTGCCTGCTCTGTGCAAGGGTTTTCCACAGGGCAGTCCCAATCCTCTTCTTCTGGGGTCCCCCAAGAAAAATACTGGCTTCTCTTTGGTAAGTCCCCCATAGAAATCCACTTTTTGTGGGGACACTCGTGGGCTCAATCCCAAGCCACCCTATCAAATGGCATAGAACACTGACCAGAGTGTTCTGGTGGGGGGCAGTCCCCCTGTCAGAAAACAATGGTACAGCAGGGGAGCTTGCTGTACTAAAGTAGCATGGTAAGTACAGCTGCTCCTCCGGAGCTGCCAGTTTTTTTTTTTGTTTTTTTTTTTGTTTAACCCTCCTGGGTTGAATGAAAAAAAAAAAAAACAAATAGTTTGTGCTAGGCATAAGGCTTGAGAACCACTTTAAGAAAAGAATAGTTTAAAAAAAAAAATATTTTGCAGACTGTCCTAAATTTGTAAGACTTTTTTTCAGTGACAGCATCTTAGCACAGTGGGCAAATATAGATTGTAATATATAAACTTGTTATACCTTAATATTATTTTATATATACTGTATACAGTATATACAGTGCAATTCACTATCATTCACACACATTTTTTGTTAAAACTGTAATATGTTTTACGTAAATAATTACCATCTTACTGATAAAAAAAGGCTTTTTGAAAAAGCTAGAGCACAGTTTTAGGGTAATGTGTTCTGCTGAAGTAAATAGATGTAAAACCTTTTGTGATGTTGGTAATGGATTTATGAAAGTTTGTTTCACAGCAGGGTGCTAGGTGAAATTGGTTAGACTAGGATATGGCCTTTTTTCACTTGTAGAATGAATTAAGTAGGATTTGCTACAGGAATCTCCATAGAAAATGGTAATGTGGTTAGTCTGGAATCCATCCTGCAGCTCAGCAGTAAGCAATAAGTAATCCTCTTACTGCCTCTCACAAGATCATTATAGAAGAGTTTCTACAGGCTTGTTAAGCGTGACATGCTAAAAGTAAAGGGGAAAAAAAGAAACTATTTCACTTAAGAGGAACAATTGACAGGCATTTGATGCATATTTTATCAAGATGATACATTGTCACCATTTGTACTAATATTAGTACACTGCTTCATCCAAATGGATATGTTTTAGGTACTAATGCCTCTGTACATGTTCAGCTATTATCTGACTCAATTTATTTTACAATTTGAAGCCAATAAATTAAGGGCACATTACGTGTCTCTGCAAACACATACAAATGAGACTGGTTACGTTCAACAACCACTGAATCCTGATTACGGTAATCATTGTAATAATTTTTTAGCAGAAACAATTATAATACTGCTGAATACTCAAAATTCTCTGGCAATTTGGAACGTTTCTGTAACTAAAGTATTGTGTAAATAGATGAATTGCTAGGAAAAAAAATGTTTCAATGAGCCAGCATTTGGCTGTATACCGTATGAAGGTAGGAAAATTATGATAGATAAGGTCAACAGGAAAACTCATGCTCTTCATGCATTTTTAGAATGGACAAAAATATTTTCTTTCGACATACAGTGCTGTGAAAAAGTATTTGCTTCCTGATTTTTATTATTTTTTGGCATATTTGTTACACCTAAATGAGTCAGATCATCAACAAATTTTAATATCACACAAAGATAATCTGAGTAAATACAAAATCCAGTTTTTAAATGGTTTCATTAAGCGAAAAAAATGAAACCCGCACAGGGAGAACATGCAAACTCTAGGCAGGTAGTGCCATGGTTGGGATTTGAACCAATGACCCTAGCACTGCCAGGCATAAGTGCTATCTACTTAGCAACTATGCTGCCCTGCCATCACTGGGAGTTTTTCAGTCAGTGTTCGAATGGAACATAAATGCCCTACGCCAATAGCAAGGACTTTATTCAACTTTGGTCAAGGCTGTACAGTATTATTTTTTTATTATTATTATTAATTACAGGTGCCCCTTACCCATGTATACCATTTTTTGGTAAAGGTGAACCAAACCTTTAACAATCAATTTAAATCGATATGTACAAAAAATATTTCTATGTTGGAAAAAAATCAAGAAATTAATTTACTGTGTTTTTATTTCCTCTCTAAACTAACAAATATAAAAAAAAAATAAAATGTCTTAATCACACATGAGATTTGCATCAAAATAAAGAAACAAAATAATCCTCAAAGGACATAAAGGAAATCCATAATTTCTATTTTCCAAAGAATTGTATATCGTGAACCAAGACCTCCAATCTAATCTCCATTTTCCAGTCTCCAGTCACTGTGTTGTATATTATATAATGGCACCTTCTCCGTGAAGCTGATCATGAGACTTACAGTATATCCTCCGTATACAAGACCCCAAAGTGTATATAAGGAATGTCAATTGAAACCTGGGTATGAGTATAACTGTAGGACATGTAGCTACTAAATTGTATGAATCCTTGAGAGCAATATTTGAACCATATAGTTGTCCAGTCTGATGGGTATAGAGCCTTCCAAAGAGAAACAACAATCAATGATGAGGGAATTCCGGGGTGTCACCAGAACTAATTTCCCTATTGGAATCTTTCCCCTTTATTAAAGTTCTATTGTCAACTCAAAATTTGGGATTTTCTTTTACTCCTCAATGATAGTAAACAGGACACATAGAGTGGGTGAATCTTCCTTGGTGTTCTAATCCCTCTTCATTCTATTGAAAACGAAAAGAAAAAAAAATTGACTTTAATTACTCTTTATATCTTGTGTGCAAATATACACCTTTATAATTTTTGGTCCCATACAGAATATCTTATTAGTAATGGCCCTGGAGGCAAATTTTGTCCTGCCTCCCAGTCCAGTCCTCCACCACTAGATATAAAAAAAATGACATTAAATATTTCTGCTTCTTTTGCAGGCCTGATGGAATTGGAACAGTTACAGCTGAGGAGAAGGAGAGATTTGAAGACATTAAAGAACGACTTGGATTGCTATTAGAAAACCAAATCAGTCATTTCAGGTAAAACATTTTTTATGGCTGAGTAACACTAACATGTTTTGTTAACTGAATTGCTACAGTATGTTTTGTACAGGGAAAAATCTGTGGATTTCTTTATCGTACATCATGGGACGCAGAGCAACCAAACTAATCCTTACTCATAGGATTACGCAGCACCTACAGATGACTGGACACTAGCAAAAAAGACAGTAGTCTCCTATATAACCGCTACTAAACAGAAGTACTTTAGTTTTTTGTCAGTGTCTGACGGTAATGGTCAGTGAAGTGCAGGTCTCTGCACAATTTCTACCAGATTCTCAATGGTTCCAGCAGGGATCAAGAGATTAGTTTTATCTGGATCCATTCCTGTATCTATATTGCTCAGATGAATTTTAACCAAGCCTCACAAGGATAGAAGAGCACAGGATATGGGGTTTGCCTATATTGCGACCTTTCGACACAGGACCTTGCATGTGCAAAACCATCTGATGTGATAAGCTGACGAGAAGTATCCAGAAGGGTGCTTTACAGGTCCAGGGCAGTGGACCCTTGGAAAATGGGGGGATTGAGTCCCTGAGGGTCTTGAAAGAATGAATCCGTTCCGACGGGTGAATATTGCTTTCTTTTTTTCTTGTTATAGGAGGGTCCTGCAGCAAGATTGGTGAGTCTTCTTATAGCCTGCCACCTATGTCCCTTTGTTAAATCCCCACAAGAGGGCAGTGTTGGTCCAGGGCTAGGGTCTGTCTTTATATTCCCTTATGGCACATATGTCAAACATGAGGCCCGCAGGCCGAATCCAGCCCGCCAAGCCTTGTCATGTGGCCTTTGCATCCAGTTTTGCAGCTGGAATGTGGTGGAACTCCATTCCATCACCTCTGGCTCTCACCCTTCACTCCTGCTTCTCGCTGTTACTTGTAAACACAGAAGCCTTTTGTGTTTACTAGGGACAGCTTTACTCTCAGTAACAGATCCCTGCACGCTCCCACAGCAGGGTACAGCAGGGACAGATCTCCAGAATCTGAGAGAGAAAGAACGATCTTTCTGCAAAACCTGGCAGAGCTGCTTACACAGGGAGGTACTAGAGCCAAATACATGGGTAGTAGAGTTGTCTACACTGGGAGGTACTAGAGCTGACAACACAGTGCGGTATTAGAGCTGGGAGAGGTAGGAAAGAGTTGAGCTGCGAGCAACTTTGTGGGGAGGGGAGTTGGGGTTGCGCACTGTGCATAGCTTACCCCAAACTATGCACACTGTACATAGTGCACCCCTGAACACTGCACTTTGTATGTAATGCATGTCTGAACTCTGCACTCTGTACGTAGCATAATCCTGAACTCTGCACTCTGTATGTAGTGCACCCCAGATACAACTGTCCCATTGAGGGAAGAGATACTGTTGATGTAGCCCACAATGGAATTGAGTTAAAGTCCCTTGCTCTATGGTGGTATGGTCTGTGAGGAAATCTTAAATTTCCAGCTAATAGTCTTCTTTTCTGTCATACCTATGACGCACATGTGGCTCAAAGCAATGCACGAGTTGGTAACTGACCATAAGTGAAGCAATGAGGCGGATACTGACAGAGCGACAGCAGGCAAATAGGATGATGTTTTTTTTCTTTTATCACAAGGACACAGGGCAGGCTCTGCATCCTTTTGGAAAGTCCTTCATTTATAGAACAGGAGTACACTCATTGGCACCTAGGTGAATTTGGTGGTAACTTGTTCACTGTGCTTTTAACATGGGTATCCTCTCAGCTGATTGAACATTGCTTATTTGTCAGGCCATATGTCTTCCAAAGGTCAGGGAGATGGAAGCACAGGAGGGGAAGGGCTTTTCGAGTGACGGCCTCAGGTCCTGAAAACTCTAGATGTAGCCCCTCTGGTGCAGTTTCCAATAAGGGTCCAATGGTTTTAGAAGTATCTGAATCTATTCCCTTCTGGTACTGTGGCTGTTCCTGGAACATAGGCTTATGTGACAAAGGTAGACTTTTCCTTTTCCCAAGCGGGTTTGGAGCATGAGCTCTCCAATATGCTCGCAAATTTGAAGTGAGAAGGTAAAAACCAAGGATGGTCCCCTTCATCGGTCTCTTCTCCATGGTTAGAGGGGAAATAATGTTCCAATCTTTAAGGATCCTACCAGTAAATGCTTGGAAACCTTGTTCAAAGGTATTCTTTGCCTGGATAGGAGCTTCTATGCAGCCAGCACTAGCAGCTACTGTCATCTGCCTAAACCTCAATAGTGGGAGCTGGGACAAGGTTTAGCAGATTTCTCTTGGGTTCTTTGTTTTGCTGTGCATACTTTGAAGGATTCCATTCAGCAAATTTCATGCTGGGAATTTTTTCCATACACATGCACAAAAATGCTAAAAGGCTGGTTTGCAGAATTATCCACCTAAGAAGTTGATCATGGGATTTGCCTTTCATGGGGAATGCCTGTTTGGGCCAAATTTGGATAAGTATATCCATGATATTTTAGGAGGAAAGAGTTCTCTTTTGTTTTTGCGTAAGAAGGGTAAGGGATCTCAGTGGGCACATGTGACTTCTACTTGTACTTCAGTCCTCTAAGCCAACTAAGTTGGATTCCAAGTCCTCTTTGCAATGAAGGAGCACCCACACTTTTGGGTGGGGGGACGTTTGCAGGCATTTGCGGAAGTGTAGTAGGGGAAGTAGGGGGCAAATGGGTTCATTGTACTACTCACGGTTACAGGTTGAAATTCTGAGAATTTCTCCCTCTGCATTTTATGCTTTCAAAAGTTTATATGGATTGGCAAAGAAAATTGTTGCTTTGTCAAGCTCTCAATTATCTGCTTTTGCAGGGTGAGATTGTGCCAGTTCCTCAGGGTGTATGATTTCGCAGATTTTACTTGAATGTCCTTATGGTCCCGAAGACAGGGTGTTTGGTCGATATTGGACCTCAAGTGTCTCAACCAGTTTCTCCAGGTGCTGACATTTCATATGGAGTCAGTGCTTACTGTAATGGCCTTCTCCAGCTGGGAGGTATTCCAATCTTCCCTGCTCACCAGAGGTTTTTAAGGTTTGCAATAGTGGATTGACATTTTCAGTCTGTGGACCTGCCATTCGGCCTGCCTACTGCACCCTTGGTATTCACAAAGGTCCTGGCTCCAATGTTAGGTTTCCTTCCAGTCCAAGGGATGTTTATTCTGGGATACCTAAACAATCTGCTGATTAAAGAGCAATCTGTGCATAATTTGGAGAGCAACGTATTTTGTATCACATTGCACACTCTGGAGAATTTTAGCTGGGTTCTCAACCTCCTAAAGTTTGGCTTTGATTCTCTGTTCTCTAGGCAAAGGTAATCCTGCCTCCAGAGAAGGGCGGTACATTAAGGAATCTGATACGGGTCTCTGAAAATGCTGATACCCCTCAATTCATCTTTGCATGAGAATATTGTGGAAAATGGTTGCTGCATTTGAGACTCTGCCTTTTGCACAGTTCCATCCCAGGCCTTTACAGCAGAATGTTCTGTTGACATAGGACAGGAGGGCTCAGTCGTTGCACTCAGTCTGTACACCTCAGCACGCTAACGTTCTTAGACTGGTGATTGCCTCCCCTAAGGTTGTAGTCAGGAAAATCATTTCTCCCCATTTCCTAGAAGTTGCTTGACAACAGGTGCCAGCTAGATGGGTTGGGGAGGTTCTCTGGGTCATCTGCAAGTTCAAGGAATTTGGTCTTCACAAGAAAGGCTGTTATCAATATTCTGGAACTGCAAGTGATTTGCCTAGCTCTTCTGCATTGGTTGAAGCTGTTGCAGGGACTCCTGTTGAGGTTTCAGTTGGAAAATGCCACGGCTGTGGCAGGTATCAACCAATGGGGGACATCAGGCATCAAATAGCCTAGGAGGAAAAGGAGAATCTCATCCTGGCCTGGATAGAATGCCATGTTTTTGCCCTGTCTACGGCCCACATTTCAGGAGAGGAAAATTGTCGGGTGGATTTCCTCAGCCGCAGGCAGTTTCGTCAGGGTCACAAGTGGTCTCTCCACCTGGAAGTGTTCAGAGTGCCCTCTTAATGGTGGGGCACACTAGACGTGGATATTCTTAGCTTCCAGATTCAATGCAAAGCTGGACAGGTTCCTGACCAGGCATTCCCAGGCATTTGCAGTGGATGCCCTGATGGCACCTTTTGATTAGTTTTCCCTGATTTATGTCTTCACTCCAATACAGATTCTTTTGCACCTGTTAACACAGGTTTTAGGTGTGGGAACACCAGTTAATCTGGTTGCTTCAACTTGGCCTAAGAGCATGTGATATGTTGTCATAATGAACATGTTGGTGGGCGATGCTTGGCTTCTTCCATTTCAGCCATATTTGCTGACAGAGGGCCGATCTTCTAACTTTCGTTATGGTCACTAGCTTTAACGGCTTTGCTATTAGGGCCAGAGTTTTAAAGGATAGGGGGTATCGGATTAACTAATTCCCACACATTTAAGGGCCAGGAAGACAACTTCTAGGAACATTTACCATAGGACCTGGATGTCATATGTGGCCTGGTGTGAGGCTATAAAGTTTCAGCCTTGCAAATATGTTGTGGGTGAAATTCTGGCTTTCCTCCAGTCTGGGATTGATATGAGGCAGGCCTTGAGCATGATCAAGAAGCAGATTTTGGACTAGGCAGTTTTTTTTCAAAGGCCAATTGCTGCACGTTCTTTAGTGTGTGCTTTTGTTGCATACGTGATTCTCCCATTAGGTTTCATTTGTCCCCATAAGATCTCAATCTGAAGTTGTCAGTTAAACAAAAAACACCTTTTCAGCAAATGTGGTATCCTCTGTCAGTCATTTTGACATGGAAGGTGTTTTTGGTTTCTATTACTTCAGCAAGAAGGGTGTTAGAATTGGTGGCCCTTTCTTGTAAGGATTTGTTTCTGGTACTTAATCATGACAAAGTCCAACATGGCTGTTGTTTTTGATGAATGTGGTTTCATCTTTTCATTTGAACCACTGCATTGTCCCCCCCCCCCCCAAGGCCTCAGTCACCAGGAGACAAGGCCCCTCCACATGCTAGATGTGGTTGGGGCTCTCAAGATGTAGATGAAACTGCCTACCACAATCAGGCAGTCGGCTTTTCATTTTGTGCTTCATGAAGGACCACAGAAGGATCAGGCGGCTACTAAATTAACTATTTCCCGTTCGATTCGGCAGTTTATTTCTCATCCCTATGGTTTGAAAGGAAAGGTTCTGTTTCCAGTGACAGTTCATTCTACCAGAGGTGTTGGTCTGTCCTTCGTCAAGCATTTGTGGCTCAGGTCTGCAAGGTTGTAACCTGATTTTAAGTTCATACCTTTACAAGATTTTATTACGTGGATGTAAGGGTTTAGATGCTGCTTTTGGTCCCAGTTTTTTGCAGGCTGCTGTGTAGAATTCTTTTGGACCTGTTGGTCATTGCTGTGTCTCCATCCTGAGCATTGCTCTAGGATAGGATTATGGATTTATTAATCCTTACTGGATTTTTTTCGTTACCTGTAAAATCTGTTTCTTGGAGTACATTACAGGACATAGCGGGCCCTGCTCTCTACTTTGAGGTGTATGACTTGGTACAAAACTGAGGTACTTCCTGTATGGGAGAGGTTATATGGGATAGGACCACCTGTCTTTTTTGTCAGTGTCCAATCACCTGTAGGTGGCACATAACCATGTAAGTTTTAATATGACTTCTCTGTGATCCGTGATGTAATCAAAGAAAAAATTTTTACAGATAAGTACAAAAATCCCATTTTTGTCGTCTTTTAAACATATTTTCACTTCTCCTATGGAGGAAAAGGTGATCCAGAAGCTCTCTGTGCTACACTGTGCCTACAATGAACTTAAAGCAGGACTTTACCCATAACAAAGCGATAACAAATAATGTTCTTTAATACAAGAACATACATGCCCCATTAATAATTATGCCACCCAAATTAGTGTATGCTGTAATTTTCCTCCAGTGTTGCTCCTGTTTCTTTTTGTTTAAAGCGGAGGTTTGCTGAAAAAAATGTTAAAAGCCAGCAGCTACAAATACTGCAGCTGCTGACTTTTAATATATGGACACTTACCTGTCCAGGGAGCCCGCGGTCTCGGCAGTCGAAGCCGATCCGTCCTTCGGCTCTCGCCAGCTGCCGCCGCCATCCTTGGTAAAGGGAATAAGGAAGTGAAGCTGTGCGGCTTCACTTCCTGGTTCCCTACTGCGCATGCACGAGTCGCGCTGCGCGTCCTTTCAGGTCCCTGCTGTATTCTGTGTCTCACAGAATACAGCGGGGGAGGACGGGGTAGGCGGCAGAAGTGGCGTAGGTCACCGCAGTGATCTATGCCAGGAAGTGGGAGCAAATACCTGTATTAGACAGGTATCTGCTCCCTCCTCCCCCGTGAAAGGTGCCAAATGTGACACCGGAGGGGGGGAGGAGTCCAAAAAGTGTAAGTTCCATTTTTGGGTGGAACTCTACTTTAAGGCTGCTGTTATGTTGATGCCTAGAGCATTCCCTTCCTTATTGGATACTCTCCCTCTCTCCTTGGTCTCAAAAATGATATGTCACTTTCTGTAATTAAAATATGTGCATTTCCAACCTTGATTATATACCTTGGCTCAGCTAAAGAGGCAGGCTGACAGAAGCTTTCCAACATAGGCAGCTGCCAAGGGAGAAAGGAGATAAGATAAGACACTATCCTTGCACGTTTTACTATTTTGTGTCTCCCTGGAAGCAGACCTTGTTCTGTCACCTCTCTTGCTTTTCTTTTTTTCTCTCTCCCTAATCCGTGTTCCCTCGTCATTCTTGTTTCCTGCCCCCACAGCAGAAGTAAATCTTTAGGCTGTCCGCTGATTGGCCTTTAGTGACTCACTGATTATCGACACAGTGCCAAGAATAGAGAACAACTGAGGCTCTGCAGAGCAAGACGAGACAGTGCCTTACTGGATTTTAAACTGTACAGGCACTTATTTTTAATGTTTTACATAACTATATCTGCAAAAGGGACCAGCATGATGTAATCTAGCAGGTTTTAATTTTTTTGACCAAAGTGCCTCTTTAATGATTAAAAATGGCTACATCTGCTATGGATTAAGTATTACACTGCAACAATAATCCATGTACTGCATTAGCAGTACACACTGTATCCTAGCATTTGTTTCTTGAAGAGAGACCATTTCAAATTTTTATTCTCCTCCAGTGGTGATGCTTCTTATTACAAGTTTTGAAAAATGGTGCAACCAAGCCAGTAGAAGAGTCTCACGAGAATTTTGTATATAGAATCTATTAACATTTAAACATTATTATAGCTACAAGCAAAACTTTGTAACGATAAAATGCAGTTTAATCTCTTCCAACTCAATTTCAGAGAGGTTTTGTGGATACAGTTTCATAACATTCTAAAGACCATTTTATAGTGTTTCACAATAAATCGTGTAGATAAAATAAGTAAGCAATACCCAAAAACATTATTCCAATGTCACTTTTTATTGAAAATAACTTTTCTAGCCTTCATTCCTAATTGGTGGCCAGTGTGAATAATTGGGTGCTGTGCATAATCCTAAATGAGATAATGTTGAAAAAAGGGCTATGTTATTTACATCTAATATGATCCTAATAACACTTTAGTGTGTGCCCACTGGGACCTGTTTATCTGGGATTTTATGGGTAATCCCAGATCTATAACAATCATTTACAAACCGGATGGCTTGGTAGTTAAGGGGTGTAAACAAAGTGTGAAGTGCTCTGAAGATTATGTTCATTCTTTGAAGAATTACAGCTTGAATAATTAAAATTGAAAAAAAGATGTTGTAAGGTTTATTCAAACATGGATTACTGCTTAGAGAACTGAAAGCTACTTCATTATTCCTAATTAAAACCCACATTATATTATATTAATCTAATGAAACTAAGCTGTGCATAAAAGGATATTTTTCATTTGGGAAAGTTAATATTTTCTTTAAGTCTAATTCTTACAGCATACTGTACTGGTAGACTGTCCATTAATAAAATAAAATAAATGACCCGATGTCTTTTCTTACGAAGTATAAAGCTATGATGTGACACACAAACCCAAATGTTTATAGTGTCAAACTTATTTTCTGGGACCTTCCAGCCATTCACAATTGTGCATTTTATTAGAATTGATTGGTGCCAAGTAGTCTAGCTTGTTGTATACTTTGCAGCATATTGTGTTTTGACCAAAATCATTTTTCCTATTTTTTTTTCCTTATTATTTTACATATAACCCTTTCATAACCAGGGATCATTAAAGCCTGGATGCCCAGACTAAATTTATCAGTGCGGGGGAAAAAAAACAAAACAAACATACAGTGGGAAAAATAATTATTTGATCCCCTGCAGATTTTGTAAGTTTACCCACTTACAAAGAAATGAAGGGTCTATAATTTGTATCATAGGTGTATTTTATTTATTTTTAAAAAATACTTTTTATTGTTTTTTCTGAAAAAAGTTGTAAAATTAAAGAGCCTTTGGGCATTCCCCGGCTCAAACATCACAAAACAATCAAAAAGAGAAAAACACAAGTACTACAATGAACCCCGATCATAGGTGTATTTTAAATGATAGAGACAGAATATCAACCAAAAATCCAGAAAAAAAACACATAAAACAAATGCTATAAATAATGTTGCAGTTCAGTGAGTAAAATAAGTGTTTGATCCTCAAGAAAAACATGACTTAGTACTTTGTTGGCAAGCACAGAGGTAAGACGTTTCTTTTAGTTGGTTACATGGTTCACATAATGCATGCATTTCTACGTGGCACATTCCTGTGTGGTGTGTTTTTTGACAGCCCATTCATTTCAGTGGGTGCCAAATGTGCAGGAACACGCAGAGTACGGCAGGCACAATTTATAAATTTGCACTGCATCAAATCCCATGGTATAAGAGAGAGTATTTTGCTAGCTTTAAAAACTGCACCTTGGCATTGCAAGCTATTAAGTTTCTGATCTATGAAAATAAACACCTTTAAAAACAAAAATTAAAGGAAAAGTTCATCCTTTAGAACATGTTCCACCCATTTTTTTAGGCTCCATTCACACCTGAGCATAGCGCAGCGACAGCTTCTAAAGTGCGTTTCTTTTAGCTTTTTTTTTTCTTTTTTTGAAAAACTATTTTGGAGCAGCACTATTCATTTGAATGGGCCTCCCTCCACTCCAAAAACGGTCCAAAAAAGCTCATGTACCAAATCTTGGCACGAGCCAGGAGTGGTTGTAATTTTTGCCGTGATTGTAGTTCGACAGTGGTGTTAAAATCACTGTTCCAGCATCTGACGCCTCTCCCTCCCTCCCTTTCACAGCAAGCAGGGGATCCTCTCTCCACGCTGTCTGTCACAATCTGAAAACATTGTGGCCATGCGGGGCTCTGCCCTCAAGGCCATGTCATTCATTCACAGTTTTCTTTGAATGAATGCCTACAATTACTCTCTGCCATTGTGGCTGATGGCTTGTAGTTCTTAATGAACTGCAAGGGCGCTGGTGAGCGCACTGGTAGTTCATTGATTTTTCCTGCTCTCTGGTAACTGGCTGCCCATATGAGTTTTGAGCAGACGGCTATGCTGGGAGTCTGCAGGAGCCTGAGATTACACCCACTATCGTGGGAGCAATGCTCTTCAAACTCCTCAGAAAAAAATAATAATGCACTTTTTTTAACCTGCAAATAAGTAGTTTCAGCGTTTGCAGATGACACCAAGTTATGCAGTGGATTGTCCTTACAGGATGTCTCCAACTTACAAGTTGACTTCAATGCACTGTTTTATTGGGTAACTACATGGAAAATGAGGTTTAAAGAATAAGCTCACCCATAAAAAATAATAAAGAAAAATGCATTTATTATTTTTTATCGTACATCAGGGGACACAGAGCAGCCATAGTAACTTACTGGGTTATACGCCACCTATAGGTCAATGGATACCGGCAAACAAAAAAGACAGGAAGTACCCCTCTATATAACCCCTCCCATACAGGAAGTACCTCAGTTTTTTTGCCAGTGTCTTGAAGGTGATGGTCATGGTAGGAGAAGCTCTTAATGATCTAAGAATATGTAATCGTCCCGGATAAAGATCCTGCAGAATTCAAGGGGCTTTGCGATTGGATCCATCCGGACAATGGAACACTAAAATGAATGGTACCCGAGCCTCGGTTGATGGAAGACTGTGATTTGTTGCCTGTAATGCAATCCTTTGCTGGATCCTGGGATACGGACCCTTGGTAAGAAAATAAGAAAATGCCAAAGGCGAACCGTCAGGGTGCTCTATGGGTCCAGGGGAGTGGACCCAAGTCTATGGGGGGGGGACCCGGTCCTTGAAGGTACATAAGAGACAGAACCCGCCATGGTGGGTGAAGATTGGAGCCCTGCGGCGGGATTGGTAAGTGATTTGTTTTGGAAAATAAACATTTGTGCAATATTACCTAAAAACAGCATCTTACAGTTTTGACAGTAAGCCAGGTGCCATGATTTTTTTTAACACTAGAGGGCAGTGATGTCACGGATCCAGCTGTAGTACATACCTAGAAATGCCCGGCGGGCAGCTGCAATTAGAATCCCCACCCGCACACCTAGCCTCGCACTTGGCGCCTTTGGTGGTCATTCCCCGTCGTTGTATATGCGGCCACATCAAGGGCGTGTGCAGGACGGGAACGGCTTCCGTTACGATCGTGCATGGTAAACATGCGTGTAAGCGTGTCCATGACACGAGCGTGCATGTCACACAGGCGCAGTAAGAGGCAGAGGCGCCCATATTTTAGGAAGTGTTCCCGTCAGCGCGGGCTCCTGCAGGTGAGCTGGCAGGGATGCATTGCAGCTTCAGCTGGGCAAGTGAGTCACTGTGGGTGGATGGGTCAGGCACTGACAGGTTTGGTACAGTGGGTAACTGAGCTGTGAACTGGGATAAGCTGGTTACAGCAGGGGGTATTGGTACCTCAAAGTTTGTTGCCTAGAGCAATGTTCTACCAGAAGAGAAATTTGGGGACACAGCAGGAAGGGGTGCAAGTGTGACGCCGTCAGGATTGGAGGATCCTAGCCATGCATCCTCTGTGTTAAACTTCCCTGAAAGGCCAGAGGCGACTGGCCAATCTGAGCCATTACAGTTGTCGGGCATAGTAACTACATCAAATGCTTTAGCCTCAGCCTATGTCACAAAGGACAATTTGGCATCAGCTTTAGCTGGCTTAGAGGGTAAAATAACGGGCATGATTGCCTCAGTGTCTCAGAGGGAAGAAACGTGATAGATCCCCTGAGCTTCCCCCTCTCTGTATTGGAACAGGATTGGGCAGAGGATGTGGACGAAGTGGCTGTAAATGGCCTGGCGGAATGTCAGGCTGAGGATTCCACTTCCAGACACAGGTTTCAGCGGCCCAGTCCCAGAGATTAATTAAATTTTTACTAAAATGGAATGGTCTGGATTTCATTTACCTCCATTAGAGGTTTCTGAAGTTTCCTTTTCTTCATTAGGCTCATTGCGCCCTCCACAGAGTTCTCGGGCCTTCGCTTTGCAACCGCCTTTGGAGCAGATAGTGTATGCTGACTGGGATCACCCTGATAGGGTTTTGGTTCCTCCCAAAAGGTTTTCACTTTTGTACCCTATGGAGGAAAAGTTTACAAAGAAATGGAGTATTTAACCTGTCCTGTAGACAATACCCAGGTGTTTAAAGATCCAGCAGATAAGAAATTGGAATCCTTACTAAAGGCTTCATTTGCTATTCAAAAAAAACCTAAAGACTGGTATTAATACGGAGGTCCGCTCAAAAAAAAAAAAAATTAAAAGCCAGCAGCTACACATACTGCAGCTGCTGGCTTTTAATAATAGGACACTTGCCTGTCCTGGAGTCCAGCGATGTCAGCAGCGCAGCTGATATTTCCATCAGCTGCTCGGTGCTGCCGCCGCCATTGCGGTTGAGGGAAAACTGCAGTGTAGCCTTATGGCTTCACGCTGGGAACACTACTGCGCATGCTCGAGGCCCCAATCCTCTCTCCTACTGGCTTGGCGACAGGAGATGGAGGAGGGAGCCCTGCGGTGACGTCATGGGCCATGGCACTTACTCCTGGAAGTGGGAACAGGATATCTGTCAAAGACAGGTATCTTGTCCCCCCCCCCCCGAAATGTGCCAATTGGACTTAAGGACTTTGACGGTACTACTTAATTAAAAAGTGTCAAAAATGTATTGTACACAATTTAAAGTCATTGAAACATATATTCAAGACATAACACATAATTCCATATAGAGATTGTATTTGTGCTACACAGTATAAAACCGAATCATCAACCCTATTGAAATTAGGTGATGAATGGATTGCTGCGACTTCCGACGCAGTTGCATTTCACAGGTCGCTGTCCGCTTCTTCAGGCAAAGCAAATTACAGTCAAGCTCTACAATAGAACATATACAGTTAGCAATTTCAATACTATCATTGTAGACTAGAGTATGAAGCCTCAGATGTAGGCACTACACATACCTATACATATGAACATGTATATAAACATCAGCATAAACAGTGTCAAACGTTATTTTCTACGACCAGCTGTTGGTAACTCCCTTGGTTAATGGAGTGATCCAGAAAGGGCCTCATCCATAAGTCATCAAAGCTTAAGTCACCAACACACGTTTAGCAGGTGAATATCTACAACAACAAATTGTATGTGGTAATACCAAGGCTGTCTAGCAGATAAATAGATGTGCGTATAAAGTAGAGGGGACACAAAAATTTAGTTATCAGGACATTTCCAATAGTCCTCCATAATGGAAAGCCCTTTATATTCCCAGCTACACCCCTACTCCCCATCATGAGAAAAACTGTTCAATACAGGCTATCCAAGGTTAATATGTCTATCATCTCTATTTAAACAAAGAATCTATCCTAGTGATTAGTACACCCCCTCACAATATGTAATCCACCAAAAGCCTAATTATCCATATATCAATATACCACCTCCTATACAAAAAAAGGAGGGGTATATGGTGTGATGTTTTAACACCAAGTATAGGCAGACAGCAAGGAGCTTGAGCATAAGCCTGGTGTTTATTCAGCAGCATCCATTTACAACTACCACAGTTCCCCGCCCCCAGATCACATGACTAAAACTGTTAACTGTTTCATAACATGCAAAAGGAACTAGGCATAACAATTGAACTTGAAGTATAACATAAGGCCTACACATCATTACATCTTCCCTCTCAAGTATGAAACATTTAATATGAGACAAAGTCCTTCCATATTTTTGGTTTAATAGCTCGACTATAGCGGGAGAAAGTAACCGATGGCTTATCATCCGTAGGATTGGTGTTCAGTTGAGAGTCACACCCAGCATTATCACATGCTGATACGTTTATGCTGTCCTCGGTATCCTCAGTAGACTCAATATCCGTGTTTAGGACTTCTATGCCATCATGGGCTTGTTCTTTATCTCCATTGTCACCCGGTTCCTCTAATGATGTGTCTGGACGAAGATGACACCTGTTTCGTCTCAATTTCTGTCCACACTTGGTCTTGATTATATAGGATTTTGGTGAATTGGCTTCTTTTATAATTCAAGCAGGTTCCCATGTATTCCCAGTGACTCTGTGTCACACAGCTTGCCCAGCAGAAAGAGGACAAAGGGATTTTGTAGATTTATCAAAATACAGTTTTTGCCTTTTCATGTTTAAGATCCTCTGAGCTGTTACTCGATCGTATGGAATAGGCTGCAATTTCTGTGGTGCAATAGGAACTGTGGTCCTCAGTGTCCCACCCATTAGCAGCTGTGCAGGTGAGCATAAACCTTCAATACAGTAGGTGACCGCGATATTGTGTCAATCTCGCTGCATTTCTCGGCGAGATTTGACACCTGCGAGCCCCGTCGCGGGAGCCAGTGCCGAGATGGCTCACTCATCGCGAAAGGAAAACTGTTTTCCTTTTGCGATGAATGACAGGCAGTGCTGACAGCTGTCTGGTATGAATCCTGTGGGGGAACGCCGCGGCAAATTTTAAATGAAAAAATCGGCGTGGGTTCCCCCCAGGGGCATACCAGGCCCTTAGGTCTGGTACGGATTGTAAGGGAAACCCCCTACGCCGGAAAATCGGCGTGGGGGTACCCCCAAAATCCATACCGGACCCTTATCCGAGCACACAGCCCAGCCGGTCAGGAAAGGGGGTGGGGACGAGCGAGCGCCCCCCCTCCTGAGCCGTACCAGGCCGCATGCCCTCAACTTGGGGGGGTGGGTGCCTTGGGGGAGGGGGCGCCCTGCGGGCGACCCCTACCCCAAAGCACCTTGTCCCTATGTTGAGGACAAGGGCCTCTTCCCGACAACCCTGGCCATTGGTTGTCGGGGTCTGCGGGCGGGGGCTTATCAGAATCCGGGAGCCCCCTTTAATAAGGGGGCCCCCAGATCCCGGCCCCCCACCCTGTGTGAATGAGTATGGGGTACATGGTACACCTACTCATTCACCTAGGGAAAAGTGTCAATAAAAAAAACCACAGTACACAGGTTTTAAGAGTAATTTATTAGGCAGCTCCGGGGTCTTCTTCCGACTTTGGGGGGTCTCCTTCCGACTTCTCCCGGTGTTCCGCCTCTTCTCCTGGGCCCCGCCGCTATCTTCTTCCAGCTCTTTTGCCAGCGAGGGGCCCAGTCTGCTGCCGCTGTCTTGCCACCGCTGTCTCATCGCTTCTTCTCTTTTTCTGATGTTGACACAACGCTCTCTCCGGCTGGAATGCTTTGTGCGAGCTGCGGAGCCATTTATTTAGGCTGTGACCATGCCCCCTTGTGACGTCATGGTCCCAGCTTGCGCAGGGACTCTGGGGTCACGCCCCCTTATGACGCCAGAGTCCCTGCGCATTCTGGGACCATGACGTCACAAGGGGGCGTGGTCACCGCCTATATAAATGGCTCTGCAGCTCACACAAAGCATTCCAGCCGGAGAGAGCGTTGTGTCAACATCGGAAGAAGAGAAGAAGCGACAAGACAGCGGCGACAAGACAGCGGCAGCAGACCGGGCCCCTCGCTGGCAAAAGAACTGGAAGAAGATAGCGGCGGGGCCTGGGAGAAGAGGCCGAACACCGGGAGAAGTCGGAAGGAGACCCCCGAAGTCGGAAGAAGACCCCGGAGCTGCCTAATAAATTACTCTTAAAACCTGTGTACTGTGTTTTTTTTTTTTTGACACTTTTCCCTAGGTGAATGAGTAGGGGTACCATGTACCCCTACTCATTGACACAGGGTGGGGGGCCGGGATCTGGGGGCCCCCTTATTAAAGGGGGCTCCCGGACTCCAATAAGCCCCCCGCCTGCAGACCCCGACAACCAACGGCCAGGGTTGTCGGGAAGAGGCTCTTGTCCTCATCAACATGGGGACAAGGTGCTTCGGGGTGGGGGGCCGCAGGGCGCCCCCTCCCCCAAGGCGCCCACCCCCCCATGTTGAGGGCATGCGGCCTGGTATGGCTCAGGAGGGGGGGCGCTTGCTCTTCCCCATCCCCTTTCCTGACCGGCCGGGCTGCGTGCTCGGATAAGGGTCTGGTATGGATTTTGGGGGGACCCCCACGCCGATTTTCTGGCGTAGGGGGTTTCCCTTACAATCCGTACCAGACCTAAGGGCCTGGTATGCCCCTGGGGGGGGGGACCCACGCCGGTTTTTTCATTTAAAATTTGGCGCGGCGTTCCCCCACAGGATTCATACCAGACAGCTGTCAGCACTGCCTGTCATTCATCACAAAAGGAAAACAGTTTTCCTTTCCCGATGAGTGAGCCAGCGCGACATGCACAGTACCCTGTCGCCGAGAATCAGCGTGATGGTATCGCGCTGGAAACACAATCTCACGGTCAGGTACTGTAGGTGTTGCATGATATTTTAACAGATCTAGGTACACATGCTGCCTTGATGATTGCACTTTCAGTATAATGGATTTGGCTATGCCAACATACTTCTCTGCTAGACCATTGGCCTGTGGGTGATAGCGGCTTGTGGGTTTGTGCCTGATTCCCCATTCACGCAGGAAGCACTGGAACTGAGAACATGAGAATTGTGGGCCAAAATGAAAAATATCTGTAGCCAGTCTCTGCCATGCCCGTGAAGGAGCATTCCACGGTATAAGAGGTTCTTTTGCATTGTGTTTTTGAAATGTCTGACAGGTTTCACATTTCTTCACAAGTGTCTATATCAAAGTCCAAATTAGACTAGTAGACTATCTTCCATGCTCTGCGCTTACACAGAGTGATGCCCAAAAGTCCCTGGTGGATTTGTTTCAGTACTTCTGCCTGCTGTGACTTAGGAATGAGAATACAGACACCCATCAATATGACATCCGAATGAATCTATAGTTCATCTTTCACATGCCAGAATCCCTGTAGTTCAGGACACAACTTCTTTCGTTTTTCTGGCCAGCCATTGCACATGACACGAGTGAGTTTTTCTAGGACTTTATCCTGTTTGGTGTCTTGTCTTATCTTCTCCAGCCGTATATCCGATATTGGAATGTTCACTAGTACTGTATGTACCTGTTCTTCAAACTCAGGCTCATCCCGTGCGTCATGTCCTTCTAGAAACATCCTAGACAGAGTATCTGCCATTGGAATTTCCTTTCCAGGCTTATACTTTACTGTGAGATCATACTGCTGTAATTTCATAACCATCCGCTGCAGACGTGGAGGTGTAGAAGCTAGTGAATTTTTGTAGGGTGTACTCCAATGGTTTGTGGTCTGTTTCCACTACTGAGCGACCATATATGTACTGGTGAAATTTCTCACATCCATTCACAATAGCCAGCATCTCTTTCTCAATTTGGGCATAATTAGCTTGCGTTGTGGTCATTGCTCGAGAAGCATATGCCACAGCATGTCCTTGTTGAGTCAGTACAACACCAAACACAAACTGGGATGCATCCACTTGAAGTACAGTGTCGGTTTACGTCAAAATATTTCAGTATTGGCCCTGGATGTTTAGTGATCAGTTTTTCCACTTAGTCGAAAGTCTTTTCCATGTTTGCATCCCAACACCAAACAGCATCCTTCTGTAGCAGTGTACGTAGCAATACTATCTGTTGATCAAGGCCCTGAGAGAATTTGGATAGTTGAAAATGCCTAGTGATGTCTCCAGCTCCTTTCTGGAGATTGGGGCCTTCATGTTAAAAACTGCTGTAATCTTCTTTGGATCAGGCTTCAGGCCCTCTTTGGTTAGTAGGTGTCCAAAATATGTAACTTCTTCTACCCCAATTTGCATTTTGTTTGAATTGAGTGTAAGATTCTTCCCACGACACCGGTTGATCAAAGCAGTAAGGTTTTTGTCATGTTCCATTTGATCCTTTTCTTAGACCAGCAAATCATCAACTATTACTTCAACACCTTGTTGACCTGCGATAAATTTGTGTGATTTCTTTTGAAATATTTCCTGTGCAGATGCCATGCCAAAAGGTATCCTTGTGAAGCACCATTGACCCAAAGGGGAGTTGAAAGTGGTCAAGTAACTGTCTTCATCAAGACGGGAGGCACCCCAGGCCCTTGAATAGGTCATAGTACTCACGTTTAATGTCAACCCTCTGGGCCCACCATCCAAAGTCATTATGATCTTCACAAGTCCAATATCTTTACTTGTTCTGAGACCTGGCACGACTGGGGCTTGTGTTTCTATCACAAACAATTGTAAAACCTTTTCACATCCCTTGCATGAACATTTTGACAGCGACCCATTACTTTCAGCTTTTCACCCCCATATCTCATTAGTTTTTGTAGGTCCTGAGTCTTAAAGGAGGATTCATTACTAAGGGTTCCAGGTATTTCCAGGTATATGTGGCTTGGCACACAATTTACTTGTGCTCCTGTATCTATTTTGAATGTGATTGGAGTTTTGTTCGCCCCTATCTGTAATGTTAAAGTTGCTTTATCTGCAGACTGATGTGTTTTTTTACTGCTGCAAGATATATTGGAGTGCAGTCTGAGTCTGACCCTGCATTGTCATCATTGTCCTCTATGGCATGTACAGAACGTATTTTTTGACTTTCGTGTTTGTTTCGGTTTGTTAAGACAGTTTACACACCCTGGCAAAATGTCCTCTTTTCTTGCATTCGTTACATATCTGCCCCCTTGCCGGACAGACACAATTTTTATGGTGCATGTTTCCACAATATCCACACGCTGCTTGTGTGTTACTTGTCCCAGTGCCATAGGTGCCCTATATTCCTTTGTGTGCTCTTTCTTGCCCATATCTGCTGCTGTGATTTTCTATAGCATTAATCTTGATTTGTGTTCCTTCCAATACCTGCAGTTCCTTTCTTGACATTTCATATGCTCTGGCAATCCTTATGGCTTTCTCAAGATTTGTCTTCTTCCTGCAGCAGCTTTTCCTGAACTTCCTTAAACATCCTATCGGAATGCAGTCTTTTATCATATCTCTGGCATCATAGAAAGCACAGTCTTTGGCAAACAAGCGCAGCTGTGTCACCCATTCACCCAGACTCCCCTCCACACTGGTTCCTCTCATAATCTCATAAAACAGTTTCCTTTGCACTGTGGAGTTTCTCCTTGGGTTGCGGTATGCGCCAAACTTTGCAAACAGTACCTCTGTTTTCTTTGTCCTCTGCAGTAATCTCCCCACTTGCTTGCCAGGCTCGGCGCACACCACGTCCTTTTTGTCCCACACATATCAGAAAGTGGGCTGCTTTCTGCTGATCGGCCCATTTGTCTGCATCTGGTCCTGCAAACACAAGTTCTTTCAGCTCCCTCCATTGTGACCAGTTTTCAGATACATTTCCTGATTCCAAATCCAGGGAAAGAATGTTCTTTGTGTTGCTCTTTGCTGCCATGACTCTTCTGACCCGACTTCTGGTACCATGTGATGTTTTAACACCAAGTATAGGCAGACAGCAAGGAGCTTGAGCATGAGCCTGGCGTTTATTCAGCAGCATTCATCTTACAACTACCACAGCTCCCTGCCCCCAGATCACATGACTAAAACTGATAAATGTTTCCTAACATGCAAAAGTAACTAGGCATAACAATTGAACTTGAAGTATAACATAAAGCCTACACATCATTACACATGGGAACCTCTATAAACGTGTGCAAGGAGAGAAAGGCAATCCAGTGCCCCTTTACCTGATATGTCAAATCTAAGATCAAAAGATAGTCGATATGGTCCTGAAGTTATGGCTCAGTTGGTAATATGGGGAGGGATGAGCCACTCAGTATCCCCTTCCCTGTCAGTGTGATAGTGCAGCTGCTAGCTGTTACAGATCATCCAGATCTATAAATAGGGAGAAAGGGGGAGGTGGGCACCTGCATTGGGTGCTGCCTGATGGGCTGCACCCGTGTGTGTGTGTTAGCCTTCCACACAGGTATGCAAGGAGAGAAAAGCAATCCAGTGCGCCACCACCTGATATGTCAAATCAAAAATTTGGTCTTCAGTACATACATTCACTAGATTTTATCAGGTGGATGTTCAGGCTCAAGAGGATAATGCGTTTGGCCACAGTGTGCTGCAAGCAGCAATATAGATCCCGATAATCTGATGGCAGTTGTGGTAAACAATGTCTCCCTTCTCCCAAGGGTATTGCTTTGGGATGTCCCGGTTAGTTATTATGGTTATCTGTGCCCAGTGATGTACGATAAAGAAAATTTGGATTTTCCTACATTCACCTGTAAAATCCATTTCTTGCATGCACATCACAAGTACATCACGGGACACAGGGGTCCCTCCCCTCTTGTCTGGGAAGTTTATTGCTTGCTACAAAACTGAGGTACTTCCTGTATGGGAGGGGTTAAATAGAGAGGAGACTTCCTGTGTTTTTGGTTTGCCAGTGTCTATTCACCTATAGGTGACCTATAACCCAGTTAGTTACTATGGCTGCTCTGCGTTCCGTGATGTACTCCAAGAAGAGGATTTTACAGGTAAGAATGTAGGAAAATCCAGTTTTTAAGCCTAAACTCTATATCACTTATAAATTGGTTAAAAAGTAGGGGTCCCAACACTGAACCTTGGGGTACACAACTAACAACCTTAGACAATTCAGAAAGAATCATTAATCGCTGCTCTGTGAATATGGTCTTTTGACAGTTTTCTATTAATTTACAAACTGAACTTTCTAAGCCTGTAGTCTTTAATTGCTTCCCAACTGCCCCATTAGGCCCCTTTCACGCAGGGGCGGGGGTACAAATTTTATTTGGGTACAGTGTTGCACGGTAACGCAATTTTCAGTTAAAGCAGTGAAGTGCTGTATCACAAAAAATGGCCTGGTCAGGAAGGGGGAAAACCTTCCGGAGGTGAAGTTGTTTGTGCTTCAGACAGTAAAGCAAGTCTATACGAGGGCATATAAGCAGTGTGGGGGAACGGAACTATGTCAAACACTTTTACAAAACAGTTAAGGCTGTGTTTGTGTAAGTAAATCCTCTACAATACATGCACATATCCCTGAAAATACAAAAAAAAACACCTGTTGATGTGCCAGGAATGCATTCAGCTTTTCATTTCTTGCTGTGAGATGACAACACATCATTTCTGTTAACTGTATGTTGTCAGTCCTGCCCAGTTATCATTTGCTAAATTACAGAATCCCTCTTGACTGTTAATTTCCACAACATGGGGGCTAATAGTCCAAGATAGGAAAAGGGAGGGCTAATTATTCTTCTTGAGATAACAGTGTGCGCACAGTACAGCTCTTAGATTTCTGACAAAATCAACAGTTCTTTATTGCATTTACCGAACTGCTATAACAAAACACTTTTTCACAGGTATAATTGCCTGACCAAAAGGGTACAAGTAAGAGTAGTTCATTGTTTGGGTTTACATACAATTTTAAGACCATTTCTGAGATCAGTGTTGTGTAAAACCAAACCTAAAGCTTACGCAACTAGCACCGCCTCCCCTTCAAACAGGGGATGGCACCAGTGTTCAGCATACATTTCCTCACAAAGGTGTCTCCCACTTTCCTAATAAATGTAAAACAATGTCTGTGGCATATTTATATTTGAGTATTTTGTTTTTCTCTACAGGTACTGTTTTCCATTTGGAAGGCCAGAAGGAGCTTTGAAAGCCACATTGTCTCTCTTAGAGAGGGTATCTATTCACATTTTACCATTTCTATTTGCCAAGCACTGTATTTAGTCTTAAAAATGATTTAATTGAAAAAAAAAAAAAAAAAATGTTCATATATATTCTGTAAAGAGCTGTATTTTTCAATGTATTATTTTCACCTGTATCTTTAGATATGGTCTATTTTCACTACTGAGAATTGCAGTGCAGGAGGGTTGAATATGTAAACCAAGGGTTAGGTTGACAATAAGGGTCAATGAATGTTATGCCCTGTACACATGACCGGTTTTGCCGTCGGAATAAACTCTGAAGGTTTTTCCGACGGAATTCGGCTCAAGCTGTCTTGCATACACACGGTCACACCAAATTCCAACCATCAAGAACGCGGTGGCGTACGACGGGACAACATGTACGACGTCTCGTACTTGCTTCAGAGCATGCGTCATTTTTGGTACGTCAGAACAGCATACAGACTAGCAGTTTTCCTGATAGGAATTTGTTCCGTCGGAAAAATATAGAACATGTTCTCTATCTAGGTCCGTCTGAATTTTTGACGTAAAAAGTCCGATAGGGCATACACACAGCCAGAATATACGATGAGAAGCTCCCAACTGACTTTTTCTGTTGGAAATTCCGACCGTGTGTACGGGGCGTTAGGGTTACAGTGGCTTGTTGGATTCACACCACTTCCATTGCATTTAGCATGCATTGGCCAGTGCAAAATGCACTTGAGTTACAAACATTGACATCCTTTTTTAACACATTGCATTGATGTGTATTTTTTTTAAAAGAATTGCATCGATGTGCATCTTTATTATTTATAGCAGGATCCAGAATAAATTTGCTTCTCCCCTTAAAGTGGTTATAAATCCTTAAGGTTTTTTATCTTAATGCATTGTATGCATTACTGCAGGTTACCCCCTGCTTCCCCATTTTCTTACCTGAGCCCGATCCAGTGATATGTACAAGAGCAGCAGCCTTAACCGCTGTCTCCCTCCTCATTGGGCAGATTGATAGCAGCGGGAGCCATTGGCTCCCGCTGCTATCAAATGTTGTGATGTGGAGGGCGGGGCCAAGATGCCAGTTCTGTGTCAGTAGACGCAGACAGAGGAGCCCGGGAGCAAGGCCGCACTTGTGCCTCATGAATAGCAGCATTCTGTGGGGGCATCCTCCGAAGGGAAGGGGCCTAGAGCGCCGGCAGGGGACCCCAGAAGAAGAGAATCGGGGCTGCTCTGTGTAAAAGCATTGCGCAGACCAGGTAAGTATGACATATTTGTTATTTTAAGAATTAAAAAAAAAGGTTTAATGTCACTTAACCGTGCACTACAGCACATTGTGATGCATTGTAACCCAATGTGCTATGTTTCAAATTAATGTAAAGGTTTTTTGTTTTTTCATTAAAAGATGTTATTGCACGGAACAGTCCCTTACCTCTTCTTCTGGAGTCCCCTTCTGGCGCTGTCTGCTCCTTCTTAATGCAGGTACCCCCAAGCAGGGCTGTGTACGTCTAGACTGCATGCACAGCTTAGTCATGCCCTCACTCCCTTCTCACAGGATTTGATGGACGACAGCAGGAGCTTATGGCTCCCGCTGCTCTTAGTGTGTCCTGTGAGAGTAGGAAGTGGGATCAGCATTGCTGTGGGATAGCAGAAATTTAAGCAAACGTTCCTTTGCTCATTCCTTAAGCTTTTTTCATAAATATGCATGTTAGATGACTTGAAAGTGCATGTTTATCTTGGTAGAAGTGGAAGCCATACCTGTCCATCATTTGTTTATCTTGAGCAGGGTACACACTTCAGTTTTTTTTTTTTTTCATGCAACACGAGGGTTGCACAAAAAAAAATCTGACGCCTCCTGTCGGGAGCCGCTGTACTAACCATATGACGTTAGTTAAGTAATCTCCCCAGCTGAGCTGGAACACCAATGACAGAGAGCGCTGGTCAGGAGTCGGTCAGCTGCATGTCCGACAGAAGCCGGCCAAACAGACCGACATACACACAGGAAGAATGTCGGCTGGTATTTTTTGTACCGGCAAATGTCTCCCAACATTCTGCCCATGTGCATAGGGCTTTAGGAGAAAACATGAACAATTATCAGACTAGCAAACTGGGAATGTTTGGTGCAGTCAGGTGACATCTAAACACGAGCATTGTCTACAGATCAGTTCAAAGTAGCTGGACTGTAAATGATCATTTTATTTACATGGATACCTTTGTGGGCTTTTTTTGTCAGCAAAATATATCCCCTATAATTATTACAATACAGAAAACAAGCTTTATCCTAGCTACTGCCTAGCTATAATTATCAAAAGGCAGCATGTTGTAACAAAAGGACATTTCATTGTTTTAAAATACTTTTATCAACTTGATGTTGTTTTTACTTTATTGTACCATATACAGTTAATGAGTTTTTTCTAGGGTAAAAGTTAGCGTTCTTTAAACAACTCAAACTATGTATTCCATATTTCTGCGCAGTAATTAAAACATATGAGTACATCACAAAATGCATGATAGTTAATTGAATTAGGCTTCTTTATGTATAAGCAGATAAATTGTAAGTCTTACAATTCATTTAGCAGCAAAAATTCTGAACCAAATGGGGTTTTTTGCTTTGAACAATAAAACAGAAATCCACTCCACTGTGGGGCAAGTGCATAACAGCCAGGTTCACCTTACACACACCCTCCTAGATAACACACATCAAAGTTCTGTACTTCCTAATCTACAATTCCCTCCCCCAGGAAAGCAGCTGTATAAGTATTCTATTAAGACTAAATTATACAACACTCAGAAAATACAGCATTCACAGCAAGATTCAATTAATGCATAACCCCCTCACTGCGTGTAAAAAAATTAAACTCGCATCAAATCAATAAAACATTACATATATAGTGATAAAACCACAATTTGATTCAGGAACTAAACAGTGCAAAATGATTTGCATAGAACCTTTCTCCGTAATTTTGATTAACAAAATTCATAAAAATCAAAAAGTTCATGACCATATAAGTGTCCATAAAAGCTGAAATGTGCAAACATATACACTTATAAAGTGCTGGTGCATTCCCAGTGGCTCAGGATCATTCACCAGATTTTTTTACCTCTACAAAATTGTCAAACAGAGTTGTGTAATAATGCTAGATGGGCGAGCAGTTGACCTGCTTCCTGGTTCCTTTATTCCCTTATGGATCCATTGTGTAAAACACAAAAAGGTCTCTCAAACACGGCACTCCTGTATCACAAATGCAGTGCATGCAGACCCTATTCCACACGTGTATCCGTATTAGTGCTTTTTGTCACAGCAGACAACAGCGCAACATGACACTTTGTATGGCTCAAATCACATCTGCTCCAAAATGGTGCAGGACCCTTTGGGTTCTTTAGAGCCCTTAGATCAGTGGTTCTCAACTCCAGTCCTCGGGACCCACCAACAGGCCAGATTTTAAGTATTACCTTGGGGAGTTGCAGACTAGAATACTGCAATCACTGAGCAGCAAATGATATCACCTGTGATGTATTTCAGCTATCTTGCAAACCTGGCCTGTTGGTGGGTCCTGAGGACTGGAGTTGAGAACCACTGCCTTAGATATACACACACTCTCCACTAAGGAGACTGGAAACACTTTGATAAGATGTTTACACCCCCATCTGATTATATTATATTATATTCCCATTTGAAAAGGGACTTTGTTGAAATGTGGTCTACCACCTCTGTGGGTGTGGCAATGTCTCATCTTAAGGCTGGATTCACACCTATGCATTTTTATTGCTTTTTGCATTTTGCAGATTTGCACTACAGTCCATTTAACATGGTTTTCAATGGAACACGTTCTGTAGTGCAAATCTGCAAAATGCAAAACACAAAAAATGCATAGGTGTGAATCCAGCCTAACAAAGCAACCACCATTCCAGTGGTAAGTGGTTTGGAAGCCCCCTCTATAGCTATATTCTCACTGGCAGATCCTCCTCTTAGCTGTGACTTTGTTCTGCCAAACTCTGGCTGACAGGCCAAATTAAAATGGATCTTGTCACTACTGTGGTTGATACCTTGGTCATAGAACGTTTGGATCAAAAATGATTGGTTTAAGCTATAGTTGTGACCGCCTGCTGGACCTTCCAGTCTCATCTTCCACAAAGGTCTGTCAGTACACATATGGGCAACAGTTTACTCTACATCTACTCTGGATACCATTATCATGGACACTATTAATGGCAAGAGCCTATTTCTTTCAGCCAAAGAAACCTAAATCACAGTCTCTGAAGGCTTGCGCTTCACTGGAGGTTAAAAAAAAAAGTTCTTGTTGAACCATTCGTGCAACCTCCAACCTAAAATAAGTTTGGCTTCCAGTCCATCAGGAAGGGGAAAGGCTCAAACTCCTCCAAATCCTTAGAAAAGGCTTAGCATGAAGGTGGTCCCCCACTTTGCAAAGTCTTTCCAGACACTTGAACAGTTGCATTTCAGATGCTTGAGTGCTAAAAACTTGAGTTTCACTCTCTGCCCCCTCCTCGGTTTCTCACTTCCAAACTTTCTTAGCCACTGCACAGATTAGCAGATCTCCAGGTAGCCCTCTCAAGTTTTCTAGATGAAGGTGTTGGCCTTCCCGTGCGGCACTAAGGTGCTGGCCTCAGTACTAGCCATACTGCACTCTCATGGCATCCCTATTGTGGGATATGTAGATTACCTCCTGTTAGGGGACAGAAACTTAACACTGGGATCGATGCAGGCTCTGTCAGACAATGTAATGCAGGCTATCCAGGCATCAAAGTGGTTCAGATAAATCATGAATGTTTAGAAATTAGTACTGTAACCATCTTTGTTTGAAAAATATGAGTCTAGTACTAGACATTGCTATATTTATTTATTTTTTTAGTTTTAGTCAGATTGAAAAAAAAAAGACACATGTCCATCTAGATCAACTAATAAATAAAAATGGCCAGGCCGAATTTTGTCTTCCCTTCAGGAGAAACTTCAAACTTTCTACTCCCAAACTCAAGCTCTTCGGTCCAAAAATGATCAAACACTCTATTTTTACAAAGGCAGTCCTCGTAGGCAGCCTATTTTGAGGCAGTATCATTTGCTCAGTTTCACCCCAGAACCCTATGATGCAATATCCCATCTCAGTGGGGCAAGTTGGTTTGGTGCAGAGGACCATGTTGTCCCTGGTTTGGTGGCTCAAGGAGCTGCTTCTGGAATCAGGGAAATCCTTCTTCCTCCCCATCTTTTGAAAGATCCTCGTGATTGATGTCAACCTGTTTTGCTGAGAGGGAGTTCTGGGCAGCCTTACAGTGCAGGGGGCATGTTTGAGGAATCCTGTCTCATGATCAACATCCTGGAGCTTTGGAAGATTTGCCTGCCCATTGGAGCATCCTGTTGAATCACCCAATTCAGATGAAAGTGGTTGTAAACCCTCACATATACCCAGTGAAGTGAGCAGCCTCAGATGATACATAGAGATGGAACAAATCCCTCTACATAGGTGGTTTTACTTGTTTATCTGCAGTATTCTGCTCTCTACACCCTTTTAAAAGTGCAGATCCTGTTAATCTTTCTTCATCTGTCAGCAGCATAAAGGAGAGGACAGAGGGACTGCAGTTACTGTGGTGAGAGCTCATTGAAGGAAAGGAACACGCCCCCCTTTCACACAGCAGGACTGTGTGTTGAGCTTTCCATCCTCTTCCCCCTCCCCACCCCTCCTGACACAAATGTATCTAGTGTTGGGAAAACTTGTCAGAAGTGACTCATGCTGATAACAGAGGAACAAAGCACCAGAGAGAAACGAAACTTAGAGCTTTGGAGAGAGATAAGTAGACACTACAGATATATCTGCTTTGCTCAAATTCCATGACTGGGGTTTACAACCACTTTAAGTCAGATAATGCTGTTTACCATTGTCCAGTCCTCTTGTAGGTGGAGCCATATCCCAATGTTTTAAGACTTCCATGGACTCCAAGAAAAGGAATTTACAGTGTGTACAAAGGCCCTATTTTTGTGATTTCATTTGATTTTGGCATCCTTCACTCAAGAAAGAGTAGCATTTACTGTCATGGCAGAGAAACCAACAAACAATAAAATGGATCTCTGTAAAAATCAAGAACTATAATAATTTAAGGGACAAAATAGAAAATAAGCTTGGCAGAGTGTACATCTGTTTTGTTTTGGAAGCCATAACACTTTTACCATGTAGACCATATAATTAAAGTACATAGTGGTTGGACATCTAGCATCGTTTGAAGAATCATTTACTGTCATGGCAGAGAAACCAACAAACAATAAAATGGATCTCTGTAAAAATCAAGAACTATAATAATTTAAGGGACAAAATAGAAAATAAGCTTGGCAGAGTGTACATCTGTTTTGTTTTGGAAGCCATAACACTTTTACCATGTAGACCATATAATTAAAGTACATAGTGGTTGGACATCTAGCATCGTTTGAAGAATCTCAAATTGTTAAGCCAGCATAAGATTTAAAAACACCATTAAAGGAGTTGTAAAGGCAGAAGGTGTTTTTATCCTAATGCATTCTATGCATTAAGATAAAAAACCTTCTGTGTGTAGCAACCCCCCCCCCCCCAGCAATTGCCTACCAGAGCTCCTTCTCTCTCCAGCGATGTCCACGATCCCCTTAGCCATCCAGTACACTCCTCCTGATTGGCTGAGACAGAGCAGCGGCGCTTTTGGCTCCCGCGGCTGTCACAGTCATTCATCCAATCAGGGGAGAGAGGGGACGGGGCCAGGTCAGGGCTCCGTGTCTGAATGGATACACAGAGCTCTGACTCAGATTGGGTGCCCCCTGTAGGAAGCTGCTGACTGAGGGGCAGTCAAAGGAGGGAGGGGCTAGGAACAGCAAAGAGGGACCTGAGAAGAGGAAGATCCAGGCTGCTCTGTGCAAAACCAAATGCACAGAGGAGGTAAGTATAACATGTTTGTGTTTTGTTTTTTTAAACAAGCCTTTACAATCACTTTAATTATTCACCAGCAAATATTGTATCTGCTTTTCTAGTTATAGGCAGATGGATACAGTCTTGCTTTTACATATTTCTTTAATATCATTTACTTTTTTTTTTACTTTTTTTAAAGCAGTATTAAACTCAAAAGCCAACATTTTTTATATTGGATGTGATGGCTGTATTAGTGTCCCTTTTTTAAGGCTTGCTTTCTTTTATTTTCAGCTGGTGATCCTGCCAGTAAGTCTTCAGCAGAATGTACATGGGTGAGACAAACCACTTAACACTGGCGGGGGTGATTAAAATGATGAGCTTTTATTTATTCATGCAAAACATTTTTCCCAAAAGGAAAACAAATTGCTGTAACTGACTATAAGGTGTGAGCTGGAGTTTGGCTTCAATTTGTTAATGTATCTAAATCTGCTAATACATTTAACACTACCCTCTCCCCAGACTGGCAATGCTGTTGTCCACTGTGCATTCTGTGCTCATTCATCCAGAGTTGTGTCTCACTAATACAGGAGGTGTATTGCTGGCCAAATCACCAGGTGAAAACAGAGGGAAAACGGCCAAAGAAAATAAAACTGATGCAGCAACCACATCTAATGATTGGTAAACTGTAATAAAATACATTTTTGGTTTGGGGTCTAATACTGCATTGAGTTCTCAATATTTATAAATGAGACTTTTAGCACAGTTAAAACTAACCTTGAAATCACAATAAAATGCATTCTTTATTTGCACGGGCTACTTCATGATCATTTTATTTACAATAAATAATTAAAGAGGAGATTAGGGCAGTAATCCTTAAATGCCTTTGTGTTTATCTCCTGCTTTTGGCTCTTTATGAAACAAAATATCATATATGATACAAAAAAAAAATATTGATACATCTAGATAAAAGATGCTCAGATTTTGCAGAAGTAAATTGGGCAAACCAGAAACTCCATATTAAAAAGCTTATTTGTCTCTATTGAAGACAATATACAGCCTTGGCATATATTCTATTTCTTGTTACCAGGCTCTCATATCTTTAAGAAATACACTGCGGCTGCCATTTCTGAGCCCTTTTAGATTTCTCGTTGCCTGTCTGTCATGCTGACCCCTCTTGTTTTAAACTGTGCTCACATAACAAAAAAAAAATCTTTAAATCCATTCTACCTCCTGAGCAATTTCTTGCTTGTTTTTAACCAGCCCACTACCAGCGAATGAGTGGCTTTATAAATTGTGATTGCTGTGACTAATCACAGCAATCACAAGTGTAAGGACTAGCTACAATTAGCAGCCAGTTGTCTCTTTTATTCTCTTAAACACAGAGATATCATGAAAGGGGAGAGCTATGTGATCTGATCTGACAGTCACAGTGCCCCAGAGCGTCCTTATACACACAGCCAGTACAATGCTTGATTAAAGCCAGTAGTAGTTTTCCAATTTTGCTGATTGGTCTTTCAGTGCTGGAATTGATGATCACAGCCAGCACCAGTGTTTCCAGTTTGCTGATTACTGCCAGTGTTTCCAGTTTTTCCTATTTGTAGTTTATTTTTGATGTTCTCTGAGAATTTTTCAGGCAGATATGCATCTTTTTGGTGGTTGTTCCACTGAATTACTGGTTACTTCCTGGTCTGAAACAAAATGGCATTTTTGGTATTTCCTGTGCCTTTAAGTATAGATATAATGATGGCTGTCTCACTACCAATTTTTTTGTGCACATCTTTGCACTGAACTGTTGTGTTTTCACCAATAAGTTTATATTGCTGATCCTATCATGGGACTGTACATCTACATTTATATTTTTCACTATTTTGGTTTTTCATTGTTGATTTTCATTTAAGATTGGACATACAGTGCTTTGCAAAAGTATTCACGGAGGTTCACCTTCCAGCAGGATAATGACCCCAAACACACTGCTAAAGCAACACTTGCGTGGTTTAAATGTAAATGTGTTGGAATGGCCTAGTCAAAGCCCAGACCTCAATCCAATAGATAATCTGTGGTTAGACTTAGATTGCTGTTCATAAGTGCAAACCATCCAACTTGAAGGAGCTGGCGCCGTTTTGCAAGGAGGAATGGGCAAAAGTCCCAGTGGTAAGATGTGGCAAGCTCATAGAGACTTATCCAAAGCGACTTGAAGCTGTGATAGCCGCAAAAGGTGGCTATACAGAGTGTTGATACAGTCAATACAGTACACTTACACCCCCTTCCTGCCCAGACCAATTTTCAGCTTTCAGAGCTCTCACAGTTTGAATGACAATTACTCAGTCATGCAACACTGTACCCATATGAAACTTGCGTCCTTTTTTTCACACAAATAGAGCTTTCTTTTGTTGGTATTTAATCACTAGTGGGTTTTTTATTTTTTGTGCTATAAATAAAAAAATACATAAATTGTGTGGGGAAAAAAGCCTTTTTCGTTGTTTCTGTCATAAAATTTTTCTAATTAGTAATTTTTCTTCATAAATTTTAGTCAAAATTTATACTGCTACATATCTTTGGGAAAAATAACCCAAATTAGTGTATATTATTTGGTCTTTGTGAAAGTTAGAGTCTACAAACTATGGTGCCAATCACTGAAAATAATGACCCCTTTTTAGAAAGTAGACATTCCAAGGTATTAAGTAGCATGGTGAGTTTTTTTTAAGTTGCCATTTTTTCCTCACAATTCTTTGCAAAATGAAGATTATTATTTATTTTTTTCTACAAAATTGTCAAATTATCAAGTTATTTCTCACACAGCATATTTATGCAGAACAAAAAATTATAACCCCAAAATACATCCTGCTACTCTTCCCGAGTATGGCGATACCACATGTGTGAGACTTTTACGCAGCCTGGCCACATACAGAGGCCCAACATTGAAGTAGCACCTTCAGGCGTTATACGAGCATAAATGACACATCTCATTTCTCAACCACCTATTACATTTTTGAAGGCCCTGGAGCACCAGGACAATGGAAACGCCCACAAAATGACCCCATTTTGGAAAGCTAACACACCAACGTATATTCTATGAGGCATGGTCTGCAAATAGGTACTCGGGTACTCTGATGGGCTGGAGACAGGTACTTGGGTAACTTGATGAGCTGCAGACAGGTACTCGGGTACTCTGATGGGCTGGTGACAGGTACTTGGGTACTCTGATGGGCTACAGATAGGTACTCGGGTACTCTGATGGGCTACAGATAGGTACTCGGGTCTGATGGGCTGGTATTTGGGTACTCTGAAGGGCAGTGACAGGTACTCGGTACTCATATGGACTGTGACGGGTACTCGGTTACTCATATGGACTGTGACAGGTACTCGGGTACTCTTATGGACTGTGACAGGTACTCGGGTAATCATATGGACTGTGACATTTACTCGGGTACTCAGATGAACTGTGATAGGTACTCGGGTACTCTGATGGACTGTGACAGGTACTCGGGTACTCTGATGGACTGTGACAGGTACGCGGGTACTCTGATGGCCTGGTGACAGGTACTCGGGTACTCTGATGGACTGTGACAGGTACTCGGGTACTCTGATGGACTGTGACAGGTACTCGGGTACTCTGATGGACTGTGACAGGTACTCGGGTACTCTGATGGACTGTGACTGGTACTCGGGTACTCTGATGGACTGTGACTGGTACTCGGGTACTCTGATGGACTGTGACTGGTACTCGGGTACTCTGATGGAATGTGACAGGTACTCGGGTACTCTGATGGCCTGGTGACAGGTACTTGGGTACTCAGATGAACTGTGACAGGTATGCTAATATGGACTGACAGGTAGTCAGATGAACTGTGACAGGTACTTTGATGGGTGGTGACAGGTCCTCTTTATTGGGGGGGAGGTGGCAATCAGTGTGTGATTGGTGTGCACTGTAAGAGGTAACGGGATGTTACCGCAATCTCCTTCTCACACACGATCAGTGTGTGAAGAGGAGAACACGTCTTGTTACCGCGGTTTGTTGACATTTAGTGATCGGCTGTGATAGGATCACAGCCAATCACGTGGTAAACAGCCGCCGGCCAATGACTGTTTACCAGCGTTGGTGACGAGCAGCGTTCCTTGGAACACACCGCCACCGATGTGCGCGCTCGAGATCGCGCTCATGTGCCTTGCAAAGTTGGGCAGTACCACCTGTAATCGGCCATGACTTCATCACAGCTGATCACATGGTAAACAGCCATGCCCAATGGCTGTTCACCCCCCTCGGTGGTGAGCGGTGTCTCCATGACATTCCGCCACTGAAGGAACAGGGATGCGCACACATGATCGCGCGCATTCCCTGTTTAAATGGAGGGCCGTCATGTGACTCCCTCCCAGAACAAGAGCCACAAGGGCATGTTCTGTAAATTAAATGATGCAAATCCTCAAACAATCCATGTTAATTCCAGGCAACAAAGCACAAAAAATGCCAAGGGGGTGAATACTTTTGCAAGGCACTGTATATATTATTTACTGTAGCATTTTTCCACTTTAACAGTTTTTTGGACTTTATTTCAATGTGCTGTCCATTTATAACACAGTATTCACATTTCATCGCTGTTCATTTACTTTTGGCGCTACACACTTTTTCTTAAATGTTTCCAGTTTGCTGATTACAGCCAGCACCATTGTTTCCAGATTTCTGATCAGTTAGTGCCAGTATTTCCAGCTTGCTGATCAGTCTGTGTCAGTATTGCTGATCACAACCAGCACCAGTGTTTCCAATTTGCTAATCACGGCCAGTGCCAGTGTTTCCAGTTTGCTGATCAAAACAGTTATTGTATACAATACACAGTACTGATAATAAAAAACGTAAAACAATATAAAATTTGAATGGTGATATAAATAGTGAAAATAACAAATGGTTATGGATCAAAAATCGGTCAAAACTGATAAAATTATGTGATTTATGCATTTCACACTAAAAAGGTGTCACCTTGAAGGTTCATTTCCAGATAGAACTTGATCTCTATGAACCCAGCTGGACAAATACAGTTTTTCCAGTTTGCTGATCACAGCAAATGCCAGCAGCTTTTTTTCTTTTGTGCAAATTTTTTTGCTGTGCTGCCTGAAAGCCAAAAAAGAGAGATTTGTATAATTAATGAAAGCAGCGGAGAGGCCTCAGTCAGATTCAGAGTACAAACCTGTAGAAAGGTGTTGGTACATTAAAGATCACCTTTGATTTAAAGGAGGACGAGTTCCTGGTGAAAGTTTCAGGTACTGTGGCACCAATAATTGAACATCCAGTTGAACTGCATGAGGCAAGTACCAGCAGTGAAGTGAATGAAGCAAGCGCCAGTTGCAATATCAGTCACAAAGTATTAAGCCCCTTTCACACGAGGTGGACTCCATTTCTACGGAGCCCGCCTTGGTCCGCCGGCTCAGTGGGAGATCAGTCCGTTAATCTCCGCTGAGCCGACGGATGACAGGTCCCTCTCTGCTCACTGAGCGGGGAGGGGCTTGTCAGGCGCCGCTGCCGCCTATGGAGGGATCGGACGAAAAAGGACAGCATGTCCTTCTTCGTCAGATCTCACCCGATACGCCAGCGACGGATCTGGACGTAAGGCCATCCGTCTGCTTTTATCGGATCGGATGGGGTCGGATGTCAGCGGACATGTCTCCGCTGACATCCGACGCTCCATAGGCTAACATGGATCGCCCATTCAGGTCCGCCGTCAAAACTGACAGGCAGACCTGAACGGTCCGATCGTGTGAATGGGGCCTTAGGGCAACAGTCCCAGAAAGCCCACTCTAGTGTCACAAAGGTGACATGTTTAAATCCTATATTGATACCCTCTAATTCAGTAGAACCCCCCCCCCCCCAAATTTACAATACAATCAGTTTTGCAAGGTGGAAACCTAAAATGTCACACCCATCTTTTTTTTTTCTCATTTATTTCAAATATATATATTAATATATTTGAGTTTATAGAGTCTATAGTTTTCAGACTAAAAAATATATATCTATTTACATTTTTTTATACCAAAGTCGTGTAGCACAATACCTAAATTTAGGAGGGAAGATTAAATATTTGATTTAAAATTTACCGTGTTTTTTATGTCAGTATTTTCTCCCTTTTTATATAGTAAAAAAAAAAAATCCAGTGGTTTTTATATACCATCAAAAGATAGCTTTATAGGTGTCAAAAAATTATCAAACATTCATTTGGGTAAAGTGTTGGATAGTACAGCACTGAAAACGGCAAAATGGCCTGGAAAGGAAGAGGTTGTAACATGCTGGTATTAATGTGGTTAAATAAAGCTTCTGACACTCAGTAGTTCTTAATTTAATCTGCGAGCCAGTGATCTTCCACCTCATTGGTTCCTGTTGGGAAGATAATTCCACTGAAGCCGCTCTGCGTGCTGATTTCTTGTCCTCGCTCCTCGTTGTCCTTATTACACCTGGACTGCAGACAGTAGAGAAGCAGCAGCCATATCATCAGGATGGGATGTGGCCACTAGTAGTAGTGCCTGTCAGGTTTTCGAGCACTGAAGTGCAGAAAACTGGGTCGCTACCTGTTGTATTAGTATTAACTGGAATGCTGACTGTTGCAGTTAAATATTAAACACTGTGGAACAGGCAAGACAGTGCTCAGCTACGTTTTCAGTAAGTAGCTAAGGATTTTTTTTTCTGATCTTTAATTTTCCTGACCTGCCTGTTTGAGGACAGAGACTCCAAGCCAGAGGCTGAGCATGACAGACAAACTACAAACATTTTCAACGTTTCCCCAAGAAAGGTTTCCTATAATGCTTAGAAAAAAAAATCTATATTTTCCAACAATTATTTTCTTACACCAGGAACTATATACTGTAATTGTATTTTTTTTTTTTTTTTTTTTTTAAGGTCTTTATTATAAAATGATTTTGACCTCCTTAACGAGGAAATGAAGGTGTTCTAATATTCAAAAAGTATTTTTACAAGTGAAGTTAAATGGCATAGAATGTTCTTCATTACCGTGCATGCCTCAAGTTTGAACACATCCAGAAACCTCTGACACCAGAATGGTGCAGATAGGAAGGTTTATAATGCTTTTAAGTCAAATGGTCCCTTGCTAGCAGCCATTAGAGACTAGAGAGCCTATTGTTTTTATTCAGGAAAACTTATCCTCTCAAATTTGCAGTTAGTGAGAATAGCAAGGCATGAAGAAATGATTGTTTTGGCAGTGAGGCTTTGTGGTATGTTTTAAGATTGGGAACCAGCATATGCTCTCGGGATGTTGAGGAGGGCTGCTTTTATGCAGGGTTTGTGTGAATCCCAGATGAACTTGTTGAGGAGTTGTTGCAGTTTGGCGAGGTCAGACTGTAGAATTGTGAGGGGAAGGATTCTAAAAAAAATACAGTATAAGTGGCAGTAAAAACATCTTGGAGAGGTCTATTCGGCCTGCCCAAGGTGCTCTGACCATGAGGAGGTGTTTAGAAATGTCCTGAAGTTTCTGACATAAAATTGCCCAACACAGCGGATTTTGAGTGATTTAATTTGTACATGGATAGTTGACTAAAGTGGTCTAATAGATCACATAGTGGGGGTAAGTAATTTAGTGGGTCATTGAGCCAGATGATTGGGTCATCAGTATAGAGGTCAATTTTATGGGAGTCTTGAGAAACAGGTAGGCCAGTAATATGGGGGTGAGAACATATAGCTTGGGCTAAAGGTTTGATTATGAGCGCAAATATTTTTCAGGAAGAAAGTGGAGAGCATACCTGAAGTAAGGACTGGGGGTGGAATATAGGACTAAGATAGCGTGAAGGAAGGGGCCATGTATGCCACATTTTTGAAGTACCAATTTGAGGTATTGCCAGTGAACTCTGTCAAACGCCTTCTCTGCATTTAGGGAGATTAGCAGAGAAGGCGTTTGATGCTCTGCCCAGTGGTGGATAAGGTCTAAGAACCTGCGAGTTCCATCTGAGGCTTGCCGGTTAGGGATACCGGTTAGGTGGGTAGCTAATAATTTGGCATACAGTTTAAGATCTGTGTTTAGGAGAGATATGTGTCGATAGCTGGCAGGATTATGAGAAGGTTTACCTGGTTTGTAAATGGTTACTATTACGGCATCCAGTGATATGAGCGGGATCTCTCCAATAGCTAGGAAATTGTTGAAGGTATTACGTAGATGAGGTGTGATTTGGGCTGCGTAGGTTTTATAATAGTCATTAACAAAACCGTCTGGTCCTGGGGCTTTATGGGACAGGAGACAATTGATGGATTCAGAGATCTCTTGGTGGGGAAATGGTTGGGATTCTAGTTGCTCTGGGGAGATGGAAGGGAGTTGGAGGGGGAATAGGAAGGACTATATTTTTTGGAGGGTAGGCTGAGGCTCAGAGGGAGATGGAGCAAGGTTATAGAGTTTGAAGTATAAGGAGCTGAAACAGCAATGTCCTTTAGGTTGGTTACCTTGTGTCGCTTTTCATCGAGGAATGGGATTGTGGCTTAGGCGGCTCTGCTTTTGTTGTTGGGCTAGGAATCTCCCTCCCCCATTTCCCTGGGAATACCAGGTAAGGTGAAGTCCTCTGAGATAGATATCGTGTCCTCTTTGTAGGTAAGAGCAGAGGTCGTTTCTCAGTTTGCTAAGCTCTGTGGCAGTGGATTGGGAGGGGTTAGGTTTGTTTAAAGATTCAACTGCTTTGATGCGTTCTAGAAAGGAATCAATAGGGTACGTTTCTTCCTTTTCCTGGGAGCCCAATTTCAAATACACTCCTTGTATAACCGCCTTATGGGTATTCCATAGGATTACTGGGTTAGAGACAGAGCCCACATTGGAAGTAAAGAAGGCCTCAATCTCTGAACGGACCTGTTCCTAAGTTTCCAGAGTGCTGAGAAGAGAGGTATTGAGTCACCACATAGTATGGCGGGGGGTAGTAGGGGAGGTAGTGATGGATACTGGAGCATGGTCGGACCATGTAATAGTACCTATGGTAGAAATTGTGATTTCTCATTCGTTCATTGACAGAGACAGCCTTCTTTATTCAGAACCATAGGGTTATATCACCCCTTACAGGAGTAGGACACTAGGCAGAAAAAAGACTTGGCTACGCCCATGGACAGTCCTGGGTGATATATACCCCCCTCTCTGCTATAGGCCGTCAGTTTTTTTCTGCCTAGTCAGGAGTAAGGACCTAGCTCCCTGCTGGGATCTCTTGTCCAGGCAAGTTTTTTCCCTGGATTTCTCCGGTGAGATCTACAATCAACCCCTGTACTGGGCGACGGACTGGACATTCGATCCAGTGGTCACCCCAGTCTGGCCAGCGAGTGCGCGCAAACCGCAGGTCGGCCATGACATTGCCCCACTGGGCAGGGGGCTGCCCCTGCGAGTTAAACGTCTCATGAGGTCGCATACGACCAGGTCTCGGCTCGAGTGGCATCATCCCTCATGGCCGACAGCCCCCCACTTCGGTGGCGAGGAGGTTCTGTCTGGAATGGTGCCCTCTTGGTCCTGGTATGGTGAGTAAATGTCCCCCTCTCCTGTTAGGGGTTTTTTTTTGTGGTGGACGCAGGCCACGGATCGGTCGGTCCTGCGGGTCCCCTCTGTCCCTCCACTCTCGTGTCCTGGCCCTAGAGGTCCCTTGGTAACACCCCTTTCCCCCTCCATATGGGGTAGTGTGCCTGTGGTGGGTCCTGGGGGATGGGGTTGAGTAGTGGTAGGTGGGGGTGTGCGCCGCCTAGGTGCTCTGCTTACCGGGGAGGGGAGGCACTGGGTCCGGTGTCCAGATCCCCCCCCCTCTCTCTCTCTCGTTCTCATTCTGGGAGGCTACAGGGTTCCTCCTGCATTTGTGGTAGTTCTTGTGGCGTCCTTTTCCCTAGTGCCTAATGACTTTCTATGGTCGGCGGCCCTGTTTGTGTAGCTTGGTTGCCATGATATGGTGGACTTTGGCTCAGGCAACGGTGGCCATTACTGTGTAGCCCAGGATGGCGTTCTTTGGCAGGTGGAAGCTCCTTCTTTTAACCCGGCGCTGACAGTTGTGTTTTCTTCCCCCTTAGATGCCACGTGTGTGCAGGTCTACATCTGAGGCAGTAAGCGCTATGCTGGTGGGGTGGTGAGTCTGGGGGATCCCTCCTCTCTCTGCTGTGGGGTGTACTGGTGGTCCAGTACCACTACCGGTGGGTGTGTCCCATTGTAGTGGTCACTCTTGGTGTGGGGCTCTTTTTTTTTTTTTCTCTCCTATGGAGTCTCAGGAGCATGTTTCCTCACCTGACCCCCTGTCAGAGGCTGCAGATCCCTCTGGGTCCCAGTCATCTGACGCACAGACGGCAGCCCTGGAGTCCTTTGTGTCCCGGGTGAAGGTGGCTCTTGGGCGGCGGACTGGCAAGAAGCGTCTCCTGCCTTCCCCTGCTTCATCTGTCTCGTCAGATTCTGAATCTGATTCGGCTGCTGTGGATGGGGCTCACCCTGCGGGGTCTGCGGCCGTGCTCCTAGATCTTTCAGACAGTGAGGATGATTCCTCTGCCCCAGTGGCTGCGCACGAGTAAGCGCTGGTGGATGCACTGATTGCCTCTGTGCGGGAAACTTTAAAAATGGAGGATGCCGCTGCGTTGGAGGTGCCGGTCCTCTTTGGCACTCACAAGCTGCCTCACGCAGCAAAAGTGTTCCCTTATCCCTCCTTTTTTGACGAGTTTGTCTATAAAGAATGGGAGCGTCCAAAATGTACCTTTGTGATCCCAAAGTGTTTTGCTGTGCTTTACCCCTTTGAGGAGAGTCTGCTCAAAAAATGGACAACTCCACCTGTGGTGGATCCCCTGGTTTCTTGGTTGTACAAAACCACTATGTTTCCGGTTGAGGACTCTCCGGCCTTTAAAGACCCGGCTGATGGGAAGGCAGAGTCTCTGAACCGCACTATATTCTCTATTGCAGGTTCGGCGCTTCGGCTATTGCTCTGGTGTCGCAAACGCTGACAGACTGGGCGAAACTGTTGCGCCGTGACCTGGAAGGTGACCAGTTTCCTCCTGCCTTCACGGAATTAGCGGGCCAACTGGTCCAGGGGCTGAAGTTTGTCTGCAATACCTTTTTGGACGCAGCTCCCTTGCTTTCTAAGCTATCGGTTTCAGCGGTAGTGCTTCGATGGGTATTGTGGCTGAAATGTTGGACTGTGGACCAGGCCTCTAAAAAAGCCCTAGCTGATCTGTCTTTTTAAGGCGATCGTTTGGGGCCACTATGGATGATATCATTAAGAGTGTCACGGTGGGGAAGAGTACTTTACTTCCAGAGTCAAAGAAGGGGAAGGAGCCAAGTCGCAAGCGTGGCCCTTCCTTCTCGGCACACAAAGTTTTTTCGTCCCTCAGGGTCCACTGACAAAGGCTCAAAGTCTTTCAACCCCCCCTCGAGAGGTCAAAAGTGGCCCTGGTCGGGCAAACCGATAGCGGGCTTTTCCAGACTCCCAGATAAGGCTCCTTCGGCATGAAGAGGCGCCCTCACCCGCAGTCCAGGTGAGGGGACATCTTTGCTGGTTTCCAGGCCCGTGGACCTCTCTGATAAACTACAAGTGGGTCCACAAAGTGATTCTGTCTGGTTACAATATCGAGTTCCAGGCTTGTCCCCAAGCAGATTTTTTACGTCCAATCTGCATCTGTCTCCGGACCGCTTGTTAGCCCTCCGGGGTGCAGTGCAAGGCCTGTTGCTGCAAGGGGTGATTGTTCCGGTGTCGGAACGTTTCCAGGGCTTTTATTCAAACCTATTTACGATCCCCAAAAAAAGAGGGTACGGTAGTCTGATTCTGGACCTCAAGGCCCTGAACCGCTATGTGCGGGCGCGGAAGTTCAGAATGGAGTCCATTCGCTCCGTGGTGGCATCTGTTCATCAGGAGAACTTTCTAGCCTCCATCAATATCAAGGATGCCTACCTTCACATTCCGATTTGTGCACAGCACAAGCGGTTTTGTTTTGGACTGAACCTGAATCGTTCGGTACTTTTACTTCTATCCCCCTGGACTCCGGCTGATATACCGTGAGCCGGATATTTTATTATCAAATCAAATATCAAAAAAACAAGCGTATGCGGACCACAAGATACACATATTCATTACTGTGACAAAGTATAAGCTTTAGCTGGGTTATATCTGTATAAGGGAATAGCAAACTATCATAGCTAAATAGGGGGTCTTGTTTACAGTTCTTGGGTGTAGTCTTGAAAACAGACGCAATGTTCTTTAACTTGTTCTTAACTCTTGCAATTCTGTTCCACATGGAGGGAGGGTAAGCTGGCAGACATCTAATTGAATACGGTTAAGGCTGATAGCAGAGCCTGAAGTAAGCACTTATATCTATATCCTTATATTGGAAATAGGCATTTCACCATAACACTCATAGTCACATCCATTACAGTTCCCCCCTTGAAATGCTTATTTCACAAAACTGTCCCTCACACTGAAAGACCTACACCCAGCCCACCCCCCTCTGCAACTCTTTTAAGACGTATGTAGAGAAAGAGCAGTGACTAGTTCACTACCCCCCTCGATACAGCTGGAGGAGTGCGGCCAGGTGTTATCTGTCCCTATAGCCCTACGGTATTGCATCTCGGGGGAGGGCTAACACATATGTGGGGGTAGTTTGGTCAACAGCCTTTTCCACACACTTCCTGATGCAGGGGAGAACACAGCAGATTATAGCCGCCATTACCAGGATCGATATTCCTATCTGGGTCAGCAATCCCTGCCATTCTCCCTTTATCCAGTCTACATTTTTATTTACAGTGATAATGGGAATCAGTGACTCAAAACCTGCTGCTACTTGGTCTCTTGCTATGAACTCATCTGGTATCCCCCTTGGGACCCCTATGGCGTCTATGTATACATGAGGGTCCAAACTTCCTGCTGGGGCACTCTGGGTTCTCTGAGAGAATATGCAGGGGCATTATGGCTTTAGCCATTGCACATTCTCCTGTCCACTGTCCTGTCATTCTACTTCTAATTTTCATGTAACCACAGATCCAGTACACGTCCCCTAAAGGACTGAACTTGATTTTGTGCTGGATCTGCAGACATCTCACTGTAATGCCCCGTACACACGGTCGGATTTTCTGACAGAAAATGTGTGATAGGACCTTGTTGTCGGAAATTCCGACCGTGTGTGGGCTCCATCACACATTTTCCATCGGATTTTCCGACACACAAAGTTTGAGAGCAGGCTATAAAATTTTCCGACAACAAAATCCGTTGTCGAAAATTCCGATCGTGTGTACACAAATCCGACGCACAAAGTGCCATGCATGCTCAGAATAAATAAAGAGATGAAAGCTATTGGCTACTGCCCCATTTATAGTCCCAACGTACGTGTTTTACGTCACCGCGTTCAGAATGATCGGATTTTCCGACAACTTTGTGTGACCGTGTGTATGCAAGACAAGTTTGAGCCAACATCCGTCGGAAAAAATCCTAGGATTTTGTTGTCGGAATGTCCGATCAATGTCCGACCGTGTGTACGGGGCATAAGACTCACAGTAACCTTCTGTGTAATTTCCAAGGGGCTTTCCCGCTCCGTGGTACTTTCCATAACATGTGTAATTGCCAGGATATATGGTGATACCTTCTGCTGGCTTGGGAGCCTTAGTGACTATGGGGTATTCTTTTTTTCCAATGCTCACACAGGGAGTGGTTAGTGGTTGTGTTGGTAAATAGGCTAAGGACACAGGTCTCATGTTCTGGGAGTACATTAAGGGGCACTGTTCCTAAATGTGGTTTAGCCCCCCCCCACACACATAACAGTTGGTTTTATTGTGCTTCCCTGCATTGTACCTCATCCATTGGAGCCACAAGTTGACATCTGAGAAACCAGTTTCTGCAGCCATGGTGTCCTCAAAGGTAGGGTCTGCTATGGCCACCATGTCCCCTAGTGTTTGCATGTGAGGCTTTTGGGGGTTAGAGTTGGATGTAGATTGGGGAACTGTCCACTCTGGGTTATTGAACATGTCTTTCAGTTGGAAAGGTTTTCTAAAACCGTAATACCTATTTCCCCACCATAGGCCCAATACATAGGTCCCACTGTCCCCTGGGCTGGGATTCTCAATGGTCAGTCTGAACTCTTTGGTGAAATATTGATCTGTGTATTTGTTGATTGTCATCCTATCTAAGAGTGACTTCCCATTTTTGTCCTTTCTATTCTGGGCGGTTTCGGGCTTGTACCCCCATTTTTCATCCCCAGTGTTCCAACCCACTGCTCCCCAATAATCACAGTTGTTGCCCTAGTAGGTGTCAGTTACACATACATACACAGTCATGGGACCTATTGCTCTCTCATTGGACCGGACACTGTAATCATTATCTGGAAGTATCTTATTATAAGGAGATATCAAAGTGGAAACGTGTGTTGGATGAGTTATACCAGAATTGAGTTATACCATCTTTCTGTTTGATGGCCACCCCCTGGGCCTGAGCAAAAATCATAAAAAAAAGGATAAACAGGATCATGGCTTGGTCTCCTCAGCCTCTTCTTCGGGCATAGGTACTTTCTTGCATTGAGAGGCTTGTATCCACGAGTTCCTTACAGCCACTTTTACTGATGTGGTAGTTGTCAGGACTTGGAAAAGACCATCATATCTGGGTTCAAGGGTGTGTTTCCCCACAAACTTCTTTACCAGGACCCAGTCACCAGGAACAGGCTTGTGCGTTCCTGTATCTAGCTCAGGATCTGGAATGGAAGAAAACACTTCCAAATGGATACGGGTTAATTCTCGAGATAAAACAGTCACATACACAGTTAATACATCAGATTGGAGCTACAAATGTGGGAAATAACAACCTAGACTGAGGGCTGAACCAAACAATATCCCATAGGATGTCAGACCATGGTTTCCCCTTGGAGTGTACCTAACACTGAATAAGGCAATGGGTAGGCTGTCTGGCCAACTCATTCCCGTTTCCTGAGACATTCTTAGCATTCTAGATTTTATTGTGCCATTCAATCTTTCCACCTTCCCACTGCTCTGAGGATAGTACGGGGTGTGGAAAGCTAGTGTGACCCCTACCTAAAGCTGCCCATATCTCTTTGGTTACTGAGGCCGTGAAAGCCGGCCCCTGATCGCTCTCCGTGACCTTTGGGACACCATATCTGCACACTATTTATATTATATATTTATATGTTAAGTCTTTTAGCTGTGGTCTTTGCCGTCATGTTGGTAACGGATAGGCTTCCAGCCTACGTGGCAGACAGTCTCTTGTTTAATTCCATGATTCCTTCAACTTCTGTGGCTCCTTTTTTGATCCACACTTCTTTTTCTTCTTTGTCAGCTGTCTCTTGTTGCTCCTTGAGGCGGGTCCTGTTTACAGGAGGGTTTTGTAGAATCATAGTGGTTTCTACAGTATCATCCAGGATAGGTGCATTCACTCTGCTGACCACTTCTCGCGTTCAATCTGCAGCTTGTTTCGCAGCGGTATCTGCCAGGTGATTGCCTCGTGCTTCTTGGGAAACCAGCTTGCCGTGCGTCTTTACCTTAAGTATAGCCACTTGTGCTGGGAGGAGTAGGGCGTCTGGTTTTTCCAGATTATCCCAAAATGTCCTTCTGTCCAGTTTGCATGCCATTAGGGCATGGAGTTCTGCTTTCTGGGCAGACATGAAGGAGGGTAATGCTTGCATACCCAGAGAACTGTGTCTTCTGTGGTGACTGCGTATCTCGTGTGGTACCATCCAGCACTATCTGCATTTTCAAAGGCAGTTTCACTGACTGTCGGTAGGTGTGACGTTTCCATCTTCATCACTTCAAAGCAGTCATGGGCGGTGCAGTGAGGATCTTCTTCCAAAGAGGCTCCCCCCTCGAGAAGAGGAAGCAGAGTGGATGGGTTGAGGGTATCACATGGGAGGACGGCGATGTTATCGGGGAGAAGCAAGGCACACTGAAGTCTGAGGTGTCTTGCTGAGGACAGGTGTTTGGGCTGTACTTGGTTCAGTATGGCAGTTATGTCATGAGGGGCATCAGGCTGCAAAGATGGCTTTGAGGCAGGAGGGTCCCCCCCTAGCCACTGAGTCCAGTTGACAGGAGTGATACCCAATGGGTCTGAGTCTGTTATCATGGGCCTGAGCCAAAACTCCTGTGGCATGTCCTTGCCTCTCTGAGACAAACAGTTTGAAAGTCTTTTAGTCCCAAAGCAGAGGCTGTTGAGAGGATCTCCTTCAGAGTTTCAAAATTGTCCACAGCTTCTGGAAGACGTGAAGGGGCTTTTGACCTTGAGGCAAAGGGATGCCCTTGATTGCAGCAACTCTTTCTTCAGTGAGATGTCAGGTGCCTTGGGAGATGCAGAGACCTAGGAAAATCACCTTCTCCCTGGACTTTTTGCTTTAAGGCCTTGCAACCTTGCTCAACCGGGTAGTGGAGGAGGCTTTCAGAGTAGATTGAGGCAATCACAAGCAGGAGGTCATCTACCTACTGAAGGAGTACAATGTCTGGGTGTAACTTCATCCAGGTGTCCAGAATGAGGGCCATTGCCTTGGCGAATTGGGTGGGGGAGTTCTGGGCACTTTGTGGCATAACAGTCCAGGTGTAACTGGCAGGTGAAATCCTGAATCCTTGTGGAGAAGGTCCATATGATCTTGAGTGGGGTGGGGTGGTCATGTCCCTGGTACTGGGAGCTTTCATGTGGACCATGGTTGGGGCTTGGTTGGCTGTGGGTGAATTTCCATGGGTTTCGGTATGCCCTTCTGGAGTGGCCGGGTCTTCCGCAGTTGTAGCAGACACGTGGAGTTGGTACCGGTGGGTGCAGATAGGGTGTGTCAGAGGCCATAATGAGAGGAGCTACTCTCTACTGCTCTGTGAGGATTCTGGACCTAATAACTACTAACGTCTCAAGCTCCAAGGTTGTGGATTCTCTATACTCAGACCCTTTCGGATTGACTCTTTAAGACCTGAAATAAATGCGGCAGCTAACATGTGTCTATGCGCTCTGTTCAGCACGCTAAAACCCAAATCAGTAAACTTCTTGTACACATATTGACTTCAGTCATTTTAGAGTGGAGATGTGAACCATCTCCATACAGAATAATTTTTTTTTTAGGGAGCCTCGGTCCAGCCAATCTCCACAACATTCATCATTCATATTTATTTTTCTTTGAAAACTTTCTAATTAGATACTGAGTCTTTTTTTTTTTTTCAGAATACAAAATGCTCAGATGTGAATGGGGCCTAAATCTAGCACATAGATTTAAGCAAGGAAAGCACTTCCTCTTTCGTTCATCTTCTGGTATAGCGCCCAGAATGCATAAACTTCCTCTTTATTTATAATACTGCTACAGTAAATATTGAAATTGAACATTTTAAACTCCCCAATTGTTGCTAATACAGCTTAAACACAATTAAATGTGCATAAATATAGCACAATTGCTACATTTACTATTATTAGAAATGAAACCTTTTAGCTTCAATAATACAAGGGTAAGCAATTACAACTAAAGTCAGACTCTGACTGAAATATTCAGAAATATTCAAGACCTCCTATACATAAATTATGTATTTAATTAAAATGCTACATTGATTGCTACTATGTTCCATCACTAGAAACATGTGGGTGGGTTTCGGTGTGGGCGGTTTAGGGGGCGATGGCATAGGGCGTGTTGCCACAGAGGGAGGTGTCACTTAGAACAGAGGAGCGGTAGACGAAGGGCGGTGTCTACTTCCTGGGGACCAGACGCCATTATAGGGCGGTGGCTGACTACTTAACTTCCTCTTTTTTGGTTTCTTGTACACGTACACAATTCAACCATTTTGTTTCCTGTTCACTTATTCACCCTTCTTCATGAATTGCTTTTGCAAATTTAAACCAGGAGTCTGCTGCGCGCAGTAGGCCGTGGTCTGATACCCCTTTTTCTCTTTAAGAGAGTGCGCCATTAGTCTACTTGCAATCTCCCACCCAAATGCATATCAATCCCACACACTTTTGCTAATTTCTTTCCCTTTCTCACAGCATCCTCTCCCTCCCATTTTAAAACCAAATCACAGGCCAAACTGCCCTCTTTTGGCTTCGCTAACCTGTGTCCCATGTCACAATTCTTAGGTTTGAACAAGAATGAGACACAGGAGAGAGAGAGAGAGGGAGCTGAGTAGAAATACGCAGTAGTAATTTGGAGATGAGGAACTGAGAAGATCTCTAATAGGACACTAGAGAGAGAGAGAAAGAGAACTGAATAGAAATAAACAGTGATGTGGAGATGAGGAACTGAGAAGATCTCTAATGAAACACTTAATGAGCAGACATGAAACACCAGCAGCTGATATTTACACTACACACATTCAATCTAAACACCAATAAATGCGCAGTATGTGGCAGTAGGGGTTTGTAACCAAGAGACCCAGCCCTATATCCTGGCTCTACCACTTCAATCAAGCCCCAACCGTCTTCATGTATCCCAAATAACAGACCACAAACACACTGACATGACTCACATGACATTACCACCAACAACAAAAATGTGACCCACAACCAACAACAAGTAATGTGTGACAACCGTAGAGGAATACAGGATTGCTCAGATCTCACGGGATCCCCACGCCACCGCTGGGCGTATTCCTGACGCCCCCTCCTGATTACCCGTGCCCTTGCCGCACAATTATTTATTTTCCCCTCGGAGGAGTTTGACCATGTCCTGACGCCCTCTCCTGATTCTGATCCTCAGGAGAAGTTTAACCGCGTCAACTAATTTAATCCGTGACTATTTAATCAAAACAAAACACTCCAAATACAGGCGGGTCAGAAACAATTGCAGGTTCGTACTATATAAATAGGCTCGAGACAAGGTATATACCTGTCTTTGTGGACCGCGAGAAGCCGATGCGGAGACAGAAATTGACCAAATATGGATCAAACAGCAGACAAATTAGGGAAAATGTCTTACCGTTTTCTCCAGAGTTGATCAGGCTCCGGTGGTCCGCCCGTATTGGTCCTCTTTTTCAGTGTCCTCTAGTACGGCTGTCCTTTTGGGCCAGTCTCGAGCCCCACGTTGGCGCCAAAATGTTTTGGACCGAACCAGAACCGTTCGGTACTTTTGTTTTTATACCCCTGGACTCCGACTGATATACCGTGAGCCGAATATTTCGTTATCAAATCAAATATCAAAAAAAGACAAGCGTATGCGGACCACAAGATATACATATTCATTACTGTGACAAAGTATAAGCTTTAGCTGGGTTATATCTGTATAAGGGAATAGCAAACTATCATAGCTAAATAGGGGGTCTTGTTTACAGTTCTTGGGTGTAGTCTTGAAAACAGACGCAATGTTCTTTAACTTGTTCTTAACTCTTGCAATTCTGTTCCACATGGAGGGAGGGTAAGCTGGCAGACATCTAATTGAATACGGTTAAGGCTGATAGCAGAGCCTGAAGTAAGCACTTATATCTATATCCTTATATTGGAAATAGGCATTTCACCATAACACTCATAGAGGGAGGGTAAGCTGGCAGACATCTAATTGAATATGGTTAAGGCTGATGGCAGAGGCTGAAGTAAGCACTTATATCTTCATGGTTATATTGGAAATAGGCATTTCACCATAACACTCAGTACCTATCCTCCTTTTCACAATTGCTGCCTCTCTCCTCAAACTCTTTTCTTCACTCCTCTGCTCCACCCCACAATCTGTACATATCACCCTCACTTCTCCCCTCCCCCTATTACTGCACTCATCACCTCTTTTTAACGTTAAGCCCACTTGCTAACAAACCCCCCAGGATTCTGAAGCATGTCCCCTCATACAAATCACATTCTCATACTACCTCCCTTACTCTTCTGCTTCTCCTAATCGCTGGAGATATTTCCCCAAACCCTGGGCCTCCCTTATTTAAAGGGGTTGTAAAGGTAAAAATGTTTTCACCTTAATGCATTCTATGCATTAAGGTGAAAAAACTTCTGACAATACAGCCGCCCCAGCCGCCCCAGCCCCCCCGTTTTACTTACCTGACGCCTCGAAAGTCAGCTTCTCGTTCCCGACAGCTATTCCTCCGCTCACCCTGGCCGCTGATTGGCTACAGTGGATGGATTGGAAGCAGCGCAGCCATTGGCTTACGCTGCTGTCAATCACATCCAATGACACGGCGCGCTGGGGGGCAGGACCGAGTGATACAGTGAGCGGCTATAGCCGCCGGCTGTATCACGGGAGCGCGCCCGCAAGCACTAAACACCATGCGAGGGAGCTCGCATTAAGGTGGTTAATGCTTGCGGGGAGGAGCTGAAACAGCCGCCGAGGGACCCCAGAAGACCAGGTTCGGGGCCACTCTGTGCAGAACGAGCTGCACAGTGAAGGTAAGTATAACATGTTTGTTTTTTTTTTTGTTTTTTTTAAATTTACCTTTACAACCCCTTTAACTGTACCCAATACACCCATCTCCATCACCCTACACCCTCTAACAGTAGTCGCAATCTACGCAATTTAGTCTCCATTCCTCTTCTTCCCAACGCCAGCCTCCCTCTCTCCTGCGCCCTCTGGAACGCCCGCTCTGTCTGCAACAAACTCACTGCTGTTCATGACCTCTTTGTCACTAATTCCTTTAATCTACTTGCTCTAACCGAAACCTGGCTCCACGAACATGACACCCCTTCTCCTGCTTCCCTCTCCCAGGGTGGCCTTCACTGGACTCGCTCCCCTAGGCCTAATGGACGCAAGGGAGGTGCAGTGGGATTCCTCCTATCCCCCCAGAGCACCTTCCAGGTTATTCACTCTCCTCCCTCTTTTTCCCTCTCTTCATTCGAAGCCCACTGTATACCTCTATTCTCTCCTACTTCCCTAGGAATTACTGTGATCTACCGGCCCCCTGGACCATTATCTACTTTCCTTGATGAGTTCTCTGCCTGGCTACCCTACTTTCTCTCTTCGGAAATTCCCACAATCCTTCTCGGTGATTTCAACATCCCTGCTAATACAAACACTCCTGCTACTTCTATACTTCTTAGTCTAACCTCTTCATTTGACCTGAAGCAATGGGTACAGGCTTCTACTCACTCTGATGGGAACACCCTTGACCTTGTATTCTCCTACCTATGCACTCCATGCAACTTCTCAAACAATCCTTTTCCTCTCTCCGACCATCACCTTATTAGTTTCTCTCTCCCCGTCTTCCACCACCTTTCCCTCCAATCGCCTAACCATCACCCGTAGAAACTTTCGCAACTTCAACTCCTCTCTCCTCTATTCTGCTACTGACCATCTCTATGACAAAATCTGTCCCCTGTCCTGCCCCAACCAAGCCACGTCCATCTACAATAAATCCCTGTCCTCCACCCTGGACAAGCTTGCTCCCCTCACTACACGCAGAATCAGGCCTCGATCCCTACAACCCTGGCAAACAGATGACACTAAAATTCTCAAAAAACGTGTCGCGCTCTTGAGCGTCTGTGGCACAAGACTAAGTCTCTCAAAGACTTCAACCAATACAAATCTGCCCTCCAAAAATACTATTCTTTCCTCCACACTCCCAAGCAAACCTATTTTACAACTCTTATTAACACCTTCTCATCCAGTCCCCGTAAACTCTTCTCTACCTTCAACTCTCTTTGTCCTCAACCGCCTCCACCCACTGACTTACTCACTGCCCAGGAGATTGCTAATCACTTCAAAAACAAAATTGATACAATCCGTGATGAAATCTCCACTCTACAGGTATCTCCCCTAGCTAAGACCCCATGTCAACAGGTACAACTGACACTCCCCCTATTCAAATCTGCTACTACAGACGAAGTTGCTAAACTCCTTTCTATCGCCCACCTAACCACCTGTTCCCTGGACCCTATTCCCTCTCAAATGCTACGGTCGCCCTCTGACCCCATCCTACACTCTCTAACCCACATCTTCAATCTCTCCCTCACCTCTGGCATCTTCCCCAATGCTCTAAAACATGCACTGGTCACTCCCATACTTAAAAAGCCGTCCTTGGACCCTACCAATCTTAACAACCTACGCCCTATCTCCTTGCTCCCCTTTTCCTCTAAACTACTTGAGCGCCTGGTTTACAACCAACTGAGTGACCACCTCATTAAAAACAACCTTCTTGATCCCCTTCAATCTGGATTTCGCCCTCAACACTCCACAGAAACTGCTCTTTTAAAACTCACAAATGACCTTCTAACTGCAAAAAACAACGGACACTATTCTGTACTCCTACTTCTGGATCTTTCAGCTGCCTTTGACATGGTTGACCACCCCCTCCTCAAAAAACTTTACTCACTCGGTCTCCGTGACTGTGCTCTTCAGTGGCTCTCATCCTACCTATCCCAACGCACCTTCAGTGTCACTTACAATTCTACTTCCTCCACTCCTCTTCCCTTCTCTGTTGGGGTCCCCCAAGGTTCTGTTCTTGGACCTCTTTTATTTTCAATCTACACCTCTTCCCTGGGTCAGCTGATAGCCTCTCACGGCTTTCAATATCATTTCTATGCTGACGACACACAAATCTATCTCTCCACCCCTCAACTCACTCCATCAGTCTCCTCACGCATCACTAACTTACTAACCGACATATCTGTATGGATGTCACACCATTTCCTCAAACTCAACTTGTCCAAAACCGAGCTTATAATATTTCCTCCCCCACGTGCCTCTTCCCCTGACTTCTCTGTCAAGAGCAATGGCAAAACCATCCACCCGTCCCCACATGTCAGGGTGCTAGGTGTTATCCTGGACTCTGAACTCTCCTTTCGGCCCCACATCCAATCACTTTCATAAGCTTGCCGCCTCAACCTCCGCAACGTCTCTAAACTACGTCCCTTTCTAACCATTGAAATCACAAAGCTCCTGATTCACTCCCTGGCTATCTTTCGCCTCGACTACTGCAACGCCCTCCTCATTGGCTTACCTTTAAATAGACTATCCCCCCTTCAGTCCATCATGAATGCTGCTGCCAGACTCATCCACCTTACCGCTCAGTGTCTGCTACCCCTCTCTGCCAATCCCTCCATTGGCTACCACTCACCCAACTAATTAAATTCAAAATACTAACAAGTTACAAAGCCATCCACAACTCTGCCCCCAGCTACATCACTAACCTAGTCTCAAAATACCAACCTAATCGCCATCTCCGTTCCTCCCAAGACCTCCTGCCCCCTCATCGCCTCCTCCCATATCCGCCTCCAGGACTTCTCCCGAGCCTCGCATATCCTCTGTAATTCCCTACCCCAATCCGTCAGACTGTCTCCAAATTTATCCACTTTTAGGCGATCCCTGAAAACTTTCCTCTTCAGAGAAGCCTATCCTGCCTCCATATAACAACTGCACTATTTTCTCCATTAGCTCATCCCCCACAGCTATTACCCTTTTGTATAACTTGACCCTCCCTCCTAGATTGTAAGCTCTAATGAGCAGGGCCCTCTGACTCCTGTATTGAATTGTATTGTACTTGTACTGTCTGCCCTAATGTTGTAAAGTGCTGCGTAAACTGTCGGCGCTATATAAATCCTGTATAATAATAATAGTCACATCCATTACAGTTTCTCCACTTTGCTGTGGGAGAGAAGCATTATCAGTTTGCGGTGTTACCCTTTGGTCTCCCCTCCGCTCCTCTGGTCTCCAAAGTGTTGGCCCCGGTTCTGGCGCTTCTGCGCCAGCGGGGAATTGCTGTTTTGGGCTACCTGGAAGACCACCTGCTGCGTCCCCCCTCAGCGGCCCTGAGGGGTGACGTGGAGATCACTGTTCAAACACTGGCAGATTTTAGGTGGCTAATAAATTACCAAAAGTCTGCGTTGATTCCAGTTCTGGGTCTGACTCTGAATTCCGCTTGGGCCAGAGTGGTCCTTCCGCAGGACAAACTCCAGAAATTACAGGCGGTGGGCAGAGCGTTTCGTCCTGGCCATCTCCGCCGTTCATATTCCGGGGGTGGACAACTGGCGGGCAGATTACCTCAGTCGTCAAGTATTGGACCAAGGGGAGTGGTCCCTCCATCAGGAGGTATTTAAACAGATCTGTCTATGCTGGGTATTTCCAGAGGTAGATCTGATGGCATCCCGAAGCAACAGGAAGGTGCAGAGGTTTGTGGCCAGGTCTCAGGACCCTCTGGTGGTCGCCTCAGAAGCTATGGTCGCTCCGTGGGGCCAGTATCGTCTGATCTACGCCTTTCCTCCTCTCAAGCTTCTGCCGTGGCTGTTGCGCAGGATTGAGGCCGAAGGAATTCCGGTCATTCTAGTGGCCCCGGACTGGCCTCGTCGGCCCTGGTACGCCGACCTGGTGGGTCCGGTCGCAGACGCCCCCTAGCGGCTGCCTCTCAGGGAGAATCTGATATCCCAAGGGCTGATCTACAACCCTACTTTACCGTTGCTGGCTTTAACACCCTGGCTTTTGAAAGCCAGATGTTGAAGGATAGGGGCTTATCTGCGTCGGTGATTCCGACGCTGCTCAAAGCTAGAGAGTCTACTTTTAGGAAGGTATATTATCGGATGTGGGGAGCGTACATTTCATGGTGTGAGTCAGTGGGGTTTCACCCACATTTCTTTTCGGTGACTCGGATTTTGACTTTTCTTCAGAGGGGCATTGAAAAGAATTTGGCTTTGAGTGCTGTCAAGGGCCAGGTGTCGGCCTTAGTGGTTTTCTTTCAACGCGCCCTGGCTTCGCATTCCCTGGTGCAAACCTTCATTCAGGGAGTGCAACATGTGGTTCCACCGGTGCCATCTCCCTTGCCACTGTGGGACTTGAATCTTGTACTTTCGGTTCTACCGAAGCCTCAGTTTTAAAATATTTGAGAAATTCCCCTGCTCACGCCATCACAAAAGGTGGCTATTACTTCTGCTCGCAGGGAGTCAGAGTTGGCGGCGCTATCCTCGCACGCCCTACTTGGTGATTCATAGGGACAAGGTGGTGTTTCATCCTCGTCCTTCTTTCCTTCCAAAGGTTGTCTCTGATTTTCATTTAAATGAAGACATCGTGTTGCCTTCTCTGTCCGAAGCCGCAACATCCGAGGGAATTTGCCTTGCACACCTTAGATGTGGTACGGGCTGTCAGGATGTATTTGGAGGCCACTGAGTCTTTTCGAAGGCCAGACTCCCTGTTTGTGATCACGGACAGACCAAAGAAGGGGTTATCTGCTTCCTCGGTGAACATTTATAGTTAGATCATGCAGACGATGACTCAAGCCTATTCTATCCTCCCTTCCCGATGAAGGCACACTCGACTCGGCGCTGAGTGCCTCCTGGGCCTTCCATCAGGCGTTAGTGACACAAGTTGGCAAGGCGGCCACCTGGTAGTCGGTGCTCACTTTCACAAAATTTTATAAGGTGGATGTGCTGGCATCTGCGAATGCTTCTTTTGGCCGCAAGGTTCTGCAGGCTGCGGTCTAGAGGGTTTTTCCCTCATGAAGGTGTTTTCTTACTGTTCAGGTTGGCCTCCAGTTATTTTCGCTGAGCTCCAGGTTGTCTGGTTGACCTGTTTTTTTGTTGGCTTCCTCACCCCACATGTTTGGCACTGCTTTGGGACATCCCTATGGTTCTGAATAAAGAAGGCTGTGTCTGTCAATGAACGAATGAGAAAATAGGATTTTTGACTTACCGTAAAATCCATTTCTCTGAGTTCACTGACAGACACAATACCGCCCCTCTATGGAGTTTTAATACTGCAGATATTGCTTGTTACATAACTGAAGGCCTATAGCAGAGAGGGAGGTGCATATCACCTAGGACTGCCCACGGGCGTAGCCAAGTCTTTTTTTTGCCTAGTGTCCTACTCCTGTAGGGGGTGGTATAACCTTATGGTTTTGAATAAAGAAGGCTGTGTCTGTCAATGAACTCAGAGAAACGGATTTTACGGTAAGTCTAAAATCCTATTTTTTTGTAGGAAGAACTTAGACGTCAAAAACAGGTCTATCCTGGAGTAGGATCTTTGGGTATGTGAGTAGAAGGAATAGTCCCTCTCAGTACCATGTTGACACCTCCAGAGGTCATAGAGATCTTCAAGGGAGATAAGGGTGGAAGGAGCTGTGCATTTTTTGCGTTTGAGATTAGAAGAATCAAGTTGAGGATCTATGATTTCATTAAAGTCGCCGCATATCACAATTTGGTCTCTGGGATAGTGCTGTAGTTTTTGTAGTAGGGATTTAAAGAAAGGTCTCTGGTGAGAATTGGGGGCATATATGTTGGCAATTGTGAGAGGATGGTTGTTGGAGGCAGACAAAATCTGGTATCTGCCCAAGGGGTCCTGTTCAACCTGGGTGAGAGAGAGAAATTGAGGAGCAAACTTCTATCATGACCCCCCTGGCTTTTTTGTCAGCTTGTGTGTGAAAACAGGTTGGGAAGAGACTGTAAGAGCTTTGAGGTGATTTGGTTTCTTAAAAGTGCATCTCCTGAACACATAGGATATCTGCTTTGTGAGAGATAGCTTTGCGCCAGAGCCGGGAAAGTTTAAAGGGACTGTTAAGGGCCTTGGCATTTAGGGTGACAATTTTGAGGGACATTTGGGTATGGCACTGAGAATGTCTGTATGGTACTGATGAGGGTCGTCCCTCAGCTCAAAAAGCAAGAAGGAAAAAAGAAGAAAAGAGTATTACTGCAGTACAATAGGTCTTATGTGTAGATTTGGTCTGAGCGGAGAGCTCTGGGGCACCGAAATCTCCGGACAGAGCTACAGCGATGATACAAAATTATGTGTACACCTAAAACAGACAAGTTAATCAAATATAACTGTAAATGTAGGTAGCGAAGGGCACGCGAGTAGAATAGAGAGGCGTGCTTTGCACACAACAATGGAGTGTGGAGAAAGGAAAAAAACATTGCAACTACTCCTCCACTGCTACTAAGATATACAAAAGTCAGTTCCAGCCTGAGGTGTGCTCCTCCTACAGGAGGGATGGTGCATGGTAAGGCATATCGACATGGCGGGTTTCGAGATTCCCAGGGGTTGGAGATTTTGGAGGAAGGATTGGCTGCCGAGATATCATTATACAGCAAAATCTTGGTGAAGGTTTCTGGGAGGGAGAGCATAGATCTTGCCACTCTCATGATATCTTTAGTATTAAAAAAGTGGACCCGTGCTAAGATTTCTCTGGGAAGAGATTCTGGCAGGTGTTGTGGCTTGTGGATCCTGTGAGCTCTATCAATGAGCATATCATTTGTGGTTAGTGATGGATTCAGTTTACGGAACAATTGGTGCAGGTAGGGTACTATCTCAGATGCAGAGAGAGATTCGGGGGACCCCCTTGCTTTAATGTTCCGCCTATAGTGGTCCTCCAAATCTGCAACTTTTAGGCGGAGCATGTGTATCACAGAGTATATCACAGAGGTGCTTTTCAATGTGATCGTGCATTCTTCCAGGGAAGTGACTTAGTCATATAAATGGTTAAAGTGTATGTTCACCTTTACAGAAAAATCTGTAAGGTGAACTTACACAGGTCCCTCTCCTTGCTCCCCCCAGTCCTGCTGACCTGGACCTCCGGTTCTAAGCCCCAGTATATCCGTGCCAGGAGCCTGGGGCTTATAAAACCTCTCTGTAGCCACGCATCTTCTCTATAGCTGACAGGACAGGCTTTGCGGCTGCTGATTGGTCGATGCTGCCCATGTGACGGCGCTGATCAATTAGAATGCCCCAAAATGTCCCTCCTGACAAGGGACGTTTTGGACATTCAGCTCAGGGGTTTTCTAAGCCCCAAACTGCAGGCGCAGCTATATCGGGGCTTAGAACCAGAGATTTCTGTGGTCCAGGTCAGTGGGACTTGGGGGGGGGGGGGGGGGCGCAAGGAAGGGGACCTGTGTAAGTTCACCTTACAGAGTTTTCCAATTGAAAATCTGTGGCAAGACTTGAAAATTGCTGATCACAGACGCTCTTCATCCAGTCTGACAGAGCTTGAGCTGTTTTTGCAAAGGAAAATGGGCAAAAATGTCACTCTCTAGATGTACAAAGCTGGTAGAGACATCCTCAAAAGACTTGCCGCTTTAATTGCAGCGAAAGGTGGTTCTACAAAGTATTGACTCAGGGGGGCTGAATATAATGCACTCCACACTTTTCACATATTTATTTGTAAAAAATTTGGAAAACCATTTTCCTTCCACTTCACAATTATGCGCCACTTTGTGTTGGTCTATCACATAAAATCCCAATAAAATGCATTGACGTTTTTGGTTGTAACATGACAAAATGTGGAAAATTTCAAGGGCTATAAATACTTTTTCAAGGCACTGTATGTTCACTCTGGCTTTGTTTACCCCCCATATCTCTGTCAAACTGTTTATAACTCAATAAAAATGACTGAACAAGAAAAAAAACTGGGCTTTAGCAATCAGAAGTATATTTCCCTCATATTCAAAATTGTAACAGCTCCTTATCGCCTCCTTCAGGCCAGCTATAGAAAGTGAAGGCCATGCGGAGGCAGATCTGGGGGATATTGAGGAGTCTGAAATTATGGCATGCTCATTGTTCCATGACAAAAACTGTGGCTTTATTGTGCCAAACCTTGGGCGTGATTGAGCTTGTTCAACCTAGGACTACCTGATAGTTAATTACTAAATTCCTTTTTTTTTTTCTTTTTGTAAAATCGTTCTGTAAGCTGGTCAAATTTACATATATAGCTAAAAAAAACACTATAGTTGCCCTTTAAATTATGGCATTGCAGTTATTTTTTTGAAAAATGTCTTAATTCTCCTTCAGGTTTTGATGAAAGATATTGCAACACCTATACCCGCTGAAGAGGTCAAGAAAGTTATAAGAAGATGCCTTGAAAAAGCTGCCTTGATCAATTACACCCGACTTACAGAATATGCCAAAATTGAAGGTCAGATATTTTATATAATGTTAAGCTGATTTTCCTTAAGTATCTTTTTATTTATTTATTTATTTAGACATCATGGGACACAGAGTTAGACTAATATTCATTATCTACTGGGTTATACTTCATTTCTAGGTGAATGGACACTGGTAGACCAAAGGTCTTTAGACAGGAAGTGAACCCCTCCCATACAGGAAGTACTTAAGTTTTTTTTACCAGTGTCTGCAAGGTGGATGGCTCCAGGTCTCTAGTTAAACAAACGGTTCTTAAATGAATCAAGGGGTGGACCGATCGGATCCATTTGATACAGGCTTCATATGCTTCGATAAATGGTACCAGAGCCTCGCAAAGAAGACTCGAGATCCTGCAAGGTTTTGCCTGTAATGCAGCCTCCGGTCGCTGGACCCTGCAAAGTAGAATCCTGGACACTACAGCGCTAAGGCATTTCTACAGGGTGCTGTACAGGTCCAAGGGAGTGGACCCTAAACATGAAAAGGGTACCAGTCCTTGAAGGTCCTCAAGTGACAGGAACCCGCCGTGAATAAAGAAGATTGGGCTCTTAGTTTCTAAGCTGCTCTGCGCCTGGACGGGTAAGTGAAACCCCTTTAATTATTGTCGGGTGTCGCAGTGATTGTAACAATCAGGCAATCTAGCTAGAGGCTGGACACCTGTGTGCGGTCACCATACGGGGAAGTTTTGGGCTAGCTGTGGGTGTTTGCAAAGTGTATCTTTTTGTGTCTGGCTGTTTTTTACCTGTCGCAAAAGGGCTCAGCAGTTTGGTGGCCATGGCGCACATGGCTTCGCCGCACATGTGCCTTAGCCTTTATCTGGGCGCACGAAGATTATATGCGAATACAACCATGCCTGTTGCACGTGTGCTCGCACAGAACATTCCGGCGCACACCTAGCTTATTTAAGCTGTGTATGTCAACTATGTGATGCTTCCAGAAGGCAGCTGTGGGACACAGAGCAGGCTCCGAACCAGGCAGCGGTTCATTTCTCCTTACCCGGGTCACGTGAGTCACCAGGTATTGCTTGGCAGGCTAAAGATAATTAGCAGGATTGTTGCATAGGGGCTTGGTGAGCCCAATTAAAGGGTCTCCCTTCTGAGGTGTTTTAAAACTACAACCAGGTACTTTTTTTGTGGCTAGTAAATGTTTTCAAAAAAGAGGAGTGGGACTAACACTACAGGGAAGGGCACACCAATGTCGTCAGTAGTTCCTGATGAACCTAGTCATAGCCCTAGTGTTGTATCCCCTGAAGGACCAGAGGCTTCCAGGCAATCTGAGCCGCTGCGCCTATCTGGTATTGTGCCTACAGTCAAAGCTGCTGCTTTATCCTTTATCACTAAGGATGAACTGTCCTCGGCCCTAGCCAGGACAGAGCACAGGATTGTTGGCTGTACAGTTAACGCTGCTGCTTTATCACCAAGGATGAACTACTGTCGGCCCTAGCCGGGTTAGAGCACAGGATTGCCTCCATCCCGCAGGGTGGCAAGAAGCGTGACAGATCCCGCTCCCTGGAGTCTCTTAGACTGGAGCAGGAATGTGTTGAGGATGCGGAAGATCTAAAAACTCAGGATTCTGTGGATGGCCTGGCGGATGAGTCTGCTTCTGAGCAATCTGGACAAGAAGAAATCCAGTTGGTGTCTACCTCTCAATCGCAGAGGCTTTTGATCCTGACTTTTACCGAAATAGTTGGTCCTGCCTTTAAGTTGCTTCTTGCAGAGGTTACTGAGCCCCCCGGTCCTCTTTGGGATCCCCGAGGCCTCTTCAGGTCACACAGGCTTTCCTCTTACATCATCTGTTGGAACAGGCGGTGTATGCTGATTAGGAACATCGTGACAGGATTTTTGTTCCTCCTAAGAGGTTCTCCCTTTTATATCCCATGGATGAAAAGTTCTTCAAGAAGTAGAGCGTGCCAGCCGTAGATGCAGCAGTCCCTTCCTTAAACAAGAACTTAACTTGTCCGGTAGATAACGCATAGGGCTTGAAAGACCCTGTTGACAAGAAATTGGAGTCATTATTAAAAGTTTCCTTTTCTTTGGCCATTTCAGCTATTCAGCCAGCTGTTGCAGCAATTGCTATCCGCCAGTCCATAAAGGATCAGATCAGACGGCCTAATAGGCCGAACCTGGGAGGATGAGCTGCCTGAAATAAGACCGATATTCCTCGAGCACTGTGTTTTGCTGTTGACGCCTTAAAGGATTTAATACAGCAGGTTTCTCGTTTGGCTCTCTTGTCTGTACATATGCGCAGACTTTTGTGGCTTAAGAACTGGTCAGCTGAGCTTCCCTGTAATCGGAGCTACGGTGACGGATGGGACCAGACCAGGGACCAGGAGATGTATAACTTCCCCCTGGAAGTTTGAAAGACCCACTGGAGATTCCCGGAGAAATTGAAGGTAGCCTACTGATTTTCCTAGCAGTGCTGACAGGTGGACGACTGAAGACCAGGTAGGCACAAATGAAATAAAATCTGTTTTAAAGTAAAGGGAATATTGAGCAAAGAGTTTATCGGTTTTATCAGCTTTAAAGTGCCCTGTGACAGGTTGGTGAACTTTTTGTTTGAATGCAGCAATCTGGGACAATTTGTAAGCATACTCTGCTTAAAAGAAATCGGCTCAGCAAGGGAGACAAACGGATGAAACAGCTTAAAGAGGAAGGTGTGATTTTACTGTTTAGTATCTTTTTTTTTTTTTTTTTTAACTTTGATAACAAAACAGAGTTGATACATTTGGATGCAGCAGTTAGATGCTTATTAAGAACGTTTCATTTAAAGCTATTATAAAAGCTGTTATTACTACTGCCTGTTTTGCTTTCTCTTGTCTTCACCTGTTTGCAAAGTTTGTTCTATGGATTAAATTCTATAGCCGATATAGACTGTTGCATACACACTATTACTGAGAGGACACTGGCACTGTTTGCTCGCTGCTCCCTCTAGCCAAGCTAAAATAAAGATTAGTGCATTTTTTAATGCCGCTGTCGGCATCACCACTATGTTGAGTTACTCTGTTACTCAGCTTATAAATCTCAGCAGTTTTGTCACTCCACCGTGCATTGCAGTGATTAAACAACTAGGACTTCTCCGCCGTCCACGCTACATCCATAGAAGTTCCCGCAGGAAGTTTGTCTGTGCACAAACAATTCATACCATCCCAGTTCTCTGGTCAGCAACGCAAATTGTCACTCCACGCACACGTCATCAGAGGGCTGTCTCCTATCGGGTATGTAGTGTGGACGTCTCCATGGTAACACCTCCCTGTGAGACCCCTGGGGGACACCGCAGGTAACTGTATGCAGATTTGATTTGGAGGGGCCCAGGGAGATGTATTCTGTCCTGTTTGTGAGGTATGATTTGAACCAACTGAGGGCTGTGTCATTGAGTCCAACGGTGCAATGGAGCCGGTTTAAAAGAATACCATGATCAACCGTATTGAATGCAGCCGAAAGATCCAAAAGAATAAGAAGGGAAGGAAAGCCAGTATCAAATGATATAAGGAGATCATTTGTAACTCTGACGAGAGCAGTCTCTGTACTATGAGCAAAGCGGAAACCTGACTGCAATTTTTCAAAAAAACATGAGCACATTACTCCCATTCTCTACTCACTCCATTGGCTTCCTGTCTCCGCCAGGATTGAGTCCGCAAGGTTTCCCTTCTTACGTATCAATGTATACATGGACATGCCCCTTCTTACCTCAAAGAACTTCTTAAACCACAAAACACTTCACGTTCCCTCCGCTCCGTTCACTCAAACCACCTTCAAACACCTAGAACTAGACTTAGAACAATGGGAGATAGAGCTTTTTGTGCAGCTGCCCCGCGCTTGTGGAATGCCCTACCTGACATTTTGAGGGCTCATCAATCCATTGACTGTTTTAAAAAAGGTCTTAAGACATTTCTTTTTAGCAAAGCTTTTTGCTCTTCTTGGATGTTTGTTTCTTTGTATAAATTGCTCATTTTAATCTGTAGAGCTTTGAGATCTTTTGATGTAAAGCGCATTATAAATAAAATGTATTATTATTATTACCCTATTGGGGTTCAGTCCGACAATGCCACTACAGTGGCCTATATAAACCACCGAGGCAGTACCAGTTGTTGTTCAACTCTGAAGCAGGTGAACCACATACTAGCCTCGGGAGAGGGACATGTGTCAATTTTATCGGCAGTCCATATCCCGGGAGTAGAGAACTGGAAGGCAGATTATTTCAGCCGCCAGCAAATCTGCCCAGGGGAATGGTCCCTAAACCTAGGGGTGTTCCAGGAAGTTTGCCAATGTTGGGGATGGCCAGAGGTAGACCTACTGGCATCCAGATTCAACAACAAGCTCATCAGTTTGTGTCCCGAACAAGAGATTCTCTGGCAATCAGAGCAGATGCTCTGTTAGTTCCATGGAGCCAGTGCTCCCTGGTTTATACTTTCCCTCCAATCCCTCTCCTTCCACATTTGTTGCGCAGGATTCAGAGAGAGAGAGGGGGGGTTTCAGTCATTCTGGTGGCACCAGCCTGACCCAGAAGGCCCTGGTTGCTTGAGATTGAAACTGACAATAGACGGGCCATTGAAACTTCCACGTTGCTCCGATCTACTGTCTCAAGGGTCCTATATTCCACCCCAATTTACAGTCTCTAAATTTGATGGCATGACTATTGAAGCCAGGGTGTTAAAGGACCGTGGCATCTCGGGACCAGTGGTGTCTACCCTAGTGAGTGCTAGAAAAGCTGTCACTAGGAAGATCTATCATAAGATCTGGAAGACTTGCATTGCTTGGTGTGAAGCCAAAAAATGTCATCCTTGGAAATACGTGATTGGGAGAATTCTCTTTTCTACAGTCAGTTGTGGAAATCAAATTGGCTTTAAGTACAATCAGAGGTCAAGTTGTGGCCCTATCAGTATACTTGCAAGGCCTTTAGCCCCCCATTCACTGGTCCGAACCTTTATGCAACTCACTTGCTTCCCCCCCATTAGGTCACCTATGAGCTTGGTGCTGTCTGTGTTACAGAAACAACCATTTGAGCCTATCAAGGAAATTCCATTAGACTCGCTGTCACGCAAACTAGCCTTCCTCATGGCCATCACCTCGGCTAGAAGGGTGTCGGAGTTGGCGGCCCTTTCGTGCAGGGAACCATACTCGATCCTTCACTACGACAGGGTCGTGTTACGACCTGTTCCATCCTCTTTGCCAATAGTGGTGTTGGCCTTTCATTTAAAGCAGGACATTATTTTGCCTTCTTTTTTTTTCTCTCAGCCTCTTTCGGCGGAAGAGAATTGACTGCATTCTTTGGACGTTGTCCGGGCAGTCAAGGTTTATTTGTCTAGATCTGCGGAGATCCGAGGATCACACTCCTTTTTTGTTTTATCAAAAGGACCCAAGAAGGGGCAGGCAGCTTCCAAAGCTTCCATTGCCAATTGGGTCCGTCAAGGGTGACAGCTCATTCTACCAGGGGTGTAGGAACTTCCTGGGCTTTTCGCCATCCGGTATCTGTGGCTCATATTTGTAAGGCTACTACCTGGTCTTCAGTGCATACATTCACAAAATTTTATTAAGTGGATGTTTAAGCAGTTGAGGATTCAGCTTTCGGCCGCAGTGTACTGCAGGCTGCCATATAAGTTCTCATGGCTATTGTTTGGCAGGGTGTCTCCCTCCCCTCAAGGCTATTGCTCTGGGATGTCCCAGTAGGTAATGAATATTAGCCTAACTCTGTGTCCCATGATGTATAAAAAAGAAAATAGGATTTTTTTCGTCATACTTATCTGTAAAATCCTTTTCTTTGTGTGCATCGTACAAAACTTAAGTACTTCCTGTATGGAAGGGGTTATATAGGGGATCACTTCCTGGTTAAAGACTTTTGGTCTACCAGTGTCCATTCACCTGGAGATGAAGTATAACCCAGTAGGTAATAAATATTAGCCTAACTCTGTGTCCCATGATGTACTCAAAGAAAAGGATTTTACAGGTAAGTATGACAAACAAATCATATTTTATGTATACGTCTGTATCACATATACACAGTATATCAACGTTTATATCAACGTTTATACCTAAATGATTATTGTTTCCATAATGGTTTGGTTAAGCTTTATTTAGGCTACAAAACTGAAAAAAAAAAGCCAAAAAAAAGTTGACCCTGTCTTTTAGCACTCTTTATTCATTGAACTACACTGATCGTCATATCATCTTATCATCACCACAAATGGTTATTGTAATGCCACATGCCGTTATTGTAATCATTTTGCTATTTGTTTTTTTTGTATTAGCAATTTTTTTGCCTCATTATGTATTACGTTTGTATTGGAAAGGTAAACAATCTAATCCTGACTCCTAGCATTGAATAGTCTGATTTTAAGGCTCGTTCACACTGCCGCGACTCGAAAGTCGTAACTTTGCCAGGCGACTTCCTGGCGATTTGCTGGCGACTTGAGTACTACTTGATGGGACTTGATGTGACATTGAAGTGACTTTGAAGCAACTTCCAGGGAATGCCTGGTTAATCGTCCTGTAATGTGAGATCCAAATCACATTAATATAGATGAGGATCCGACTTGGAGGCGACTTCTATTAAAGTCTATGGGCGCAAGTCATATAGAAGTAGTACAGGAACCTTTTCTAAAGTCAGAGTAACTTCAGTGGTGCTAATTAAGACAGCTCTCATTGACTAACATGGGATTTCACATGTCACACAACTTGGGGTCCCACAAGCCGGATCCCAATCGCACCAGTGTGAACCGAGCATAAAAGTAACATGATATGAAACATCATATGACATGAAAGTATCATGATAGAAATACGGCAATTGCCACTGGCTACTAATTATCAGGTTTTTTTGCTTCTAACTTTGAGGCTGAGTTCACACCTAATACCAATGCGGGTCCCAGCAGGGGTCCTGTGCGTTACCGTTTCAGGTCCGATTTTGGCACAAAATTTGGGCTGAATTCGGACCTGAAATGGACCAAAAGACGTACAGGGCTCTTGTGCAAATTCGCACCGGAGCCGCAGCGGACATATGTGGACCGGCTCCATAGAGAGACATTCAAAATCTCCAGCTATTGCGAATTGGATGCGGGGAACCTGTCCCCTCACAATTACTGCGACCACCTTCCCACTCTATCCTAAACTCCCTAACCCACATCTTCAACTTCTCCCTCTCCGGCACTTTTCCTTCCCCGCTCAAACATGCACTGGTTACCCCGTACTTAAAAAACCCTCACTAGACCCCACCTGTTTGAATAACTTAAGACCCATCTCCCTGCTCCCGTTTGCCTCCAAGCTCATCGAACGCCTTGTCCATGACCGAATGAGTCGCTATCTCACGGACAACCTTCTCGACCCCCTACTGTCCGGTTTTTGTCCACAACATTCCACTGAAACTGCCCCACTAAAACTCACCAATGACCTACTAACTACTAAAACCAATGGCCATTACTCCATACTCATATTCTTAGACCTCTCTGCTGCCTTCGACACAGTTGACCACCTACTCCTCCTCAGCAAACTACACTCCCTTGGCCTCTGTGATTCTGCTTTATCCTGGTTCTCCTCCTAGATATCTCGGCACACTTTCAGTGTCACTTACAACTCCATCTCCACCGCTCCACTTCCTCTATCTGTTGGGGTACCCCAAGGCTCTGTCCTTGGGCCCCTCCTATTCTCGCTCTATACCTCTTCCCTGGGCCAGTTGATAAACCCCCCATGGCTTCCAATACCACCTCTACGCCAATGACACCCAGATCTATCTCTTCACTCCTCAACTCACCCCCTCGATCTCCTCACGGATCTCAAACTTACTGAATGACCTATCGCTATGGATGTCACACCACTTTCTCAAACTCAATATTTCTAAAACTGAGCTTGTTATATTTCCTCCTTCCCGGCCCCCTCCCCCCCATGACTTTACCATTAAGATCAACAGCACAACCATTGGTCCCTCCACACATGCCAGGGTGCTGGGTGTAATCCTTGACTCTGACCTCTCCTTCAGCCCCCACATCCAATCACTGGCTAAATCCTGCCGCCTTAACCTCCGCAACATCTCCAGAATTAGACCCTTCCTGACTCATGACAAAGCAACTTATTCACTCCTTGATTATTTCCAGTCTTGACTACTACAACTCTCTCCTTAATGGCCTACCCTTACGCAGGCTATCCCCCTTCAGTCTATTATGAATGCTGCTGCTAGACTAATACACCTCACTAACCGATCCGTGACTGCTGCTCCTCTCTGCCAATCCCTTCACTGGCTTCCCCTACCCCACTGTATAAAATTCAAAATGCTAACCACAACATACAAGGCCATCCACAACATTGCCCCCAGCTACATCACCAACCGCATCTGCAGATATCACCCAAATCGTCCCCTCCGCTTCTCCCTGGACCTCCTGCTCTCTAGCTCCCTTGTTACCACCTCTCATGCTCGCCTTCAGGACTTCTCCAGAGCCTCTCCCAACCTCTGGAGATCCCTGAAAACTCACTTATTCAGGGAAGCCTATTCCACACCCACCTAACAAGTGTCCCCGAACCACCCCCATCAAATCATTCCCCGCATCTATTACGTTTTGAACCACCACCCCCTCCCTTTAGAATGTAAGCTCTATGAGCAGGGTCCTCCTGTCCCTTCTTTATTGTACTGTAATTGTGCTGTCCCCCCTCTACAATGTAAAGAGCCACGTAAACTGTTGGTGCTATATAAATCGTGTATAATACTAATACATACTCTCTTTAATCAATTAGTAGGAAAGCCAGGATGAGGATGACCACACAAAAATCTAAATACTTTGATTGGATGTTTTGTTTAAATTGCTAGAGTAATGCATAATTTGTGGAGTATTTTTTTTTCTTTTGAGCTACAACTTTTCTTCTGGTAGATATACCCTGCGCTGATACAGCATCCAGTTTCTGATCCATTTATTCTAAAGCTCCTTCCTCAGGGACCTTTGTGTCAAAAGAGAATCTTTGCTGCTTTTACCAAGTTACTGAAACTATTTACAGACGTCCTTAAGGATTTGTGGTCTAGGTCTCTGTCAGCACAGGAGCTACCTTGTTAATTTATACCTTTTAACACTTTAACAATGCCTTGAATAAGTTTATACAAAATAATCTGGGAGGAAGGTGTACTTTTTTGCCTTCGTCTGGGAGAACAAGGGTTCTTTTCAGAACTTGAGGGACTAAGCAGATTACTTCCTTTCATAAAAAAATCCTGGAACTCCAAACCTGCAAAGGCAGGCAACGAACATTATTCCCGATAGAGGGGTGCCCCCACTTCTAAAATTGGGGTGGACATCTGGCAGCCTTTGCAGTTAACACTTTACCTGAGATATCTCCCATCTCTGTGTTTAAAACATTGTCTCCAGAGGCTACAAGCTGAAGTCTTGCATCTTCCATGCTTGCCATTAGTTGTGCCTACTGGGGGGTCATTACCCTTGTTCTGAAACCGGAAAGGTTTCACAGTCACTATTCCAACCTTTTCAAGGTGCCGAAGCTGAATGGCAATGAGCAGCCCATTCTGGACCTAAAGTGCTTGAACATGTTTCCACATGTTCAAAGGTTCTGTATGAATCTCTCCAGTTGGCGATTGCCTGTATTCATCTGGAAAATTACTGGCCTTGGTGGACGTTAAGGATGTCTACTGATATATCCCCATGGCAAAGAAACACATGTACATGTATCATAATTCAGATAATGTCACAAATGGCATCACCCCACTACACATAAAATACCATTCATGGAGTAAATGAATGATAATGAGTAGTGGGAATATCCAATGCGTTTCGATATATATGTATGAAAATATAATCTTCTTCAGGGACTGATGCCACTTCTGAAAAAACAGAGTAATATATGAATACATATTGCAATCCTAATGGATAAGTATGGAACATGGGAAACATTTTCAAAAATACAAAACTTACATATCAAATATATTATTGGAAAGAGCATTCTTTCAACACTTATGATCATCTTTCAAGTCTGCAGAAAATACGCCTTTCCCCTATCTGAATTATGATACATTTACATGTTTGTTTCTTTGCCTGGGTTCCCCTTTGTGGAAAATGTTTTTATCATGTTTAAATTGTACCAATAAATTTTCAATCTCTTTTTTTGAATAGATACACAATCTCCATTTTCTACAATTGCCTTAAAAATCCCATTCTTGAGGTATTTCATACATAAGCTGTTTGCTGTTGCCTACTCTTCATGGGATTGCTTCTGGACACCCCAACACATCTTTGAGTACATCACTGGACATGGGTCCTCTTTCCCTTTGGTTTTATTCTGAAACTGAGGCAATGCTGGGAGTGGGTGTGTTTATACAGGATCGAATCAAGCTCTGCTGTTTGCCAGTGTCCAATCACCTAGAGGTGGAGCATAACCCATTGGTATAAGTATTAACTCTCTCCTTTGTCTTGTGATGTACTCCAAGAAAGGGGATTGCCAGTAGGCCACCCCACCCTCCTTTTCCCATTTGCTAAATGTAATGTGCAATTTATTTATTATTTTCATCCAAAACTAGAGTTAGGCTTTGAATATGCTTTCCTTTTTTTTTTTTTTTTTTTTTTAACAGAGAATTTTTTATTAAACAAATCAGCATTACAATATTAGAAATTAGTACAATCATTACGGTGAGAATAGTGACAACAAGATTTTCCCTTAAGCAATATCCACTACTCAGATGTTCCATTTGTGCAAATGTCAGAAATTACACTCAACGATACTCCTATCATGGCATCATAACATTATAAACTCTTACATAAGATAAGGTAAATAACCCAATATTCAATCAATCCTAATAGGGGTGATGGGGGGAGAAGAAAAAGAGGGGGGAAGGGAGGGAGAAAGGGGTGGGGGGAGGAAGGGAGGGGGGGGGGGGCTAAGGGGATGAAGGGAAACGGGCACGAGAAGAATAGACGTGAGATATAGAATGTCCTCCACTATGTTTCACGTCCTACCTATGGGGTAGGGGGTTCAGGATCTCCACCCAGGATGACCAGATTTTATCAAACTTCCCCAGGCATTGCCTACTTTCATACGTCAATCTATACAGGGGGAGTACCTTATTCACCGACCTTATCCACGAGGCTAGGGTAGGAGGCTCCACCAGTTTCCATCGCAGTAGAATTTCCCACCTGGCGTAGTACAATGTGAAGGTTAGACACAATTTACTATACCTATCTCCCTCAACATCCTCCAGATGACTGATCAATAGTATTTGGGGATCCACCGGCAAGTTTGAGCCTATGACGTTACTCAGTGTAGAGGCCACTGCCGACCAGAAGGGTCGGAGTTTGGGACAAGACCAGACCATGTGCCAAAAAGTGCCCACCTCCTGCCGGCATCTCTGACAGTTGGGATCTCTTTGATGGTAGATGCGCGCCAATCTCTGTGGGGTGAAATACGCTCTGTGTAGGAACTTAAATTGTATAAACCTGTCTTTTGCAGCGATCATGGAGGGAATGTAGGAGATTAGACACTCCTTCCACTCCTCCTCATCCAAAGAGGGAATATCAGCCCTCCACTTCTCCCAGGTTTTCGTTAGTTTGGCATCATACTCCACTGTAAGGTATAGGTATAGTGTTGAGAGAGGCTTAGCCATCACACTGGAAGTCAAGAGCCGTTCAATGGAGTCTGGTTCCAGAGTGAGGGGGGCAGGGAACTGAGCCTCAAAGGCGTGCTTCAGCTGCCAGTATCTGAATTGGAAGGAGGACGGAATAGCAAAGGATTGCCTCAGGGCTTGGAAAGTCATAAGCCTGCCTTATGACTTAAAACTATATGTTTTAATGTAAGAGAGAGAGGGGTCTGGTATAGTGTAAAAATGGGGGAGCATAGGATTACCCCATAAGGGCATGTGAGGCGAAATGTAGTTGGGCTTCCCATATATTTTTCTAGCCTCCTGCCAGACCCTCATAGTGGTTCGCATCGGAGTTGTCATGGACAAGCTGGCCCTTAGACCACGAAACGGGAGATTGCTCAGGGCAGCAAAGGAACCAAGAATGGCTGCCTCCAGAGTGACCGCCAAATTCTGCGTGGGCTGGGAGAACCACCACCGAATCGTGACCAGGACCACTGTCCAGTAGTAGATTTGAAAATTCGGTAGCGCCAGTCCCCCCCCCCCCGAAAGTGGGAGATATAAGATCTGCTTGGCCACCCTGGGCGGCCTCCCAGCCCAGACAAAGTGTATCAGCAGACTCTCCAGCCTTCGGAAAAAAGTCCTAGGGATGTGTATGGGTGTGTTACGGAAGAAGTAGAGATATTTGGGAAGGAAAATAATTTTTAGCAAATTGACTCTGCCAACAGGGGTCAATGGAAGGGAACGCCAGGCAGCACACCTATCCGTAAGCTGTGCCATGAGTGGGCGCAAATTGTTGTCCATGTAGTCCTGGACTTTACCTCTAATTTTAATTCCCAGGTACCTGAAGTCATCCACCCACTTAAGCTGTGAGTGTGGTGTCCTAGGTGTCAAGGGATGGAGCGGAAAAAGAACCGATTTATCCCAATTAATGCGAATTCTCGCGTACCCACCAAATCTTTTAATGAGATCGAGCGCAGTCTGCAAAGAGGACGACGCATCCGCTAGATAAAGCAGAGCGTCATCCGCATACAGCGATAACTTCTCTTCAATGGGACCCACCTGGAGTCCCCTTACCCCAGGGTCGGCCCTCAACAATATAGCCAGGGGCTCCATCGCCAGAGCAAATAAACCCGGGGAGAGGGGACACCCCTGTCGCGTGCCACGAAACAGTTGGAACTTCCCCGAGAGGCATCCATTGGTACGTATTCTAGCTGAGAGGCCCTGGTATAGCATGCGGATCCATTTCGTGAAACCCGGGCCAAACCCAAATCGCGAGAGCACTTCCCATAAGTAGCCCCACTCGATGGAGTCAAAAGCCTTCTCCGCGTCGAGTGAGTCCACCGTTCCTTTAGTCACCTCATCTGCCCTGTCTATGTGAGTATGGAGGCGTCTGATGTTAATGTCAGTTCCTCTCCCGGGCATGAAGCCGGTTTGATCCCTGTGGACAAGGGCAGTAATGACCAAGTTAAGCCTATTGGCCAATACCTTTGCCAGTACCTTTGCATCCACGTTCAGAAGGGATATAGGGCGATACGAGGACTTGGGTATCACCACTATGATCGCTTCGCTCATAGTGTCCGGGAGTTTTTCTCGAGGCGCATCGATGCAGAGAAGAGGCCCTGAAGTTTATCAACTAGTTCTGTAGCATATTGTTTATAAAACTCCACAGGGATGCCATCTGGTCCCGGTGTTTTTCCTATCTGCATTGATTTGAGTGCCTGTAGTATCTCCAGGGACGTAATTATGGCGTCAAGCTTGTCACGATACATTACTGTAAGAGTTGGGATATCAATGTCATCCAGGTATACAACCAGATCCTCCCCTCTATAGTCAACCCTGGACCTATAAAGGGATTTGTAGAACTCCGCAAAACAGCAATTGATCCCTTCTGGTGTATGAATCAGCTGTCCCGAGGAGTCCCTAATTTGTGAGATGTTCATCCCTCCCGCCTGTTCCCTGGAGAGCCAGGCCAACAGACGGCCCGACCGCTCTCCCTGCTCAAAAATCCGTTGGGATTGAGCCAACATTTTCTTCTGAGTAAGAGAGGTACGGAGACGGACCACCTTCGTCATGAGTTGTAGATGCGAATAGTGCACAGGGTCTCGTGTACGAACAAAAAGAGCCTCTGCACTACTTGCCTCCCCCTCAGCCTTAATCAAGTCTGCCCACGCTCTCGTTGGACTCTAGCAATGATGGTCTGGTAATGTCCCCTCGTTGTGGCTTTAAAGGCATCCCACACAACTACGGGGTCAGCCGAGCCCACATTTACAGCCCAAAAATCAAGCAATTCCGTTGTAAATTGGGAGTCTACTGCAGTGTCTGTAATCCAAAATCTGGAGAGCCTCCATATCCTATCCACTGAGCCAAGGGAAAGGTCCAATGACAACAACAGGGGTGCGTGATCGGAAATTCCCCTTGGCAGTATTTGTATGTCTGTGACCCGCGGGAAGACCTGACTCCCTGCAAAGACCAAGTCTATGCGGGAAAACATTCTATGAGAAGCTGAGTGGCACGTGTATGCCCTGGTCTGGGGGTGACGCCACCTCCAGACATCAGTCAGGCCATAAGTATCCGCCCACTCAGCCAACCCAGGGTAATGATGTCTCGCAGGAGTTAGCCTATCAAAATCCGGGTCAGGGACCAGATTAAAATCACCCAAGATAACATTATTGTCAGATGCAAAGTCGGCCATCTTGCCGGTGATCTGATTGAGCACCAGCAGGGAAGCCATTGGAGGCAAATATAAGCCTACAATGGTCCACATTAGAGAGTATATTTTAGCATGAATAATAACATACCGACCATCAGGATCTAGGGCCAAATCCAAGAGCCGAAAAGGAAGTGACTTCAGTACCAGTATAGTGACACCCCTAGAGAAAGTGGAGTGTGTGGAGTAGTAGTGGTGGCCTACCCATTTTTAGGGCCAGAACGCTTCGTCCTGTTAGGTGTGTCTCTTGGAGCACACAGATATGTGGGTTATAAGTTTTAATGAACTGGAACACCAGGGAACGCTTGACCGGGGAGTTCAGTCCCCTGGTGTTCCATGAGATGATGCTAAGGGAAGACAGGACTACCAGGAATAATGAAAATGTTAGGATCTATGCATTTAACGGCTCCTGGAGGAGGTAGGGTTGTTCCCCTCCGCCCCCTCCGGTAAACCAACAATGCGAAGATTATTATGCCGGCTCCTGTTCTCCGCGTCTTCGGCTCTGTATTCGAGGGCCTTTACTTTGGTTTGAAGAGTACGGAGTGATGCTCCATGTTCCGCAGTGGTGTCTTCGGTGATACTCAGTCTTTGCTCCGTTTCGGTGACTCGCGATCTGATTTTGTCTATATCTTGGCGAATTAGACCCATATCCAGTTGAACAGCTTCGATCTTTGTTGTTAACGTGGATTGGCATGTAGCAATGGCCACCATGACGTCAGCCAGCCAGGGGGGCCGAGAGTCATCCGACTCCATATTGTGCATCTGCGGGGCTCTGTGAGCGCTGCGTGTATTAAGGGCCTCCACAGGGGGACAGGTGGGCGTCTGAGGGGAGTCCGGCTGTGGTGGGAAGGTTAACCTCTTGCCCCCTTTACTGTATTTTGCTCTAGAGTTCCTGCGCCTCATTCAGGTGTTGGTGGCCCAGGTCTGGGCAATAATCAACAACTGTCTGTGGGAGTCTGTCCTCAGAGTCAGGGGTAGTCAGGCAGCAGGTAGGGTAAAGCGTGTGTCCCCTTAGCAGTCTTCCCCCTCACCTGTGAATGTACAGTGCAGAATCTGCCCACTTCAGGCCTCCAGGGTTCTGCAGGGATGTTCAGCCCAGCTTCCCCTTTCTACATCCGGGGGGAGAGGGATGTAGTCGATCCAGGATCTGCTCCAGATCTTAGGCAGCTGTCCCAAGCCTTCACAGGGCCTCCTCAACTATGCCAGCAGGATCCGGCACCCCCCCGTCAGTCCGCCGGGCCCGGACCTCCAGGTTGCGGCCTAGTAAAACGTGGGGGGAGAAAGAGAGACAAGGCCCAGGGTACGGCCTGTAATCAGTCCAGGGGCATCTCTCCCGCCCCCATCCTTGGTCCGTGGCAGTCAGTGAGACCAGTCAGTGAGACCTGTGTGCAGAGGCGATCGCGGCAGGGGGCTCCCGGCGCGCCACGCAGGCCGTCAGGAAAGGCTGAGGCTTAGGCTTAGTCGCCCGTGGTAGGCCGGGAGCATGCGGCGGACCCGGATTTCGGCCCAAATTCTCCTCGCCCCACACTGGATAGGGAGTCCCCGAGTCCCCCCTGGTCAGCAGGGATGAAGATTGCTATTTTTAGAAGCCGATGGATCCGGATTAGCTTACGGATTTAGCGGAGCTCACGAAGAAAGCAACCGCTCACATTGCCATCTTGGCCACGCCCCCGAATATGCTTTCCTACATCCAGTTCTACCCACACATTTACTTTTTGGTCTGATCTTTGTATAAGTGTCTATTATCCATATAAAAATATGTTGCCACAGTTGACAGCAGAATTCACAAACTGTTCTTTTTTTTTTTTTTGTCCCAAAAGGAGTATTATTGGGAGGAGTGGTTATAGTCTTTAGACTATTTTTCTTGTCTTTCTTTTCACCTGATATTGACAGAGTGGGTTGTGGTCATGGCATAGGAAGATCAATGGAGTTGGATGGATCAACTAGAGAAACAACCTTTCTGAGGAAAGTGTGCAGGTTGTGGCCAGCTTTATTTGGTTCACTCACTCTCAAACCCTCCTGCACAGGGCATGTGTAGAGCAAGATAGGTGCTTCATCAGGTCTGATACAGTTTCCTGGTTTTCAGCATTATTTTCTGGTCTCATCGAGCCTCTGATATCATTTTATAGGCTTATTGCCAGTTCTTGCCATATGGTTTGTTTAAATGATTTTTGGGAACTAATTCATTCCGATGTGAAGGGGTCCTGGCCCAGTATGAGTTCCACCTGGAAACTTGGTAATAATATTGCTCTCCCAGGGAGGTAAGAGGATCAGCTCCTAATTCCTGTCTCTTTTTATGTTTTTGTTTTTAAAAAAACTAGCAGAAGTATGCTTGTATGGGCACAGGGGGGACATATGTAATGTCTGACACATGTAGTCTAAATAAAGTGTGCTATTCCATTTGCAAGTCATCTCAAAAACCTAAATGAAAATATGCGATACCTGCTATGTAAAAATGTGCCTATTTACATGCATACAAAGTACCATGTTCTAAATACATGAAAGATAGTGCAGAATAATCTACATTTATAGATATTTAGATTTCTTTGCAAGCCCTAGATAAGCAACAGTAAAATATTTCCAAATGTACTGCCCTTTTTTCGAAATAATGCCATATGAAAGATTCAACTATGGGAAAGGCACGACAAACGCATCTAATTAGAGCTCCTGCCTTTGCTTGAACAGATCTGGTAGGCTCTGATGACTCCCTACTACCTTTGTACCTTGACTCACTATAACCTGGCAGCAGCATCTTTGTGCCATGTCTAACATCATGCATTTTTGCTTTCTCACCTGTGAAAGCTTAAGCAGGAAACCAGATAAATCTCAAGTGTTGGGGGCAATCACAATTTGCCAATCGATATTACCAACTTAGTTGATATTTAATCTCCAGAAACAAAACAACTGGATACTGACGTGTGCATTACTTACCAAATTCAGTGAGTTTTCAACGTTTTCAGCAATAGAGCCAAGATATTAGTGGAATAGATAAAATCATTTGCGGTTTGACATTGCTAAAGGGAGCAAACAGTATAGTAACCCTTTAGTCTACCTGAAAAGCCTATTTATAAGCGAGTTTAGCTTGACTCTCTTATTTGTATTTGTATTTGTAGCATAACAGGCACACCTTATCACCAAATGCTACTCTGCCTGATAACACTGCTGAGGACTAGAAATCAGCTTTAGGTCAAATGCAGCCTGTTCTTATTTTGGTGAACCGCTAAACGCCAACTCAAGCCCCCCGGCCAGGGATCACATGCAGCATTGTAACCAAATATAATCATGGTTGATGTCATAATTCATTACCTCTAACCAGTTTGCATGCTGCAGTGGGACCATTTCTCTGTGGGGAAGCACTGATTTCTTTGTAATGGTGCAACACACTTGCTGTTTAGTCAGAGCCAGAGCTCTCAAATCAGCGGCAACCATAAGCTCTACTAACTGTGGAGCTATAGTTATGATTCAGGGGGCGTTGGACCTCTGCAATGAGACCACTGCTTTCCCACAGAGAGCAGGTGTTGCGCTCTGAAGCTGCTGGCAAGGGACATACTTTTCTATTTAGAATAATAAAATACCAAGTGATTTTACACTATGGGAGCCTTCTTCTGTTTCCCCCATATGATGTCCACACTCCATTGAGGGCTGAGTGTTGCCTTTTCCCAGTGGATCCATCCGCTATACAGCCTTTATAGCACTACAGTTTCAGAGGTTCCAATCCGGTCATCATTCTGGTTCCCGAGCTGTCCGAGCAGCAGAATTACAATGCCCATTTAGACCCTCTGTAACGGGGGGTCATGGGGTTCCGGTAAGCAGCCAGGCACTTCATTTATGGTGGTGGACCCACACATCTGGGATTTCATTTAAATTGGACTTTTTTTGCATTACCACAGCAATTGTAGGGTGTTTTTTGTATTTAGACTTTCCCTTTTTTTTTAAATATTTTCTCTAAATCAAGATATTATCCCCTTTTTTATATATACTGCAATCCTTCACGGTTTTTATGTACGAATTTGATTTGCTATTGAATATATTTCCTTTAAGGGGAAGTGGGATCAATCTCCCAACCTAGTATTCAGTTTGCCACATTTATCATATGTTTTCATAATATTTATTTAAATATAGGTTGAGTACTCCTTTTCAGTCACACACATGTTAGTTTTTGTTTTGAGCGCGAGTCAATATTTTTCTCACTTGATTTCTGTGTGTTTGTGTCACATATAGGACTCTGCAGCATAGATGGTTAACATTATTTATTTTTGATGCGCAGTTATTTTTTTTTTTTTTTTCATCTTCAGTGTGGGCATCTGAAACCCAGTTTGACTTAAAAGTTCTTGGTGCATCACCACCATGCCCTTAAGGTGAAAAATGGCTGGTTACCGGACCCATAGCTCCAAAAGGATCAAATGCGTGTATGGGATATCTCAGCTGAAGGTTCATCGTTCCTTGTGAACCGCTCTAGGATTCGTGACATCCTCAGGCTCCTGACTCACGAGATGATAGGAGTTAAAAGTAATAGGGAGCAACACACTCAGGACTATCACAGGGGCCTAAGAATGTAAGCAAAAAATTAGACAAAGTGATGTGTGTGGATGAAGTATACTTGAACTTTGCATTTGAAACAGTTCCCTACAGCCAGCTAAGGTGTAATTTAAGGTTTTAAGGCTTAGATACTTCATTCTGCAATGGATAGAAAATTGGCTTAACCACTTGCCGACCGCCTCACGCCTATATACGTGAGCAGAGCGGCACGGGCAGGCAAAATCACGTACCTGGTACGTGATTGCCTTCCCGCGGGCGGGGGGTCCGCTCGGACCCCCCCCCCCGGTGCCATCGGCAGTCGGCTTTTGGTTGGGAGCGATGAAAGACGAGGGGGAGACCATCCGATCGTGGCCCCCCCCTCGCGATCGCTCCCAGCCAATGAGAAACATCCCCTGCCTCTGTATAGTACACAGAGGCAGAGGATGTGATGTCATCTCTCCTCGGCTGGCCAGTTTCTGTTCCAGCGCCGAGGAGAGACGACATGTAAGTGCACCAAACACACACACAAGACAGTAGAACATGCCAGGCATACCTTACACCCCCGATCCCCCCCCCGATCGCCCCCCGATTCTCCCCCAATAACCCCCCCCCTGTCACAAACTGACACCAAGCAGGTTTTTTTTTTTTTTTTTTCCTGATTACTGCATAGTGTCAGTTTGTGACAGTTAGCAGTGGTAGGACAGTTAGTGTTAGCCCCCTGTAGGTCTAGGGTACCCCCCTAACCCCCCTAATAAAGTTTTAACCCCTTGATCACCCCCTGTCACCAGTGTCGCTAAGCGATCATTTTTCTGATCGCTGTATTAGTGTCGCTGGTGACGCTAGTTAGGAACGTAAATATTTAGGTTCGCCGTCAGCGTTTTATAGCGACAGGGACCCCCATATACTATCTAATAAATGTTTTAAGCCCTTGATTGCCCCCTAGTTAACCCTTTCACCACTGATCACCGTATAACTGTTATGGGTGACGCTGGTTAGTTCGTTTATTTTTTATAGTGTCAGGGCACCCGCCGTTTATTACCGAATAAAGGTTTAGCCCCCTGATCGCCCGGCGGTGATATGCGTCGCCCCAGGCAGCGTCAGATTAGCGCCAGTACCGCGAACACCCACGCACGCACCGTACACCTCCCTTAGTGGTATAGTATCTGAACGCATCAATATCTGATCCGATCAGATCTATACTAGCGTCCCCAGCAGTTTAGGGTTCCCAAAAACGCAGTGTTAGCGGGATCAGCCCAGATACCTGCTAGCACCTGCGTTTTTCCCCTCTGCTCGGCCCAGCCCAGCCCAGCCAAGTGCAGTATCAATCGATCACTGTCACTTACAAAACACTAAACGCATAACTGCAGCGTTCGCAGAGTCAGGCCTGATCCCTGCGATCGCTAACAGTTTTTTTGGTAGCATTTTGGTGAACTGGTAAGCACCAGCCCCAAGCAGCGTCAGATTAGCGCCAGTACCGCTAACACCCACACACGCAGCATACGCCTCCCTTAGTGGTATAGTATCTGATCGGATCAATATCTGATCTGATCAGATCTATGCTAGCGTCACCAGCAGTTTAGGGTTCCCAAAAACGCAGTGTTAGCGGGATCAGCCCAGATACCTGCTAGCACCTGCGTTTTGCCCCTCCGCCCGGCCCAGCCCAGCCCACCCAAGTGCAGTATCGATCGATCACTGTCACTTTTTTTTGTAGCGTTTTGGTGAACTGGCAAGCGCCAGCGGCCTAGTACACCCCGGTCGTAGTCAAACCAGCACTGCAGTAACACGTGGTGACGTGGCGAGTCCCATAAGTGCAGTTCAAGCTGGTGAGGTGGCAAGCACAAGTAGTGTCCCGCTGCCACCAAGAAGATGAACACAGGCCCGTCGTGCCCATAGTGCCCTTCCTGCTGCATTCACCAATCCTAATTGGGAACCCACCGCTTCTGCAGCGCCCGTACTTCCCCCATTCACATCCCCAACCAAATGCAGTCAGGTGCATGATAGGCATTTATATGTCCTCCCGAGTACCCCTACCCAACAAACCCCCCCAAAAAAGATGTTGTGTCTGCAGCAAGCGCGGATATAGGCGTGACAGCGTACTCGCTATTATTGTCCCTCCTATCCTGACAATCCTGGTCTTTGCATTGGTGAATGTTTTGAACGCTACCATTCACTAGTTGAGTATTAGCGTAGGGTACAGCATTGCACAGACTAGGCACACTTTCACAGGGTCTCCCAAGATGCCATCGCATTTTGAGAGACCCGAACCTGGAACCGGTTACCGTTATAAAAGTTACAGTTACAAAAAAAAAAAGTGTAAAAAAAAAAAAAACACAAAAATAAAAAAAAATAGTTGTCGTTTCATTGTTCTCTCTCTCTCTATTCTCTCTCTCTATTGTTCTGCTCTTTTTTACTGTATTATATTCTGCAGTGGTTTATTGTTATTATGTTTTATCATGTTTGCTTTTCAGGTATGCAATTTTTTATACTTTACCGTTTACTGTGCTTTATTGTTAACCATTTTTTTGTCTTCAGGTACGCCATTCACGACTTTGAGTGGTTATACCAGAATGATGCCTGCAGGTTTAGGTATCATCTTGGTATCATTCTTTTTAGCCAGCGGTCGGCTTTCATGTAAAAGCAATCCTAGCGGCTAATTAGCCTCTAGACTGCTTTTACAAGCAGTGGGAGGGAATGCCCCCCCCACCTTCTTCCGTGTTTTTCTCTGGCTCTCCTGTCTCAACAGGGAACCTGAGAATGCAGCCGGTGATTCACCCAGCTGACCATAGAGCTGAACAAAGACCAGAGTGGCTCCAAACATCTCTATGGCCTAAGAAACCGGAAGCTGCGAGCATTTTATGACTTAGATTTCGCCGGATGTAAACAGCGCCATTGGGAAATTGGGGAAGCATTTTATCACACCGATCTTGGTGTGGTCTGATGCTTTGAGGGCAGAGGAGAGATCTAGGGTCTAATAGACCCCAATTTTTTCAAAAAAGAGTACCTGTCACTACCTATTGCTATCATAGGGGATATTTACATTCCCTGAGATAACAATAAAAATGATTTAAAAAAAAAATGAAGGGAACAGTTTAAAAATAAGATAAAAAAGCAAAAAAATAATAAAGAAAAAAAAAAAAAAAAAGCACCCCTGTCCCCCCTGCTCTCGCGCTAAGGCGAACGCAAGCGTCGGTCTGGCGTCAAATGTAAACAGCAATTGCACCATGCATGTGAGGTATCACCGCGAAGGTCAGATCGAGGGCAGTAATTTTAGCAGTAGACCTCCTCTGTAAATCTAAAGTGGTAACCTGTAAAGGCTTTTAAAAATGTATTCATTTTGTTGCCACTGCACGTTTATGCGCAATTTTAAAGCATGTCATGTTTGGTATCCATGTACTCGGCCTAAGATCATCTTTTTTATTACATCAAACATTTGGGCAATATAGTGTGTTTTAGTGCCTTAAAATTTAAAAAAGTGTGTTTTTTCCACAAAAAATGCGTTTGAAAAATCGCTGCGTAATTACTGTGTGAAAAAAAAAAAATGAAACACCCACCATTTTAATCTGTAGGGCATTTGCTTTAAAATAATATATAATGTTTGGGGGTTCAAAGTAATTTTCTTGCAAAAAAAAATAATTTTTTCATGCAATCAAAAAGTGTCAGAAAGAGCTTTGTGTTCAAGTGGTTAGAAGAGTGGGTGATGTGTGACATAAGCTTCTAAATGTTGTGCATAAAATGCCAGGACAGTTCAAACCCCCCCCAAATGACCCCATTTTGGAAAGTAGACACCCCAAACTATTTGCTGAGAGGCATGTCGAGTCCATGGAATATTTTATATTGTGACACAAGTTGCGGGAAAGAGACAAATTTTTTTTTTTTTTTTTTGCACAGTTGTCACTAAATGTTATATTGCTCAAACATGCCATGGGGATTTGTGAAATTACACCCCAAAATAAATTCTGTTGCTTCTCCTGAGTACGGGGATACCAGATGTGTGGGACTTTTTGGGAGCCTAGCCGTGCACGGGACCCCGAAAACCAAGCACCGCCTTCAGGCTTTCTAAGGCCGTACATTTTTGATTTCACTCTTCACTGCCTATCACAGTTTCGGAGGCCATGGAATGCCCAGGTGGCACAAAACCCCCCCAAATGACCCAATTTTGGAAAGTAGACACCCCAAGCTATTTGCTGAGAGGTATAGTGAGTATTTTGCAGACCTCACTTTTTGTCACAAGGTTTTGAAAATTGAAAAAAGAAAAAAAAAAATTTTTTCTGGTCTTTCTTCATTTTCAAAAACAAATGAGAGCTGCAAAATATTCACCATGCCTCTCAGCAAATAGCTTTGGGTGTCTACTTTCCAAAATGGGGTCATTTGGGGGGGGGTTTGTGCCATCTTGGCATTTTATGGCCTTCAAAACTGTGATAGGTAGTGAGGAGTGAAATCAAAAATGTATGCCCTTAGAAATCCTGAAGGTGGTGCTGGGTTTTGGGGGCCCCGTACGCGGCTAGGCTCCCAAAAAGTGCCACACATGTGGTATCCCCGTACTCAGGAGAAGCAGCTGAATGTATTTTGGGGTGCAATTCCACATATGGCCATGGCCTATGTGAGCAATATATCATTTAGTGACAACTTTTTGTAAATTTTTTTTTTTTTTTTGTCATTATTCAATCACTTGGGACAAAAAAGATAAATATTCAATGGGCTCAACATGCCTCTCAGCAATTTTCTTGGGCTGTCTACTTTCCAAAATGGGGTCATTTGGGGGGGGGGGTTTGTACTGCCCTGCCATTTTAGCACCTCAAGAAATGACATAGGCAGTCATAAACTAAAAGCTGTGTAAATTTCAGAAAATGTACCCTAGTTTGTAGACGCTATAACTTTTGCGCAAACCAATTAATTTACGCTTATTGACATTTTTTTTTACCAAAGACATGTGGCCGAATACATTTTGGCCTAAATGTATGACTAAAATTTAGTTTATTGGATTTTTTTTATAACAAAAAGTAGAAAATATCATTTTTTTTCAAAATTTTCAGTTTTTTCCGTTTATAGCGCAAAAAATAAAAACGGCAGAGGTGATCAAATACCATCAAAAGAAAGCTCTATTTGTGGGAAGAAAAGGACGCAAATTTTGTTTGGGTACAGCATTGCATGACCGCGCAATTAGCAGTTAAAGCGACGCAGTGCCGAATTGTAAAAAGTGCTCTGGTCAGGAAGAGGGTAAATCCTTCCGGGGCTGAAGTGGTTAAAGACCGTGTGCAGAAAGTAGTGATTCATGGTTCATACTCTGGTCTATTTTTTTAGTGGTGTTACCCTATTTTAGTTAATTTTGGGACCATTAATTTTGACCTATTTTACAAGGTTATTGCCTTTTTGGATTAAAGGTCCAATTGGACATCTGTGTTTGCAGATAACATCAAGCTATGAAGTGGAATAGTTCCTACAAGAGGTCTCCAAAGTGCAAGGCTATATATAAATATGCTTAAACTCACTGCTTCCTCGCTTCCTCCTACCTGTGGTATGTTGTTTAGGGCTGATAAAAAATGTGTACCTTATTTCAGTCTAGTCTGGTCATGTGATAGACAAGCTCCTGCTCTCCTGTGTTACAGAGCTACTGCCCATTCATTGTCAGCCCTCCCTCCCCTCCAGTTGGGACATGCTGGAAAACTTTACTTGCTCAGTTGCTGCTGGAATACAATGACCCAATGGGGGTAGGGGCAGAGGGGGTGGGATCCTCCATCCACCTCGCTTGTGTGGATTAAGGGATCTGTTTGTTCGTTTTTTCATTCAGCCTACTGGCTGATGGCCAGCTTTAGTAAATTTTTCGCAATGCCTCTTAAAATGTGCACATACTACGTTACCTAATATAGGTAAAGTACGTGTTTATTTTTTGTTCTCTTAGTTACCCAAAATAATAAATTAATACACTGATTTTGTAATGTTGATAAGTACATTTTGGAATCATACAAAGTGGGAATTATGATTGATCGCTTTGTTGGGTACTTGTTGGTATATCTAATAATTTGTCTACCCTCTATACACGCTACAGCTACCCATGGCCAGCCTTTTCAAAGTTGTACACAAAAAAAAATTCATACAATGATTTCAATTTTTACTTTATTGTACACTATAGCACTCCACAACATACATTCCTCAAGCAGTCACAAATGTACTAAAATCTATAATTGTGAGCAGTTATAATAGCAAATAATTATTACATCAACTTTATACATTTCATCTCCTGCGTTTATTTCTTTTAATCTTTTGTAATTTCTGATTACTGTATTAAATGTTGTCATGACATCTATGCACTTGTTCTAGGTCAGTGACACGAGTTGTAAATTACAGATAAGGATAACAGCCCTGAAGCTTATTTACAAACAAGTCAGTAATGAGATATTTCATATTTCGATCACATGTCCCTTTAAAATTGTGCACTTGAAAAAATGAAAACCATCTCTATCATAAACCTTATGCCTTGCTTTTGTGACAATTTGATGGGCTTGAGTTAGCTTTTATCAATAATCCTAATTTTCAAAAAGACCACGAAATATTCATAACAAAAGCTGATTAGAAGCAACAAAATTGCTGAAAAGAGAAGTAGGAAATTTGCTTTTTTTTTTTTTTTTTTGTGAATCATACTTGCCTAGCTGAATGCAGCATTGGTCCAATGCTGCATCTGTCCCCTGCTGGCGCTATCACTGAGAACCGAGTGATCAAATGTAGCAGATCGCTTGGTTCTCACAATTTTGTGAGCAGAGAGTTGGTGACTGTTAGCCACCGGCTCTCTGCTCTGCCCCCCCCCCACGCTCACTGGAGTGCTGGGCTGTGGAGGGGACAGGAGTGGCTGGCTCAGACTCTCAGCGGCTCCAGGCATGTGGGTGATCCTTCCCAAGCCTGGACCGGCTCTGTGATGTCAGCCGACAGCGGTCTTCAGACAAACAAGCTTTGGCTGTACTTCTCTTTTAAGTATGTGGCTAGACTTATGCTGGCCTCACACACAACGGCAATTTTCAAGCCATTTCAACTACTTTTCAACACAAATAAACTTTAGATAGGTGGTAATTTTTTTTTTATTTTTTTAATTGCCAGGTTCTTCAGGAATTTTTTTGCTTTGCTGTGTACTTAAAGTGGACCTATATACCAGCTGGGTAGGGGCTTGTGCTATATTTTTCAAATATATACAGCATAGTGTGCTGTCCTCAAGCACTGGTAGGTCCAGTCTTGCTTTTGCTGCTCCACTCCCTTCTGCTGTCCTATTCTCCGCTGTTTCCTCAGCATCCCTCCTCTAAGGTCATGTAATTCCAGTCATTGCATCATCTGGGATCGGGGACCTGGCTCCATTCTTGGCATCTTACAGATGATGGGAATGAGTTGGGAGAGTGGACTGCACACAAAATAAATAATTGATGTCAGTAAGGGTAATGAGGTTTTTTTTTTTACATTTTTGGCAGAAGATAGTTTGCTTATCTCTTCTGCCAAAAAGCCTTACCTCATAGCAGTTTTTTTTTATTTACAGACTTGAATGCCTCTTTTAATAGGTTTAGCACACCTGTAGTTGAGAAAAGAAACCCAAGCTAAGATATAAAGTAGACATAATCAACATTCCATGCTCCTCTGTTTCCATAGAGATCAGAGTGCCGATTGTTTTTATTGTATTTTTGCTGATTCACTCAGACAACATGGATTCAAACACCAGAAGTGGAGAGCTTGCTACATGTGAGTGGGTGAACTTTTTTTTTTTTTTTTAATGAATCACCAAGCTTAACTTCTGTATAGCAAGAACGATATATTTTGCTGCAGTAAATATGACAGCGCCGCCAAAGGCATCCCACACCTTTGGAAGAAATACATTCTGAAAGCTGATATTTGCATAACGGTAGGCGTGTCTTCCCTCCAGCAGACACATGCAACAGTGTTTGAGCCTGATATTATTAGGGTTCCTCAGATATTATGTCCTTCATTGTAGGATGTGGTGAACCTGCTTCACTTATACCCAAAAATCCTCAAGGCCTTTCAAGGGGTTGTAGTAGCTTTATGTGGAAGATTATCATAATAAGAAATGTACAGTCTAACATTGCCTACAGTTCAAACAGTTGGATTAGCTTTTCTTCCTTGCTTCAAATGTAAATGAATCTGTATATTCTTTTGAGTGTCAATCCATTTTAGTAAAAAAAAATGTAAACAATTCACAAACACACATTGTAACTTCATACAACATATGGAAGTACAGATAATAGGATAGTATACATACTGTAGGTCAAAATCCAGGTACATTGAGTTATCAAGCATGGTGTGAGTGTGCAAGCCCCCTAGCATGACACAGATGGTAAGATTGGAGAGGGGCACATAGCAGTATTTATATTCTTTTTGAATTGCCATAAAGACGTATAACTGTTGAGTGCTGCTTTAGACACTGCTACAATTGTTGACATTCATTTTCTATCAAAATAGTTTAAAATTGTTACACAGAACAAAAATGAATACAGAATGGAAAATATAACATTCTAAAAATAGTAGGAAGAGACGCAACATTCCGAAATAAAAAAAATATAGACCATAAAAAGGAGCACATTTCACTAATTAACGGCTTCAGATCCACATTATAGCTGCATGACGGCTACAGCACGGATCTGCTTTGCCAGGAGGCTGCCAATAGACGTCCTCCCCTTTGCAAGCTGGCCACGTCCCCCTGAAAGGGACGCGCGGCGCGCGCTGTGATCACCCGAGTCAATGAGACTCGGGTGATCACAGATCCGAGTAAGGGGCCGATCCTCCTGAGGAGCCAATGACAGTTGATCACGTGATGTAAACAGAAGATCGGTAATCGTTGTTTTTTTACCTTCTCAGGCTGACAACGTGCGAAGAAAAAAAGCCGATCACCGGCTTCTGTTTGAAGGGACATCGGTCCCGAAGAGGAAGAGGCGAAGCTGCCTCATATGTGCCCACAAGTACCGCCTGCCAGTGCCACAAATCAGGGCCCACAGTAGTGCCAGCAATCAGTGCCCACAAGTGCCGCCTATCAATGCTCACCAGTGATGCCAATCAGTGCCTCATCAGTGCCACCTAGCAGTGCTGCCTATCGGTGTCACCGATCAGTGCCCATCACTGCCACCTTTCAGTACCACCTATCAATGCCCTTCAGTGCCGCCTTATCAGTGCCCATCAGTGTAGCCTCATCAGAGTACATCAATGAAGGAGAAAAATTACCTATTTGCAAAATTTATTAACAAAATATAAAACGGTTTTGTATTTTTTTTTTTTTTAATTGGTCTATTTTAATTTTTTAACAAAAAATAAAAAACCCAGAGGTGATCAAATACCACCAAAAGAAAGCTCTATTTGTGGGGGAAAAAATGATAAAAATTTGGGTATTGTCGTTCAAAGAGTGAAAGGCTGAAAATTGGTCTGGGCAGGAGGGGGGTTTAGGTGCCCAGTAAGCAAGTGGTTAAATATCCTATTTATTTTTCAATATTTAACAAAATGAGCCAAGCAATCTTTTTTTTAAGTAACTGTATACCACACTAACTGAAGCTTTCACAGTGTAAGCTGTTGGTTTAGTAGATGAGACCTTTCCTGGTCACTCATGTGACAAGCAGGAATAAGTCAAAGTGGAGTAATTGGGTAAAACAAAAAGACCATTGCATCACTATGGAAACCAATATTAGATCACAGGTGTTGCAGGGGTATGCCTCAATGGAAAGTTTATCATAATTTACTATTATATTTAGTGTTTATGGATTTATTTTGAATACTCTGCACATCTCTTAAATTATGAGAACATTTCTGCAATGGGATAAAAAAAACCTTCAGTATTGAATGGCACTGTATTGCCAACATTTGTGTATGTATACTTTCCCTCTTTGATTGCTGCTAAGACTGTATAGGTTACTACACATTCTTAATATTGAGATAAATGTAGGTAGTCATTGTTTTTAAAATTATATTCAGTGATATTAGTGAATAACAATTTTGTTTTTTGTTTTCTGCCTGGAGTTCAGTAAAAACTATTTTTTTTTTCTACTTGAGAAAGACATTTGTTCATGTTTAGACACATACAATATGCATCACATACACTCACCGGACACTATTACTGTAGGTACACCTTGCTAGTACCGGGTTGGACCCCCTTTTTGCCTTCAGAATTGAATATAACTCAACAAGGTGTTGGAAACATTCCTTAGAGATTTTAGTCCATATTGACATGATAGCATCACTCAGTTGCTGCAGATTTGTCGGCTGCACATCCATGATGCAAATCTCCCATTCCACCACATCCCAAAGGTGCTCTATTAGATTGAGATGTGGTGACTGTGGAGGCTATTTGAGTATAGTGAACGCATTATCATGTTCAAGAAACCAGTTTGAGATGATTTGAGCTTTGTGACACGGTGCATTTTTCTGCTGGAAGTAGCCATCAGAAGATTGGTACACTGTAGTCATAAAGGGATGGACTTGGTCAGCAACAATACTCAAGCATTTAAACAATGCTGAATTCGTACCAAGGGGCCCAAAGTGTGCCAAGAGAATATCCCTTACACCATTACACTACCACCACCAGCCTGAACCTTTGATACAAGACAGGATGGATCCATGTTTTCATGTTTACGCCAAATTCTGACCCTACCATCTGAATGTCGCAGATGAAATCGAGAATCATCAGACCAGGCAATGTTTTTCAAATCTTCTATTGTCCAATTTTGGTGAGCCTGTGCAAATTGTAGCCTCAGTTTTCTGTTCTTAGCTAGTATTCATGCAGATAGAAAAGATAACACGTGTGTGAGCTGTCAGCGCTGCTCACCCCAGTACATTATATAGAATGGGAATTCCCTCACAGTGTTTTTTTAGCAGCCAAAAGTAATTCTTAAGCAGTAATCAATTTTGAATAAAAATGTCCTTTTTATTATATAAAAAAGTACTTTATAAATATATGAAAGTTGTAAAAGGCAATCCTGGCTCTGACATGAAAATACAACCCATCAATGATGACAGAAACAACACATATTACATGAAACCCATTGTATTAATGTGGTATTTCACATGATATACCTACGGGTTTCGACCCTTCTAATTATTGGCCGCCTTCAAAGGAATTGTCTACGCGAAAAAGAGAAATACAGAGTTTTTTTTTGTTTGGTTTGCGGCCTGTAAAGCCCCACACTTAGGTTCTTTTTGTACTTGTTACTCACAGCACTCCGTAAACTTCACATTTTCATTAGCAATGATTACTTCATTAATCCTTTTAATTTTTTCGACTGTAAACCAATACCACTGGTGTTACACCCCAGCAGATTTTTAGTTACACATTTATGAAATAGCACCCGTTCATCACGTTATTAGCACATTCATTTTTCACACAATATCCTTTATCATAATCTTATTTATATCAAATTTTATTTTATTGATATATACGACATATGAAAGCTATTGTATGAAATTTCAGGAATAGCAATAACAGAAACTAAAATAACTTTATAGTTACTAATAAGTCATACTCTTTTCTGTTAATGGCACCCTAGCTTGATAAATTATCTTAGTAAAAACTTTCTGAACCCCTTATAACAACAATCATTAAGGCTGTCATGATATATCACAGGTGCTCGCTCATTCTCCCTCCCCCCTGTCCCTCTGGGCAGTCCAATACAAGGGTGGTCTCTTGCAAGTTGTGTGGAGGAAAGGATTACCCCAAGAAGTAGGAAGACCGTGCACAGTGGCTCCAGGATCATCGAAGCTTGATTTTAAAATATTTCTGGCTGTAGGACATAGTTCACCCATCAGAAATGGTAAATATACACCATCTTACACATTATGAAATGTAATGTATAATATAAAAAGATGGCTCATCCAAAATATAATCTATATATCCCTTTTGCGTAGACAATTCCCTTGAAGACCAATAATTATCATGTGAAATACCACATTAATACAATGGGTTTCATGTAATATGTGTTATTTCTTTCATCATTAATGGGTTGTTTTTTCATGTCAAAGCCAGGATTGCCTTTTACAACTTTCATGTATTTATAAATGACTTTTTGATATACTAAAAATTATTTTTATTCAAAATTGATTACTACTTAAGAATTACTTTTGGCTGCTAAAAAAACCCTTTTGAGGGAATTCCCATTCTATAGCTAGTATTCTGCATACCTTGGCTGTAACGAGTGTTTAAGTTACGGTTGCCTTGCTATCTATCGTCTCAAACCAGTCTGGACATTTTCCTCTGAAATGAACAAGGCATTTTGGTCCACACAACTGCTGCTCACTGGATATTTTCTCTTTTTCGGACCATTCTCTGTAAACTCTAGAGATGGTTGTGCGTGAAAATCTCAGAAGATCAGCAGTTTTTGAAATACTCAGACCAGCCCGTCTGGCACCAACAACCATGCATGTTCAAAGTCACCTAAATCCCCTTTTTCCTCATTCTGATGCTTGGTTTGAACATAAAGTTCATGTGCGTGTAAAGTCAGACATCCCAATACTTTTGGCAATATAGTGTGTATGTATTTATGTAGATATATATCTATAGATCTTATACTGTGTGCTCTAGACATATTGGATAATGGTTATCTCACGTTAAACATTTCTATCTTTAAAAATTATGATAAACATGGTGTTCTACTCCACTGCAAAAAATAGCTGGTGGTTTTCTGTTTGCAGTGGATTGGGAAGGGAAACCAAAATTTGAACTCTAGCCACTGATATAACTTAAAGTTCATCTTTCTCAGTCCAAACACAATGTGTAACCCAGGAAATTCCAGCCAATAATAGGTGAACCACTGTCTAATGATAGTACAGGGCCAATTGGGGATGGCTTGTTCTTGCTGAGTGAAATAACCCATGAGTCAGCAATTTCTGCAGCTACTGATATCCCCCCAGCTATTTTCAGTGCTATAAGATTCCTCTTGTATGTGGTGGGAATATGAGGGCATTGCCAAATTTGGAGCAAGGGCCATTTATATCATCCAGCATTAACCCAACTTGCCGTTTGACAAAACTGCAGACTAATTCTACAAAAGAATTGAGCACAGTTTTTTTGGGGTTTTTTTGTCCGCACAAAGGTGTTGGTGGAGGTCTGTCATGAGCACTGTTGCACCAAACTTCCACTTCTAGTTTTCCACAAACTCCTTTCTACACCCATTTGTGAGTTGCATACCAGTCAATAGGAAATTTTTGTGGGACGATGACCATGCCACTTTGTTGTGACAATAATATTTTGTTTAATTCTTTCTCCCCACAAGCAGCATTACTGTCTCTCCAAAGGCAAAATAAAAGTCAATGTTTTACAGGATTTCACTCACTAATGGAATATAGATTTTCAAAATATAGGTTGCATTTAAAAATAGATTTTTTTTTTTTTGTATAGCTTCATTACTTTTGTTGAAGGCTACAGTTATGACAGAATTGTTGGTAAAATGGTTTTGCAACACAACTCATTTCCTCTGTATTACCAGAGTATCCAAAGATCCTTCTTTTCTAATATTTACATTATTATTTCTTCCCATGCTGCAGCAGAGAAGGAATCAGGTGACCATGCATGCCATATTGTCTGTGTCAAGTTTGCTGTTATTTTTATATTTGATATATATAGTTGTAGGAACATACGAAAATGATGACCTTGTGATTGCATTGCAAAGCATTGATACTGCAATGTATTTAACACAGTTGTGTAATGTTTACTTCGTTTGCTGCCAGAGCCATTTTTTTCATTTTTTGCACTCATGTTAAAATGCACATTTTAGACATGGCGATCATTTATAACTGAAAACATTATCGTACAAATTTCCTGAAAGCAGAGACCCTGTAAAATGGCAGTTGTAATTTATGTCACACCATATTTGCGCTACTATTCATCAAATCTATATTTTCAGTAAAAAATACACTCAAATTATTTTTTGCACACATGATACCCAATTTTTTTTCTAAAATAAAAAAGGCAAGGTTGTGTTGAGTAAACATATACAAATATGTCAAGCCTCAAAACTGAGTGTCTGTGAAATGGCAAACTACTACAGTGCCCCCCCGCCAAAAAAAATGCCAACGTTCATCAGTGTATCAAAGGAAAAGAAGTACAGCGCCTCTAAGTGCGGTATTGGTAAACCATTTAATAAGTCAAAAGTAAAACTACTCACAAAGGGAGCATAAACACAAGCATCATAGTAATCCTGCAGCAAAATCCGGAGGTGTTTTTTATCCTAAACGTCCGTGTCTCTGAAGTGCAGCTGACATCTCGTGCAGGTGGATTCCAGCATTTGCAGCCTATGAGAACAGCAGGGAACACAGGGGCGATCTGAGATGACGTCACTTCCGAGTGCAGGGAGAGAGGAGGTGGCTTCGCGTTCGGAGCATGCTTGCTCCTTCCTCAGGCCATACAAAACGCCATCTTTGTCGTGATATATGTGTGTTGGGGAAATAAACCCGCCCAGTCACATGATCCACTAAGGTGGCACTCTGACTCTATGAAATACATTCAACGCTTGAATAAAATGGGGATGGATGGTAAGGGTATAAAAACCAATGAATAAAAATCAATAATTAATATAAACAGTAAGGTTAATAAGAATTGAGAATATTGATAAGAATAGATAGCACATGTTCCAGTAGCAGATTAGACATACACACATTACAATAAAAATTATGTTATAAAGGAAAAAAAAAGAATAGATAAAATATATACGTATACAAAAAAAAGGAGGGGATACAATATTGTTTATTTTCATTGTGTTTAAGTTCATTAGAAATTAATGAGGGGTTATTAAAAAAGTTAATTAAAAAGTAGATTATGACTGTATAGCTATGCATATAGATCTGTTCACATGCATATGCATACATGTATGTATATACACATATACAAGGGGAATAAAGGTATGTATGTTTGAATACATGAAGAAAATTATTGAATATGGTAATGACGTATAAACTAGTAATATAGTGACAACTTGGAAACATAAAGGTAAAGTGACCAGTGTACTAATGAAGTAAATGTTATAAGGCTCATTATAGCAGTAAGGACAGATTATAGGATGGTATGAACCTCAATTTCTTTGTTCATACCCCCTGGTGCAAGTGCAAGTTACGTGCAGTGCAAGTAAAACACTATGGCAAAGATGTGTGTGACTTATCTAAAATAGGCTTGTTTCAGCAGGCAGTGTTAGACAAGTGTTGTTTAGTCATTGAACATATGAATATTGAAAATTGTGTTCTGCTTTTTGGCCTGTTTATGATGGTGGTGACTACACTGTTTTGTCTCATAGTCTTAAATGTAACTTCATTGGAGTGGCTAGAAATCCGCTTTAATGGTTCTAAAACAAAAGCATTTTCTCCCTGTATCTGAGAGGTCTAAGGTTGCAAACTGACTTTATTGTGTGTTTCCAGAACATTGTACACTTTTAGCTGCCTACATTTTTTTTATTCATCTCTGGAGTGCTTTTCATGTGACACTTCCTACTATTAGTCTAGAACATTATTGTAGCTTTTTCTGTTTCCTTTTTAAAATGCACTGATTTGTAGCGGTATGCAATGAATTCCTCTAAATATTTCAAGTATTGGTAAAGAAAAGAAATGCCAAACATCTTGTGTGTGTTTTGATTTTTTTTGTCACCATGACAGCATATGAAATATTTAAAGGGGGCTGATTTATAAATCAGTGGTATGGCCATATGACTGGGATGGGGGGAATGGCGCTGATTTATAAAGTGCAGTAATGTGCTTTGTACTTAGCACTATGGGACTCCAAATCTAAAAGTCTTCTGAAAGGAAGGGTGTTTAAAAAAAAAAAAAAAAAATTATTATAGTCTGGTCCATGACAGTCACTGACCCCTCTCAGCTAAATTAGGCAGAAGAATCTCCTCGAGGCAACACATGGACACCTCAGCCTGTATTTTATGAATGGGCTGTGGTGCGTGTATTCCAATGAAGTACAATGAATAGTGGACAGCAATGTCTGCTCTCCATTACAAATTGGCCCCTAAATTTTTTATTTTCCTTGAAAAATATTAGCTGATATCTGAGTGGTTCCTGTGGGCAACACCTCCATTTCCCTTCCTCATGCATTAGAGTTTTACATTTTTTTTTGTACCTCCATTTCTCATATGTTAGTATTTTGCATTTGTTTATTCATTTGACTTTTTAAGCCTTAAAGCTGTTGTATTGCCCTCTTGATAGTTTTTACCTATAGGTAAGCCTATAATAAGGCTTACCTGTAAGTATTGTGTATTGTGTTTTATTGTGTTCTCCTTACCCTATTGTGCATTACACAATCCTGTCCTCATGCATACGTAATGGAAGCTTTGTTTTTTTTTTTTGTTTTTTTTTTTGTTTTTTAATGATTGTGCTCAGATTTGTATATGTCTGTGAGACTCTTGCTTGCTTGCTTGAGAAATAAAAGCACATTTTGTAGGTACAAGGTTGGATGGGTTTTGTTTAACCATACCCCTTAAGCCCCTCTCATTGTTAAGTTTGGCCACATCCACTTTTTGGTGCAGCACGCTACATGCACCGCAAGTTGACACCAGCATCAAGTGACCTTCCACTTACCGACCGGCCACTGTATATTGAAAATGGATATCTCGGTGACGGCAGCAGCTGCCGCCACAACCGAGGTATCCATCTTTAGGGCCGGCGGTTCTGTACACGATAATGGTGGTCTCTGCGGCGGGTTCGCTGCGATTATCGGTGGCGGGAGAGGTGCCCACCCCCCCTCCCGCCGCTCTCCCACGCCCTTTGCCGTTTACCGGAGCCGTCGGTAGCGGCAGAGGCGATCGGGTCCTCTCACTTCCTAGGTCTGGAGACGAGTGAGGCTAAGATGGCCCCCACCCGTCTCCATACCATAGGAGGACGGAAGGCACGTCATGATGTCAGCTCCGCCCATTTGTCTTAAAGGCACATTTTTTGTTTTTGTCATTTTTTTAAACAGCTTTTTTTTTTTTTTTTTCATTAAAGTCCAAATATGAGATCTGAGGACTTTTTGACCCCAGATCTCATATTTAAGAGGACCTGTCATGCTTTTTTCTATTACAAGGGATGTTTACATTCCTTGTAATAGGAATAAAAGTGATCCATTTTTTTTTAAAACAGTGAAAAAATAAATAAAATAAAGTAAAATAAATAAATGAAAAAAATTTTTTTTTTAAAGCGCCCTGTCCCGACGAGCTCGCGCAGAAGCGAACGCATACGTGAGTAGCGCTCACATATTAAACGGTGGTCAAACCACACATGTGAGGTGTCGCCGTGATCGGTAGAGCGAGAGCAATAATTCTAGCCCTAGACCTCCTCTGTAACGCAAAACATGCAACCTGTAGAATTTTTTAAACGTCGCCTATGGGGATTTTTAAGGGTAAAAGTTTGACGCCATTCCACGAGCGGGCGCAATTTTGAAGTGTGACATGTTGGGTATCAATTTACTTGGCGTAACATTATATTTCACAATATAAAAAAAAATTGGGCTAACTTTACTGTTGTCTAATTTTTTTATTCAAAAAAGTGAATTTTTTCCAAAAAAAGTGCGCTTATAAGACCACTGCGCAAATACGGTGCACAAAAAAGTATTGCAATGATGGCCATTTTATTCTCTAGAATGTTAGAAAAAAAAAAACAATATATAATGTTTGGGGGTTCTAAGTAATTTTCTAGCAAATTTTCTAGTTTTAAACATGTAAACACCTGAAATCCAAAACGAGGCTGGTCCTTAAGTGGTTAAGTTCTAAAGTTAGGAGGTATGTACTGTACTTGTCTTCTGTTCCTTAACACTATACCCTCTCTCCCACCAGGCACAGTGTGTAAGTTTTAGCTTGCCTCACCTGCCCACTGCCTGTAGCCAGTGAGGGGAAGCGGGGAATGCATAACCCCCCCTCCCTCATTGTTGAACAACTGTTAATAAAATGCACTTTACAAGACCACAAATTGTTTTTGGGCTTTTTCTTTTTTCTGAAAGTTAACCATTTCGGCCCCAGAAGGATTTACCCCCTTCCTGACCAGGCCATTTTTTGCAATACAGCACGGCGTCGCTTTAACTGACAATTGCGCGGCCGTGCGACGTTGTACCCAAACAAAATTTATGTCCTTTTTTTTTCCCCACAAATAGAGCTTTCTTTTGGCGGTATTTGATCACCTCTATAGTTTTATTTTTTGTGCTATAAACAAAAAGAGTGACAATTTTTCTACTATAATACAGATCCAAAAAAAATATAAAAAAACTAATTTATTAATCAGTAAATAGGGAAGATAAAAATTGTGCTATTATTCCTAAACTTGAACCAGCAGCAACTTTTCTGTGAGATGCTAACACAGTAATAAAATTTAGACTAAAATATTTTGGTCTAAATGTATTCAGTTTGGGCCAATATGTATTCTGCTACATATTTTTGGTAAACAAAATCACAATAAGCATATATTGATTGGTGTCCAAGTTATAGCATATACAAAATAGGGGAAAGATTTATTGACTTTTTATTTATTTTTTTTATTGTTTTTACCGGTAATGGCGCCGATCTGCGATTCTTGCGGCAGACAAATCTGACCCTAAGTGACACTTTTTGGGGACCAGTGACAAAAATATAAAAATGCACTGATCACTGTATAAATGTCACTGGCAGGGAAGGGGTTAACATTAGGGGGCGATGAAGGGGTTAACTGTTTTCCCTGTGAGGTGTTTCTTACTGTATGGGGATGGGCTGCCTGGGGAAAGAGAAAGATCGCTGTTCCTGATCACTAGGAACAGCTGATCTCTCTCTCCTTCCCTGTCAGAACGGGGATCTGTTTGTTTAAATTGACAGATCCCTTTTCTGGTTCTTTCCCGCGAGTCCGCCAGACCCGCGGACGAGCTCCCACGGCGCAGTACCACATGCACAGACCAACATACGGGGTACGCTGGTTTGCGCAGCCGAGCCGCCTTGCCATAGTATATATGCGGAAGGCGGTCGGCAAATGGTTAAACACCAGAACCACTATAGCTTAATGGAGCACAAATTAAGTGAATTCCATATGGGAGAAGGGGGTGGCGGGAGGTCGGTGGAAGGGGGACACCAAAATGCAGCTTTGCTTATGTAGACAAAAATTCTTGCACTGGCCCTGTGCACAAGAAGAGAAAACACACACACCCAAGGATTGTGAGAGAGTTCTCTTGTCTATTCTGTAACTTAGGCAGGCCATAAATCATGCAAATTTCTTTCTTGCAGCCACGGGTTGCAGGAAAGAAATCCACACTATTCCCCATTAACACATAGTGTTGACAGGGGAATTCCTCCTGCCAAGCAATTGTCTTTTACATTTAGCCTGCCCATTATTGGTTCAAATCTCGGCCAGTTCCTGCTGAACCGGTCGAGCTTTGAACCATTATGGCCGGCCTTACACACGATTTTGCATTATTAAGAGGTAAGGTTAGATCAGGTTTCAACTGGCTGAGAAAAAGTACAACTGTATGCCTAACAAGCTAGGTCATTCCTGGCTGTATGCCTGGATATTAAATGTGGCATGGGATGCCACTGCTCAATTGTAACACTGCTCAAAAATGCATAGAAAAAAGTGTTTAAAGCCTCGCACATACTAGTGTTTGTTTTTTTTTTTCATTCAACCCAGCAGGGCTGAACAAAAAAGGAACTGACAGCTCAGAAGGAGTCGCTGTACTAACTTTTCAACGTTAGTACAGTCGTTTTTCCTGCTGTGCTATTGTTTTCTCATGGGGATGCCCCACCAGAACACTGTGGTTGTTTGTGGCTGATTGGGAGTCGTTTGACAGACTTTTTTTTTTGGTCATACCCCTTCGACAGAAGCCAGCCTGATTCCAGTACACATGGGCCGAATGTCGGCCAACATTTGGCCCCTGTGTAGTAGGCTTTAGTTTAGTTTGATTAGGCGCCTTTCACATGGACGGCTATTCTGCCGCAGTTAAAAGCATGTTTTTTTTTCTGTGAAATTCAAAACTCCAGGCACTGCGATCAGCTGCAATTGTACAGTGCGATTAGCTGCGGTTGCGGTTAGCTGCGGTTTGCCATTTCCATAGCAACCCGACAGGGTACAGACTCGTATTGAACGGGGATCCGACTTGGATCCCCGCCAATTCCCGGACACTGTGTTTGGTATGAATCTTGAGGGGGAACTCCACACCCAATTTTAAATAAAAATGGGTTCCCCTCCAAGAGCATACCAGGCCCTTCGGTCTGGTATGGATTTTAAGGGCAACCCCTAAGCCGATAAACGGCGTGGGGGTCCCCCTCAAAATTCATACCAGACCCTTATCCGAGCACGCAGCCCAGACGGTCAGGAAAGGGGGTGGGGACGAGCGCCCCCTCCCTGTACCGTACCAGGCTGCATGCCCTCAACATGGGGAGTTGGTGCTTTGGGGCAAGGGGGGCGCTATTCAGGCCCCCCCACCCCAAAGCACCTCGTCCCCATGTTGATGAGGACAAGGGCCTCTTCCCGACAACCCTGACCGTTGGTTGTCGGCGTCTGCGGGCGGGGGGCTTATCGGAATCTGGGAGCCCCCTTTAATAAGGGGGCCCCTAGATCCCGGCCCCCCACCCTATGTGAATGAGTATGGGGTACATTGTACCCCTACCCATTTACCTAGGAAAAAACTGTCAATAAAAAAAAAAACACAGTAGACAAGTTTTTAAAGTGATTTATTAGGCAGCTCCGGGGGTCTTCTTTCGACTTTGGGGGTCTCTCAGGCCTCTTCTCCCTCTCTCTGGTGTCGTCTCCGCGCTCTCTGGTTCTTCTCAGGTGCCTTCTTCCTTCTGCCGGGCTCCTCCGCTATCTTCTGGTCTTTTGTCGCTCTTTTGCTAGCTTAGGAGCCCGGTCTTCTGAGACGTCTTCTCTTCTCTTCCTGAGATGTTGACACGACGCTTCCTCTCGCTGTAATGCCGTGAGCGAGGTCCGCAACCAATTATATAGGCATGGGGCGTGGCCACCGGGTGATGTCACCTGGTGACCCCGCCCCTTATGTTGTCACAGTCCCATCATGCCCAGGGACTGTGACGACATAAGGGGCGGGGTCACCGGGTAACATCACCCGGTGCCCACGCCCTATGCCTATAATATTGGTTGTGGACCTCGCTCACAGCATTACAGCGAGAGGAAGCATCGTGTCAACATCTCGGGAAGAGAAGAGGAAAGAAGACGTCTCGGAAGACCGGGCTCCTCCGCTAGAAAAAGAGTGGCAAAAGAGCAGAAGATAGCGGAGGAGCCTGGCAGAAGGAAGAAGGCACCGGAGAAGAACCAGAGAGCGCGGAGACGACACCGGAGAGAGGGAGAAGAGGCCTGAGAGACCCCTGAAGTCGGAAGAAGACCCCCGGAGCTGCCTAATAAATCACTTTAAAAACCTGTCTACTGCAGTGGTTCTCAACTCCAGTCCTCAGGACCCACCAACAGGCCAGGTTTGCAAGATAGCTGAAATATATCACAGGTGATATCACTTGCTGCTCAGTGATTGCAGTATTCTAGTCTGCAACTCCCCAAGGTAATACTTAAAATCTGGCCTGTTGGTGGGTCCCGAGGACCGGAGTTGAGAACCACTGGTCTACTGTGTTTTTTTTTTATTGACACTTTTTTTCCTAGGTGAATGGGTAGGGGTACAATGTACCCCATACTCATTCACATAGGGTGGGGGGCCGGGATCTGGGGGCCCCCTTATTAAAGGGTGCTCCCGGATTCCGATAAGCCCCCCGCCCGCAGACCCCGACAACCAACGGCCAGGATTGTCGGGAAGAGGTTCTTGTCCTCATAAACATGGGGACGAGGTGCTTTGGGGTGGGGGGGGCCCGCAGGGCGCCCCCCTTGCCCAAAGCACTAACCCCCCCATGTTGAGGGCATGCGGCCTGGTACGGTTCGGGGGGGGGGGGCGCTCGCTTGTCCCCACCCCCTTTCCTGACCAACCGGGCTGCGTGCTCGGATTAGGGTCTTGTATGGATTTTGAGGGAGACCCCCATGCCGTTTTTCGGCGTAGGGGTTGCCCTTAAAATCCATACCAGATCGAAGGGCCTGATATGCCCTTGGAGGGAAACCCATGCCGTTTTTTTATTTAAAATTTGGCGTGGAGTTCCCCCTCAAGATTCATACCAAACAGTGCCTGGCATTGGCGGGGATCCAAGTCGGACCCCAGTGCTTGATGCTTATTAGCAAAAGAAAAAACATTTTTCCTTTCCCGATGAGCGAGCCAGCTCGACGCTGCTATCCACAGCTGACACAGTGCACTGCGATTACTTGCGGTTATGTGCAGATAGCTGCGCTAAATCGCTCCTGGACGCAGTCAATTCTATTTTTTCTATCTGCACCAAACTGCATGTAATGAAAATGCAGCTAAACGCAGTGTGTGGATGGGGCTATAGGAAAGCATTGTGTGCATTTAGCTGCGGTAGAAAACGCAGCTAAAAGCACAATTCTATCCATCCGTGTGAAAGGGGCCTAACGCCTAACTGAAGTTCAGTTTGTATCTGAACTCTCTGTTTATTTTAGTCTCTTATCTGACCAGCATCCACAATCTCATACAAATGTGAGAAGAGCTGCTCACTACATCCTAGGCAGTTACAAAGGTCTGAGTCTAGTCCTGAGCTGGAGACACAGATCAAAGCAGAGCACATACAATGGCTATAAAAAGTCTACACGACCCTGTTAAAATGTCAGGTTTTTGTGATGTAAAAAAAATGAGACAAAGATAAATCATTTCAAACTATTTCCACCTATAAACTGTACAACTCAATTGAAGAACAAACTGAAATCTTTTAGGGAGGAAGTAAAAATAAAAAAATAAAATAATATGGTTGCATAAGTGTGCACACCCTCTTATAACTGAGGATGTAGCTGTGTTTAGAATTAAGCATACACATTCAAACTCATGTTAAATAGGAGTACGCACCTGTCATCATTTAAAGTGCCTCTAATTAACCCCAAATAAAGGTCAGCTGTTCTAGTAGGTCTTTCCTGACGTTTTCTTAGTCGCATCCTACAGCAAAAGCCATGGTCCGCAGAGAGCTCCCAAAGCATCAGTAGGATCTCATTGTTAAAAGGTATCAGTCAGGAGAAGGGTACAAAATAATTTCCAAGGCATTAGATATACCATGGAACACAGTGAATACTTGATAAAAAGATGAGGAAAAAACTGATCAGGGAGGCTGCCAAGAGGCCTACAGCAACATTAAAGGAGCTTCAGGAATGTCTGGCAAGTACTGGCTGTGTGGTATATATAACAACAATCTTCCATATTCTTCATATGTCTAGGCTATGGGGTAGAGTGGCAATATGGAAGCCTCCCAAAAGCGTGTGGGAAAATGTGTTATGGTCTGATGAAACCAAGGTTGAACTTTTGGGCCATAATTCCAAAAGATATGTGTGGCGCAAAAACAACACTGCACATCATCAAAAGAACACCATACCCACAGAGAAGCATGGTGGTGGCAGCATCATGCTTTGGGGCTGTTTTTCTTCAGCTGGAACGCAGGCCTTAGTCAAGGTGGAGGGAATTATTAACAGTTCCATATTTAATATTGGCACAAAACCTTCAGGCTTCTGCTAGAAAGCTGAAAATGAAGAGGAACTTCATCTTTCAGCATGACAATGACCCAAAGCATACATCCAATTCAACAAAAGATTGGCTTCACCAGAAGAAGATTGAAGTTTGAAAAAACTGCTGTAGTGCTGTAATAAAATCAAAAGGTATTCAACAAAGTATTCGTTTAAGGGTGTGCACACTTATGCAACTCTATTATTTTAGCTTTTTTATATTGACTTCCCCCCAACTAAAAGATTTCAGTTTGTCGTTCAACTGAGTTGTACAGTTTATAGGTCTCATTAAAGGTGGAAAAAGTTCTGAAATTATTTCTTTGTCTCGTTTTTCTACATCACAGAAACCTGACATTTTAACAGGGGTGTGTAGACTTTTTATATCCACTGTATACTGTACATGCTGCTTCACATGCATATAATTCAGCTTCCTATGCTGACATGTGTTGGTAAATGTTCCTGTTACGTATTTCTACAAGTTCTGTATCCCATCAGTAGTATGATATTGGATTCCATCAACAAAAGATTGTATATACATTTGGGTCCATATATATTTGGACGCAGGCACAAATTTCATACTTTTGGCTCTGTATGCCACCAGAATAAAATTTAAATAAAATAATAATAAATGAATTTGAAGTGTAGATTTTCAGCTTTAATTCAAGGGGTTGAACATAAATATCAAGTAGACATTTTAGGAACTGTAACCATTTAACACAGTCCCCCCATTTTTAGGGGCTCAAATGTAATTGGGCATATTAATATAATCATAAATACAATTTTAATTTTTAATATTTTGTTGAGAATCCTTTACTGGCGATGACTGCCTGAAGTCTGGAACCCATGGACATTACCAAGACTGGGTTTCCTCCTTTCTGATGCTTTGCCAGGCTCTAACTGCAGCTGTCTTCAGTTGTTCTTTGTGGGTCTTTCTGCCTTTAGTTTTGCCTTCAGCAAGTGAAATGCATACATAATTGGGTTGAGCTCAAGTGATTGACTCTGCCATTGCAGAATATTCCACTTCTTTTCCTTCAAAAGCTCCTGGGTTGCTTTTGCAGTGTGTTTTGGATTGTTGTCCATCTGTACTGTGAAGCACCGTCCAATCAACTTTGCTGCATTTGGCTATTTCTGGGCTAACAGTAGATCTCTAAACACTGCAGAATTCATCTGACTGCTTCTGTCACATCATCAATAAACAGCAATGACCCAGTGCAAGCCATGTAATCACTGCAAGCTCCACCATGTTATACAGATGACGTTTTGTGCTTTAGATCATGAGCTGTTCCAAGCCTTCGCCACACTTTTTTCTTGCTGTCATTCTGGTACAGATTAATCTTAGTTTCATCCGTTCAAAGAATGCTTTTCCAGAACTGATCTGGCTTTTCTATTCTTCAGGCTTAGGAATGGTTTGCACCTTGTGGTGGGCCCTCTGTATTTGCTCTCGTGAAGTCTTCTCTTGATTGTAGACTTGGACAATGATACGCCCACCTCCTGGAGAGTGTCCTTCACTTCTCTGGATGTTGTGAATGCATTTTTCTTTACCGTAGAGAGGATCCTACGATCATCCACCACTGTTGTCTTCTGTGGACGTCCAGGCTTTTTTATGTTGCTGAGCTCACTACTGCGTTCTCTCCTCAGAATGTACCAAACTGTTGATTTGGCCACTCCTAATGTTGCTGCTATCTCTGATGGATTTGTTTTGTTTTTGAAGCCTTACAATGGCCTATTTCACTTGCATGGACAGCTGCTTTGAACGCATGATGTAGGTTCACAGCAATAGATTGCAAATGCAAATACCACACCTAGAAACAACTTCAGACCTTTTACCTGCTTAATTGATGAAGAAATAATGGAGTAGTCCACATCTGGCCATGAAACCACTTTTGATTCAATTGGCCAATTACTTTTGGTCCCTTGAAAAAGGGGGATTGCTATTCTTAAGAGCTGTAATACCTAAACCCTTTCTCCAATTTGGATGTACATACCCTCAAATTAAACCTGAGTGTGCACTTTCAGCCCATATCCATTATATAACTATAGTTGAATGTGTTTTGGTAAATACCTAAAAAAACAAATTGTGCCAGGTCCATATATATTTGGACACAAACGGTATTGTCTCCTTCTAAAGGAGAATCTTTTATTGGCATAATAGACAATGGTTCAGCCTTCGTTAATTCTGCACAATTATATACAGTACATAATATACCCGCTGACAATTTTTATCATGAAAATAATATAGGCAAAAATAAAAATGGGCATAACACTCCTGTAGTCCCCCCTATGCTCCATATTCATGAAGTAAAATGGCCAGACAAAATACTGTGGATGCTTTTACAATGACATGAAGGGGGGGCAGCAGAGCTAGTTCTTACTTATGAAATCTGAACATAGAAAGATGCTTAGTTTTAACACTTTCCTAGACTTGATGGAATGAATATGGTTCTAGCAAAATTAAATAATGGTCCAGAATAGCGTCAGTAGCTTTGTGTAGTAGCACCATACATTCAGCTACTGCTGTGATATAGCAGGAGGAACCTTTTGATTACAGGGCCCAGCTCACATCAAAAAATATCACAATAGCTTGTTATTATTCTACAATATTATAATGTGAAAAATCCATTTTCATGCTCTATATAGACAACTTTTTCCTAACAAGATTAGAATTTCTCTTTCTTTGCTCTTTTATTGTTTTTAACTAGATAAAACAACAAATCCTTAGTTTCTTTCTTACCTCTTTTCTTGATGTCCCAACATAATATATTATAACAATACCATGTGGTCATACAGAGTTGACCATAAAATCAAGTTTTTCCTTGAGCTTACCACTGTACCCAGAAAAGGGAGCAGACACATCCTTTGAGTCCCCACATACTGCTTGAATTAAAAAAAAAAAAGTAAAACAAAACAAAGTATATAAAGGAAATTAATCAGCCAGATCAAAAAATATAAAAATTATGCATTTTTTATGTTTGCTAGAAGATCTGAACGCTGTTATTAATATGATTTGTATATTTTGACTATAGAATATTGGTTGCTAAGATTGGAGGAAAGTAGTAGCGCCCATCTTGACACTGTTCACATTTAAAGGGGCAGCTGCATTTTGAACACATTAAATATTGAGTTGGCGCCTTTTTATCACATTTAAGGTACATTCATGTTAAATTTAGTATCCCGTGAACTTTTCATTTTACCATTATTGGAACATTGTTTCAAAATAACTGTAATCACATTAAGCCAAGACATTTACATAATCCTTTCTAAAAGAAAAAAAACAAGAATATTTTAACACCTTTTGGAAATATACAGTATCTCACAAAAGTGAGTACACCCCTCACATTTTTGTAAATATTTTATTATATATTCATGTGACAGCACTGAAGAAATTAATTGCTACAATGTAAAGTGGTGAGTGTAGAGCTTGTATAACAGTGTAAATTTGCTGTCCCCTCAAAAAAACTCAACACAGCCATTAATGTCTAAACCGCTGGCAACAAAAGTGAGTACAACCCTAAGTGAAAATGTCCAAATTGGGCCCAATTAGCCATTTTCTCTCCCCGGTGTCCTGTAACTCTTTAGTGTTACAAGGTCTCAGGTGTGAATAGGGAGCAGGTGTGTTAAATTTGGTGTTATCGCTCTCACTCATACTGGTCACTGGAAGTTCAACATGGCACCTCATGGCAAAGAAAACTCTGAGGATCTTAAAAAAAGAATTGTTGCTCTACATAAAGATGGCCTAGGCTATAAGAAGATTGCCAAGACCCCGAAACTGAGCTACAGCATGGTGGCCAAGACCATACAGCGGTTTAACAGGACAGGTTCCACTCAGAACAGGCCTCGCCATGGTCGACCAAAAGAGTTGAGTGCACGTGCTCTGCGTCAGGTTGTCTTTGGGAAATAGACGTATGAGTGCTGCCAGCATTGCTGCAGAGGTTGAAGGAAGTGGGGGGTCAGCCTGTCAGTGCTCAGACCATACGCCACACACTGCATTAAATTGATCTACATGGCTGTAATCCTAGAAGGAAACCTCTTCTAAAGATAATGCACAAGAAAAAAAATGCAGTTTGCTGAAGACAAGCAGACTAAGGACATGAATTACTGGAACCATGTCCTGTGGTCTCATGAGACCAAGATAAACTTATTTGGTTAAGATGGTGTCAAGCATGTGTGGCGGCAACCAGGTGAGGAGTACAAAGGCAATTGTGTCTTACCTACAGTCAAGCATGGTGGTGGGAGTGTCATGGTCTGGGGCTGCATGAGTGCTGCCGGCACTGGGGAGCTACAGTTCATTGAGGGAACCATGAACGCCAACATGTACTGTGACATACTGGAGCAGAGCATGATCCCCTCCCTTCGGAGACTGGGCCACAGGGCAGTATTCCAACATCTCCCCAAACACACCTCCAAGACGACCACTGCCTTTCTAAAGAAGCTGAGAGTGAAGACTATGGACTGGCCAAGCATGTCTCAAAACCCCCTATTGAGCATCTGTGGGGCATCCTCAAACAGAAGGTGGAGGAGCACAAGATCTCTTACATCCACCAGCTCCATGATATCATCATGGAGGAGTGGAAGAGAACTCCAGTGGCAACCTGTGAAGCTCTGGTGAACTCCATGCCCAAAAGGGTTAAGGCAGTGCTGGAAAATTAATGGTGGCCACACAAAATATTGACACTTTGGGCCCAATTTGGACATTTTCACTTAGGGGTGTACTCACTTTTGTTGCCAGCTGTTTCGACATTAATGGCTGTGTGTTGAGTGGACAGCAAATTTACACTGTTATACAAGCTGTACTCTCACTACTTTTCATTGTAGCAAAGTGTAATTTCTTCAGTGTTGTCACATGAAAAGATATAATAAAATATTTACAAAAATGTGAGAGGTGTACTCACTTTTGTGAGATACTATATATGCCTCAGGGAATTGTATACAACTACATCTTGTTTTTAAAGTATACTGTATTTTTTGCTCCATAAGACACATTCCCCCCCCCCCCCAAAAAAAAAGGGGGAAATGTCTGTGCGTCTTATGGAGCGGATATTGACCAGGCCTCCGCCCCCCCCCCCCGCCCTGTTGATGCTGCCGTGTTAAAATACCGGGCCAGCCGTGGTCCAAGGGCCCAGGCGCAGAAGGGAGCCCGCCAGCGCCACCTGCTGGAACTCACTGGGGTCTGGCCCCATCCAGGCACTGGCTGCTCACTCTGACTGGTCCGTGGTGGCAGCGACCATCTTTTTATCTTTTTCGGGCCTGCACGGGCCCAAGCAGCGCACATGATGATCATATAGCAAGGTAAGGGGTCCGCTCCGGGTAGAAGAAGCCAGCCCAGGAAGCTTTGCAGCAGGTGAACAGGCCCAGTACGCAGAGGCGCACAGTACACCCACACAACATCATTACATGTTGCTCCTAGCATTGGGTCTGCTCACCTGCTGCTGCAAACCTAATAGTGTACCCGCATAGGTCGCCGCCTCCCGAGTCCCTTTCCAGTCCCTCGCCTCGGCAAACAGTGCCTGCCTGGCATGGGTGGAAGGGGAGAGGCGTCAGAGGACACACCAGGTGCCAGCCCAGCCACCCACTGCAGGGACCAGGTGCCAGCCCAGCCACCCACTGCAGGGACCAGGTGCCAACCCAACCACCCACTGCAGGGACCAGGTGCCAGCCCAGCCACCCAGAATATTTTTTTCTATTTTTACTTTTTACTTTATTGAGAGAATATAAATATTTTCCAATCTTAAAAAAAAGAAGTCACATAATTTGGTCAATATACATTTCCCAAGATAATATACAAAAACAACAGAATTAACAAAAGGGAAAAATCATGAAGAGGCAAGAGAACAAACCATATGCTCTCTTTTATTACCCCCTCCCTCCTCCCTCCCCTTCCCTTACCCAAATATCCTTACATACAACTTTCACTCTCAACCAAACTTCCTCTCTTTACTCAGACCATCGCTTCCATATTTTAACAAATTCCTTATAATTCCCCCTCTTCTTATATATATATTTCTCTTTCTCAATCGTGTCCTTTACCACCTGCACCCATTCTGTTACTGTTGGATGGTTTTTATCCTGCCACTTATGTGCAATCAACTTCCTTCCCTGAAACAGGCATCTAGTTACTGCAGTCTGTGTGGCTCCCAAAATTCCTTCCTCTTCTATTACACCCAAAAGACACACCTTAGCCTCTGTATTCAATGATGTTCCAAACACGGCGTTAATTTTTCCTATTATTCCACTCCAATAACTACATAGCTTAGGACATCGCCAAATCATATGTATTGAATCACCTCTTCCATTCCCACATCTTTGGCATTCTGCATTTGGTCTTCTCCTAAACATGATACATTTTGCAGGTGTATAATAGGACCTATGTATCAGTTATAAGTGAGATACAATCTGTGAGGGTGAGAGCAAAACCCTGGGTCCTAAAGCCAGGAACTGTTTCCATTGTTCCTCCATTATCGACCCCACGTCCTTCTCCCACTTAACCCTATTACCATGTTCTACCTCTTCTTCCTGCTCTGCCCTCGCTATACACTCATACATTTCGGATATTAATCCTTTAGATGTCTGAACATTGACCAATTTCCTGAGAGAGGTCATTTCACTCAGCTCTGGTACTTTCCCTTTTAAATTGCATGTCTAGGGCATGCCTAACTTGTAGGTATCTATAAAACAACCGGTTTGTAATTTCATATTCTTCACTTATTTCCTGGAATGATTTCAGTCTACCAGCCCTATACATTTGTGCTAAGTAGTGGATGCCCTTCCGATCCCATTCCTCTATTTTCCCCATTACCTTAAGTTCCCTTAAATTTTTATTGTCCCATATAGGAGAGAATTCGGAAAAATCACCATAACCCAACATGGTCCTGACAGTTTCCCAAACTCTCACTATTAATTGGGTTTTTGGGCATCTAGTTCCAAAGGAATCTGCTTCCACCGCCCCATTACTGTATTATGGCCGGTATCATTCAGTAATAATTTATTTCCTACCTCCCTTTCTACGCATAAATTACTTCCTCTCATATACTGTAGTTGCGCCGCCAAAAAATAGCTCGTATTCGGCAGTGCCAAGCCTCCCACCTCTCTCGTTTGCTGTAATGCCTGCAAGCGGATCCTTGCAGCACCGTTTTTCCAGACCAAATCTCTAAATACTCTATCTAATTTTTTAACCCAATGTTTTGGGATCCATACTGGAGAGTTCTGTATTATATATAATATTTGCGGCATCCATACCATCCTAATCAGGTTGATCCGGGGCGTGCCCTGGACATGGCGTCGTGAAGACACGCTATACTAGAGCTCCGGGACTACCATGCTCGTCCCAACTAAATAATAGCCGACTGAGAGATATTACCACGGCATGAGTACAGCCCGAGAATATAAGACACGATCCACAACAAGGAGAGCTCAGCCTCCTATCTCTCGTTCCTTACAGGGGGATATCCAGCATTACTTTGTTCCATCTCCACGAGGGTCTCCAGGCACTATAGTGGCAGCTCCAAGCAGCTCAAGCCGGGCTGTCAGTATTAAGCCGAGCCTGCCAACTACATCCCCCATGCCGGACTCTAAGTCGGAAATTCCGGCGTCTTCACACCATGCTCTGGCGGAAGTCTTTGACCCCCCGCAGGCTGAATATACAGGAAGTGTGGAAGGGGACATCCGAGCACTACTGAGGGAGCTCCCCACACGCCGGGACATCAAGGCTTTGATCCTCCCGGGTAGAGGAGTCACATCGCCAGGACATTCAAGCGGTAAGGACAGACTTTAAAATACTTGCGGAGAGGGTGAAATGTGTCCTCCCTTGAACAGCGGGTAGTAGCCATTGAAAGAGCACAGACTATCCAGGTAGACACAGCAGTGGACCTACAGCTCCATATGGAGGTTTTGGAAGATAGAAGCCGCCGGAACAATTTGCGGCTCCGCGGTATCCCTGAAGAGACTGATGTGGAAGATCTCCAGAAAATAGTGAGTGTTATATTTCAGGCGGTCTTAAAATCCCCACAGACGATGGTCGAATTAGATAGGGTCCATAGAGCGTTGGGCCCCAAATCAAGAGACCTAGAGACGTTTTATGCCAACTACATAGCTACTCACAAAAGGAGCAGATACTTAGGGCTGCGTGGGGAGCGGGGAATATTGATTTTGAGGGGACTCCTATTAAAATCTTGTCAGATTTATCTCGGGCTACCCTTCAGCGTAGAGCCTGTCTGTGGCCAATCTTGGACCTGGCTAGAGAACAGGGGTACACATACAGATGGGGATACCCACTGGCGGTGACATTTCGTAAGGCATCATCTTCATATACCCTCCGTACACCGGCAGATCTTCCGGGATTATTTGCATTCATAGAAGTGGCACCTATCCAGATCCCCAGTTGGCTTTTATATATTCCACACATGGGGGGTCAACTGGGTCCCCAGGGAAAGAAAGGTCGTGGGAATCATACTTAAGTACTACAACAACAGCAGCCCCGATGCGGACCCCAAAGCCCCTGCAGGGAACAGAATCAAGAGCCAGAACCTAAACCTTTAGTTCTATCGAGTGAAAGAGGGGACAGAGAAGATGGTAGCGGACGTTCCTCACAGTCCCCCCCATCCTAAATCTTCAACTTTGCCCCCTGTCCCATGTATTAAGATAAGCATCTTGAAGTTTCTAAGATGATGCCATAGGTTATAGCGTTTTAGGATAGTTGATGAATGCAATTACTTATTAAACAAAAAAGCTTAAAGAAGACGGTTACTTACATTCAGTGCTTGGTGCATGCTTTTGTTTGTATATATTTAAGCAAGGTTGCTTAAGTTGGTTTGGAATTAGAAAAATCAGAAGAATTATGAGTGCATAGGATCGTGGTTTGGTTATATACTGGGGTTTCCTTCTTTTTTTTTTTTGTTGTTTCACAGGTTTTATTTATTTGGTATTTATTTGGTGGTGTCAGGTTATGAGTCTCCTTTTTATTTGGGTTTTCACCTGCTGCTTCTTAGCACTTGACGGGTAATTAATCCCTCACATTTGGGGGGGGGGGTTCCCCCCCTTAAAAATGAATGGAGTTTTTTTTTTTCAAAGGGCACGTTAATAGCACGATTTTGCTATGTTGCAGTTTCTGCAACTCATATATGATATAGTTTTCAAAGCACTGGGTCTTGGTCTCACTATATAGATGCAATAACTATTTTGCTTTTTGTTTTGTTTAGTTTTTTTTTGTTTTTTTTTCCTTCAAGACACGTGGGTAGCACTGTGTATTGAGATGCAGTTTCTGCAACTTGTAATAGATATATTTTTATTTTTTTTTTGAGCACTGATTGGAGTTCTATTATATTGAAGCAACAATTGTTCCCCCTTTTTTTTGTTTGTTTTCCTTTTTTTAATAGCATTGGAATGTATGTTCCTTTTTAAGTAAAGCTCGTTAGTAGCGCTATCTTGTTAAGCTATAGCCTCCTCAACTTGTACATGACATATCTTGTAAGGCACTCGTTTTTGCTTTGCTATATATATGTAATAACAATTTTTTTTGTGGTATATAATATACTGTATATATGTGTGTGTGTGTGTGTGTGTGTGTGTGTTTTAATTTTTTATTTATTTTTTTTCTTTGGAAGATGACCATTAACCCCTAAAAACTCCCCCAGGTGATAGGGCTGGTAGAGGGTGAAGGGGAAGAGGAGTCTATGGCAGCTTAGAGATGTCCCTATGAGACCTGTCCCCTTCTCTGTTCTTTTTGGAGAGGGGAATAGGTTACGTGTTAGGCTGCATCTATGTTCTCTTTCTAAATATTTGTTTATGGTACTCTGGAGATCAGAAGAGGAAGAGGGATCTTTAACCTCCTCTAGGATTTTTTTTCTTTCTTTTTTTCTCTTAAAGGATAAACAGTTTAGATACAATTATATAGTGGGTCCCCTTTCTACAATGTGACTTGAAGGTATGTTTTATAGGGAAGACGTTTGGCGCCTCCCCTATTTAGAATTGTAGAGGGGGTCCCATTGAGCTAGGCATATAGCCTTTATTTTGACTTAAAAGGCCCCTTAAAAAGAGAGATGATCTTGGAAAGGGGACGCCCTCAGATATTGAGGGGAACCTATCATATGCTTTAGATTATAAGCTGTCAATCACACAATATTGCCCTCATGATCTGCAGGTTGCTAGTGTGCAGTAGCATAAGTATTACTGTCATAAACAGTTGTGACTAGAACCGTGTGATCTGCGAAAGAGGACACCAAAACGTATATAAGTGAAAATATAATAATTTATTAATGTAAGTGAGTAATATAGTACAACCGACTCCAAAATGACACAGTGCGTTAACCAACCACAGACAGAGACCCACATAACAACATACAGATAAGTACAATAAATGAGAAATACCAGGATCATAAACAATAGCCAGGCCAGGGTCATACACAGCAGATCAGCAGATGGACGGGGGATGTTCCAGAGACATAAACGTAAGCCAAGGTCATACACAGGGAGATCAGCAGATGGGGTATGGAACACAGGACAGGGAGAGGATGGATGGGTCAGACTGCAGGCAGGGATGCAAGGTAACAGGTGGGACAGGATAGGGATCTGGACAGGGAGACAGGATCGGGTTCAGGGCACAAGAACAGGTACAGAATCAGGATCAGATCACAAGCTAGCAGGTCAGGGGGCAATGAAGAAACCAAGGCAAACATGTGAGTGCTTGCCGGGTATTTAAAGGCCTGTGATTGACCTCAAGTGACACCTGATTGTAGGAGGTACTCTCTGCTCCACACTGCCAGGATCCATCCGCTGGTGGACGCCAGTACTGCGGTCCATAGATGACATAACATCAGCAGGAAAAAGCTCTCCTGACAGTTCCAAACTGCCAGGAGACACCTGCTGGTGGACCTCAGTACTGCATGCCAAATAACAGATATTACCAACGGATGGAACATTTCCTGACAATTACTATATGCCGAGTTGGTTCTTTGTTTTTTGTTTTTTTTGTTTTTTATAATCGGGGGGGGGGGGGGAGCGGGTACACCCGGAGCTCTATCTCCGCCCATCTTCGTCCACAGCCCCACATAGGCCAACGCTCGAGTACCAGTTTAACCGGTGAGCGTTTTAGCAATATATTGCTTTTTTTTTTTCCTATTTTTTTTTTTTTTTTTCCATTTTTTTCTCTCCCTGTTCTTTCCCTATCTAATACCTTTTCTTATCCTAAATTCCTGCCATGGAGACCCTCAGTGTGTTCTCGCTTAATGTTAAGGGTTTAAATACGCCAGAAAAAAGGCGGATGCTCCTGCATGATTTGCAGCGTCTTAAATCAGATGTTGCATTCATACAGGAGACGCATTTTAGAGATGACAAAGTACCTATTTTAAAAAGTTGGCTATTTCCAACGGTTTATCACTCTACAAATCAAACGGCGAAGTCAAGGGCGGTGTCTATCATCCTCTCGAGCAGAGTACCATGGTTTTTTGTAGATGCGGTCAGAGATCCTGCAGGGCGTTTCCTGTTTGTAAAGGGCAGGGTGGGCAATGTTGGGGTTACACTGGCGACAGTGTATGCTCCCAATCTACATCAAGAGACATTTTTAGGTAAAACGCTCAAGCGGTTGACTGCATTCACAGAAGGACAGTTGATCATAGGAGGAGACTGGAATATGCCACAAAATCCAGTGGAAGATACTTCCACTGGACTGTCATCTATTTCTCTTAGCGCACGCAATCGTATTGCCCAAATTCTGCACAGGAATCAATTGATATATGGCGTTTACTCCATCCTATGGAAAAAGATTATACTTTTTACTCCCTTCTTTACAAATATTATTCCCATATAGATTGTTTTTTGGTTCCACATGCCCAACTTCATTCAGTATGAGCTGCCACTATAGGCTCTATCACCTGGTCAGACCACGCACCTATTTTTTTGACATATGACTTGTATAACTCTCGGACGAACAGGCCTGCTCAGTGCAGATTGAATGAGAGTCTTTTACAGGATAAAGATGTCCTGGAGGATGTAATTAAAGAGTTAGAATTTTATTTTAGCATTAATGATACCCCAGATTGTGATCCCGGAATCGTCTGGGAAGCACATAAGGCGGTTATTAGAGGGGTGCTGATTAAACATGGAGCCAGGATTAAACAGAAACGGGCGGAGCAGCTCAAATTATTACTGGAAGATTTGACTACCTTAGAGCTTCGTCATAAGCGGGCCTAGTCCCCTTCTTTAGAGAAAGATCTTCTGGCTAAACGAACACAAATTTTGGATCTTCTTCATTTTAAGGCGAAGGCGGCATTACAAATTTGTAGGAAGTTCTCGTACGAGCCTGGGGACAAATGTGGGAGATTTTTAGCTAGCACTTTGCGTGAGCAGAAATGAATGAATTATATCCCACATTTGGTTTCATCTAATAGGCTTAAGGTCACAAAACCACATGATATAGCTCGAGAATTCCAAAAATTTTACAAATCTCTATATAACCTGCAGACGAAGCCCGCTACCTAAGCCCAGATAGATTCGTATCTCTCACGGTCATTAATGTACCAAATATCGGATGAGGATAGAAATAACTTTGAAAATCCCATAACAATAGAAGAACTCCAGGGAGCTGTAAAGGCCACTAAAATGGGTAAAGCACCGGGTCCCGAGGGGTTGACGGCCCAATATTAATATAAATAATAATATAAGATCTTGCTCCCTTCTTTAGCGCAATATATGGTTAAACTATTTAATGCTCTTGGCTCGTCAGCAACATTAACAAAAGACACCTTGCTAGCCCATATCTTGGTGATACCGAAAGAGGGGAAGGACCCGGCTTCCTGTGGAAGCTATGGACCGATCTCTCTGCTTAATCTAGATCTCAAATTCTTTACCAAAATTTTAGCAAATGGGATCCAACAGTATATCCCGAATCTGATACACCTGGACCAAGTGGGATTTGTTCCCACACGTGAAGCAAGAGATAACACCACGAAGGTCCTGAATACCTTACAGGTAGTGAATAAAACCTAGACACAATGTGTGTTTATAAACACAGACACGGAGAAAGCCTTTGATAGGGTGAATTGGAGTTTTATGTTGGCGGTCCTGTGATATGGATGCTTTGGGAGTAAAATGTTGCAGTGGATTACCTCCATTTACTCTCGCCCGGCAGCCCGAGTACGGGCTAACGGAGTATTATCAGAGACTTTTTCAATCTCAAATGGGACACGCCAGGGATGTCCCCTGTCGCCACTCCTTTTCGCCCTGTCATTGGAACCGTTTCTCTGCACAATACGCCTAAATCAGGATATTATAGGAATACAGATAGGTGACGCCCATTATAAATTCTCAGCTTACGCAGATGATATGCTGTTCTCCCTTACGAACCCTTTGATCACAATTCCAAATTTAATGAGGGAGTTTGAGAAGTATAGTCTAATTTCCAATCTCCGTATTAATTTTTCTAAGTCGGAGGCAATGGGGGTTAATTGTCCTCAAACATCAATTGAGCAACTTAAGCAAAACTTTAAGTTTAAATGGACTGATAAAGCGCTAACATATCTGCGTACGTTGATCCCACCTAATATAGCTAAGATTTTTGGGTTAAATTTCCCCCCATTGCTTAAAAAAGTTAAAAATCTACTAGGTAATTGGAAAACGGGCCTTCACTCATGGCTTGGGCGATGCAATATCATTAAGATGAGCATTCTTCCCAAATTTCTTTTTCTTTTACAGGCATTGCCGATACGCATCCCAACTGCATACTTTAAACAGAGCCAGAGGTTAATTTTTGATTTTATTTGGGCACATAAGCAGCCTCGGTTGCAACGCAACCAACTAACACTTCCCAAGAGATATGGGGGACTAGCGGTGCCAGATATACGCAAATACTATCAAGCTATACATTTGAGTAGGGTAATCGATTGGAAAAGACATAAAGATCTTAAACTTTGGGTGCAGATGGAATATGCCCAGTCGCCCGTCCCACTGGGTAGAACCCCTTGGTGCTTTGCCCATCTTCCTAGAGAGCTTATCAAACATCCTCTGATAGGTACTACTACTAAACTCTGTTCGGCTCTGTTCCCTAGTATGGGCATAACACCTGAGGTTTCCCCCTTGTATCCGATACTGGAGAACCCCCGTTTTCCTCCGGGTATAGAGGACGTCGCTTTTAAGCACCTACGAAATATGGGCTATGTACAAGTGTCTAGCTACATAAAAGCTGGGGCGTGGCCGACAATCAAGGAGCTGACAGAACAGGCGGGCAAATTTAGACTAAAATTTTGGAGCGCTCTTCAGATCACCCACTTCTTCAGTACTCTTCCAGCCCCGGGGCAGTTCACCAGGTCCTCCCACTATTTTTGAGAAACTGTGCTCGGAGACGGGAGCAATGTCTCATACCTTATCAGCCAATTATGAATTACTAATTCCACCAACGGAAACTAACCTTTTGAATTGTGTTCGTGAATGGGAACAGGAGCCGGGTAAATCTTTTCACTCAATACAGTTACAACATATTCTTAGGTTTACGCACGAATCATTGATCTGAGCGAAAACTCAAGAGACTAATTTCAAAATTTTTACCTGGTGGTACAGAACGCCAGTGAAATTGAAGAGAATTTTCCCTGACTCCTCTGACTTGTGCTGGAGATGTCAGAGAGATAGAGGTACTATGCTACATATCTTTTGAAAATGTCCCAAACTAAAGAATTTCTGGGCAGAGGTTGGACGCATTGTCCAAATTTTTATGGATGGTACAATATCAGAATATCCGGCCTTCTTTCTCCTCCATGCGTCTCACATACCAGAAAAGGTTTATAAGGAATCTATTACTCGTCATCTTTTAGATGCCGCTAAGGCATGTATTCCCCTGACATGTAAATCACCAACAAATTAGAAGACTTGGTTCTCTCTGCACGACATCAGCAGGAGCGTTACTCTAGGACCTGGTCACTTTGGAATGTCTTCATGGCCTCGGGGGAGGGAAGCACCCTCCTAGACAATAATTTGATCAACTAGAGGGAATATTTAAGATAAAATTTTCAGCTCAATTTCCCTTTTGATATGCGAGCACACCTGAGGGTTACTCCCTTGGAGGGGTTTTACTTTCCATCCCCCTCTTCTTCCTTTTTCTCTTATTTTGGTTTTCCTTATATTTCCCCCCCCCCCCTCTTTTTTTTTTATTTTTTTTTTTTCTTTCCTTCTTTTTTCCCTTTTTTTTTTAAATAAATGTATAAAACTGACTGGGACGAGTCCGAGACTATATAGGTTGGCAGGATATGGGGTCTTTTGGTCAAGTATATTGTGAAGGCGTTGAGTTATTCTAGATAGCGACCCAATTTATTGCAAGATATAATGTTGTGTTCTTATTATGAGATGTTTAAGTTTAAAGGTGTGTTATTTTTTTCTCCTGTGTATGTTCTCGAACTTGTCTTATGATTGAATAAATAATTAGGTTGATCCGACCAGCCACCGAGAGAGGTAAGTGACTCCACACCTTACTCTTCTGCCTGAGCTTTACCATAAGTGGGACTACATTTCCTGCTATAAACTGTCCTGGTTCCTTGGTCATATTAATACCTAAATATCTCATCTGATTAACTACTCTTATTTGGGTTGCCTGTTGCGGGAGCAAGTCAGTAATGGGGTCTATAGGCAAAAGAACAGACTTTTCCCAACTAATTGCCAACCCGGAGAAATGTCCAAAGTCTTGTACCAGTTTCATGGCGGCCTCCAAAGAGGATATGTTTGCATACATAGCAACCTTTTTCTCTCCCATTCTTCTTTTAAAAACCTGAACCTCCTGGGGTGCTCTTAAAGCAATGGCCAAAGGCTCCATTGCGAGGGCGAAGAGCAAGGAGGACAAAGGGCACCCCTGTCTCGTCCCCCTCTCTAATTGGAACCATTCAGAACACTCTCCATTTATTCTTACCTTAGCCTTGAGGCTCTCATATAATAATCTTATCCAGCGGACAAATTGGGGTCCAAACTGAAATTCCGCCAGAACCTTCCACAAATAGTGCCATGCTAAGCTATCAAAAGCTTTGATTGCATCTAATGATAGAATAGCCCTATTCCCTCCATTTTCTACCGGGATCTGCATATTTAGATAAGCTCGCCTTACATTTAGGCTTGTGGATCTATCTGGTATAAAACCAGTTTGGACCGGTTGTATTACTTTACCAATTATTTTATTCAATCTTGCTGCCAGTACTTTTGTGAGAATTTTAACATCCGAGCATAGAAGTGATATTGGTCTATAAGAGGCTGTCTCTAGTTGATTCTTCCCTTCCTTTGCTAATACAATTATTGTTGCTTCTGTCATCGAGGATGGGAGTTTCCCTTCCCCTACCGCTCTGTTTAACACCTGTAAAAGTTTGGGTAATAATATATCCCCATATTTTTTGTAAATTTCTATCGGCAAGCCGTCTGGCCCTGGAGATTTCTGATTTGCCATATCAGCTGTTGCTTTACATAGTTACTCAAGTGTCAGCTGAGCTTCCAATCCCTCCCTATCTTCCTTTGATAGTGGGGGTATTTTCAATTTTTGGAAAAAAATCCCACATTTCCCCTTCTACATTTATCTGTGGCGTACTATACAAGTTTCTATAGTAATTCTTAAACTCTTTTACTATTTCTGGCGTAGTCCTTCTAACTTTGCCTTCCCTATCCCGTATTGCTGGTATGATAGCTGGAGGGCTATTTGCCCTAGCTATTAGGGCCAATATTCTCCCTACCCGCTCTCCCTCACCAAAGAAGGCCTGCCTCTGAAATAATTTTTTATTCTCTATTTTCTCCAGAACTAGTCTTTTGTATCCTTCTTGCTTCGCCACCCATTCTTTATATCTATCCGGGGTTGGTGCCTCCACATACTGTATTTCTGCTCCCCTTACTTCCTCCGTCACCTTGACTTCTCTTGCCTGTGATTGTCTTTTGAAATATGTTATTCTTTGTATCAGTACGCCTCGCAAGTATGCTTTCAGGTTGTCCCAGATCACTCCCAATGATGCGGTTCCAGAGTTTAATCCTAAAAACTCCTTCAGGCTGGCTACAATCCCCCCAGTGTCCGCAATTATCTCCAACCAAAAGGGGTTCACCTTCCAGTCCCCCCCTATTATAGTTTTCCCCTATTTTTATTGAACAGACTAATGGTAAGTGATCTGAGATCCCCCTTGGTTTGTAATCTACCTCCTCCACTATTTTCAGGGCTTCCTCATTACACAATAAGAGGTCAATCCTGGACAAGGTAGAATGCGTCCTAGAGTGGCAGGAGTATTGCTTTACCTCGGGGAGCCACCTCCTCCATATATCCACCAACCCTGTCTCTTCACAAAAACGGAACAATGGACCACCAAATGTTTCATGGGGGGGCCCTCTGCGGGAACCTATCTAGATTTTTATTCATGGTCATATTAAAATCTCCTGCCACTATGACAGACACTCCTGGCTTGTCCACGATAAACCCCATCAATTCACATAAAATTTCCATACTAGAATATTTTTTTACTTGTTTTCCTCCTCTAAAACCTAGGTGCATCTTATGGTCAGGTGCGCCTTATGGAGCAAAAAATACAGTAAGTTCACCTTTGAGAACATGGTACATGTTCCACTCATTTTCAGTCGTTCAGCTCTGAAGGTGGTGAACCACATACTAGCCTGGGCAGAGGGACATGTGCTGATTATATCAGCAGTCCATATCACAAAATAGAAAACTGGAAGGCAGATTATCTCAGCCACCAGCAGATCTGCCCGGGGGAATGGTCCCTACACCCAGGTGTGTTCCAGGAAATTTGCCAGCGTTGGGGATGAGAGGTCAATCTGTTGGCATCCAGATTCAACTCCACATTCTCCTTCCACATTTGTTGCGCAGGATTTGGAAAGAAGGGGTTCCAGTCATTCTGGTGGCACCAGCCTGGCCCAGAAGGTTCCTGGAGATTGTGAGACTGAGAATAGATGGGCCATGGACTCTTCCACGTCGCCACGATCTACTGTCATATATTCCACCCCAATTTACAGTCTCTAAATTTGACGGCATGGCTATTGAAGCCAGGGTGTTAAAGGACCGTGGCATCTCGGGATCAGCAGTGTCTACCCTAGTGAATGCTAGAAAAGCTGTCACTAGGAAAATTTATCATAAGGTCTGGAAGACTTGCTTGGTGTGAAGCCAGAAAATGGCATCCTCAGAAATGTGATTGGGAGAATTCTCTTTTTTACAGTCATCTGTAGAAATCAAATTGGCTTAGAGTACAATCAGAGGTCAAGTTTCAGCTCGATCAGTATTCTTCCAAAGGCCATTAGCCTTCCATTCTCTGATCCAAACCTTAATGCAGGGGGCAACTCGTTTGCTTCCCCCAATTAGGACTCCTACATGTCCTTGGGACTTGAACTTGATGCTGTCTGTGTTAGAGAAACAACCATTTGAACCTATCAAGATAATTCCATTAGACTTGCTGTCCCGCAAGCTAGCCTTCCTGATGGCTATGACCTTGGCTAGAAGGGTGTCGGAGTTGGCGGCCCTTTCATGCAGGGAACCGTATCCGATCCTTCACCACAACAGGGTTGTGTTACAACCTATTCCATCCTTTTTTGCCAAAAGTGGTGTCGGCCTTTCATTTAAATCAGGACATTATTTTGCCTTTTTTCTCTCAGCCTCGTTCGGCGAAAGAGACGACTGCATTCTTTGGACGTTGTCTGGGCAGTCAAGGTTTATTTGTCTAGATCCAAGGATCAGACTCCTTTTTTGTTTTACCAAAAGGACCCAAGAAAGGGCAGGCAGCTTCCAAAACTTCCATTACCAATTGGGTCAGTCAATTGATCAGGCCTACGCTCCCTTTAGGGTGAGAGCTCATTCTAACAGGGGTGTAGGAACCTCCTGGGCTTTTCGCCATCAGGTATCTGTGGCTCAGATTTGTAAGGCTGCCATCTGGTCATCCGTGCATACGTTCACAACATTTTATCAAGTGTATGTTCGAGCAGTTGAGGATTCAGCTTTTGGCCGCAGTGTACTGCAGGCTGCCGTATAAGTTCTCATGGTTATTGTTTGGCAGGGTGTCTCCCTCCCCTCAAGTTTATTGCTCTGGGACATCCCAGTAGGTAATGAATATTAGCCTGACTCTGTGTCCCATGATGTATGTCAAACGGTATCACGCTATGCAAGTTTCTTCAATCTATTTTCGCATGGTATGTGAACACCGAACCTCTGATCCCCATTGGAGTACTACCTTTATGTTGTCATCCGAGATCATTTGTGCCAAGTTGTAGACCTGATCCAGGATCCGTTGTGCCTGCCCAGGGAGATGTACCGTTCCAGCTAGCTGGTTCCAAAGCTTTTTATGTCTTGAGTGGTATAAGCCTCTTCAAGTCATTACCATCTGGTAAGCCCCCTTCTGTTCCATTGGTGGTGGCTTACTCACTATTTTAAGTCTCTCTGAAGTGTTGACGTCTGATGAATATCTGTCTATATGCTTCTAGGACTATCCTCCTTCTCTTTGGATTCTTATTTACACACCGGTTCACTATATTCTGGACTTTTGTTTTTATTAGGTTATTTTTATGTCTGCATATATGCACTTTATTCACATTTTACATAATTATTGTGGTATTATCACTTTATTATTTATTTCAATTAATGATATCTATGTATATATGCCTTGTATTGCACATGTAACACATGTCAGTTTTGTATGTTTTGCACACTGAGATTTTTCTAATATTTGTATTAGAGAGTATCCCCTTATACTATCTTAATGGTCACACATTTTTTAGTTATGGTTTAATAGCGCTACACTTTTACACTCACATATGTTGATTTGGTCTATAGCTGTGTTGGCTGCTGTTTATACCTTTACTTCACACAGCGCTGTATTTTTTCTCTTTTTCACTTAATATGTGGAATTACACCCAAAAATACATTCTGCTGCTTCTTCTGAGTACTGGGATACCACATGTGTGGAACTTTTTGTCAGTCTAACTGCATACAGTACCCCGAAAACCAATCACCAGCTTCAGGCTTTTTAAGGGTGTACATTTTTTATTTCACTCCTCACTGCCTATCACAGTTTCGGAGGCCATGAAGTACCCAGATGATGCCTCAAATTACCCCATTTTGTAAAGTAGACACCCCAAGCTATCTGCTAAGAGGCATGTTGAGTATTTTGCAGATCTAACTTTTTGTCACAAAGTTTTGAAAATTTAAAAAAGAAAAAAAAGATACATTTTTCTTTTCTTTCTTCATTTTCAAAAATAAATGAGATCTGCAAAATACTCACCATGCCTCTTAGCAAATACCTTGGGGTGTCTACTTTCCAAAATGGACATTTCAGGGCCTCCGTAACTGTGATAGGTAGTGAGGAGTAAAATCACAATTTTGCAGCTTTAGAAAGCCTGAAGGCGGTGCTTGGTTTTTGGGCTCCTGTACGTGGCTAGTCTCCCAATAAGTCTCACATGTGGTATCCTCGTACTCAAGAGAAGCAGCAGAAAGCATTTTGGGGTGTAATTCCACATATAACCATGCCATGTTTGAAAAACATATCATTTAGTGACAACTTTGTGCAAAAAAAAGTGTAATTTTCCCGAAACTTGTGACAAAAAATAAAATATTCCATGGACTCAACATGCCTATCAGCAAATAGCTTGAAGTGTCTTCTTTTCAAAATGGGGTTATTTGGGGGGGTTTTGTGCTATCATGTCATTTCATGGCCTCCGAAACTTTGATAGGTAGTGAGGAAGCGAAATCACCATTTTACGCCCTTAGCCTGAAGGCGGTGCTTGGTTTTCGGAGTCCTGTATATGGCTAGGCTCCCAAAAAGTCTCACACATGTAGTATCCTCGTACTCGGGAGAAGCAGCAGAATGTATTTTGGGGTGTAATTTCACATATGACTATGGTATGTTTGAGCAATTGATCATTTAGTGACAACTTTGTGCAAAAAAAAATTTTTTTTTTTCATTTTTCTGCAACTTGTGGCACAATATAAAATATTTCATGGACTCAACATGCCTCTCATCAAGTAGCTTGGGGTGTCTACTTTCCAAAATTGGGTCATGTAGGGGGGTTTTATGCTATCTTAGCATTTTATGGCCTTCAAAACTGTGATAGATAGTGAGGAGTGAAATCAAAAATTTACACCCTTAGAAATCCTGAAGGTGGTGATTGGTTTTTGGGATCCTGTACGCGGCTAGGCTCCCAAAAAATGTCACACATGAACTATCCCCATACTCAGGAGAAGCAACAGAATGCATTTTGGGGTGTAATACCACATATAACCATGCCACGTTTGAACAATATATCATTTAGTGACAACTTTGTGCAAAAAAAAAAAAAGAAATTGTAATTTTCCCCAAACTTGTGACAAAATATAAAATATTCCATGGACTCAACATGCCTATCAGCAAATAGCTTGGGGTGTATTCTTTCCAAAAAGGGGTCATTTGAGGGGGGGGGTTGAACTTTCCTGGCACTTCATGCACAACATTTAGAAGCTTACAGTCAGGTCCATAAATATTGGGACATGGACACAATTCTAATCTTTTTGGCTCTACACCACCACAATGAATTTGAAATGAAACAAACAAGATGTGCTTTAACTGCAGACTTTCAGCTTTAATTTGAGGGTATTTACATCCAAATCAGGTGAACGGTGTAGGAATTAGAGAGAGAGAAGAAAAATACAACCACCAACTATTTTTGGATTTTTTATTTTATATTATTTTTGTGTGTGTGTGTTTTTTTTTTTTTTCACTTTTTTCACTTTTATAAAAATTGTAAAAAAACTTTAAACTGAATGTTGCAGATTGGGGTCTCCAAAATGTAATGGCCATCACATCTTTCGAGACCCTGAGACCCTGTGTTAGTGTGCCTAGGACTGTGTGGTGCTGTACCCTGCACTAATACTCAACTAGTGCATGGTAGCGTTTGAAGCTTTCACAAATGCAGAGACCAGGTTGGTCAGGACAGGAAGGACAATAAAAGCGGATGTCACGCCTAAATCCGCGTTTACTGCAGACACGACATCTTCTTTGGGGTGTTCTTTGGGTAGGGGTACCAGGGAGAACAATAGGAAAATGCCTCTCATGCAGCCGGCTCACTGCATTTGCATTGGGAAGTTGGGCAAGAGCACCATCTGGAAACAGAAGGGCTCTGACGATCTCTTCCTGGAATTTAAGGAAGGATCCAGTCTGTCCTGAAGCTTTGTATAGCACAAAAGCGTTCAGCAAAGCCAATTGAAATAAACAGACACTTTTTTTATACCAGCGTCTGGCCTTACGGGCAATTAGGTATGGCGCCAACAACTGGTCGTTGAGGTCCACCCCTCCCATGTTAAGATTGTATTCGTGGACACAGAGGGGTTTTTCCACAACACCATTCGCCGTAGGAATTTGGACTGCCGTGTCTGCGTGAAGCGAGGACAGAAAGAAAACATTCCGTGAATCCCTCCCCTTCACTGCTAACAAATTATTACACTTCAAGCAGGCTCTCTTCCCCCGTCTAAGTCGGAATTTAACAAGCCGTTGGGGGAAGCCCCGGTGATTAGATTGCACGATGCCACATGCGCATAATCAAAAAGGTGCCTAAAAAGTGGCACGCTCATGTAATAGTTGTCCACGTACAAGTGGACAAGTACCCCTTTCCAAATAAAGGTGACACCAAGTCCCACACTATCTTACCAGCGCTCCCTATGTAGTCTGGGCAGTTCTCCAGCGCTATGTGACTATCTTTTCCCTCGTAAACCATAAAACTATATGTATAGCCTGTGGCCCTGTCTGGCACATTTGCTGGGAAGATACTGTTTGATAGAAAAGCGGCCAGAAAACTTAATCAGGGCCTCATCTACACAGATAACTTGATTGGGAGTAAACAAGGCTGCAAAATGTTGGCTCAAGTGGTTTTTCGAGGGGCCGAATTTTGTAGAGCCGATCAAATCCAGGGTCAACCCGAGGACGACAGAGTTCATTGTCATTGAAGTGCTTGAACCGCAAGATCTGCTTGTATCGTGTCCTGACCATAGAGGCAGAGAACAGGGGCATATGATGAATTGGGTCAGTGGTCCAATATGACCGCAACGCACTCTTTTTAGTTATGCCCATGAGGGATAGGCCCAGAAAGGTCTTAAATTCGGAAACCGTAATTGGTTCCCAATCTCTGACAAGGGTCAGCTGGGGATTAGCGGCAATGAATTGACCAGCATACAAATTGCTTTGGTCCACAATAGATCTATAGAGATCTTCTGTGAAAAAAGCGAATAAAAATCAAGTGACGTAAAATCAACTGTTTCCACCAGAATTCCGGGTTGGCCAGTGAATGGGGGAAGTACGGATGCTGCAGAAGTGGTGGGCTTCCAATTAGGATCAGTGAATGCAGCAAGAAGGGCACTATGGGCTTGACAGGCCTGTGTTTGTCTTCTTCTTGGTGGCAGCGGGACACTACTCGTGATTGCCACCTCGCCAGCTTGAACTGCACTTATGGGACTCGCCACGTCACCAAGTGTTACTGCAGTGCTGGATGTACGACCAGGATGTACTAGGCCACTGGTGCTTGCCAGTTCACCAGAAGGATGAGCGGCTCTAGTACTGGGTCTGTGCTCCATACGAGGGACCTGTGGTTCTTGCACTTCGACGACAGCAGAAGAAGAACGGGGTCGTCTGACCTTGGCAGGGACCACAACTCCGTCGTCAGAGCTATCTGTCAGGGTGCCGCTTCTGTCTACATGTTTGTATTCTGAGCCTGAATCTGACAGATGAGTGACTTCCTCTTCACTATCTGTCATGCTCAGAAACGTGTAGGCCTCTTCACTAGTGTACCTTCGATTTGACATTTTGGTCTCTAAATTTACTGGTACAGTAGTAATACTCACAGGTAAAAAAGCTCCTGACTGTTAGCGACTGATTCAAATGCTACCAAAAAAACTGTTAGCATTCACAGGGATCAGGCCTGACTCTGCGAACCCTGCAGTTATGTGTTTAGTGTTTTGTGACAGTGATCGATTGATACTGCACTTGGGTGGGCTGGGCGGAGGGGCTAAACGCAGGTGCTAGCAGGTATCTGGGCTGATCCCGCTAACACTACGTTTTTGGGAATTCTAAACTGCTAGGGATGCTAGTATAGATCTGATCTGATCAGATTTTGATCCGTTCAGACACTATACTACTAAAGGGAGGTGTATGGTGCGTGCAAGGGTGTTAGCACTACTGGCACTGTTCTGACGCCGCCTGGGGCGACGCAGACCCTATCTGACGCTAAAACCTAACTTTGATCACCCGCCGGGTGATCAGGGGGTTAAACCTTTATTGAGTAAAATACGGCGGGTGCCCTGACGCTTTGAAAAAAAATCTAGCTAAACTGCGTCACCCGTGACACTTATACAGTGATCACAGGTGACGGGGTAATCAAGGGGTTAAATCTTTATTGGGGGGGGTTGGGAGGGTCCCTAGACCTATCTGGGGCTAATACTAATTGCCCTAATGCTGATTTGTGTCACTGATGACACCAGTACAGCAATAAAAAAAAAAAATCTGATTGCTGTACTGGGTGACACCGTGACAGGTGGTAAAGGAGGTTAACTAGGGGGGTGAATTGTGTGCCTACGTGACCTGGTGTCAAGGTAGCGTTGGTGCAACTCACTCTGTGATGTCTTCTCTCCTCGGTCTGGGCCTGGGGATTGATCGGCTCCTGATCGAATCCGATGGTCGCGGCCGGCATATAGCTACGATTCTTCGCGAAGCCGGACCAACCTGCCGCAACCGGCGGCTAGTCCGGAACCGTTTAAAAAAAAAAAATTGTCACTTTTATTCCTATTACAAGGAATGCAAACATCCATTGTAATAAAAAAAAAAATCATGACAGGACCTCTTAAATATGAGATCTGGAGTCAAAAAAACCTCAGATCTCATATTTACACTAAAATGCAATTAAAAAAAAAAAAAAATTGTCATTTAAAAAAATGGAAAAAAAAGCCCTTTAAGAGCTATGGGCAGAAGTGGCGTTTTGACGTCGCTTCCGCTCTGCAATTATATGGAGACGGGTGAGGGTCATCTTCCCCTCGGTCGTCTCCATGTCAGGCCACAGGAAGGATCCGATCGCTTCCACTGCTGCCGACGGCTCTGGTAAGTGGTGGAGGGCACCAGATCGCGCTGGGAGGGGGGGCCCCTCTCCCGCCGCCGATAAAAGTGATCCTGCGGCGAATCCGCCGCAGACACCACTTTTATCTTAAACAGGACTGCTCAATCAAGAAGAGGATACCGGGGTTATGGCAGCTACGGCGATTCTGAATACTGCATATTTTTAAAATCCGGTGCCATTGACAGCTGAGTAAACAGGAAGTGACATTGTGACGTTGATTCTGTGTTTACATTCAGGACACTGGCACGAAGCTGTTTCCGGCTTCGTGCCAGACTCTCTCTAGCCGCCGGAAGTGGCGGATTGAGGATCGGGTCTCCTGGTGGGACAGGAGGCCCGGTCAGAGCGGCGGGGGGGGGGGGGGATGTCCCCTCCCGCTCCTCCCGCTCCTCCAGGATAACAATCGCTTTTAGCCACATCGGTTGTTATCCCTGGATAGCCGATTGCCTGCAGCTACGGGCATCATCCCGGTATAACCCACGAAAGCCAAGGCCGCATATCTGCATACGCTCGGCGGGGATGGGTTAAACTAAACAAACTAATTCTAATTTGATCAGCTGATTCTATTAAGGGGGGCTCATAGGAGGAGAGGATTTCCCTATACCAGTGATGGCGAACCTTGGCACCCCAGATGTTTTGGAACTACTTTTTCCATGATGCTCACACGCTGTAGTGTAGTTGAGCATCATGGGAAATGTAGTCCCAAAACATCTTGGGTGCCAAGGTTCGCCATCACTGCCCTATACGCAGATGATGCATTACTATACCTTGGTGATTCGAGGCACTCCCTTCAATCTGCATTGGGGCTCATCTCCTCCTTTGGTGCCTATTTGGCTATACGAATCAACTGAGACAATACGCGCTTTTCTTCATCAACCCCAGTGTACAACTTCATATGGCTCCTACACCTCTGAAACAGGTAACTACATTTTGGTACCTAGGTTTCAAGGTGCAAGCAGACTCTCACTCCTCTTCTGACTAAATGTGTGCATGCCTGTTCTATGTGGATGCAGCTTTCATTGAGTCTAAAAGGACATGTCAACCTCCGGAAAATGGTGCATCTCCCCAAATCTTTTTTTTTTTTTTTTCATCCAACGCGAGTTCCTTTCCCATATACATTTTTCCGTAAACTTGAGAGTACTGAGTCTTTTTTTTTTTTTATATGGAATTGCCGAACCCCCAGGCTAGCAAAAACTATTCTATCTCGGCTTCTCACACTGGGAGGCTTAGCTCTCCCCAAACTTTTACTTTATTACTAGGCAGTGGTTCTGGTTTCAGTTTGGTGGTGGTTTGCCCAACCCAGGAATAATGCAGCATTTACCTTAGAGGTGGTCTTGATAGGGTCATATGCTGAAGTTAGCAATTTGCCCTTTAGATCTAACCCAGCCATCACGACCCTCATGAAAATTACTTTATTGGTGTGGCAGCAGGCTACTGCTTTATTTGGCTCAGCAGCAGCGTACTCTCCCTATACCCCCTTGAGGGGTAACACCTACTTACCCCATCTTAGTTCAATACATGATCCTGAACTATGGGCTAACCATGGAATTCAAACTCTGCAACATATTATACAAAAGGGTTCCCTATTCACCTTTGACTCACTCAGAAACTGTTTAACCAACTTCTTAACTTTGTTTTTAGATACTTACAACTAAGACACAAAGTAGGCAAGCAATTTTCACCCAGTATAACATTGTCCACTAACCCTTTTGAAGGCGTACTTATTGCTGAAAAGATGGGCTAAACCTCTTTCCACCCTCTACTTTGGTAAATATCACTTCCACAGCTTGATTAAAGACACTGTATTACAAGTGCCAAGCCGTTATCCCATCTCTTTCAGAGGACAATTGGGGTAAATGTTTACAAAGCTCTTTACCCATAAGGACTATTGGCAATACAGGGAAACCAGCCTATGTAATTGTTTACGTGGGTTTTTTATCTTTTATTTCTCCACAAGATGACAATGTGTGCTTCATTGCCATAGGATTGTGGTTTCAGTTAAGGCCTTGTCCTTCCAGGATGATGGACTCCTAGTTCTACCAATGGCTGCATAGATCATTTTTTCACTCCATCCATGATAGGTCAAGTTTGAACATCCAATGAGCACCTTTGGGTCATTTTGTTTGACCAATGGCAGTGCTCCCTTGTCTTGCTAATGGAGTATTTATAGCGTGGGCGAAGGTGTGTGGGCGTACCCCTGATGGCATCATTTATGACAAAACGATCATCGGGACGCTACACACACACGCTCTGCGCATGCGCAATCACTGTTATGGACCTGTAAGGAATTGCTTTTGGCTTGTTTGCATATGAGAAATTCGCTGAGTTTGAACTTTGTGTATGTAGCATTGCCAATAAAACTGCTTAAAGAGACAATATCACACTATTTGGAGTCTCTTGTCTCTTTACATATTTAAACATCCTGTTGCTGAGGCTGTCTGAACTTCCGGCTTTTGATCATCACCCGGTGTACACAGAGGCTTCTGGTGAGACACACACTTGGACACCTCTTTAGTGGATGTCTGATCCAATAAAGCACTTTGTGACCCCCCCGTGGTCGCAGGCTTTCTGGTAAGCCTTCAATTTTACTATGGTGATGGGTATCACTAGAGGTCGACCGATATAGAGCAGCAGATTTTTGGCATCTTTTAATTAATCGGCATCGGCCGATTGTGTTGATAAAAAAGGCCGATTTAAAACTTCAGCGCGACTTGCAAATGACTTATGTAATAGAAGTCAATGCAAGTTGCCTGAAAGTGGAGTTACACCCAAAAAAAAAAAAATTTCATTAATGTGCATAAAAAAAAAAAATAAAAAAAAAAAACATTTGGAGAATTTTTTTTTAACTCGCCTCTTAATGCCAATTGCTAGGGGGTCCCTCGTAATCTGCCTCCTTCAGCGCTTGGGCTCCTGACGTCACTTCCCTCGGCGCAGGTAGGGAGATCAGCTCCTCCATCTACTCAATCATCTGGGACACGTCACATGTCCCAGATGATTGCGCGGCCAGTCACAGTTACAATGCCGGTGCTGTCGAGCGGAGGAGGAGACGAGCCCCCACATCGCTGGACCCTGGGACAGGTAAGTGTCCGATTATTAAAAGTCAGCAGCTGCAGTATTTGTAGCTGCTGACTTTTAATTTTTTTGTTTTTTAAGTGGAACTCCGCTTGAAGTCTTCCTGTGGAGACTTGTCTCTCCTATCTGGGCAGCCTGCCAAGTCTGTGAAAAGAAGCAAAGAGATACAATGTTTATACTTATCAATGGACTGAACTCCTGTGTAGGAGTTCTCATTTTAACCATTTAAAGACTAAATCTTTTCTGACATTTGTTGCTTACGAGGAAAAATCCAGTCCTAATTTTTGTGTATTTAATATTTAAGATATAGTTTTTTTTAATCTAAATTATACATACAAGTGAACTGATTGGAGGTTTGTTGTGTTTAATAAATGTTTAAATGCAAGACATTTCCTGTATCTCTTATTACTTAAGGCTGCTTTCACACTGGATCGGGCAGGCGTTGACGGTAAAACACTGCTAGTTTTAGCGGCGCTTTACCGGCCGCTAGCGGGCCACTTATAACCCAGCTAGCGGCCGATGAAGGGGTTAAATGCGCCTGTGTAGCGCCACTGCCGAATCGCTTTGCAGGCGCTTCGGCAGCGGTGCCCATTCATTTCAATGGGCAGGAGTGGTGGAGGAGCAGTATACACTGCTCCAAAGATACTGCTTGCAGGACTTTTTTTTAACATCCTGCCAGCGCATCGCCTCAGTGTGAAAGCACTCGGGCTTTCACACTGAGACTGCAGGGGAGCCGTTTGGCAGGCACTTTACAGGCGCTAATTTTAGCCCAAAAGCACCTGAAAAACGCCTCCAGTGTGAAAGGGGTCTAATTGTTAGATTTTATGAGATGAAGGTTAAAAAAAAAAATCAACCTAACATATCGGCCCCAAAAAATCGGCATCATATATCGGCCATCGGTCGCCGCGATTTCTAAATATCAGCATCAGCCAGAGAAAAACCCATATCGGTCGACCTCTAGGTATCACACTGCCAAGCATCTGATCAACGTTCCACACCTTATATGGGATCTCTTCTACTGAATATCAGCCAAATATATGAATTTTTTTCTCTCTTCACAATTTTTTCACATCTGTACTGTTACTTAATATTGCATATTGCTTACAGTTAGTATTGCATATTGTTATTGCACGTTTGCACTTTTATAGTTCATCACATGCTAAACATGCATTGTGTCAGTCATATATGAACCCCTTTTTTTTCTCTTTTCACAATTTATTTACGTTTGTATTGTTACTTAATATTGCACATTTGTTATTGTTCGTATAGCATTTTGTTCATTGCACGTTTGCACTTTATATTTTATCACATGCTATATATACGCATTGTGTCATCATGAATTGCACAGTTTAACTCAACGCTGCACTTTATATTTTGAATTATAATTATCTCTGCCACAGAGAGGTTTATTTCCACGGAAACTTTTGCATATTGCTCATTACACCACTCATCAATTAACTACTATTTAGCCTCAAGTACTGGAGCTATGCCACAGATGTGGTGCAGAGCCTTTAAATGCAGTGGGAGGATTGCCTCTTCCTGTTGACCCTTTATTATTTATCCTAGGTATTGTTAATATAGAGACACCACCACTGTAAACAATTGTTTGCTTTTTAGGACACATTCTATGCCAAAAGGGAAATTTTACTGAGATGGAAGCTGCAGACTCCACCGACTCTATATATAAATATATATAAACATACTAACCTTAGTAGGAATTGCCTCAAAAAGTTTGACAACATTTGGTCCAGTTGTATTAATGCACAAGGCCTAACTGTCTAAACTAGCCAGATTCTCTTTCTGCCTTTTTGCCTGGTCCTTTTCTGTATGGTCTCCCATGCTGTTCCATATGCCAGACATTACTAGATTGTGATTAATATTTTGGCCGGTTTATATTTTTTTGTACTATCTGACCAGCTCTGTAAATGCTTGAGCCACCATCCCCTTTCCTCCTTCTTCTCTCTTCTATTTGTGCCTTTTTCCTTTCTGTCCCTCGCTATATAGATCTTTATCGAGAAACTGTGTCACACAATGCTACTCTATGACTGTATTATGATGCTAACTTTCACTTTTGCTTGGATTTTGTACCTTGTGTTCTCCTGTCTGAACACCTATGCATACTACTGCAATGCATCTAGTACATACCTATGCCAAAATATTTACCATACCTTTTAAAACCTTTACATATTGTGTTTTATTGTACTTTGTACGCCTTTGTTGTTCACCGTTAATGCAATGGAAATGTGTTAAATGTTAAACAAAAAAACCTGAACAAACTAAGAATATGGTGGAAAAATTGCATTGGCAAAATGATTTTTATAATGGCATACTGTACATTTGAATACATTGTTAAGCAGCATGTCATAGGAAGATATAAAATATCTCTATCTCGCTCCTATAAAACAAAAAAATTGTTTCCCGTCCGCACCTGGCTCTCGACCTTACTCTGGGAAGAGCAGTAGAATGAAGGATTTTCTACTATATTCAACAGTTTCCATCATGTCTTTTATCCAAAGGACTTATGTCACCATTGGTTCATACTTGGGGAGATATTACCATTTCAAGATCCCCTGCTTAATGTGAAAGGGTGCTCTCAATTCAAACCTCTCTACTAACTGTCTTTGGATGATTTGTCCTTTCTACCCTTTCTTATGCATTGTCACATGTTATATATTGCTGTGAAATTCTTCTACTTTGTCCCCTTCTGTTATACGGTCTTACTGTTGAACATGCCTAGATGCGGTTTGTTGGATACTTTTTTGTCTAAATAAAGAATTAAAAAAAAATGCCTCTATATAAAGGATTGTTCCCTTTCTTAAAGTCAATGAGAAATAACTTGCTTTTCTAAAAGTCATTCTGTAGTACTTGTTATCTTCATGTTACTTTTACCTTTTTAGAATCTATAAATCAAGATGATCCTTCAAAAAAACTAAAGGATGTGATTCACCTTGCTGAGCTATGCATTGAGGTTCTGCAGCAAAACGAGGAACATCATTCAGAGGTAAAACTTTGTTGCTCTTAAGTAAATAACATTTTCAATAGTAAGCTAATAGAATATCAGCTTTTTTGACAGTGTAAACTGCCAGCTACTGGACAGGATAAATGTGTACTGCTTGGAACAAATGGAGTTCTTTACAACATCTGGTTTAACTCACAATGTAAATTAATTTTTTACCCTGCATCTGTTATGTGTGAACAAGTTCTCGAATTTTATTTTATATTGCAGAAACATCTGTCTCTAAAATATAAAAAAATAAACCCCAGGAGGAAATTCTCTCCTCCAAAAAAAAAAAGGCATTGATTTTTTTTTCTTTAGCAGTTGTGAAATATATAATTAAAAGTTTTACATGAGTTTTTTTTTTTTTTTTTGTTTTGTAGAGGCTTTGGTGGATAGCTAGACAGAAATACTTTTATTGATTTATACAAATGCCCCTTTTTCAGCATTTAATATTAGCCTGCCATTTTTTTTTTTTTTTTACATAAAGTGGCCTTTTTTAGGCTAAAGTGCAGAAACTCATCCAATTCAGGCTTAGAATTTTTCGTTTTCAATTGGTCGTTCTGGGCTTTTGCAGCTTGCACATTTCCATGTCTCTCTACACACCTTTACTAAACAAACCCATATGAATAGGGGTATTTTAAATATGCAATTCATAGAAAGGTGTTGCCACAATCCAGACAATATACACAATCTAAAATTGAGCTTGATCCTTTGGATTATATTTACCAGAAATTAATAGCAAAAGGTACTCTTAGGATCTCATACCATCTCTATTTGTCCTGGTGACCTTCATCATCAAAGTGAAAGAAAATCACAAATATTGAGTGGTCACCAGAATATGAATATATGCAAAATCTTCCAATGAGGAAACTAGTTCTAGCAACCACCAGAGATTTCCCTTACTTTGATGAGATTTCATGCTGTGGCTATGAGGCAGGAACTTTAAAAGGCCATCTTCCCAATTGGACACAGATTAAAAAAAAAAAATACCTGCTGACAACAGGTTATCCAAAATGAAAAAATGTATTGTATTTGCAGCTGCTCGAGTTGCCACCTGGGCTTCCTCCAGCAGGGCCCGCTCCATGTGATGTATCTCCCACTACACACACACCATGTCCCTGCACAAGGGGTGAGGAGAAACACTGCCATATCAGGAAGAGGATGTTGATTGTTCCCATCCACTCTGTAGCTGTTGGGATTTGTAGTCTGACAACCTGAAGAAAGACCGAGACCAGCCCTGCGCTACTGATCCCAGAATGCCCTACGCCAGGCTGGATCGGTCAATCCAATGCTGCTAATCAGCTCAGAAAACATCTGTATGTGCTTAGGGAAATCCTGAAAGCAGGCAACAGCTCCCATCATACCACCATCCAATACAGATGCATTTTAACTAGCTAGTAAGGTCCTGGCCATGCTGTAGCATGCTTAGGAGATCGCTTTAATCCCCGTGAACATACTGCACAGTGCCATTGGGAAAGCCAGCAGTGTGAAGCCAGTTTGGAGCCAAGATCAAGAACACAGGGACACGACTTCAAACTAGCAAGGAGGAAAGTTCCAAAGGAATCTTGGAAAGTATTTTACCTGGAGAGTAGTTGATGCTTGGAATAGACTTGGATTACTTTCCAAAGTAATCTTGGAAAGTATTTTACCTGGAGAGTAGTTGATGCTTTGGAATAGACTAGTGGATTCAAACACGCTTGGGACAAACATAAATCTAGACAAAAAAACAAACAAAAAAACCACAAGACAAAAAAAAATTATGAATAAAAAGAATAGGGGCAGACTTTATGGAGCTATTGGTCTTTTTTCTGCCATCGCTCTTCTGTTTCTATGATTGTTTACCACTCAAAGTAGTTACTAATTATATAATTACAATGCTTAACCAATCATGCTGATCACAGACAAAGCAGTTCAGAGGGTTTGAAAAGTGTAAATAAATTTTATACGTTGCCTTTCACATTGATCACCTCTGACTTACAGCAGCCACAGCTGTAAGGAGAGGCACTTACAATGTAAAAAATGGTAAACAAATACCTGTATATTAGGTTAGTTATTTATTAGATTAGTGTTCTAAGTGAGGCAGATAAATTAGTTGGATAGCGTTGGGTCAGTTAAATCATTTTTATTACTTTGTTTTTATTATTACAGCCATTGAACTGACTCACAGTACAGGAAAATGCTTTTTATCTAGAAATCTAATATATACGAAGTTGCTTATCGACCATACAGCAATTACATATGTATCAAGACCTATGCATATTCTATTTATTTTATTAGGGTAATTGGAAGAAAATTATTTTTTGGAAATATTTGGAATAGTATTGTAACAAAATACATTTATGCATTAAACAAAATAGAGTTGTGTTTTTCCACAATTTTGTCTACTTCTCTGCTTATTACAAAAAAATATAGCATACAGAAAAGTATATTTAGGATGTATTTAAAAATGACTGAAGTAAAGCCCTGTAAGTGCTTAAAATTTTATTAAAATCATTTTGGTATGAAAAAAATATTGTGTATCAGTGCAAAGGTGTAATCAATGCATACCAACACTATACAAGTGTGTGTATACAGGTTTTGATGACCCCCTTGATATGAAAGGGTTTACAAAGATTAAAGCTGAGATGTTTATATTGAGCTGCTTGTTATGTTTGTACTTTTCTAATAAGGCATTTCACTGGTTTAATTTTTCAAACATTTCTTTTTTGTTTTGCAACACTTGGAAATTTCCATAGGGTAAAGAGGTATGTGATTTAAGGTTCTCTTTTAATTTAAGCTTAACTCCAGGCAGACCGGTAAATTCAAATTTAAAGTGTTACTAAAACCACAACAGTAAAATCAGTCTGTATATGCAGTAAAGCATGCTTGTCATACTTACTGTGGAACCTAAGGGGTTAATCCTCCACATTGTGTAAAAAAGGCTGTTTGATCCTGTCTTCTTTTACTGTCCTCAATCCATCTGCTGATAGAACAGGGCCATAGGAAGCACTCTGCACATGCTCAGTTTGCTCTGGATTGCTAGAGAGTTTTTTGTTTGTTTTTTTGTGAAGGGTGCATGTAATCAGCACAGGGCCAATCGGCACTGTTTAGACAGAGGGTCAGGGGTCATGCAGCCTCATAGGACTGTCAGAGGTTAATGAAAACTCCTCCTACAAGCTATAATCAGTGCTTTGCCGTTTACGGATACACGTCACAATACTGCTATATACTGCTGATGAGAAAAGGTATTTAGCAGTGGAAATTTAATAAAATAATTGCATTTCCTTGTTATGTGTACTGTGGGAGACCAGATATAGTGAATGCAGGGTCCTGGGTTTAGTAACACTTTAAGGCTCCATGCACACTAGACTTAAAAAAACGTTGATTCTACAGGCGTTTGACGTTTTTTTTTCCACTGCCTCTAGAAGCACTTTTATTGAAGTCTGTGTGTATTTGCACATTATTGACTACTATAGGCGTTTTCTGTCAGGGACGTTCAAAGGCAGGAAAAAAAAAAACCTTCTTTATCGCGTTTTCTGGAGAAGTTTAAGAGCTGTAAAAACGTCATTCTCTCCTAAACTCCTATTCTCTCTTCTGAACGTTAAGCTTCAATGTTTTTTAGTAAAAATGCAATGCAGTGTGAAATGCATTCTGGTTATTTTGGGAAGAAAACTTTTGCAGAGGGGTGTGCAGTGCAAAAAACGCCTATAAACCAAAATGCTTAAACTCTCATAGACTCACCTAAACTTTGCACAATATGCTTTCTATTTGCGTCTTTTATGCCACGTTTTTTTTAAGCTAAAAATGTTGATGTTTTTTCTGCTCCTAGTGTGCATGGAGCCTAAGATACATATATGTGAACTGTTTTGCTTCTCAAACGATTTCCTATTCCTCCCCAGCTTGACCTTTATTTACATAGTCGTGCCAGTCTATATAGCCAAGTTGTCAAAATCACTTTTTAATTTAATTAAAGAGGAACTTGTGTCTGCTCACATAATTTGTAATAAAAACACCTTTGCCATTCTGAAGCTTCCCTCCAATCACTTTGCATATGATTTTATATATACTGTGATTCTGTATTTGCCAAATATGCTGCAGAAATCTCTCTCCACTGAGTCTGGCTGCAACCATTTTAAGTGTGGGTAGCTGAAGCTGCTGCCTGTTCACTTCCTGGATTTACACAGAGGCAAACCCTTCAGCTCTGCAGCCCTCATTGGCCCTCTTATGACTTACCCCCCCTCCCTTCCTGCCAAACTCTCACGAGAGAGAGAGAGCGCTGTGCATGATTTCATAAGCCTAGTCTTTTAACCAGACAAGAAAGAGGAAGTGGGCTGTATAAGGTAATTGCTGGCAGAAAATAAATATTTTACTATCCAAAGTTAAAACAAAGGCAGGCAATTTAATATATGGAAAGTTTGAAAAATCTACTGAAGGTCACGACCAGCCGCCGCCTGCGCAAATAGCCGTAGCTGTACGGCGGGCACTTTAACTCCGCGTGACGTAGGAGCTGATGCACGTGCCCGACGGCCGCGATGTCCACCAGGCACCCGCGATCGCTCCTGAGAGACACAACAGAGATCTGTCAATGTAAAAAGACAGATCTCTGTTCTGTCAGGAGAGATACTGATTAGGAACAACGATCGGTCTCCTCCTCCAGGCAGTCCCATCCCTCCCACAGTTAGAAACACTCCCTAGGACCCACATTTAACCCCTTGATCGCCCCCTAGTGTTAACCCCTTCCCTGCCAATGACATTTATACAGTAATCAGTGGCTATTTTTAGCTCTGAACGCTGTATAAATGTCAATGGTCCCAAAAAAGTGTCAAGTATCCGATCTGTCCGCCGCAATGTCGCAGTCCCGCTAAAAATCGCAGCTCGCCCCCATTACTAGTAAAAAAAAAAAAATAATAAAAATGCCATAAATCTATCCCCTTTTTTATAGACACTATAACTTTTGCGCAAACCAATCATTATACGCTTATTACAATTTTTTTTTTTTTACCAAAAATATGTGTAGAAGAATACATATTGGCCTAAACTGACGAAGAAATTAGGTTTTTTTTACATTTTTATTGGGGGGGGGGGGGGGAGATATTTATTATAGCAGAAAGTTAAATTGTGTGTTTTTTCAAAATTGTCGCTCTTTTTTTGTTAATAGCGCAAAAAATAAAAACCGCAGAGGTGTTCAAATGCCACCAAAAAAAGGATATAGATTTTGTTTGGGTACAGCGTCGCAAGACCGTGCAATTGTCAGTTAAAGCAATGCAGTGCCGTATCGCAAAAAGTGGCCTGGTCAGGTATTGGGTAAATCCTTCCATGGCTGAAGTGGTTAATAACCCAAACAGAATGCTAAGTGGTCACTGAAAGAACATCAGTGCACCACATTGATGAGGTCAACACTCCACTCTCCCCTCATATCTGCATGCTTGATTGAAAGCACTGTGTCATGCAGTAGAGCCTGACTGACTAGTGGCACTGCTCTTCTTTTTCATAGTCTGCTGTGCAGGGGAATATAGAAAGGTAATATGTATAGAGATTCAGGTGATTATGCTAGGTGAAATTTTTTTTTTTTTTTTTCAATGAATATGGTAGTGGATTTGATTGTGTTTAACTGCCTGGCGTCCGGCTTTAGGAGTTCTACCCATTCTTGGAAAGAATAAAGTAAAAGTAAGTTGGCCTTTTTGCATGCATCACTGAACACATTCAATCTGGGAAAATGCAACGTACTTTTGTTTTCCCACTTTTGGTGTGGTGTACTTAAAGCTTTTTCAAATAACCAATTGGGTATTGCGATATATAAAGAGATTTACATAAGTATTCAGTTATGAGCTTATTTAGATTATTTACAGCAAAAGGGGCAAATACTTATTACAGCAATTATGGCTTTTTTTTTTTAAATTAAGTGACCAACAATCCAGGCCGTAAAGACTTCACATTTTGGAAACGTTCATGGGGCAAAGCATTTCACTTTATTGGCGTGGTGTATTCAGACATTTTGTCTTTTTAAAATAGCTGAGTGGTTGCAATGCAGAGCTGAATTAGATAGGAGTCACTGGGGACTTTCAGTATGGTGAATGGTGTAACACAAAAAATGATTGTTTGCTTTGGACTTTTTGCCACACTATGAACTAATGCTAGCATCTGTGTTTGTATGTGTTGTCAACTCTTATGCACTGGGGTTACATTTATAGTAAGTACAGCATTTTATTAAATTACTACTGTTCTAATCAGCACTGTATAAAGAGTCCATATTGTTTATATGCATTGAGCAAGGCTGTTTTTACTAAACTAACCCCTTATTACTGCAAAAAGACTTTCAGGGGTTGATTTACTAAAGGTAAATAGACTGTTCACTTTACACAGAAACTTTCCTCAGACCTTAGTGAATATGGTGATATTACACTTTGCAAAAAACACCCAATCACATGCAAGGAACATTACAAAATGCATTTTTCTTGATTGAATGGTGGGCATTGACAAAGCTTTAACTCCCTCACTAAGCTATGGGGAAAATCCCCTTGCAAAGTGAAACATATTTTTGCTGTTAATAAATCAACCCCTATAAGTCTGACTGTAAAATGCCACTTTTTTTTTTTTACCTTTCAGCAGAGAGCTTAGAATGCACAATTGTGTGTATTCCTAATTCTCATACCCAATGTCAAACCAATTACTTAATGTTATTGTCAGGTTAACTGATGCATATTGATGCCTCTATACTTGGTTAAAAGTTTAGAGGCTTAAATGACCAGTCCAACTGTACATATATATGCAACCTTAAAGTGATTGTAAAGTCTTGTTTTTGTTTTTGTTTTTTAAATAAAAATAACAAACATACTTACCTGCTCTGTGTAATGGTTTTGCACAGAGCAGCCCCGATCCTCCTCTTTTAGGGTCCCTCTTCGGTGCTCCTGGCCCCTCCCTTCTTTCAAGTGCCCCCCACAGCAAGCAGCTTGCTATGGTGCACCCAAGCCGAGCTGCAGCTCCGTATATACATTTAGACACGGAGCCAGAGTTCGGTCCCACTCCCTCTCTCTCCTCATTGGCTAACGGACTTTGATTGACAGCAGCGGAAGCCAATAGCACTGCTGCTGTGTCTCAGCCAATCAGGAGGAGGAGTCTCGGAAGCCGAGACACTCGTGGACATCGCTGGACAGAGATGGGGCTCAGGTAAGTATTGGGGGGTGCTGGGGACACACAGAAGCTTTTTATCTTAATGCATAGAATGCATTAAGATAAAAAAATCTTCTGACCTTACAACTCCTTTAAGGAAGTGGGTCTTTATGCATCAAGCTGCATATATTATTATCGTACAGGATTTAAATAGCGCCAACAGTTTGCACAGCACTTTACAATATAAAGGTAGATAATACAGCAACAGTAAAATTCAATTTCTAGAGGGTTAAGAGGGCCTTGCTTTTGCAATCTTACAAGTATACATTATATACATACTTGTGTGTTTGTTGGGAGTGTGCTTCACAGCACGCTCCAAGCACAGAGACTGGACTCTCACCGGGAATGAACCATGTGATTAGCTGTAGTCGACCTCAGTAAGCAAGCTGTCATGAATAAAAGCCATTCATGACAGCTAAAACTTTCTCTTAGAACAGTAATCATCACTGTTATAAGCGATAATAGTGTAAAAAAAAAATCCTTGATCATCCCCCCAGAGTAGTAGTAGTACTATGGTGACACTAAACTGCCCTAATGACAGGATGTAAAAAAATAGTAAAAAAGAAAAAAAAAGTAAAAAGAAAAAAAGTGTTTTAAAAATGTACATATTGTTTCCAGTCAGTATCTCTGATCACATCCACACCACTTATATGATGACGCTATACTTCAGTATACAACAAAACAGTATGACAATATGTAAAAAAAAAATTGTAACAAAAAAACAAATTTTTATTTAATATCTTCATTTTCAAAACAATTGTAGCAACTAATTACAACCAAAAAACTTGCCATGCCGCTTTCTAAATACCTTGGACTGTCTACTTTCCAAAATCGGGCTATTTAGGGGGAATTTGTACTGTCTTGGCATTTTTAGGGCCGTCAGTACATCAGGGTTGATCAATTTTCAAATATATACATACCATAGTTTGTAGACTATAACTTTCACACATACTAAATAATATACACTGATTTGGGTTATATTTGCCAAAGAAATGTAGTAGACTACATTTAAGCCTAAATTAATGAAGAAAGATTATTTGCAAAATTGTATAACAAAAACTCATATGTGTTTTTGTTTTCAAAATGTATGGTATTTTTTTTTTTTTGTGTAGCAAAAAAAAAAAAGAACTCAGTGGTGATTTAAATACCAGCAAAAGGAAGCTCTATTTGTGTGAAAACAATGATAAAAATGTCATTTGTGTGCACTGTTGTATGACCGAGCAATTGCCAGTTTAAGTAGCAAAGTGCAGAATAGCAAAAAATGCCCTCGTCATGAAGGGGATAAAACCTTCCAGTGGTCAAATCGTTATATTAGTATCCGTGTCGTCATGTGCTTTAGGTAGGATTAAAAAAAAAAAGCAAAATGTGCACTATTGTTTCTAGGCCCTACTTCAGGTACAAACAGCAAATAACAAATTGTACACATATGTGGTATTGCTGCGATTGTCAGGAGCAGGAGAATTTACCATGAGTTTTTTGGTGGTAGATTAGGTAAAAGCAAGAAATGTACAGCTACATTTGTTAAATAAAAATTATATATATATATATATATTTCTTCTTGTACATCACTGGACACAGAGCCATAGTAGTTACTATGTGGGTTATAGGCCACCTTCTGATGATGGACACTGGCACGCCCTAAGACAAAAAGTGCATTCCCTATATAGCTCCTCCCACTACTGGGAGTACCTCAGTTTTTTCGCCAGTGTCTAAGGTGTTGGTCATGAGAAAAGATGTGCTGTGCTGAGCTCCACTGGAGCAATCCTTGCTGGGGCTAGCCATGCTGACTGGATCAATTCAAAGTGTCTCTTCTGGCCAGATTGAATGGTACCCGGGCCTCGTATCCAAAGAAACAAGGTTTTTGCCTGTGAATGCTTCTCTTTTTAGAGAGCTGGACCCTGGGATCCAGTACTTTTTGGTAGTAAGGCCATAAAGTTTTACTGGCAGGATGCTGTTGCAGGTCCAGGATAGTGAGTTTCCTCTAGGATCCCCTGCTCCTGCAGGTTTAACGGAACCCACCGTGAAGGGTGAAGATTTGGTCTGTTGGTTTACCACAGAAAACCCTGCGGCGGGAAAGGTAAGTGGAGTTTTCTAAGACATTTTTTTAAATTTTTTTACGAATGTCTCCTTTAACATAAAATGTTGTCATGCCGATGTGTCACCACTGGGGGCTGTATTGAGCACTCACCATCTCATGCTGGAAACAGCGCTGTGTCAGAAAGCCGAAACGCTTCCTCCTCCTCCAGCCGAACAGCAGATCCTCCGGTAAGCTTGAGGGGGGGGGGTTCTCCCTGCTTATCGCCCCCCTATGCTGATAGTCTCCCCCTAGTGGGGAAGGAAGCACTCGGATTTCTTTTTTTGACTAAAAAAAAGACAGGAAGCATGATCAGAGCGCCGCTCGGCGGCTTGCAGCCCCCCCTGCACCATGCTGTTTTCTCGGTACGTCCGAGAGGACCTGTAGTGCACCGCTCACGCGGGAAAGGCTTTACTTTTAAAAAGTGGGAAGAGCCGTAGGCAACACGGGGGGCGGGGCTTAGCGGTGTTGCCGTTCTCTGATGCCAGGACATGAGGAGGCAAGTTTTTAAAAGCACACTGTGTGCTACAGCAGGCTGTGGAGGGACACAAGACCAAAGAGGTGGCAATAACAGGTTTGGTGACACGGGCATTTCCTTTGACACATTTTTTACTGCTGCATCAGGCTGGGCATTAATAGCAGCTATTGTGCTGAACTATAGACCTAGCAGTGTATGCATTCCTTCTGGTAGTGCCTCTGCTTTGTGCATCAGGCTATGAGCGGAAGGGGGACAAGGAACACCTCAAAGTGTTCTAGAGGATCGATTGTTTTACGGCAACCTAAATTCATGTCTAAAAAAAATGACATCCTCCTCTGAGAGTAATGCGGCCGGTCAGAATGAGCCGTCAGGGGGGACTGGTGTTGCAGCAGCTCTGGACAACTTCAGCCACTATATATATATTACTCAGGAGCTTTTTTTCTTCTACCATTTTAAGTTTGGAACATAAGATTGATGCTATGTTCGCTTCCCACAGTAGGCCCAAGCGTAGCAGATCCCCTCATACTGAGGAACAAGGGGCAGGAAATCATGAAGTTCTTTCAAAGGATCAGGAAGAGGCTGATGACTCCTCTTCTGAAGATTCTAATCTGGAGGGAGCAGCCTCACACGAGACTCTTGGTACACTCCCTTACTAACTTGGTTCGCTCAACTTTTTTACTGCCTGTAGCGCAGTCTATTGATGAGCCCAACTCTGGGGTCACTAAAGCCTCCTCAATCTGTGGATGCCTTTCCTATCCATTCATGGCTAAAAAAGCTGATGTATTCTGAGTGGCAGCACCCGAATAAACAGTTTTTTCCTCCAAAAAAGTTTTCTATACTTTATCCTATGGAGGAGGAATTCTGTAAGAAATGGGGGATTCCAGTAATTGATGCTGCTACATCCTCGGTAATTATAAACCTGACTTGTCCTGTAGACAATGCGCAAATGTTGAAGAATCCAACAGATAAAAAGTTGAAATTTCTTTATAAAAACAACATTGCTCTTGCAGGTTCAGTTGTGCAGCCGGCTCTTGCGGCGATTAAAGTATCTCATTCCATAAAGGACCAGTTTGTGGAGGTACTCAAGATTATTCCTGATCAGCAGGCCCAGCAATTGGCTGGCATATCAGAGGCACTGTGTTTCGCAGTGGATGCTATGAAAGATCCTATTATTCAAGCCTTGCGGCTTATGCTAAGGCTGGTACATATGCGCAGAGTCCTATGGTTGAAGAATTGGTCAGCCGAAGCACCATGTAAAAAGCTCTTGGCCAGTTTCCCTTTTCATGGTGAACGGTTGTTTGGAGACAATCTAGAGAAGTATATCCAAAGAATTTCTAATGGGAAAAGTTCACTTTTACCAGTAAAGAAGAAGTTTATACGTTTTTCCTTTAAACTTTCATCTTTTCCAGTGCCAGGAGCATCTGTCTCCAGACAGTCTCGACGGCCTCCACCGTCGGATTTATAAGGAAGACCTCAGGGGCAGTCCCAAGGCCAAAAGAGGACTTGGGGCAGGAAGCCCGCAAAGCTAAATACTAAAGCCTCCTTATGAAGGGGCGCCCCCACTCGCTCGGGTGGGGGAAGGCTTCTACAATTTTCAAAGACCTGGCAGGAACATTGTCAGGACAGATGGGTGGCTTCCTCAATGTCTCTAGGTTACAAACTAGAATTCCGAGAATTCCCGTCTCCCCATTTTTTAAAATCAAATGTTCCCAGAGATCCAGGGAAAAGGAAGTCTCTCTTTCTGGCTCTGGATCATCTCTTATCTCAGAAAGTGATATCAGAGGTTCCCACAGAAGAGCAGGGATCAGGGTTTTATTCAAACCTCTTCACGGTACCAAAACCAAATGGGGAGGTAAGACCCATTTTAGATCACAAGGATCTAAACCGGCACTTGAATATCCGTTCCTTTCGCATGGAGTCAATCCGATCGGTTGTCTCCATTCTACAAGGAGGAGAATTTTTGGCATCGATCGATATCAAAGATGCCTATCTCCACGTGCCAATTTTTCCTGCTCCTCAGAAGTTTCTATGCTTCGAGGTAGAGAATCGTCATTTTCAGTTTGTGGCTCTGCCATTCGGTCTAGCCACCGCACCGCGAGTGTTCACGAAGATCCTGGCTCCTCCTTTAGCCAGGTTAAGGGCTCAGGGTATAACAATTCTAGCCTTCTTAGACGATCCTCTTTCACTAAATCAGTCAGTCACCTGTCTAAACCAAAGTTTAATCTCAGCCATAAGCTACCTAGAATTCCTAGGCTGGATTCTCAACCTAGAAAAATCCTCCGTAAAACCATCAAGGAGATTACAGTACTTGGGGCTGATCATAGATACTGTTCAAAAGAAGGTATTCTTACCCCAGGAAAGGATCAGCTCCATAAAGGAACTGATTTGACTTGTCAAAACAAAGAGAAATCCGTCCATTCGGCCGTGCATGAAATTGTTAGGGAAGATGGTGGCCTCCTTCGAGGCCGTTCCTTATGCACAGTTTCAATCAAGACTGCTGCAGAACAGTATTCTGTCAACCTGGGACAAGAAGATCCAGGCTTTGGACTTTCTGATGTGCTTATCCCCCGAGGTGCGTCAGAGCCTCAATTTGTGGTTGATATCCAGCAACCTTCAACATGGAAAATCCTTTCTACCAGTATCCTGGAAAGTGGTAGCAACGGATGCCAGCCTTCTAGGCTGGGGAGCAGTCCTGTCCAGGGGAAGTGGTCCAAGTCAGGATCTTACCCATCAGTATTCTAGAAATACGGGCGGTACGCCTGACCCTAGAGGCCTGGATAATTATGAAACTGTCCTGTCAGGATTCAATCCGACAATGCCACGGCTGTGGCTTACATCAATCACCAAGGGGGCACGAGAAGTCGTGCAGCCCAAAAGGAGGTGAATCATGTTCTGTCTTGGGCAGAAAGCAACATTCCTTGCCTATCGTCGATTTTCATTCCAGGGATAGAAAATTGGCAGGCGGACTACTTGAGTCGCCAACAATTGTTTCCTGGAGAATGGTCCCTTCACCCCGACATCTTTCTGTCGATATGTCAAAGATGGGGTGTTCCGGACGTGGATCTGTTCAAACAGGAAGGGAAAGGGGTGATTCTGGTGGCCCAGAAGATCTTGGTTTGCCGAGATGATAAAGGCGGTAGAGGACCCTTGGACCCTGCCGCTGTGACCAGACTTTCTTGCGCAAGGTCCGGTATTCCATCCTACCTTATAAACGCTAAATTTAACGGTTTGGCTATTGAAACCCACATTCTAAAGGACCGTGCGTTATCTCCTTCAGTAGTGTCTACTTTGGTTAATGCTACCCTTTTTCCCCGAAAATAAGACCTAGCGTGATTGTCGGTGATGGCTGCAATATAAGCCCTACCCCCCAAATAAGCCCTAGTTAAAGTCCTTGTAGGTCTTATTTTCAGGGTAGGGCTTATTTTCAGGAAAACAGGGTAGGGCTTATTTGGGGGGGGTAGGGCTTATATTGCAGCCATCACCAACAATCACGCTAGGTCTTATTTTCGGGGAAAGAGGGTAGGAAGCCGGCCTCCAGAGTCATATACTATAGAGTCTGGAAGGCATTGTCTCCTGGTGTGGATCCAGGGGTTGGCACCCCAGAAAGTATGTCATAGGTAGAATCCTTGAATTCCTGCAGATGGGACTGGAAATTAATCTGGCCTTGAGTACTATCAAGGGCCAGGTCTCGGCCTTATCAGTATTGTTTCAACGGCCTCTTGCTTCTCATTCTCTGGTTTGTAACTTTATTCAGGGGGTAACACGGATTAATCATCCTGACAGGACACCCCTGAACCCTTGGGATTTGAATTTAGTCTTATCGGCTTTACAGAAACAGCCTTTTGAGCCTATACGGGATATTCCCTTGGTTCTTTTGACGAGAAAGATAATCTTTTTGGTTGCCATATCCTCTGCCAGAAGGGTATTGGAATTGGCGGCTCTTTCTTTTAAAGAGCCATTTTTGATTATTCATAAGGATAAGGTGGTATTGCGGCCTCATCCTGAATTCCTACCAAAGGTAGTGACAGGTTTTCATTTAAACCAGGATATTGTTCTGCCTTCTTTTTTCCCAGAACCTCGATCTAGGGAAGAGAAGTCACTACATTCTCTTGATGTAGTGAGAGAGGTCAAGGTCTATTTAAAGGAGTTCGCTCAGATTCGCAAAACAGATGTTTTGTTTGTGTTGCCAGAAGGTCCTAAAAGAGGACAGGCAGCATCGAAATCTACTATTTCCAAATGGATTCATCAAGTGATTGTTCAAGCTTATGGTCTAAAGAGGAAGATTCCTCCTTTTCATGTTAAAGCGCACTCCACCAGGGCTGTTAGTGCTTCTTGGGCAGTGCATCACCAGGCCTCCATGGCTCAGATCTTCAAGGCCGCAACTTGGTCTTCAATCCATACATTTACCAGATTCTATCAAATCGATGTAAAAGGTCATGAGGATATTGCCTTTGGGCACAGTGTACTGCAGGCTGCAGTCAGGTGCTTCAAAAAAATCCCCTGCCGCTGTAATTCACGCAACCGGTGACCCGAAAGGGGCCGAACGCATGAATAGGGATCGGCAGTAGCGGCAATGGATAGATTCATGCCATGCATGAATCTATTCATTACCATATAGGGGGGTGGCGTGAAAGAGGGGGCGGCCCTTTAATGGACAGGCCGCCACTGTAAGTACCCCTGTTAGTGTTAAATAGTTTGTCTCATCCCTGTAACTGCTACATCTGCAGGAGAGCTTGTTTTGAAAAACAGACCTACTGGCTAGAACACAAGTTGAAAATAAAGGAAAGATAGTCTAAAAAAAAATGCAGGCATCACATCTAGGAATCTAGCTGCAATATAATAAATGTTTGGGGGTTTAATACTGTTTTAAGAGTTTTTCAAAGACTTCAAAAAAATCTGCTTAAAGGATATGTTCACCTTTAGATAAAAAAATAATAAATGCACCTTCTTTTCTTTTTGCAGGTAAAAAAAGGTGCATTTATTTTTTGTTTCTGGAATCTCTAAAGCATTGCATGCAGGTCTCCTGCAGACCTGCCAGTGTATCTGTGTGCCCATACATCGTACTTGCATGCAGATACAATCTGACAGGAAGACTCAATGAACTGTCACAGTGCTCCACATTGCTGTGGTGGTTAATTGAAAACTACAAGCCGACAACCGCAAAGGCTGTCAGGACTTGTCATTTTACATTCACAGAGGACTGTAAATGAGTGAGGCGGGCGGAGCCCCGCTCAGCCATGTATTTCAAAAATTGTGACAGCTAGCAGGGGGCAGAAGATCCCCGCTAGCTGTCGGAGCGGGGGCCGGTCTATTCATAACATGTTACATGTTATGCCCTGAATATAGGTGTAACATGTTACAAAAGGTGAACTTAGCCTTTAAAGGCGAAGTTCATCTTTAAGTGCACCTGTCTTTCCACTTATGTTCGCAGGTGCAAATCTCTGCAGGCTCCTGAACAATAAATGCACATTTTTTACCTGTTAACCACTTCACCTCCAGAAGGTGCACTCCCCCTCCTGACCAGGCAATTTTTTGCGATACAGCACTGTGTTGCTTTAACGGACAACTGCGCGGCCATGCGACGCTGTACCCAAATAAATGTATGTTCCTTTTCCCACAGATAGAGCTTTCTTTTGTTGGTATTTGATCACCTCTGCGTTTTTGGGCTATAGACAAAAAAAAAGCAATTTTTGAAAAAAAATAATATTTTTTATTTTCTGCTATAAAACATACCCAATAATTAATTTTTTTTTAAACCGAATTTCTTCATCAATTTAGGCCAATATATATTCTCTACATGTTTTTGGTAAAAAAAAAACCCAATAAGCATATATTAATTGGATAGATTTATGGACTTATTATTTTTTTAATGTTTTTACTAGTAATGGCGGCGATCCGTGATTTTTAGCAGGACTGCAACATTGCAGCGGACACCTAACTCACACTTTTGACACTTTTTGGGGACCAATAACCACCAATACAGTGATCAGTGCTAAAAAAAATGCACTGTAACTGTACTAATGACACTGGCAGGGAAAGGGGTTAACATCAGGGGCGATCAATAGGTTAAATGTTTTCCTTGGGAGTGCTTTCTTACTGTAGGAAGACAGATCTGTGTTTCTGCTTAGCACAAACACAAGATCTCTTCCTTACTAGCAGAATGGCGATCTGCCTTGTTTACATAGGCAGACTGCTCTTCTGCCACTCGTGGAATGATCGCCGGGTTCCCAACGGACAACGTGTCCACTGGACCGCTGATTGGTTCCTGCTGTGTCCAATCATCGCAAGAGCGGAGCTCCGGCGACATGCCAAAGATAAAAATTACTTACATGTACGTGATTTTGTGTTTATGGGCCACCCTGCCGCAGTATATGTGCGTGGGGCATTTCTTAACCACTTCCTGCCCTCCATATGGCAGAATGATGGTCAGAAAGTGGTTTAATTATCCTGACTGGGCGTCATATGAGGTCAAGCAGGATAATCCACTAACGCTCGCCGAACGGTGGTGTGGTGTCAGTCTGACACACCGCACCTTCGATCCTGGTAAAGAGCCTATGATGTAGGCTCTTTACCACGTGATCAGCTGTGTCCAATTACGACTGATCACATGGTAACCAGGAAGAGCCGTTTATCAGCTTTCCCTCTACTCGCACTGACAGACGCGAGTAGAGAAGGGCCAATTGGCTGCTCAGCACATTGATTATCAGTGCAGACCCATCGAGGATGCCCACTGGTGACCACCAGGGATGCCATTAGGTGCCCATTAGGATGGCACTCTGTTCCCATCAGTGGTGCCTGTCAGTGCCTCCTAATAAGTGCCACCTATGAGTGCCCAAAATCAGTGCAACCTAACTGCCCATTAGTGCGGCCTATTGATGCCCATTGGTGCTACCTATCAGTGTCACCTCATCAGTGCCCATCAGTACAGCCTCATCAGTGCTCATCAGTGAAGGAGAAAACTTACTTATTTATAAAGTTTTGTAACAGAAACAAAGAAAAAAAAATTTTTTTTTTCAAAATGTGCGGGTTTTTTTATTTGGTGCGCAAAAAATAAAAACACCAGTGGTGATCAAATACCACCAAAAGAAAGATTTATGAAAGTTTTGTTTGGATACAGTATAGCATGACTGCGCAATTGTCATTCAAAGTGTGACAGCGATGAAAGCTCAAAACTGGACTAAGCAGGAAGGGGGTGAAAGTGCCCTGTATTAAAGTGGTTAAGTGATTAAAATATGTGCTAGATTATTTATTTTTATTTTTTTAAAAGGTGACCCTATCCTTTAAAGCTTGAAGAAAGCATTGGAAATGCTTTGCAACAGATTACTGAAAGCTTGACAAAAGCTTAGCTGTACACATTGCCCATATGCAAGCTGAAAGTCATGTGAGCAATGCATAAACGCTCATAGAGTGAGACTGGACATCCTCACATAGATCTGAAGCTTTTTGAAACTTGTGTATGCTTCAGACAGACTTGTCCGTATCTCCGCTTTTGACCATTTGCCTATCGCTTGCCTTCCCTAAGTGCCCCCTCTATAGAAAAGATTGGGAGAGGGAACTGGGCCATTACATTTCACAGGAAGACTGAGACAAAGCTTTCCCCTTGACATTTAAAACTAACATAGCTAATTAAACGCAAGAGAGGAGATTCAAATTTCTTTCATGCTGGTACAGAAGTCCGGCCTCCCTGCATTAAATCATTCCACCAATTCCTGGAGTGCTGGAGTTGTGAAGAATCCGGTGGCACCTGATTACATATTTGGTGGCTGTGCCCTCACATTCAGTTTATTTGGCAAAGCATATTCAAACTCTATCACTTAAATACAGAGAATACCTGGCCAGAGACCCCCAAGGTCGATAATACCTGGGTCAGTGGCAAACAATAAAAGAAAGTATTCTCATATTCCTCTTGTGTGCAGGGCGTACCTTGATTCCCATGTAATTGAAATCAACGATGGTTCCTACCATTAGGGAATGGTTTGAGGAATGAAACCATATCATGAGGATGGAGGAGTTAACCGCCAATCTTCGCAAATAGTACCTGAAGATTCTGGGCTTGTGGTACCCTTGGATTGATTTTTCTACACCAGCCAAACTTATTCTTCTAACCATTGCATTAATTGGTGGCCTGTTGCTGTATGCAGCCACAGCGGATTCCCATTAGGATGTACCCTCCCTTTTTCTTTCACCTCTACTCTTCCTACACTCCTCTTTTCCATCTCTTTTTGCTGCAGATTCTTCCACCCTGCTGAAGTTACTTTGGTTTTGTCTTCCTGAACTTCAAAATCATTGGGATATCATGCCATTATGCCAACATGGCACAGTTTTGGTAGTTGTCTGAGCTTATTACATTGCAGAAGCCTGCTAATGTCCTCTAATGTATTTTCTGAATGTTTTGCCTTCTCACTATATGTGACCACAAGTTGATATGTTACACTGTGGTGGTCTACCTTTCCTCCTTATGCGTTTCTGCAAATTTTTGTTGATCTAGCTGTATTGCTCTTCTGTAAAACTTAATAAAGTTTGTTCTTAAAAAAAAAAGTTTGTGCAACACAAAGCACAGAAGGTTTATTTATTTATTTATTTTTTTACCATAATGCAATATAGTAAAAAAAAAAAAAAAACACTTTAATGGGAGCTATGGCTGGAAAATCTCACCACAGCAGGTAAAACAGGCCAACAGGCCAATAGGCCGACTGCGATATAAACTTTCTGTAGGCTAAGCCTATTAGCAACATTCTAATAAGAACTGTGGCATGGGGTATCTTTTGTAACAAAGTCTGTACACAAAGCATTTCTTTTGGGAGTTGTAGTGTAATGAAAACTCAGGTAAATATTTAAAGGTGATGCTCAATAGTTTTTACATATAAAGTAATATGTATCCAATAATCTATAATATATCAGCTTGGCATGACATAACCATATACCTGCCATTAGGTCAAAAATCAAGTTCTGTTTGTAACATGTGTTGCTTGTTCTGTACATAGGCCTTTTCCTGGTGGCCAGATCTGATAGCAGAGCATGCCGAGATATTTTGGTCGCTGTTTTCTGTTGATATGAACTCTGCAATAGAAGCACAACCTCCAGATTCCTGGCAGAGCTTTCCACTTTTCCAGATGCTAAATAACTTCCTCAGGAATGACAGTAAGTATTTCTTATACAGTTTCTATACAGTAAGTATTCTATACAGTTATGTGTGTAAGACAGTGATTTGATATCTTGTAACCGCTTGGGGATTTATGGCCATTGGAGCCTGCAACACAATCCACTATGGAGCCCCACTTTAACTACACAATACATAATGAAATGTATTTAAAAACAGCCAACAAGCTATATGAGACCCCTTTTATTAAGCAGCCCCAACAAGGGTAAAAACATTAACAGTTCAGTGGATAATTCAACCTTTCAGTATGTTTTCAAAATGTTAATGTTGGTTTAAGTAAACTGACTGTTTAGAATTGAGAATATTTTTTTGTTGTCATAAAGGGTGTCAATTTTGATGGGTTTACATGTATTACTTATGAAATCATGTATTTATGGTAGGCAATTGAAGTTCTAATAAACAGAACTAAAATTAGCTTTCCTTTACATGATTTCATCATCAAAAAACTCTTTAACCTGGCAGGCCCAGCCCCGGATATGAAATCCCTAAACAAATTTCTTTTAATTCCAAAATGTTGTATGGAATTTGCAAGGTCAGTAATTGCCTTTCTGAGACAAGGAACACATGGCATCCATGGACATTCAAGAGGCCTACCTGCTTGTTCCCATTCACCCATCTCATCAGCTATTTCTACACTTTGCAGTGACAGATGACTACTTCAAATTTGTCACACTGCCTTTCAGTCTATCCTCTGCTCCCAGGTTGTTTACAAATGCACTCTTGCCTGCCCTTATTGGAACACAGGATATCCGCTGATTCATCTCTCTTGCAACTCTCAACTAATGTCCAGTAGACAATTCAGCTGCTTTAGGGCTTTGTGATAAACTTCAATGACTCTGCTCTCCAGAATTCCCTGCACCTAGAATACTTACATAGGTCTGATCCTGTATAAATCCCAGGCAAAGGTCTTTCTTCCACAAAAGAAAATTCTTTCTCTAATAGCTCATTCTTGATAAATAAGATCTAAAAGGAATCCCATAATGAGAAAATACTGCGCTAAGCTAGTGTCAATATGCAATACCAAATAAAAATAAACAGTATTAATTGTGCTAAATATAGTGCCAAAAAATCAATAATGAGACACAAATCGATTAAGTCCTTATTTCTCATATACACGTGGAGACTACCCCATTAGACAGCATAGGATATCACAGATCCATCTACACAGAACCCAGAGTAATGCCGCGTACACATGATCGGACATTCCGACAAAAAATCCTGGATTTATTTCCAACGGATGTTGTCTCAAACTTGTCTTGCATACACATGGTCGCACAAATGTTGGAAATTCCGATCGGCAAGAACACGGTGACGTACAACACATACGACCAGCCGAGAAAAATGAAGTTCAATAGCCAGTGCGGCTCTTCTGCTTGATTCCGAGCATGCATAAACTTTTGTGCATCGGAATTGTGTACACATGATAGGAATTTCCGCCAACAAAGTTTTTTGTCTGAAAATTTGAGAACCAGCTCTCAAATTTTTGTTGTCAGAAATTTCGACAGAAAATGTCCGATGGAGCCTACACATGGTCGGAATTTCTGACAACAAGCTCACATCGAACATTTGTTGTCAGAAATTCCAACCGTATGTAAGCGGCATTAAACACGTGTGGTTATCACTACAGCCATGGAGGAATTGTAGATGAAACTTGGTTATTGATTTTCACAAGCACTGTAGCTCTTTATCATCACAGCAAGATTTAAAGCATGCTATATGGACTCTAATGCCGTGTACACATGGGTGGACTTTTCGACCGAACTCGTCCGCCGGAACGAATCAGTCGGACAATCCGACCGTGTGTGGGCTTCATCGGACTTCCAACGGACCTTTTTGGTCAAAAATCATACAGACTTTAGATTTGAAACATGTTTCAAATCTTTCCGATGGATTCGAGTCCAGTCGAAAAATCAGTTCATCTGTATGCTAGTCCGACGGACGAAAACCGACGCTAGGGCAGCTATTGGCTACTGGCTATCAACTTCCTTACTTTAGTCTGGCCATACGTCATCACGTACGAATCCGTCGGACTTTGGTGTGATCATGCGTAGTCAAGTCCGCTCGTTCAAAAGTCTCTCGTAAGTCCGTGAAAAGTCAGTCGAAAGACCGTCGGACCTTTGATGCCGCAAAGTCCGCCCCTGTGTATACTGCATAATGCAATTTTTGTTTTGTTTAATTGTATTAATTATGCCACTTAGCACTTTGGCACCCTATTTTATATTGATTTGTTCGATTCATGTCTCATTACTGATTTTTTGGCACTATATTTAGCACAGTTAATACTATTTATTTTTATTTGGTAATGCATATTGACACTAGCTTAGCGCGGTATTTTCATATATTTAAATTGTTTAGCATGAGACATGATCAATACCAGCAGCTGATTATTTAGTCTCAGATTTAATATTTCTTGGTGGCTCACAAGATTTTCAGATTATACAAGTGGCTTATCTCTGCTGCCAGCGCATGGTCTCTTCATTCTGAGGTGTTCAATCTGATGTGCCAAATTCATGTTACTCCCAATGTGGACATCCTTAGCCTCCAGTCTCTGTATCCAGAACTAGAAACAAAAAATGTTATCTTTCTTGTATAACCACCTACCATGTAGTGGAGATGAGCAAATGCAGACAAATGTAAAGTCAAGTCTAAGCGGCTACTAGTGGGGCATATGGTATCCCTTAATGCAGATCTCCACCCAGTCCCCCCCAACTTTCCTGAAGGTGGTATCTGCACATTTCAGATACTGGCCCATCCAGTGAATCCAGCGTTGCCCCGCTGAGATCATCTCATGACCTGCCACCACTCATGCTGCCATATTTTTTCTGACATCATTGAGAGGCCAGCCGGCTTTTCTGGGTTCAGCAGGTGGGCCTCCTGATGATGCACCAATAGGCCCGCTGCCTCCTCCTCTCCTGAATGAAAGGCTATGCCTCCTGGGATATGTGACATGCATATCTCGGAAAGCACAGCAGACGGCATGCGCGTCATTTGCCTAAGGCAATTACTGTGCATGGGGGGGCGGGCCAGACTGTTTTTCTTAAGAAAAGGTAAAAAAAAAGAATAAGTACTGTATCCAGGCAAGAAGGAGGGGTGGAATGGTGGGAACTTGTGGAAAAGGGTGGAGGTCTGCTTTAAAGCCAGAGACTCAACATGTATGGTTGGGATGACTGATGGGTAGAAATAGCAGGTAAGCCTCTCTCCCCAGTGATTTCATATGAGAACCATTTTATTTGTGAATGAACTTAACGACCAGGCACATGGTGGTCCGAATAACATAAACAGTGTTGTGCTGCTTTAAGGAGTATCATAAAAAAATGTATTAGGACAATCACAGTATTAACCCATATAGATGTTTATTTAAAAGGGTGGAGCACAATTGCATTTTCAGTTTTGGGTGTAGCACTGGATAATAACGTGTACATCAGCACGTTTATGCAAGATATGATTATTGAACGTTTGGTTGTTTATATTGCAAACAAAAGTGGAGCACAATTGCATATTAAGATTTGGGTGGAGCATTGGAAAATTGAAATTGTATCACTATTTTGATGCAACGTAGTGAATATTGTTTTATTTCTATTTTTTATTTGCTAGAAGCTTACACAAGGGAAGTAGTGATATAAAGGCAGTGCAGAATAAACCTCTTTCTCATGACAGTCCTATTGTTGAAGGTAGCACTCTAGTCAAAAAGGGGATTTAAATCTTTTGAGAGATTCTCTTTAAATTGTATAGTCCTCTTGGTCTGTCTGATGCAGAACCTTAGCATGTGAAGCAAGCCTAAAGCTGGATATTCACTTAAAATGTGGCCAGTTCAGCACGAACCAGAAAAAATTTGTTTAGTCCTATCTGTTCAACTGAAGCTAGTCATTAAACCACCATTCAATCAGTGCATGCAGTCAATGGCTGCAGAGTTGATCTGTGTATTCTAATATGGGGGCGGGGGGAGAGAGAATCTCTGCTGTCAGAATACAATAGCACAACAGGAGAGATCTTTGCATCTACATAGCTGATGTGGATGCAGGAATCTGTGAGGTTATTTTTTTTCTGAAAAAAAAAAATTATGGGTGTTTACTCTGCTTTACAGTCGAAATTTACTGGAAATTGTTACAAATTGGTATAATATAGGCAAAAGCTAGGATGCTACCTATGTTATAATCCTAAAGGACTCGACCCATTCCTACTGAACTAAAGTCCCACAATTATTCACAAGGATGCAAGGTCTCTACTCTCTCTTGATTTTTATGGAAAGGTAATTTTGAGCTTAAAATGGAATTACAGTGGTTAGGAGAGATGCACATGTTTAATATATTGTGTTTTCTTATGCACTCCTACCTCCTGTTGTACAGCTTTCATACAGTATGAGTTTCTTGCAAGTCAGTCACGTTCTGTAATGTTGAATACATTTCGTAGTTTCCCCAAGTAATTTCTCAGTTCCAATAAGTTTGAAGAAGATACCCCAGCATTTATATACAGCACATATACCTTAATCCAATTACAGTGAAATGTGTAGATGTTGATTGTCCAAAAACAGCATTGTAGGTAAGTTGTGGAACCACCTTGTGCTGGCTGCATAAACCCACCTTTGGCGACAAAGTCTGCATAGGTATTAAGTACTCTATTTACATGACTCAAGGTCTGAATTATTGTCAAATCACCAGGGTAGAGATGTTGAAACAGCTTTCTACGTGGAAGCCCTTGCCATGGGGTTGATTTACTAAAACCGGTGCACTCAGAATCTGGTGCATCTGTGCATGGTAGCCAATAAGATTTTAACTTCACCTCATTCAGTTAAGCTTTGGCAAAAAAACTTAGAAGATGATTATTTCTATGTAGAGCTCCATCTATGCAGATTTTGCACGCTCCAGTTTTAGTAAATAAGGCCCCCCCCCCCCCCCCCATCTGTCTTCCACAGAATACTCCTCTTCAGGGATGGTTGTCCTAGCTTGATGTAGATGGCCTCTTTCAGGCCTCTTGTAAACCAGTTGTCCCCTCTGTCCAAAATGTGCACCTCACTGTCCTTGAATGAATGTCCATTTACTTTGAAGGGCAACTCCACTTTTGTGGAAAAAAATGTATACAAAAAATATAACGCATACAATTGCTACGAAAGCCTTTATTAATAAAATAATATTTCCTTTTCAATCTGCAGGCGCTGTAATTTTCCGTAAAATTCAATGCAATATAGCAGTCTAGAGGTGTTCTGTACACAGTTGGCTCACTGATTTTTCTCCACTAAAATGCAAGTCAAATTTTAGGTACCTCCTGCAATAGGAATTTAACAATACTTTACAGGTGCTCATGGGAATTTAACCACTTGCCAACCACCCTATAACAGTTTTTGCTACAGGATGACTGTGCTGCGCAGGATGCCCTTCCGGTTATCGAGTGCGTGCCGGCAACGGCTCACTCTTACCGTGATTCTAGACAGCGAGAGCTGTACAGCGGGTCACACAGACCCGATGCCTGGCAAAAAAATTCCTTAAATATGGACATAATATTCCATAAATATATCACATAGTTTGTAAACGCTATAACCTTTGCGCAAACCAATCAATATATGCTTTTTGGGGTTTTTTTTGTACCAAAAATATGTAGCAGAATACATATTGACCTAAACTGATGAAAAAATTTAATTTTTCATATTTTTTATTGGATATGTTTTATTGAACAAAAATCTAAAACGGCAAAGGTGATTAAAAGCACCCAAAGAAAGCTTTATGGGAAAAAAAAATAAAAAAATTTATTAGGGTACAACGTTGCACGACTGTGCAATTGTCCACTTCAGCCCCGGCACTGCCTCACTTTGTCGCGTGGTCGTGCGACATTGTACTAAAACAAAATTGATGTCCTTTTTTTCCCCACAAATGAAGCTTTCTTTTGGTGGTATTTGATCACCTCTGCGGTTTTTATTGTTTGCACTATAACCAAAAAAAGAGTGACAATTTTGGAAAAAAAAGCAATATTTTTTACTTTTTGCTATAATATCCCCAAAATTATATAAAACAAATTTTTTCCTCAGTTTAGGCTAGTATGTATTTGTCTACATATTTTTGGTAAAAAATTTTGGTAAAAAGAATCGCAATAAGCGTATATTGGTTTACGCAAAAGTTATCGCGTCTACATAATAGGGTATAGATTTATGGCATTTTTATTATTTTTTTTTATAGTAATGGCGGCGATCTGCCATTTTTATCATGACTGCGACATTGCAGTGGACAGATCGGACACTTTTGACACTATTTTGGGCCCGTTGGCATTTATAGAGAGATCAGTGCTATAAAAATGCACTGATTACTGTGTAAATGTCACTCGCAGGGAAGGGGTTAAACACTAGGGGGTTTAAGTGTGTTCCCTCGGTGTGTTCTAACTGTAGGGGGGATGGGCTCACTAGAACATGACAGATTACTGCTCCCGATCACTGGGAGCAGTGAATCCCTGTCATGTTGCTAGGCAAAACAGGGAAATGCCTTGTTTATATAGGCATCTCCCCGTTCAGCCTCTCTGTGCCATGATCGCAGGCCACCGGCTTGCTCCCGCAGGGGGCACGTGCTCGCTCCTGTGGTGGGCTCGCGCCTTCTAGCCGCTGATGACAGAGTGACGTATGGGTACGTCATTTTGCGCACCCGTGCCACTTTGCCAACGTATATCGTCGTGAGCCGGTCGGCAAGTGGTTAAAGTAACTCAGTGCCGAATCGCAAATAAATGGCCTGGTCAGGAAGGGGGGGGGGGTAAATCTTCCGGAGCTGAAGTGGTTATATGAGGTGCAACACAACAGGAGGGTAAATGGATAAAAAGATGTTTATTTCAAAAAAAATGTTTAAGTACAACATGCCTTTTTATAAAAAAAAAAAAAAAAAAAAAGCTGATTTGCTATGATTGCAGTTAAGAGTTTTTTATTCACAAAAATTTGTATTAAGATTCCACAGTGTGATAGTCTGATATCAAAATAAATCACAAACTTAACGCTTTTCGTAAATATTGATTCATTTCATGAGGACTAGATGCTTTGACAGGGTATCCACAAAAACTCACCATTAAAAATATTTTACTTACAGATAGCAGCCAAGGTTGTCTGCTGGGAGCTGTGAGAGTAAGACCTGCAATGACCCAGTGGGACAACAGAGAGGAGAGCAGATAGCATGGAGATGAAGAATCACGCATAGTCGCATAAAAACATAAGCATGAGTAGAGACCAGAGGGGAAGTTTGTTGGGAGGAATTCTTTCAGGTTTGCAATGAACATTCTCCACAGGATGGGATTCTGCTGACTCCAGACACTTTTCCACTTGAACTTGGAGGGGAGTTGAAGCTTGTGCCTGGTCCCGATCGCCTCAGCAGCACACGATCATGCTCAGCTGGCCAGGGCTTCAGTTCCTCTCCAAATTCAAGTGGGAAAGTATCTGGAGTCAGCGGAATCCCATCCTGTGGAGAACGCTGGGGTGCTGCAGGTCTTACTCTCACTGCTCTCAGGGAAGACTTCCTTGTCCTTGGCTGTTATCATCTGGAAGTGCTGTAATCTTTAAATTACTTGTAAAACTGATTTTTTTTTTTTTTTTTGTAGATACCCTCTCAATAGCATCTACTCCTGAGGAAGTGAATCAATGATCATGTAACGTATTGTTTGTGATCAGTGCTGGGACAAGGCCATTTGGTGCCCAGGGCGAAGATGGCAAACTGTGCCACCCCCCCCCCCCCCCCCCCCCCGTTTTTAAGAAAGAATGTTGTTTAAAAACAAGAATATACTTATTATTATTATATTAAGGGACACTCTGATGGGTAAATTGTATGTTAAGGGGCACCCTGATGGTCACATTTTATATTAAGGGACACTCTGATGGGCAAATTGTATGTTAAGGGGCACTCTGATGGGCACATTTTCTATTAAGGGGCACTCTGATGGGCAAAACAAAACATGCCCCTTAACGTAAAATCTGCCCATCAGAGTGCCCCTTAATACAAAATGTGCCCATCAGTGTTGCTGTTAAAATAAAATATGCCCATCAGAGTGCCCCTTAACATAAAATGTGCCCATCAGTGTGCCCCTTAACATAAAATAAGGGTCACGCTGATGGGCACCTTTTATGTTAAGGGGCTCTCTGATGAGCACATTTTATTTTAAGGGGCACGGTGATGGGTATATTTTTAATGTGCATGCTGATGGGCACATTTTGTTAAGGTGCACTCTGATGGCCACAACAAAATGTGCACAATAAAAATATGCCCATTAGTGATCACTAGTTAACATGTGGCCCACATACCTTGAATGCAGGAGGGCACAATTGAAGGGGCGGAAGCTGCGAGATATGGAGAGCAGGATCCGGGAATCGCGATTAGCAGGGGGCAGGGCGCGCACGTGACATCACGCCCCTACTTGCGGCCCATGAGTGCGAGCTGGTCTTCTGTCAACTCCGAGACCTGCGGTGAGGATCAGGGGGCAGGCGCACGCATGCAGCATCACTGGTTGATGGGGAAATCCGCGGTCCCAGCAAACCAACGCTTGCTGACATTTACAATTATACTGGCGGTCCGGGCAGAAGCGTCACTCGGTCTGGACTCAGACCGCGCGCCGCCATTTAGTGATGCCTGCGGCCCCCCACCCCCAATAAATTGTTCCGGCCCCCCCCGTACCGGCTCTGTTTGTGATGCGATTTATTTTGGTGTCCGACTGTCACTCTGTGGAATCTTAATACAAATATTTGTGAATAAGATCAGAAACACTAACTACAATCATAGTAAATCCATTTGTTTGTTTTTTGTTTTGTTTTTTTTATAAATGCATGTACTGTATAAAAATTATTTTGTTAAATAAACACTTTTTTTATCCATTTATCTTCTGTTGTACCTCGTAAAAGGTCCCATGGGCACTTGTAATGTATTGTTGGATTGTATTATAAGGGACGGTACATCATTTTATGTACCAGATCACTTTTCACAAGCTGCAATAGGCATTTATATTTTGGTCCGATACTCTCCAGGGGTTAAATATTTTTAAAGGGATGCAGACCCTGCAGCTTTTCTTATTAGAATAATGAGCATGCACCAGCTGATTTATGATCCAGTCCCTACCGTTGAGAATCAGTATCCAAAGGGCATGGTTAAACAAACACAGAGGCAAAAGGAAGGAATTTGCTACAGCATTTGTTAAAATCCCTGCCATGTACATACAGTACATCACTCAGAGGGGATAGTTTTTTCTCAACAAAAGTGGAGTTACTTTAAAGTTGTAGAAAGACTGCTGAGTCTTGACCTGTAGTTTTTACACTTGGGCCATTAGTTTTAAATGTTGTTTTGTTTCCCCAATGTACAAGTCTTTGCATTCCTTACTATACTGCACTGTATATACCAAGTTAAGTGCTCGTGTTTGGCATTCTGGGTTATATAAAGGATGACTGTAATTAATGCTCCAAGTGTTCGACCTCTCCCCTCTGTACAATGTTTCTGTGTTTTCGCTTAATTTTGCGGATGTTTTCATGAAATCCTAATCTGGATAGTCTCAAACTTTCAAAGCATTCTGGAGATCTCATCAGAAGTCCAGTTGAATGTAACTACCTACTGCTAGCTGTACTATGACCTGGAAAAATGAGAGCTTTCACAGACACATTTTTCATCTCCAGGATTGTTATAGTTTCTGGTCAGTTGACAAGTGGCAGGGAAAGGCCAACCAATGGGAGAAGCAAACATTAAACTGTGACATATCCTGTAAAAAAACATGTCATAGTTGGTACAAAAGAAGATTTTGCCTTGATCTAGCTACTTTATTCCATAATAAAAAAAGCATATTGTCAAAGTTTATACTATTCTTTAAGAACTGTCCTTCTTTTAAATTTCAAATGCAGGCAGTTTGGACCCGTCCTTATAATACAGATCTTAAAACAAGTAATGCGTGGGTCACAGCTTCAACTAATACATGTGTGGCTCAAAGTGAGTTGTCTATATGACAAGGTCAGAGCTAGCAGTAAGAAAGTGAAAGTAGGGTCAACACAAGCTTAATGTCAGAGCAGTCATATGAAGTATCTACACTTCTATTCTACAAGTGAAGATTGGAAGTGATAAATTGACAGTTATGGCAGCAGCCAGCTGTTCAGAGAAACACACTAAATATCAAGAAAGCACTTTTTCTATTCAACAGCTGAATAACTTGTTAGTTGATTCCCTGAGGTACAAAGTTACAGAAAATCAGTATGGAGAGGTAATTGAAGAAAAGTTACTGGATATAATTTATGTGTTTATGTGTTAAGTCTTAACATATTGAGATATTTTACGTAGAATCAAAATTCATCAGATCAGCATATATATTAAATGAGCCATACGTTTTTCCTGTTCTACCTGAAGTGTAAAATTCATATTATATATATATATATATATATATATATATATATATATATATATATATATATATATATATATATATATATATATATATACAAATACAGTGTCTCACAAAAATGAGTACACTCCTCACATTTTTGTAAATATTTTATTATATTTTCATGTGACAACACTGAAGAAATGACACTTTGCTACAATATAAAGTAGTGAGTGTACAGCTTGTATAACAGTGTAAATTCGCTGCTCCCTCAAAATAAATCAACACACAGCCATTAATGTCTAAACCGCTGGCAACAAAAGTGAATACACCCCTAAGTGAAAATGTCCAAATTGGGTCCAAAGTGTCAATATTTTGCGTGGCCACCATTATTTTCCATCACTGCCTTAACAATCTTGGGCATGGAGTTCACCAGAGCTTCAGAGGTTGCCACTGGAGTCCTCTTTCACTCCTCCATGACGACTTCACTGAGCTGGTACCGTGTTGGAGACCTTGCGCTCCTCCACCTTCCATTTGAGGATGCCCCACAGATGCTCAATAGGGTTTAGGTCTGGAGACATGCTTGGCCAGTCCATCGCCTTCAACCTTAGCTTCTTTAGCAAGGGTGTGGTCTTCTTGGAGGTGTGTTTGGGGTCGTTCTGTTGGAATACTGCCCTGCAGCCCAGTCTTCAAAGGAAGGGGATCATGCTCTGCTTCAGTATGTCACAGTACATGTTGGCATTCATGGTTCCCTCAATGAACTGTAGCTCCCCAGTGCTGGCAGCACTCATGCAGCCCCAGACCATGGCACTCCCACCACCATGCTTAACTGTAGGCAAGACACACTTGTCTTTGTACTCCTCACCTGTTTGCCGCCACACACACTTGACACCATCTGAACCAAATTTGTTTATTTCGGTCTGATCAGTTCACAGGACATGGTTCCAGTAATCCATGTCCTTAGTCTGCTTGTCTTCAGCAAACTGCAGGCCTTCTTGTGTGTCATCTTTAGAAGAGACTCCCTTCAGGGACAGCCATGCAGACCAATTTGATGCAGCGTGCGACGTATGGTCTGAGCACTGACAGGCTGCCCCCCCCACCCCTTCAACCTCTGCAGCAATCCTGGCAGCACTCATATGTCTATTTAACAAAGACAACCTCTGGATATGACGCTGAGCATGTGCACTCAACTACTTTGGTCGACCATGGCGAGGCCTGTTCTGAGTGGAACCTGCCCTGTTAAACTGCTGTATGGTCTTCGCCATCGTACTGCAGCTCAGTTTCAGGGTATTGGCAATCTTCTTATAGCCTAGGCCATATTTTGTAGAGCAACAATTCTTTTTTTTTTAGATCCTTGGACTTCTCAGCCATTAGGTGCCATGTTGAACTTCCAGTGACCAGTATGAGAGAGTGAGAGTGATGACACCAAGTTTCACACCTGCTCCCTATTCACACCTGAAACCTTGTAACACTATCGAGTCACATGATACCAGGAAGGGAAAATGTCTAATTGGGCCCAATTTGGAAATTTTCACTTGGGGTGTACTCACTTTTGTTGCCAGCGGTTTAGACATTAATGGCGCTGTGTTGAGTTATTTTGAGGGGACAACAAATTTACACTGTTATACAAGCTGTACACTCACTACTTTACATTGTAGCAAAGTGTCATTTCTTCAGTGTTGTCACATGAAAAGATATTATAAAATATTTACAAAAATGTGAGGGGTCTACTCACTTTTGTGAGGTACTGTGTGTGTGTGTGTGTGTGTATATATATATATATATATATATATATGTGTGTGTGTGTGTATATATTCTTTTCATTGCATTCATTTGTGCTATTTTTTGTATAATATTACCCAAGGATGTCTGTCAATTCTGTTGATTAGTCCTATGATTCATCTATATGGTTTATTTGCAGAACACGATAACTGCAGACATATTTAGCTGGAATGACTTTAGTCTTATCACTTGCTCTCTGCCTGATCATCTGTTTAAAAGTAATAGAGGTTAATGTAGTAATGTTAAAGTTCTAACCAGAGGTTGTACAAAACCTCATGTAAGTAATCATAGGCTATTTATCTAATTATGTTCATGTCAGTGCATTACCTGCACACATGTATTCGTGCAACAGGAGAATAAGCACATTAATAGAAAATAAAGCAACCCTGACCAACCCTAATGTTTCCTTATATCAGTTTTTTTTTTTTTTTATGTAAAGCCATTTATCAAGGTATACAGTAAAGAACTTTGATTATTAGCAAAACTTAATTGTAGTAACTTCTTACTAACTTGCTAGATGCTATATTTCTAATATGCCATTTGCAGGAGCTTTAGTTTACATTTTATATGAAGGGGGAAATATGCTGTTTGCAACATTGAGCTAACTAGGTGATTCAATTCAATGCTATACATAATTGTTTTATTATACTAAATTATTAGTCCGTCTGTTTCTTGTCGCATCATGGCAGCATACACTTTGGGTTGTGACTCCGCCCCCACAACCTGATAGGAACGAATAGCTATAAATCCTAGAGAGGGCCCCTCCCGCAATATTCTCCTTTTTTTCCTCACCTGCCAGGACCGAATGGATCGGCACCCCTTACTGCTTTCACCCCAGCCAGGTTCAAACCTCTCCTGGGTGGAAGTCCTTACCTGTACAGCCTCTAAACGAGCTAGATGGAAGGAACCCCACTCTGGTGGTCTCAAGGGTATGTTGCCTGGCGTTTCACAAGCCTTAAATGGCCTTAGTTTGTGTGCAGCGTCCTGCAGTTTCATTTCTGTGCACTTCCTTTTTCTCCAGCGGGTCCTCTGAGCCCTGTAGTTCCACAACACTTAGCTATCTCCAGCAATAGTGCCAAATCGCTTCTGCGCATGCGCGGACGTCAGTGACACAGCCGAATATCTGTATTACCATTCTCCAAGATGGCGCCAGTTTCCTCGCCACACGGGTGCGCAGGCGGGACGTCATCCCCATTGCGACGGCGGCAGATTTAAAAGCCTGTGTTTCCCATTTCACTTAGTGTCAGCAGTACACACATCTGCGCCCGATCCTGTGCTATCCCCTGCTAGTAGCCATCATCTACCTGCACCTGTTTATATCCCTCTCCAGTAGGTACGCAGAACTCTCTGTGGTGATTACTTGGGTACTTTTCTGCTGCTTCTGTCTGCATGTAACCCACTTCCTCCATCCATTTTCAGGTGGAATTTTCTATCACTATTCATGGAAGCCGCTGCCCCAGCAGATGACCCACAGCCTAATAAGTAAGGGGGGGACGGATTGGTAAGTAGTGAAGATAGAAATAGAGAGCCTGCCACTAATCCTGCCTTATTGGACAGCCCCATCAGGTCTTTGAAGTCATCAAACACAAGACGCAGGGAAAAATCACACAGAAGAAGCCGCTCAGATCGCAGAAGAAGCCATTCAAAATCATGCTCACGGCATAGTCACTCCTACTATAGGAGATGCCCTTTGCGCAGGCCATCATCACCTAGCTATCGTTCCCGTCCAGCCGCAAATTCCTGCTGGGTCTGTGGCGCCATAGCGCTTCCAGAAAAATTGACCTGCCGTACGTGCTTTGAGGAAGCTACTAGAGAGAGAGAGTAGGAGGCCAGGGAGGTGACAGACATAATCAGGGAGTCTGTTAGAGAGTCAATCCTGCAAGTTTCAGCTCCGGAAGCAAACAAACTTGATTAGAGTACCTCGCAAGCTACTCCCAACACATCAAAGAAGTCAGAAGCCTCATCTGACAGCGAAGACTTGGAGGTCTCAGCTGGCTTCGATTTCTCGCTAATAGAACCATTTGTAAAATTGGTAAGGGATGAAATCTGTTGGGAGGAGCCTGAAGAAGCCCCACGAAAATTGAAAAAAATATTTTCCAAATCTTAAAGGCCAGGAAGCATTTCCATTAATTGACGAATTGGAAGACCTGATCAGAGAGGAGTGGCAAAAACCAGACAAAAAGTCTTAAGACTAGCAAAGCTTTACCCACTTAAGGAGCTTAACGTGAGCCCTTTGGTATCCCCTCCAGTGGTAGATGCATCACTTATGCGTTTGGCCAGGCACGTAACACTACCCATTAAGGACGCGGTAAAGTTCAGGGATGTGTTAGACCGAAAGATCGATCTCGCTCTAAAGAGAGCTTACCTGTAGACCAGCCGTGGCACTAGCAGCAGTAGGAAGAGCCATCTCCAACTGGTCTTCCAAAATTGAGAAGCTAATTATAGAAGGGGCAGATCAAGACAAGGTAATCACAGCCCTTCAGGAGCTTAGTGTCACCGGAGATTTTGTTGTGGAAGCTTCAGTGGCTACACTCAGATCCTCTTCAAGAGCAATGTTGGCTTCAGTAATAGCCAGAAGAGAATTGTGGCTGAAGCCCTGGGCAGCGACGCTGCCTCAACGACCAACTGGTGTAAAATTCCATATGACGGAAAAACTGGACACAGCCATATCAAAAGTTACTGGTGGGAAATGAGGGCTTATCCCTTCAGACAGGAGACCAAAGCAACAAAAGCCACCACCTTTCAGACGTAATCTTTCTGGAAGCTGTTGCACGCTTTGGCCTGTAGTGTTATTGCTAGTCTCAGCACTCTAGGTTCAATGTCGGCAACCATTCCAATGGTTCAATGGGCACAGTGGCACATAAGGCCATTTCAAATCTTGTTTCTGAGACAGTGGAACAGAGGGTCTATGCTTCAACCAATTGTCTCCAAAGAAGTCAAACGGTCAGTATGGTGGTGGACGCGGGTGCACAATCTTAAGAAATTCAGGCACATAGTTCCCCCTCTTCAGGAGGTGGTCACATTGGATGCCAGCACGGAGGGATGGGGAGCGCACTACCAGGACCATGCAGTCCAGGGCCATAGGCCATTCAAGACGCAGAATGTTGTATCAAACATACTAGAGATGAGAGCAGCCTTTCAAGCACTTTTAGCTGTCGACCCCTTCCTAAGGGAAAAGGAGATCTTGTTATAAATGGACAACAAAGTTGCAGTCGCCTACATCAACAGACAGGGAGGCACCAAAAGTCGTTCCATGATGGAGGGAGCTCGTCCCATTCTCAAATGGGCACAATTGAATCTAGCAGACCTAAGGGCGGTGTACATTCCAGGAGTCCAGAATCGGCTTGCCGACGCCCTAAGCAGAAATTTCCTATCCAACGAGTGCTTGCTGAGTCATCAAGCTTTTTCCCTCATAACTCAGACCTGGAGTATGCCAAACATAAATCTAGCAGCAACACCACTGAACGCAAAATGCCTAGGATATCTTTCAGGAGTCCCCTTCCCTTTGGCAAAGAGGGAGTAGACTGTCTGCTACACCCCTTGGACTTCCGACTGGGTTACATCTTCCCTCCGACGCCTCTCATAGCAAGGTTCCTGCTCAGGCTCAAGAGGTCAACGTCAACAGTGGTAGCAGTGATACCCTTTTGGCTGAAAAGGCCATGGTTTACAACTCTAATCCAGCTGAACAAGGAGAACCCGTTGCCTCTTCCGATCACAGCGGACTTCCTTTCCCAAAGCCAGCTTCTTCATCCGACACCAGAAAGGTTACATTTGATGGCATGGAGGCTGAAAGGTCTAGGTTCCTAGATCAGGGCTGTTCTCAAAGTGGTGGAAACTCTACTCCAAGCCAGGAAGGCCACAACCAACAGTACTTGCAGAAGGATTTGGGAGAAATTCGTCTCATTTCCACAACAGCAATCTTGGAACTCATCTTCACCAGTAGTATCACAAATCTTGAATTCCTTCAGTCAGGCCTGGAAAAAGGCCTCGGATCAAGTACTCTAAAAGTGCAAGTGACAGCATTATCGGCTATGACAGGAGTTAAGTGGGCCCAAAACCCTTTTGTCATCCAATTCCAAAAGCCTGTCTAAAGTTAAGGCCTCCCCAGGAAGCCTACCTTCCCGACATGGGACCTTTCAATAGTTTTGGAAGCCTTGTCTCAAAATCCCTTTTTTCCAATCAAAAACATCTCCCTATGGGACCGGGATGGAAATGCAAGCTTTACTGACACAAGAGCCCTAGTTAATCTTCTATCCAGACAGGGGTAGTCCTAAGACCTTCAGACCATTTCATACCAATAGTATTATCCTCCTTTCATTTTAACCAAGAGATAAGCCTCCCAGATATATATAATATATATATATATATATATATATATATATATATATATATATATATATATATACACACACACACACACACAGAATACTGCGGGAGGGACGCTCTCTAGGATTTATAGCTATTCAGTCCTATCAGGTTGTGGGGGGCGGAGTCACAACCCAAAGTGTATGCTGCCGTGAAGGTGCGACAGGAAAGAAAGATTACGGAAAGGTGAATATACAATTTTCCATTTTCTGTGTTCTACTCGATATGTGCTGATGGTAAGAAGCTATTGATTGAATGTGTAATGCCTTTTCCTTCAACACTGCAAGTTTTGGGAACAGGCTATAGCCGGCAACACTAATTATTGTGTTCTGCTGGCTCCCCACCGGCAGAATACACTAGTGCTATGGGAGGGATTTCCCCATCAACACTGACTCTGTTGATGGGGGGAATCAAGTTGTTTTATATGTATGATACAATTAACAGAAGTATTCTGATCATTGGCACATTGGTTAAAGTGATAATAAACACACACTGTTTAATTTGCATTATATATCTGTATATGATGGCATTGTAATTAAAAAAAGTACCCTTTTTCCTAATCGGGAACACGCATCCACAATCTGCCTGCTTCGCTGTATTTTTTTTTACTGTAATTAGGGGAAAACTTGGCTCAATAGACAGGCTCCTCCTGAGCCTCCTCTCATCTGCAGCTTCCTTTGATTGGCCAGTGGGTGGGCAGGCATTGCTCATCACGTGACCGGGGGGTAAGGGGTTTATATTGTACTAGTGGAAGGGAATCGGGGAGTGCTAAAAGTCCATGGGTTAGGGGGGTGCACATTACTTGCTTTGCCCTGGGTGCTGACAACCCACGCTACGCCACTGGTCACAAAAGCTGCTTATTTGTGATAGGGAGAAAATACTCAAAGTGGAAAATACACTGAAAACAAAGCACTAGCTACCAACACTGCTCTGCAAAATCCCCAACTCCAATGGGAACATGGACAGAAGGGGGCAATAGAGAACAGCAGGATCAACCAGGTTTTTTTGTAGAATACAGAAAAGTAATCCCATAGTTTATGAACAGCATGTAATACAGCATGTATTGATTTTAATTATGTGAGTTTAGTGCAGGGCTTGACAAATTTGCTTGGAATCTAGGAGCCAGCTAAAAAAGTTAGGAGCCAGGTTTTTTTTAAACGACCGACAAAGCTTTATTTTCAATATAAAAAATAACTAATCTTAAATTTACACATAAAAAGACCGCCCCGCTAGAGGCCCGAATAGCGTCACTAAAACGATGGTAAAACAGCGCTAAAAATAGCGCCGCTTTACCGCCGATGCCCCCTGCGGCTCGGTGTAAAAGGGCTCTAAGGGTCCGATCAGGTCCGCCTGAAAAACAGACAGGCGAACCTGATCAGACAGCCCGTGTGAAAGGGGCCAAGCAGGGAGATAACAAATTATTTATTTTTTTCCTAATTAAAATTAATTTAACAGTTTTTATATAAATATAAATTAATAAAAATAAAATCTATTACGAAAAAAAAACAAAAAGGCTATCCCCACATTCACTTCCTTCTCTTCTCCACTTTGGGAAGGAGATGGGCAGTGAAAACAGGCAGGTATTTCGCATTAGCATTGCATTAGCATTGCTGGTTGCAATACCAACGGCCACCACAAGATGGCGCCAGATTTCAGAAGGACTCCAGAACTACCGAAGAAGGCCGCAAAGCCGGGGCCTCAATTACCGGCCGGCGCGGACCGACGCGATCGCACGAGGGGGTCGGAGTCTGCACAGAGAAAGGATACCCCCAGCTGTGCTGCCCCAGGCGCCAGGTCGCTAATTCTAGTCGCAAATGCGACCTGGCGCCCGGGTTTTGTCGAGCCCTGGTTTAGTGACACTTGCCACTACACTACCACTACTTGACACTACCAAATTTAGGATATAAGAGGTCTATAGATAGCTGAAGAGGACAAATACTGCACTATTATAATTTTTAATTTTATTATTTTTGATTTGGTGTTTCAATTCTGGCGTTAGCTGCTCTCCAATAGGGGATTAGGGATTTATTTTGAGTAGGGTGTGGATAGTTCTATTTTTATTTTGTTCTTTACTTTAATAATCATTCATAGCTACCAGATCTATTGACTGTTTCATGGTGAGGCCCAATATTCAAATATTCTGCACTATGTACAGGTAAATAGTAATGGCCTAGTGAAAGGTCTAAGAATAGGAGTATGGGCATTGGTTTTAGCAATTAGTAGGTCATTAATGGGTTTTAGTAGGGAAGTTTCAGTGCAATGTCAAGAGCAAAAGCCAGACTGTAGGGGATCGAGAAGTTTGTTAGTGTGGTAGTAACTCATATGGTTGTGGACAAGGCATTCAAGAAGCTTGAATGTAGGATAGAGCAGGAAGGGGCGGTAGTAGTTGTGAGGAGACAGGTGGTGAGGTGGGCCTTTTGAAAGGAATTTGATAACTTCCTCTGCAGTAACACATTTGAAGGAGGAAAGTGTTGAGTATGGTGGTTAGATCTGGTATGTTGGTTGGAGGGGAAAGCGAAATATCACAAATTGTCGATCTTGTTTTTGAAATGACTGGCAATCTCCTGGAAGGTAAGTAGATTAGTGAGGGGGGTAAAGTAAGGAATAAAGGGTAGAAAAAATTTAGGATTAAATGAGGAATTTGAAGAGAGTAATGTAGGAGTTTGATTTTAGAGGGGCAGATTTGTAGAGGGTGAAGTCTTGTCTCTTGAGATTTCTGGTGTCCTCGGTTTGCCAGGGTTGTAGCAGTTTAGGCCTGGTTCTGCATGTAGAGAAATGAGCAAGTGTGTCTAGAAAGGATGACCACAGGTTGTCGTAGACAGATGTGGGCATGTCTGGGTGGGACAGGGGTGTGATTTTGTCACAAAAGAAGTCAATAGCATTGAAGAGTGAAAGTGTTGAGGTAGCCAAGTTTTCTACAGGTAGCTGTTTGCTGGTTGGAAGCATAGGAGGTTTGAGACAGAAAGAGTGTGAAACTAAAAGGTTGTGATCGGAAAGAAGAAAAGAGGTGTTGGAGAAGTTTCAGAGAGCGTAGAGGTGGGAGAATTCAAGGTCGAGGGTGTTGCCATTGGAGTGAGTAGTGGTGTTGTGTCTATTGTGTTAGGTTAAAAGAGGAGGTTAGGTTGAGTAGTTAAGAAGTGTCTGAGGTGTTAGCATTGACTGGAATGTCAGTCATAGTGGATGATGCCGGAGAGGAGGAGGAGAAAAAGTAGGATAGCCCTGCAGAGAAGTCATCAAGAAAGCATGACACTGAGCCAGGAGGCTGGTAAATTACTGCAATCCTCAGACCAACTGGATAAAAAAGATGAATACCGTGAACTTCAAAAGAGTAGAGGGACAGAAAGGGAGGTGTAGGAAAAACCTGGAAGTGTGAAACACAAAAGCCCCTGGGATTTTAAAGGAAGACAACATACAATACATTTTACAAGGCGTATATATAAAATCCATCCTTTATTGCAAGCAACAATAAAGAATAAAAAACAAAAAATGCATCAGCACAAAACATACACATTAAAGATATTACCTCTTAGGAGATTGGTGACTTTTTTCACCGAAATGACACCCCAGATGCTTCCTATATGACACAGTGGGAGGCACACAAATGTGTCATAAGAGGTCACTTGCTTTCCACAGCAGCTTGGAAGAAAAAAGAAAGCCAAACTCTAGAAGTGGAACTTTCCGATAAGATTGGTAAGCTGGAAGCCCAACACAAACATTTACAGGCACTTAAGATAGCACAGGAATTGGAGGAAACATGCTCGCTCTTATTAGAAGACCTCTTTAAAAGGGCACGTTGCTGGAATATCTTAACACAGAAATTGTTCTGTGAGCAAGGGAAAAAAAAACAGACTTCTGGCTAGGGCCACTCTGCAGCGCACGCTTGCTTCCACAATTCACCATATTATAGATACATTGGGTGTGACCCACTCTAAAAATGAGGATATTTCCCAACTTCTATACTAAGCTGTATGACCTAAATTCCAGTGAATCTGGTCTAGCATTAGTGAGTAATCGTGCTGAGCTGATACAAGAATTCTTGCGACAATATGGTCCCCTGCCCTATCTGTAGAGGATTTGGAGGCCCCTCTGACGAAAGAAGAATGGACATTAGCTCTGTAGACTATGAAACCAGGTAAATGCCCAGGCCCAGATGGTCTTCCGGGACAATCTTATAACGTATTCTCCGACTCTCTGGTCTCTGGCTTTCTTAAGGCTTTTAATTCCTTGTCTACTGTGCCCTGCACCACAGAGAGCCTCCTTGAGGCATTTATTTTGTTTATTCCTAAAGAAGGGAAAGAACCTACCAACGTCACCAATCACCATCCGATTTGTCTTCTTAAGGTGGACATCAAGCTGTTCTCCAAGGTCTTGGCGACAAAAAAGCCCTGAATTTACATCATTGGCTTACTTCTAGCCGACAAGAGGGTTTCTTTCTTGCAGTGGATGCCGAGAAGGCATTCAACAGATTGGCCTGGGACTTTATGGAGGTCGTTCTGGGGGTTTTGGGGATCAGGACACATATGAGAGCATTCATACTCTCCTTGTATGCCAACCCCAGAGCTAGAGTTGGGGTTAATGGCCACCTGTCAAGCGCCTTCTCTGTCCATAATGGGACAGACAATGATGCCTTCTTTCCCCCCTGCTTTACAATCTTACGCTGGAACCCCTTCTCTGCTATGTTTGAGCCCCCCCCCCCATATTAAGGGCATACGAGTGTACGCAATCGGGATTAGGAAACTGCAAGCTTTTACAGACGACATTCTACTCTTCCTTTCTTCTCCACTACCGTCCCTCCCTAACCTTATGAAAATCCTTGATCACTTTAAACTCAAAATTGTCAAATTTGAAAATCAACTGCTCCAAGTCTGCTCTGAATATCTCAATCCCAAAGGCACTAGCCAAACAATGCCAGACTAGCTTCCCTTTTCAACGGAAACCAGATGCCATCACTTATATAGTATACAACTTTCGGCAGACCTCTCAGAACTCTATAGCAGAAACTTTTTAGAGGAACTGCAAGCCCTGCGTCGTGATCTACAAAGATGGGATGCACCCACTATCTCCTGGTTTGGGCGCGCATCCATCATAAAGATGACGGTCCTTCCACGCTTGTTCTATAGACGATACCAATTTACTTGCCTCCTTCCTTTTTTTCATTATACAAATCCATGTGTAGAGCTTCCCTACGGTACAACAAATCTGCGCGGATAAGTTGGTCGAAAAAATCAATCAAAACCCTAACTGTCCAAGTGTTGGACAGGTGACACATCCCAATGTATATACAAAAAACAACATCAATTGGAGAAGGGACTTTAGAGGCACCAGCAGCACTAGTTATAATTATTAAAAAATTTTATTGAATGCAAATATATTAAAATTCAGTTTAAAATGAAACATCATGGACACAGAAGTTCATGACTACAGAAACAATTTTGACATGTCCTGTCCAGATTCAACATAGCATCACAAGAAATACCCCAATGTTTCAACTACAGAAAGTCTTCTTCAGGGGATTCTTTGTGGAGGAATGCAATTAATGGACAAATGTTTATGTAGAGAAATCAGATACGGATGCCAGTAACAGCTCCATAGTTGGTTGAAACTTGTAATGCTAAAGTCTTGGGGCAGTGTTGGTCTCCTGGACTTAATTTACTACTGGGCAGTTCACCTTGCCCGGATGGTCGATTGGAGTGTTCATGCCCAATGTAAAAGCTGGGTGACCCTGGAGCATCTGGCTTCGAACTCTGACTTGCATGAGACTCACCACGCTTCGGCAAAGCTATACTCTCACGCCCTGATAGGAGCTACCCTTCATGCCTTTGATAGAGCATGCGCCACATATGCAGTGTCTGCTGAACTTTGCCCGATCACTCCAGTGCAAGACAATCCAGACTTTCCTCCAAGCCTATCTGTGATCTTTCTAGCGGCAGAATGGCTGTATACAGAGATGCTGGCTAAACATTTTTTCTGTAGAGGCCGATTTATGAGGCTTGATGAGCTTGCTGAGTTATCTAACACGGATTCCTTTCCCTTCTGTTCATATATTCAACTCCATCCCATAGAGCGGGCTTCACCAAGACACTCACAGTGTTTGAGTCACTCTACCCCCGATCTTCCCCCCCAAAGTCATGTGATTTTAACTCTTTATGCTGCAATGTTCGAGAAGTCATCTGCTCTTTCACGCTGATCGCACATTCTGGGAAAATGGACTGGGGACTAGCTGATTACCTGTACATTCTATCCATGGTGCTTTGTACATGATTTGTTCCTGATTTTTCAATAAAGAAATTTCGTTGGATTATATTCTCCTGGTGTGCGTCTGTCCGGACTTTTTTCTTCTCTCACAACTAGGGACCGAGCTAGATGAGGTTACCTGGGAGCGCATCTATTTATTTATTCACAAAGGATCCTTGAACGTCTTGCTTCAAGAAAATGGATATAAACTAAATACGCGGTGGTACAGAACACCGGATCTGATTTATAAATTTGCACACTCTGTTTTTGACTGCTGTTGTAGATGTGGCAAAAAGACAGGCACCCCCCTCCACATTTGGTGGGAATGTCCAATAAAACCAATCTTATTGTCGTAAGGTTCATGATACGATACTGGCGGTTACTTCGCTTCCATTTGAAGGGCTTTTCAGCACAGTACCTTCTGCATCACTCCAAGATATCTAAAAAGCGCTACTACAAATCGGTTGCTATGCATATGATCAATGTTGATAGGCTATGTGCCCCAGTACATTGGAGATACACAGACCCTCCCTCAATGAAGGAGTGGCTCTGGCGCATTGACCATATAGAAGAGATCGAGGGGCTGGTCTACATCACTCTTGATAATGTCACCAAGTACTCCGGTATTTGGGCGCCCTGGACAACCTTTCGAGGTTCGCGTTTTATATCAAGAATAACAACAGGCTATCAATTGATATCTGATCACACCAGCATGATTGAGAATTGTGATAGGCTCAATTGTATGTCGTCCATAACGCTGTATCCCTACGTATACTTGACAAAGATGGATTGAGAGGGCAGTTGGTGATCCCACCCCCTCCCCATGCTTTACCTTTTTGTATTATGCTTCCCCTTTTTTTTTCCTTCTCTCCTTCTCCTTTTTCCTTCTCTCCCCCCGCCTCCCTTTTTTTCCCATGCCCCCCCCTTGTGGCTCGACCCCAGTGAGTGTGAATAGAAGAATTGAGAGGGACCTGAGATGGCTACTCATTTTATTTAGGTATTTTAAATTTTATATAGTGGTCATTCTTAGCTTTCTCGGGTATTGCTCTCAGTAATATGGGACAAATGCTTGTTAGCTTTGTATATGTTTGCCATATTCTTACTGTGGGGTCTTCTTGGTATTAGACCCTAATTTTACCATATGGAAGATACTGTTAATTTCTTGCCTTATCTGGTTTATCATTTTCCACTGTGCAATGTACGTGGCATTTTTCTTTTGTGTGTGTTTTACTTCTTTCAAAAACATTTAATAAAATGTTTATGCAAATAAAAAAGATATTCCCTCTTGATACATAAATTCATATTGTTTCATACTTTTTTTTATAAGTATATTTTTGGGATAGAGGCAATTTGAACCTCTGTATAGGTACTACTCCTCTATTTTCAATAGGAAAAACCTGGAAGATGCTTTGTGGGGAAAGGAGAGGTTCAACTCAACCTCTTTTTCATCTGCTGGGTGTGGATGAGTGAGGCCAGAGAAGGCCACCATGGGTGAGTGTATCTGGAGAGGCAGAGTTGGATTTATGGAAGCAGGTTTCAGTAATAGCAAGAAGATTGAAGGAGTTGGAGAGGAAGAGGTTGTTGACAGAGCCAAGCTTGTTAGAAACTGAGCGGGCATTCCAGAGGATGCGTATGAAAGGGAGCTGGCTCGGGGAAGCAGCGGAATTGAAATAAGAGAGTGAGGGTTGCGGCTGTTGCCAAAGAAGGGAAACTGCCAGGTCTGGGGGAGAGAGCTAGATTGTGAAAGGCCAGGGTTTGAGGTGATATTCTCAGAAGTTAGGAGTGATAGGAGGGTGAGGGAGGCGAGGTGGGAGCAGTATTTATACAAGGGCAAATGCGGCAGTGGTTTGGAAGTGGTGATATTTTGTGGGCTCAGCAAGAGCAGGAGATAAGTGCATTAATATTGCGAGGACAGAAGTGAGGGTGATACTTGCAGGTGCAGAGGAGGGGTAAATAGATTGAGGAGAGAGCGCATTATTGCAAAAAGAAAGGCTAGTGAGAGCATGTTGAAGGGTTGAGAGGGGAAACTTTAGTTCCACTTTAAGCATTATGTTTAAAGTGATTGTAAGGATCTTTTTTTTTTTTTTTTTAAATAACAAACATGTCATACTTGCCTCCACTGTGCAGCACATTTTGTACAGAGTGGCCCAGAACATCCTCTTCTGGGATCCCCCGGTGGCTCTCACGTCTCCTCCCCACATCAGATAACCCCCTAGGAGAAGTGCTCTCCCGAGGGGGTTACCTATGCGGGCAGGCTCCCGAGTCCAGCATTTGCGTCCACAGACACGAATGCCGGACTCGGCCCCGGCGCCTGCGTCATTGGATTTGATTGGCAGCAGCGGGAGCCAATGGCAGCGCTGCTATCAATCTATCCAATCAAGAGCCTGGACTCCGTGGAGAGAGGGAGGGGCTCTGGTAAGTAAAACGAGGTGGGGGGGCTGGGGGGCCAGTGACTGTCGGGTGTTTTTTCACCTTAATGCATGGGATGCATTAAGGTGAAAAAACATGAGGGTTTACAACCCCTTTAAGTTTACCCTCTCCTGTGTGAAATCTAACCAATTAATACCCAACCAAACTGCCTAGTTCCAAATGCTGTAGTAAGGTATGCCATTTTCTTTCTGCCTAGTGGACCAGGTGTGTCTATTTTTTTTTTATGTTTCAACTAGGTCATACAGACTGCCTGTTTTTTTTATATATATATATATATATATATATATATATATATATATATATATATATATATATAAAGCCAAATGGCCATCTCTGGTGTAATATGTGTATCTCAATATCTTGTACTCAAAATAAGAACATTCTTTTGTCATAATTCACCTCTTAATCTGTGAAATAGAATCTCGTAAGTTGCAAATGACCAGTCTGCTGAGAGACAAATCCCAAATGAAAAATACACACCGTTTGCTCTCTAATTAACAGCCTTTTCACACAGATAGCACATTAATGCTGGCAGCTAGAATGCCCCAGCTTATCCTATAAATATAGCTGGCTTTCCATAACAAGTCATAAATGTTCGGTTTTAACAGTAAATGATTGCTGTTCTTCAGTACTTTGTCCCTCATGAAGGGAGAAATAAAACCAAAAACTGAAATGAGGTCTCATGAGGATAAAAAGGCTAGTGTTAATAATTATCAGGGAGAGTGAAGTAGCGTCAAATTAGACATAATAGAGCGCAGAGTGACTGGCAAAGTCAACTCTCATTACTAAAAACTCATTAGGAAATGAAGAAGTGGAAATCCCACTGGGCTGTACTTATCTGTTGCTTTAATAACGATTTATAGAACTCTTTAATTGCATTCTTATTTACAGTATATTAGGTCATCTACAGATGTTAAAAATTTTAGAAATGACATGAACATTACCCAGTTATAATGCCATGGTTAAAGCTGAAGTTTATTCTACTTATATTTTGCCTTCCCAGGCTTCCCCTTTCCCTTTCTGTTTTAATGACATAGCTTTTTTTTTTTTTTTTAGACCTAGTGACATCATCACTAGATTTTTGTGCTTCTCTGTCCAATGCAGACAGATCATGGTTGGTGGTTAGGCCCAGCGGGGTGCTGTCTATAGCTTTCTGAAAACTGGAAGGTGTGGTAATGCCTACGTGTGATGCTTAGCATCTGTGATTGAAATCCTGGTGGGACAGGGACAGTAAGACTGGGGTTGAAATAACTAGATGTCCTTCAGCCAGGAAATGGGGCAGCGTTCTATGACTTGCTTCTTTTAATGCACACAGTGAGAAGCAAGATTAAAGGAAAGACTGTTGTTTAAAAAAAAAAAATGCTCCTGTCCCTTTTGGGGCACAAGATATAGCACAGTGCTTTTGCCATGTCAGTTGTCCCCTTCCTTGTTGTAAAATACCTGGTTGATCCTGCCTGTTCCTGTCTTCCCGTTTTTTAAACTGATAACATTTATCATGACTGTTTATCTCTGATAGCATGGTCAGGTTACATGCCTCCATCATCAAAACTTTATTTATTTCCGATGCAGAAAACAATCATATAAAGATAATACAGATTGTAGTAAGGATTAAAGGAATCACATTCCGTCAAAAATATATAAAGCAAATCTTCATAAATCTCAATAGAAGTTGTTCTGCATCAGACCATAACAAGTCAAGTAACTTTGAGCACTATAGTTAAACAACCTATGTATTAAGACATCATCTCTTTCTCTTTCTTTCTTCTATCGGATAATACGTAACAGGTGTTTAACGTACCAAACATAAAACTGTAAAGTGTTTTCCCCTCCCCTCTCCTTTCAACCCCTCCCTCCATCTGCTGCACATTTTTCTATACTAAATTCGTGACAGTCTAACCATCACAAGCTGTGGGGGGGGGCAAGAGCTGGGTCAGACAGCCAGGGCTCCCGTACCTTTTCAAATTTATTACCAGCGTTTCTATGGCGGTATGCTAATTGTTCCCTAATCAGAAGTGAGTTTACATATCCAATCCATTGCTTCCCCGTTGGTACAGTAGGTGCCATCCAGTGTCGAGCTATGCGTTTTCTAGCCAGATACAATAGTCTGGTAAGCATAATGTACATTCCCCTCTGGTACATCTCATCTATCACACCCAATAGACACACCAGAGGGGTGGAGGGCACTGGTACCTGCGCCAACCGGGATACAGTCTGTGTGACCTCATTCCAATATCTATTGAGCTTTGGGCACCGCCAGAGCATATGTATGAGGTCACCCTGATGTGTTTTACATTTTGGGCACAGGGGTGAATCTCTCAGGCCCCAAGCAAACAATTTTGTTGGCACAATAAAAAGCTGCGACAACCTATGGGAGGCTGAAGTGGAGATTTTAGGGATTGATTCCAATGCCATGTCCCACTGATCATCATCAATCTCTCCAATGTCTATGACCCATTTAGCTCTGCATTTTAAGGAGGTATGGTCCTGATTGGAGGATAGCAATGCTGAGTATATTGTAGAGATCAGTCCCCTTCTGACAGTCGCATGCAACAGCTCCCTCAGAAGCAGGGATGACGTTACTGACATGGAGGTTACCCGACCCTGGGCCTGTAGGGCATGTCGGAGTTGTAGATATTGAAAAAAGCAGCGAATTCTGAACAAAGTTGCGCAAAAGATTTTAATACATTTCCTATATATGTTTGTGAGAAAAATCAGATTCCCTTACGCTTCCACAGGGTGAATCCCTCTAATTCATTAAGTTTTGGGTATCTTGGGTTATCCCATAAGGGGGTGCATTCCAAGGGGCCCACGACCTTCAGTGCATCCCAAACTGCTCCCCACACTTTTCTGAGAAGATCTGCCATCAGTGAATTTGGGGGCAAGCCGGGAAGGTCCATTTCTAGATGAGAACTGGCTTTCAAGTCCGGGTTGGCTCGGACCACTAAACGTACTATGGGGTCATCTGAGACGTCATTACTCCCCACCCCGTTAGCTGCTGCATTTGAGAGGCCAAAAAATGTAGTTTGGCATGTGGTACCACTAGACCTCCTCTGTGTTTACTATATTGTAGAGTATTTAAACTGATTCTGGCTCCCTTCCTTTTCCATATGAGATCCCGCATCTTTGTATCTATTTTCCTGAACCACTTGTTAGAAATCCACACAGGGGAATTTTGAGTGACATACAATAATTGCGGGGCCCAAATCATTTTTATTAAATTTACCCTCCCTACAACTGATAAGGGGAGTTTACACCAGCTAAGGGACTTCTCTCTTTGTTTCTCCAACAAGCGTTCCAAATTTAGTTTAAGGTACTTAGAGGTGTCTGGAGTCACCACCACTCCTAGATATCTAAATGACTCGGCAATGGTGATTTGTCTTGCCTCCAGGGGCATGGGTTTAGTTATAGGATCTAGAGGCATCAGAATAGATTTGGACCAGTTTATTGAGAAATCTGAGAATCCCCCAAATTTAATTATAAGCGACATTAGTACCCTCAAAGAATTATCTGTATCTCCCAGGTACAGCAGCGCGTCATCGTGTAAAGAGAAATCTCTTCCTCCGAGAGGCCTCTATAGAATCCCACTATCTCAGAGGAACTACGGATCATGATAGCCAACAGCTCCACCGCCAAAGCAAACAGGGGTGACAATGGGCACCCCTGCCGAGTGCCTCTGTGTAATGTAAAGGATTGGGAGAGGGAGTTGTTAATGCAAAGCCTCGTTCTAGGGGCCGAGTATAGAATCTTCACCCAGTTAACAAACCTTTCACCCAGGCCAAAACGAGCTAGGATCTCCCAGAGGTAGGGCCACTCCACACTATCAAAAGCCTTAGCGGCATCCAAGGATAATATGGCCCTACCTCCAGGATTATCCACTGGGGTTTGCAGGTTCATGAAAAGGCGTCCAATATTGGCTGTAGACCTAGTAGGTATAAACCCGGATTGGTCTCTATGCACCAGCCCCCCGATCACTCTGGACAATCTATTCGCCAGTACTCGTGCTAGAAGTTTAACATCCAAGTTCAAGAGGGATATGGGTCTTTATGAATCCGGTAGGAGTTTGTCCTTTCCCGATTTGGGGATCACAACTATGAGGGCCTCCTGCATACTATCCGGTAGGGATCCCTCCTCCACCGCAGAGAAAGCCTGCAGTAGCGGTGGAAGTAGAACATCATTATATCTCGTATAAACCTCAGCGGGTAAACCATCCAAGCCTGGAGATTTATGCTTCTTAGCCCCCTGGAGGGCCTCTGTCAAGTCCTCCATAGTTATCGGAGCACCCAACATGTTCCTTTCAGTCTCAGAGACCTGAGGAAAGGGACAATCCTGTAGGAATGGTTCCAGCTCAGAGATGCTGGCTGCAGTCCTAGAAGAATATAAGTCCGTATAAAATTGGTAAAATATCTGCACGATGTCAGTCTTCGTGGAGCAAGTCTCCTCTGTCCCCGATTTAATAGCTAGAATGGAAGCCTTGTCTCTTTGCTCCCTGGCTAATAAGGCAAGGAGATGACCCGTGTTCTCACCCTCTTCATAATATTCCTGTTGTAGGAAAAACCTCCGCTTTTCGGCTGCTGATAAAACGACTGAGTTGTATAATATGTGGGCCTCAATCCATGCCTCCCTATTCTCCTGTGATGGATCTGAAATAATTTTCTGGTCTCTAGTTTGCAAATCATCTCTAACCCTGGATTCCCACTGTCCCGATCTCCTCTTCACTCCATTGATGCCTCTGATCAGGCATCCTCGCAGGAGCGCCTTCAGAGAGTCCCAGACAACAGCCGCACTCGCGGATCCTCTGTTGGAACATAGGAACTCTCCCAAGGCACTAGCTATCTCGTCCGGCTCCGGCAATAGCGCCAGCCAGAATGGGTTGATACTCCAAAGGGGTCGGACTTCTTGGGCTCCTACATCTATCCGTACCCAAAAGGGAGAGTGATCAGAGAGCAATCTAGGTTCATAAGCGGAATCCAACACCCTCTGCAAAAGGGACATGTTGCCTAGGCCCAGATCTATGCGTGAGAGACCACCATGTGTGCTTGATCGACATGAATAACATTTAACCTTTGTATGCTTCTCCCTCCACACATCTCTTAGACCCAATTCAGTGAACATGAATGCAAATCAGGTACTACCAGGGGAGCGCCCAACTTGTCTGGGGTTTAAGGATAGTCTATCTAAGTGTGTATCTAACACATTATTGAAGTCTCCCAAAGTTAGAACTGGAGTATTGGGGTACAAGGCCATGAACTGGACAAATTTCTTGAGGGTCTGAGGAGTATGGGGGAGGAACATACATGGCTGCGACAATACACATAAATCCATTGAGCTTACACATTAGAAATACAAATCTACCATCCCTATCAATCCTCTGATGCATGGAAATAAAAAGATATCTTCCCAGAGATCAGTACACTAACCCCCCTGGAGTAGGAGGAGTGCACTGAGTGAAACTGAGTAGGATACCTACGCGATCTCAGCAGGTGGATCGAATTGAGCTGCAGGTGAGTCTCCTGGAGACAGACCAGGTGTGGCTGCATCTTAGATAAATATTTAAACATTGCACTCTGTTTTGTTTTGTCCCCCAGTCCCCTAATGTTCCGTGAAAGGAACATTAACCCCCTAGTACCTTGATTCGCCATTCCCAATCTGTTTTGGAAGCAAAGTTGAGGGCTGTTGAGCCCACGCCAACCCAGGGTATCATTAATCTACCATGCATTTTATGTAGCATTACCTTTTGCATACAGTAAACATCCCAGCCTGCCCTTACCACAATTTTACTATCCAGCAATTTACGCCATCTTTTGTAGGGTGTACGTAGTAATGGCATTAAACAGTCATACAAGTGTCCAACCTGTAGGAGGAAGAGGGTCATATTTGGAGAGGGGAAAAGGAAAAGTGCATCCTTAAAGTAAACAAAGTGTCTGACCAACATGGCCGCACATAACCATAGTAGACCCCAACAACTCGGGGGGTTCAGTCCTCTCAGGACTCTGTAGAGGGGGCTCTTGCGTAGCCCAAGGGGCATAAAATATGATCATACTTTGCACCATCAGAAATTACATCAGTGTATCACTAATGCCAAAGTACCTGTATACAAAGATGACGTGCAAAGGGGAAGAAACAAAACTAAAAATGCAAAAAAAGTAGAACCAACTCCGCCATGATGAAAAGAGATCAAATTTCAACAGAGCACCACTTAAATAAGGTGCAGTAAAGGAGGGATAAACTTCACTTATGCGGGACGTTGTGCTAAAGCACGTTCTTCTCTATCCAACCAGTGCATAGCAGCAGGGGGATTTTCAAAGAAATGCAACGTGCCATTGGCAATCACTTTCAGCTTTGCCGGGTATAGCATAAAGTATTAAAGTATTGGACATTAAGGACCCTCAGCCTTTTCTTGATATCAATGAATTTGGATCTTTGTCGCTGCACCTCCGAGGAGAAATCCGGAAATAATCAGACCTTGGCGTTGTCCACTTTCAGTATCCCAGCTGTTCTAGGATTACTCAGGATGGCATCCCGGTCCTTGTAGTTGAGCAGCCGAAAAAGGAAGGGGCGCGGTGGGGCTCCCTTTGGTGGTGGCCGCGAGGGGACTCGATGAGTCCTTTCAACCGCAAACATAGGAGAAAACGCATTGCTGCCAAATGTGTCCTTAAGCCAAGATTGAATAAAAGCTACTGGGTTCTTGCCCTCAGCTCTTTCTGGGATACCGACCGCCCACACGTTATTTCTGCACAGGCGGTTTTCCATGTCCTCTAAGCGGGCCGCATTCGCAGACGCCACCAATGTCACATGTCGCACATCTCTCTGCAGGGGCTGCCATTCATCTTTCAGAGTACTCAGCCTGCCCTCTAAAGCAGCTGTGCGTTTGAGTAGCTTCTGCATGTCATGCCTTATGAGAGAAATCTCCCCTTCATACCTTTCACTTCCCCTGTTAATGCTGTTATAGATAAGCTGCAAGATTTAACTGCAGCAAATATATCTCTGTGTGGGCTCAGGGTCATTGTCATGCTGCAGGGATACGGGCGCCATGTTAGATGAATGTGGGAGAGTACTCACAATTGTGGAGGCCGTGGTGCCTGCAAGCTGAGGAGGGATCCCATCCAGGGAGCCCATAACATCCTCCATCAGCGCTTCCGCAGGATCAGGCATCGGACCTGCTGAGGAGTCTTTCTGGGCAGAATTAAGGCCGAATAGGCGCCGGGCAGCTTCGGTGCCGTTCGCGCCACTGGCCCGCGTCTAGACATCGTGGTTTTGCCGATTTACCCCTCAGTGGATAGCAGGCAGTCAGGGGATTACAATGCTCAAAGAACCGAGTCTCTGTGAAGCAGGTTTGCGGGGATGTTGACAGGATTTGTCACGATTCCTAGCGGAGCTGTGTATTGCACGTCCTTTTCCATTCCGCGCTTGGCCACGCCCCCCTAACTACTTCTACTTTAGTAAATCTGTGTCACCCGCATGAGAAATCACAGGAGTGATGTGCTGTGAAGGGACATATTCTGTGGTATTTTTTACCTGGAGTAATTTAAATGCTACTTTCTTATATTTGATCACTTTAGTGCATTATTTTTACCATAGCTTTTAGAAACAACAAAGCTCAGTTGTCCTCAGATCGCAGACAGCCAAGAAGAATATAGAGAAATAAAAAAACAAGGATTCTGGTTATAAAACGTGGTTATAATACAGACAGAGGTTATAAAGAATAAGCATTCCTGCAGGAATTATTGATATTAAGGGCACTTTCACACTGGGGCGGGCGTCGGCGGTAAAGCATAGTTTTTTTCTTATTGTGGGGCTTTACTGTCATCTTTGTGGTGCTTTTCGCCCGCTAGCGGGGCGCTTTTAACCCCCGATAACGGCCAAAAAAAGGGTTAAAAGCGCCCACAAGGCGCCACTGCCCATTGATTTCAATGGGCAGGGGCCCTTTAGGAGCGGTGTACACACCGCTCCTAAAGAGCCTCAAAGATGCTGCTTGCAGGACTTTTTTTTTAGCATCCTGCCAGCGCACCGCACACAAGTGCTTTCACACTGGAGCGGTGCACTGGCAGGATGCTAAAAAGAGGAGAGGCGCTTTTAACAGGAGAGGCACTTTAAAGGCACTATTTTTAGCGATATAGCACCTGTAAAGCGTCTCAGTGTGAAAGTAGCCTAACATGGCATTACAGCAAATTTAAAACAAAATATGTTTAGTCTAGTTATTATTCATTACAAATAATGATGTACTGTATTTTAAATAGGGCTAAAGCTGTTTCTCTTTATTATCTTTGCATAAACACCAGCACACCAGAAATCTGGGTGAGATTGTGCTATTGTCCTAATAGGGTTCAAGCACTGTTGGCTGGAAGCAGATTTGCTTAGCTATGCTAATATTGGGGGGGGGGGTGGGGGGTTAAAAGAACTGGCAATATCTTGTTAGTACGGTGATCCACATTCGTAGTACAGAGACCCGACTGGAGGTAAGGTGATGGACAAATTAAAGAGCTGAAGTTCTGGATTTTGCTGTTTGGATGTATAGTGTTTCAGATGTGTGAGACGCAGTCATCACATATACAGTAATTAATTTATATATTTATCTGTTTGGCTTCAGTTCCCATTACATGTTCAGTAGCTGTGATATCAATAGATTTGTGTTGTTTTATAAAGCACAATCCTCTCCTATTATTTCCTCTTACAAACAGAGATAAAGGATGGGACAACAATCAGGGGGTCTGTGGGGTACAAATGACGATATCAAATATATTGGGCACCAGTAATGTTTTGCATGTTATGGCTGCCCCTCTATTAGGTTATTATGTTGCTGCAGTGTCATGCTTTAAAAAGGATTATTTTAAACCTACAATCATACTAACAAGTGCAGCTCTGGATTCTTCTTGTATAATAGGGGAGACTCTTGAGAAATTCCTTTCACTAATCTGAATTGCTCACTGCTGAACACTTCAGGTTTTTAGCCACTGTCCTAGTGGCACGATATGGGTAAGAGGAAGAAAGGGTAAACCATATCTTCCATCTTCATCATGTAATGGTGACATTAGTGTGTATTAGAAAACTACTATTTCAAGGACCGATCACCATCCATGGTTGAGGGAAGTGGGGGGGGGGGGGGGGGCGCAATTATCTTCATAAGTCACCTTCTTCAGTAGAAAAAAATATTTTATGACAGTCACTACTCATGTGTTATAGAAATTAGAAATGTACCATGTACAATTGATTTACAGCATGTGTTGTGACAAAAAGTAGCCGTGACTTCAAAATTAAATAAAGAAACACTGTTGCAGAGCCCCTCCAACCCCACTCAGAATGCAGTAAAACTTTTAAATGGCCAACATTGGTATTCCAAGGAAATCCGCATCTACTTAAAGTGGTTGTAAACCTCAGTCATCTGAGCAAAGCACATATATCTGTAGTGTTTTTTTTTCTCTCTTCAAAGCTCTCATTCTCCATTAACACCTGAGCGTTTTGTAGCTTGAAGCCTGAAGCTACAAAACGTTGGAGGGGAAAAAATCTATTATTCTCTATGGAGAATATCTACCACACTGTAACTGCAATCTTTCCGCCCCCTCCTCTGTGATACAGACAGATGCAGACTTTTCTGCCTTTCTGCAGGGTTGTAGGGTAGAGAAGACTGCAGATAAACAAGTAAAACCTATGTAGGAGGATTTGTTTCATCACTGTCTATCATCTGAGGCTGTTCACTTCACTGGGTATATGAGAGTTTACAACCCCTTTAACTCATCAGTAATAAAAATCTGAGTTTCTGTTGCTTAAATTAACAGCATTCTATTTTTCTTCCAAAGATTTGTTATGCAATGGCAAATTTCACAAACATGTTCAAGAATGTTTTGTGCCACTAGTGATTCGCTATATTGATCTCATGGAATCTTCAATTGCACAGTCTATTCACAAAGGGTTTGAACAAGAAACATGGCAGCCAGTGAAGTAAGTTGTATGATTCTGTATGTAGTTTTTTTTGTAGATTCTGTTGTATGTTTTTGTATGTAGTTGTATGTTGTCATACAAAATATTAATGTTTTCAATTGATGTTTACACAAATTGTACCACAAGCACCCTTATGTTTATAGCCCACCTGTAGAATGTGCATGTCGTTAGTTAGACTCATATTTGTATTATCTATTGTAGAGATTCTTTGATTGGTCTTTAGGGTCTTCTCAATCAACCCTTGACTTTTTGTGATGTTGGATTTACCCATAAGTATTCACTGGGGGCAAAATTAAGTTTGAACTCTAGCTTCAGTCGATTACTTTGATCAATTCTAATAATTTAATTGAGATGGGTAGTTTTGGTTTGTTTTAGTCACAATGCTATTTCTGGCTGCTAAATCAGCTAAAGCTCAGCTATAGTTACACATTTTTTGTTCTAGATAGAAAACAGGAAGGGTTAGTACTTTTGCCATTCATTTATAGCTTCCTGAGTCATGTTTGCAGACATTTATTGATACCCTTAACTATGAAGAGGAGAAATCTCCCCAGTAAGGACAAGATAAAAGTTCTAAGTTTGTATCCCAATTAGAAAGATCTCTTTGAGGGGTATATAGAAGCAAACAAAAGGGTTCTAACCCATCCGCACACACTCTCAGCAGAACTAGAAAAGGTTGTTTTAGCTGAAGTTGTCCTTTAGCATTTGTTTAATAAAATTATTATTTAACTTTTATTTCAGGTGTCACATTTAAAATAGATTTGATCAGTTTTAAAGCTAAAGTTTAGCAATTTTTTTCCTCTACAATTTTTTTGACCTAATTAATCTGTAATGAAGTGTATGCAATAATATGCAGGCTACAGGATCCTGTAGAAATAATTTCTGCAGGTTGCCCGACTCTTTTCCAGCACTACAGTGGTTAGTAGCATCGGGTCTTCAGAACCACAGAATGATGGTGGTGATGTGGGGGGGGCAGCTTAATTGGATGAATGACAGGATCGTTGTTTCTCTTCGGAGTTTGTGTTACATTCAGAATGAACATTGCATGGGCTTTTTGCATTGGATGAGTTAGGGCTGGGTTCCCATCTCTAATGCAGTTCAGAGTGAAGACCTTAAACTATTAACCATCTCAGTACCAGCAGTTCAGCACCAATAAGAACAGGCACCCTGCCATAAAGATTTCTATAGGATCCAGCCACCTGCCTGATGTGAGACATACTTCATTTAGGTCACCAGAGCTGTAGAGAGAAAAACATTTGAACTAATCAACTTTAAATAGAGGTAAATATGCCTCAAGCGGAAACTTTTGTTAGCTAGCAAAACGTTTTTTATTTTTGTATTCCTGGGTTTTTTTTTTATTACAGAAGCATCACCAACAGTCTTCCTAGTGTACCTCTTCCAAAAGTTCCAAGCTTGACTCTTAACCTTCCACAGATACCTAGTTTTACACCACCATCCTGGATGACTTCTTTATATGAATCCACGTGTGTACATTTGAATGTTATTCTAGTGCATGGTTATAATGCATGATTTGACTTGTGATAGTTATTGTTGTGAGTGATGTGCTGCTTTTTGCATGGTTGTATAATTGTGCCACAGGTTTGCTGCTGATGTGCTCTGAAGAGATTGGGTCTCGGGAGTCCTCAGGCCCTTTAAACAATGGACCAGTTCACTGTCTCAAATTGTTTGGAGGCCAGACTGTGGTCAATAGGAGTAAAAAAAATGTAACCGTATTTGAAGTCAGGGGAAGGGCGGTACAAAACATGTCCCACGTTTAGTGCTGTTATACTTATGGGGGTGCTGTGGGTGTCCTAAGACTCCCTACCAAGTCATAGACTTGCCTATCCTTACTCTGCTGAGATCCTCACTGTGGAGCCTGGCTGCACAACTTCTTTCCAAAATCATTAACTTGGGGTCAGCTCTTCCTATGTACATGCACCTGAATCCCCAATAAATAGAATGCAGATTGTGACACATATGGGGGGAAGAAACACTGTAATTTTTTTCAGGTGCTTTTTTGTTTAGGACACACACACACTCTAAATTAAAATTTTTCACACATGGTAAAATCTGCATTGTTGGCTAAAGTCCTAAAACCCTAAAACGTATATTTTCTGAACACAGTCTTCATTGAAAATTGTTGGCACTGCTTTTCTTTACTAAGTGATTAACTTTACTGTTCGGCATTCACATTTACCTTCTGAGTTTTCTTTATACTCCCCTTTATACTTCATATGCCCCAGATAATTTTCTCTTGTGTTATGGGCCTCATTTACTCATGCGCTGAGGTCCATATACGATGAATTAGCTGTTTTTTTGAGCTTCTCTAGACTCCAGATATGCATGCAGAGATCCCATTCACGTCTGTTAAAACACAGCAGCTAAATGGACACAGCCGCTGATCCTAATGTGTCAGGGGTTTGGGTGAGTGGCCCCAAGTGCAAACATTGTGTGTTCAGGGCTTCTCACCCGCATGCCTGTCACATAAGGACAAACATATCTGTCCCTGCAGCCACTGTCTCCTAAGAGGCTTGAATAGGCCACCTGCACACAGCACCTAAAGTAGGGATGCTGAAAAAATGGCCCATTTATGGTATATAGGCCTCAGTGCCTGTGTGGGTTCAAAGAATTCAAATTTTGTAAATAAATGCAAGTAACCTGAATACACCTAAACGCAGATAAATGCAGTGTGAATTATACCATGCATTCATACTTGTTTAGAAGTGTCCTATAAATGTGTGTATCTTACACTTAGTATGAAAGATGCCTTATAGCCCTGCTAGCACTTTCAAGCCCATACTTAATGAGCAAGCATTTTAAAAATTATTTTAGTTTATGTAAGGGAGTGCTTTAATTGCCATGGCCTTCAGATGGCCCTGGTTTTACCTAGTGAAGAGATATACTATAGAATTAGATCCTTATAGCTATTACTCTCTTTGGCTCCATTCACATAGGCATATACGTATTTTCTGCATGAACGCAGGTTCTTGCAGGGAGGAGATCATGCAGAAAATATGCATCTAAAGGTGCAGCTCTGTGTATAAGCTCATTGATTACTATAGTGCTGCGTTTTAAATCTTCACAAAACTATGTGCAGTGCACATCTAAATGCACAATTTTTCCTGGCCATGTAAATAAGCCCTACCTGTGATACGCATTGTCTAAAGAGTACCAAGAAAAATCAGACAGCAATAATAGCGTATATTTAGATTGTCTGCACAATGACTTGCCAGGAAAACATGGTAAATCTCAATTGAAAGACAGCCCAGATCAGTGGTCCCCATAACTACAGCTTGTTGGCTGCAGTGAGCCTGCATGCAGGGCTTTTTCATTGCATGTCTAGGGAGCCACTAAGTAGAGTGGCAGCTGGTGCAAACTGTTCCACCCGATGGTAACTGTATTGTTTCAGCCACAATGTCCCAAAGAGTTTTGCAGAATATCAAGGTGCTATCAGTGTATGTCAAGGGGATTCCTTTGTTACCCTACTGACACCAGTGTGAGGTAAGGAGGGGGAAGTGGGGTAGGGGAAAATGTTACTAACACCTATACCCAGAGGAGTGGTCTGTCATTACTGACACCAGTGCCAGGTAGGTGTGTGTCTGTTATTACTGACACTAGGGGTGGTTAGTGGATGGATATGGGGGGGGGGGGGGAGAGATGGTTTTAAAGGCTGACAGTCAGTGTGTAGGGTGGAACATTCTTTAATCACTGGTAGCAGTGCCTGGGGATAGGGGAAATACCCTTTAATTACTGACGTGGTGCCTGATGGGTGGAGTAATTGTTCTTTATTACTTCCACTTACCACCAACACTAATTTTTTTACTAATTGACACTGGCATATTTTACTTTCCTGGCCACCAAAAAATGGTCATTTTTTTTGCTCCTGCTGTTCAAGAGTAAAAGCTGTGCTGCAAAATGGTGTGGGAATTAACTTTTGCTTCCAACATTCATATTAGTAGGCATCTTTCGGTACCTTATATTAGGACATTTAAAAGAATGAAGTAATGTATCCAAAATGTTTTAAAGCAACTTTAGAGAAGATAAGACCTGAGGAGATTATAGTGATTTTGGGTGCTTCAATGTAGTATTTTTAGTAGATAGAAAGGCTAGCACTACAAGGATGATTTTAATTTTGCTACAGAGAACTTTAACCATTGCTGGCAGTCAGTTCAATAAATATTAAACCCTGTGTGTTTTTTAGCTTATCAAATTGAGCACAATAAAATGTACAGAAAACTATTTGTTAAAGTTCTTACCCAAGCATTTGCAATTTACAGCTTTCAGTGTTGCTGGCTGCTGCTCTTAGTGCTGCTTCCCTGAACTTCCAGTCTTCATGGGAAAGAGCTAACAGTGGGAGAGTGCAGTCTTGAATCACTCTGTTATCTTGAAGAAGGGGGAAGCAGGGGAGTGCTTTGTCATTCGAAGCTATGTGGCTGTGTGTTTTTATTGATGCACACAATGTATGGAGCCACAACTGTAATTCCTGCATGCAGTGGTGTCTCCATAGGATGCTGAAAATCAGCCACCCTGAAATGGGAAACCTGGGGCAGTGGTCGTGGTACCAGCTTAAATCGGAACATTAGCAAGGATTACAAGCTTTTGAAGCTGCGTTTTTAGTAGGTGATTAGGCAGAAGGGCACTGATCTTTTTTAAGCTCCATACGGAGACATTTTTCCATCTGTTTTGCAATCATTCGCTACTCCTAGCAATTTATCTCTAGCGATATTAGTATCAGTATTGAGCTACTAAAAATCTCCCTTAATGTAAAGTGATATTAGGCCTTATTTTTTAAGCACTTTTCACAGCAGAAGCACTTTTACAATATTCCAGGAAGGTGACAGCTTTATAGTATAGGTTATTTTTTTTAAAAAAGGTGAAAACAGAGCCAGGGGGTTACCTTACTATCTCTTCAAGGCAACACTTATCTAAGGCAAGCCAAAGATCATGCAATTTCCACACTGTGTTGATGTAGGGATCCCTCCTGCTGCGTTCTTGTATTCTGACAGCGGGAGGTTTCCCCACCATCAGAATACAATGAGCACTGCTGGCAGCAATCTCACAGGGGGAAAAACAGACAGGCTGGTTGTGTTTTAGTTATAAGCAGCCTGCCCATATATGTATCAAAATGTGACCAGTTCCTGCTGAATCTGCTGATTTTGATCTATCTATGGCTGGAATTAGGCTTTTTAATGTAAATATGTGCACTCCAAGGAGCTTTGCTACATACTATAGATAATATAAAACAGTGTAGTTTATTCTATTTGTTTTCAGTTATGCAGAGCTTTACAGCAAACACTGAATCATTCACATCAGTCAATGAAGAAGTTAACAATCTAAAATATCTAACATAATCACACATGGTCATACAGTGCAGGGTTAGTTAATCTCCACATATGTATAATGGATCAGTTGACTAAAATGCTAAATTATTATTCAAAATATTAGCTATATTTCATTTTAAACATTAACATCTGTATTGTTAGTTTTAATTATTCTCATTAACTGTAAAGGCAGTGCTAATCTGTTTCTTTGTATTATTTGGTCCTGTGGGCATAACCTAAAGCACACTTGTTGTTTTACTAGAATGTATTGAGCCTTTACATGTCTGCATAGAAGCCTTTGATTGTAATATTATCCTCTACTAGAAGGCTGCTACAAGGGATTGGTTATCAACTTGCACACATGGTAGTTTGTAACCTGGGGATAGTTGGCATGCTGCCGTTAATTGCAGATACCCATGAGACAAATGTTGTAGTTGGTGAAATAATACAAACACAAATTGCTGGTGGTTTAGTTGAAAATAATAGGGTAAAATACTAATGCATGTTTGAAGAGAGACTAATACCTAAAAAAAAAAAAAAAAAAAAACTATAGTAAGGAAAGTAGGAGTAAACTAGTGGAATAAATAGATTATATTAAAAAAAGTGTGTAGAATTAAAACATTAAAATAAAAAAATGATAATAGTTTATTTAATGAATAAAATTAGGAGGTAAGCGTTCTTAACAAACATCATATTGTATGTACGTGCCAGCATCTCCACAAATGGTGGACTTACCTAATTTGTCTAGATTGCATTATTTGTACAACTGTTCAAAATGTGTTTAATTTCTATGGCCTTTCTGTTGATATATGAAGATAGAAGAAAAGAAAATTATTTAATGGCAAAAAACTATACACTAAAGGTGATGTTTCCATAAAGGGCTATAGACTGATAATATGTAAATTGTTCATGAGATGGTTCATTATGGTATTTTGTTGTTTTTACTGCTCCTGTTATAATAGTACATTTGGGGCATTAGATCTTAAGGTTTGGGAGATATTAGGCAGTTCATAAGTGTAATGTTTAGTGTTTTCTCTGATTGGTCTACTGGGAGTTCTGTCTCAAGGGATAACTTGGCTAGACCTTCATATTTGTTGGTATTGAAAATAAGAGCAAACATCCTTAAAGGTGCAGAAAACATTTATAGACAAAGAACTTTCATTAATGATCAACTGTTATTTTATTAACATGCACTCATGCACAGCTGTCATTTTTTGTGCAACAATTTCGCTGTTATTTTTTCTCTATATTTAAGACAATTTTCACCGTAAGAGATTTTATTGAGTAACAAAATATGTCCTAGTGAACTTCAACTACCACATTTTACTAGGTTTGGACTCGTTGCTTCAACTGGAATATGCATATTTTGATTAAAAAAAATTAAAAAAGGGAATAATACTTTAGTTGACAGGCTTAAAGTATAACTAAAGGTAAACCTTTTTTTTAGTTTTGGATAGAGTGTGAAAAACACATTTCAGGTATTGCTCTCCATGCTTCATCCTCACAGTTTCTCATTTTAACTGTTATTGTCAAAAATTTAAGTAAAGGAAAATTACAAATTTTGGGTTGTCACCAGAACAGGAATAGATGGAAAATCTTCCAATTGGAAAACTAGTTTTAGTGATCCTGGTGACAACCAGGAATTTCCTCGTTGGTTGGACTTCTTCTCACTTCCTGTTTTGGCTATGGGAGAGGAAGTGAAGGAAAATCTCCCCAAAGGGAAAACATAGCAAAAAAACTAACAGGGGTTAAAAGCCTTCATTACTCTATCCAAAAATATATAAATATATATTTTTTTACCTATAGTCCTACTTTAATTGTATTGTGTCAAAGTGTTAATGGCTAGTCTTAACACTCTAAAAATGGTCTCTTCTGCCTTGTGGTTTTTAAACTGTGAGGGGCATTTACAAAATCCCCACATGCTGAAAATGTGCAATTTCTCTTACATGGTAAAAAGTATGCAGTTTTACTTTTTGAATAAATCTGTCCTAATGCTGGTCATTGTTAGATAATGAAAATTAATTATTATTTTCTATGTGCAATCTTTGCTTAAAAAATGAACATTCAGTACATGACAAAGCACCATGGTGTATCGGAAGGGTTTACTTTGCATCTCCCCTTGTCTGATTGAAAAAAACAAAAACTTAGACTGATCCATCTAATAAAGGAGACCATACTCTGAGCCATTCCATAGGAAACTCCAGACACTGACCAAAGGGGGGCATTGTAGTGGTTGATTTTACCCTGACTTTGTCATGCCACAGTGACTTACCTGTCAAAAAGCATACAAGTCTGTCACAACACACCAGTGCAGTTGCAGACTGTCAGTGTTACATACCTGATAGGAGACCAAAATCACAAGGGCAGTCTCTCTTGTACCTCTAGCACAAATGCCTCTGAAAGTAAGTCAGATGGCTCTAAGGGACAGTTGGAACATAAGCATTGTGCAGACCCCTGTAAACAGGAGTGTCAGGTAAGCTGTCAGCTTGTAAGCCACAGAAACCACCAGCAAAAGTTGAAGAGAAACTCTGGCTAGACATTGGGTTCAGGAGTTCCCCAATGATGTCAGCTAGCATGTTTGTAGAAGACTGCAGCTGGATCTTGGAGCAGTCCATGACAGGCAGTTAACAGGTATCATGGGACAGGGTCAGAAACAATAGCAAAGTCCCAAAGCAGGCCAAGGTCAGCAACAAGCGGGCAGAGCAGTTTGAAATCATGAGCACAATTAGGGTCAGAGATAAAGCTGAGGTCAGAAACTGAATACGCAAAGGTACAAGGCAAGATCTAAGCCACTTAGGAATAAGCCAGGTCAGTAATGAAGAAGCATACACAGAGCATAGGTCAGGTCACAGGGTACAGTGAATAAATAAGTGCAGCGCTAAGGTTGCAAAAAAGCAAATTTGCATAAATTGTATAAATGTGACTTAAACATAAATATATCAAATAAACAGAGATTCATACATGGTGAAATGTGAATCAACCAAAGAAAAAGTGACATTTTTGAAAAAATACAGGTATGGTGAAAAATGTGCTAGTATGGTGACTTTACCATAAATCAGATGAAATATAGAAATTAGGGTGTTTAATATTAACAGAAACACATCAAATAAACAAGGATTAACACATAATGAATGTGAGTCCAAACTCAGAAAAATTAGAATAATTTCTGAAAAATGTGCTAGTATAATAATCTGCTAGTATAACAACTGCACAATAAACAAAGTCCGAAAAACGAAAATGGCGATTTATAAAGTCCCAAAAAATCCAATTAGATGTGCAGGCCCGTTAAAAAAGAAACATAAGAAAAAAATGCTGGTATAATGAAAAATGTGCTAGTATGGTGACTATACCATAAATAAGGTGAGAGATAGAAATTGGGGTGTTAATATTGAACAGAAACACATCAAATAAACAAGGATTAACACATAATGAATGTGAGTTCAAATTAGAATAATTAATGAAAAATGTGCTAGTATAACTGCACAATAAAGTTCAAAAAACAGAAATGGTGAATTGTAAAGTCCAAAAAAATCCAATTAGATGTGCAGTCCCGTTAGACAAATGGGGGATAGTACCACCACCATAAACAGGGGGAGGCTTACCAGATCTTATTGACTTGGCGGGGCTTATACCACCCAAGTCTACAGAGCTTATTGGGTTGAACAGATCTGTTGGAAACAACTGGTCCTAGATCTGTATCAATCAATTGACCTTGGACTGTCACTGAATAGTGACTTGAAGGCCCCAATCATCGTGAGGAGGGTGGAAGGTAAATGCCAGGAGGAATATATCATGCAATGAGAAGATGGGCTAACATAGCGTGATACCGTATAAAAAAGGCAATTTATTAAAAGTAGAATAAAACACTCACATTTGGAAGAGTAGAAAAAAGCATGTATATAACAAAGAGCGATGCAAACAGGAGGTCCACCCAACGCATTTTGACTCCACGGTCATCATCTGGGGTGTGGACCCCCTGCAACAGCATTGCTTATAAAGTAAAAATGACCCCAGAACTGGCTAAACGCAGGAAATGGCTCCACATGACATCACTTCCAGTTCCTGTGTCGCGATCCTTGGAAGGAAATGGATACCTAGATATACCTAGATATTCCAGGTCAACATTATGTGCGTGTATATGTATAGTATATTATGTACATAACATAAAATAAAAGGCGGATAAAGTACAGTGCACAGCCCTGCAGTTACAAAATGTCCTTATGTCGAACCAACACTTCCTTGTAATGAAAATGAGGCTTGGTTTGGTGATATCTGTCATACAATGTGACCAAGCCTCATTATGAAAACGAGGCCTGGAATGGTGTAATGGCTATCAAATAGGCTAGACAAGCCTCGCTATGAAAAGGAGGCCTGGTTAGCTGGTGTCCATTTAATATGGGAAACAAAGCCTCATCCTGAAAACGAGGTTTGGAGTTAAGAATGTGTGTATTGGCCGGCGAATAGGCTAGACAAGCCTCGCTATAAAAACAAGGCTTGGTTAGCTGGTGTCCATTTAATATAGTAACCTCCGTGTCACAGGGTACAAACTGAAAGTCATTCAGCCCAGACACAGAGTCTGGCTGTCCTTTTAAATAGGTCTTTTTGCCCTCTTTATGTAATCTGTCAATTTATTTTTGGTGTCAAACATAAAAAGGCACAAGCTTGGAAAAAAGCCCTTGTCACATTTCTTTATAATTTTTTTTTTTTGATGCAAGAATGCAGTTAACAGTGAAAACGGCCACAACATTTGGCAAGTAGAATAATACAAAATTGACAGCAGTTTGTTAGTATAGTTTGAGAAGCAGGTATCAGTGCTGGGTCGAAGGATGGACATCAAGAAACAAAAAGATGCATGGTGGTCGGTTTAACAACTAGCAGATGATGGAAAGAGGGCAGGCCTTTGCTGTTAAAGTGTAAAATATATATTAATTTTAAACTAAGAGTAGGAGATCAATTGAAGGGTTATTGGTTAATTGTCTGGTTTGAAACCATTGAGTATATTGAAAACACTGTACTATCGATTGTTGGGTATCTGTAGGCAAGGTCTGAATGAAAGATTCCCAGATATCAAAGAAGTGACTCCTTTATGTAGGGAGGCCTCCACCCAGTTCATACGGAAAACATAAGAGATTTTGTCTATCAAACAAAGAAATAGTGGGGGGTTCTCGGTAGAATTACTTATGTAAAATGGTTGTTCATGCTACAGGGATATGACAATTAGGAGTATACATCTTCTTGAGATTTTAACACCTGAGATGCTGATTAGGCCAAAGAGTGGCCATTCAGGGGTTAGAGGTAAGTAGTTTACTAAGTGTGCGGTAACATAATGCACAACTGTGTTCCAAAATGGTTTAATCTTAGGACACACCCAGAACAAGGATCAAGTTGGCATCCAATTGTTTACATTTCAGGCATCAAAAAGAGGAGCATAGGCCCAAAAGGTATGAGCGATGTGGAGTTATATAAGAATGATGGAAAATCCGAAGCATCATCTCACGGTACATTGTAGCTTTGATTGTTCCCCAAGATGTGTCAACTTGAAGTTGGGGAAGGCCATACTTAGGTTTGGATAACCAAAAGGTGTGTCCAATGAATTTTTGTCCAGTCCTTTCGAGAAAAATTCTTAATATCAGACTTTGTCACATTTTTAAATAACTTTGCAATGCTTTGAACCACAATCGTCATTTTTGTGTGATTTATATATAGATACAAATTTTGATTCAATTGTAACCTTTTTACTTACAGTAGCATGGATGGTTTTAAAAACTAACACTGACCAAATAGGAAAAATGTGTGCTAATTAGGTTTTTGTCAGTAGCATAGAAAACAAAACCATTTGTACAAGACATATCACCAAAAGAAAGCCCTATTTGTCTTGAAAAAAATACAGAATATGTAATGACAAAGTTATCATTGAATGCCCAGACCCACATCAGAAAAATTGCTCTGGTCCATAAAGGATATACAGGTGCAGAAGCTGGTATGGTAATAATAATTTCCTAACATAATGGCAATAAGGCCATTAGTACTTGGTGGCGCCCCTCCAGGCTGAGGTATAGAGCTCCATTGGTACTCAGGATAGTAGGGATGCCAGTGTAAGAAAAAACAATCCAATGAGCAATACACATTTAAGCATAAAACCACCACTTACCATAGCCAATCCTAGTGTGGGCGTATACATATCAATGCCGCTCTTCGGGCCATACACCTTGACATGTTTCAACCCGCCCACCGGAGCTTAATCATAGGAGTTCCTAACATACTGGCATATGCTTTTTTAAAATAATAAAAAAATGTAAAGTGAAAATGGCTTATATGAAGATGGTTGCTCATAATCAGTGAATATCGTTAGATCATCTGCAGTTTGTTTTGCAGGGAAATGTATTTACAGTTTTTGTATGTTTTCTAGCAATGGCTCCTCAACCTCAGAGGATTTGTTCTGGAAGTTAGATGCACTGCAACAATTTATTCATGATCTTCACTGGCCAGAAACAGAGTTTGCCAACCACTTGGAGCAACGTCTTAAACTTATGGCAAGTGATATGATAGAAGCCTGCGTAAAAAGGTTAGCAAATATAAGGATTTGTTCATTTCAATTGATTGTTTTGCCTACAGCTTTGGCATTTATAACATGGAATGACACTTTTAAAGAGTCTGATGAGGGCTGCACACCCCGAAACAATTGTTTGAAAAGAAAAATGGAAGATCGCCATGGGTTTTTTTAGCAACAATTATAAATCAAATTAAGTTTTTATTCAAAATAATTAATTTTATTTGAAAAAAAGCTCTGGACATAGACTATACAAGACACAAGTTTAAAAACAATGCCACCTTAAAACATTGATTGAAGTTATACTATCCGATGACAGAGAAAAAATAGGGGTTTTCTCTGTCATCGGATAGTATAACTTCAATCAATGTTTTAAGGTGGCATTATTGTATGCATAACCTTCATAATAATGTTTACATGACACCAAAATTACTGTCTGATCTGTTACCTCAATTTGATGTGTTATGCATTATGTAAACCAGAGCTCATGTTTTTAAACTTGTGTCTTGTATAGTCCAGAGCTTTTTTTCAAATAAAATTAATCATTTTGAATAAAAACTTAATTTGATTTATAATTGTTGCTAAAAAACCCCATGGGGATCTTCCATTTTTCTTTTCAAACAGCTTTGGCATTTTAACTCCATTTATTATGTTTCAGGTACAATAAAAAAAGCAAATACATTTGGTATGATGTTGAAAGTCAGTGTGTGAGATAAACATATATGATGTGTAATGTCAACAACATTCTTCAGTAACAATAGCTATAATTCAACATGTAGAGATTTTATTTTTAAAAAAAATTACTTTAGAAATTGTGCTTTCATGTCGGTGTTATTGCCACATCAGAACATATAAAGTCAAGATTTTTTTTTTCGGGAGGCTCCTATATCATAGATATCCAATGCATTTTGATGTATGATGGGGATTAAGTGACAGCAATCATACTCTTATGCCTCAGGATTTCTTCAATTTAATCAATCCAGTACACACTTTGTTCAACAGTACCTAGCCATAAGGCCTTGTGCAATCTGGTTTCTTGTAAGCACTGTTTATCCTGACAGGAGGAAAATAAGTGTTTTAAACTCAGCAAGCAGCAGAGTTTAACAGAGTTTGGTAGTTTAATTGGCCAGAATTTAAAATAATTTTGGCCATTAAAATAAACACCGAAGTGCCTAGCGTTTAGGTGCATTTTTGCACATTTAACAGTGTTCAGCAGTTTTTCGGAATTCCCTCTCCTGAACGCGGTTTTAGGGCGTTCAGAAAACAGCCAATAAACTCACCTGCTGATAAACTGCTAAAAACGTCTATGCGTGCATAATTTGTTTCAAATCAAATAAAATCCGATTTGCAGTAGTCCCTGAACCATCTGTTGTCCCAACAAGTACTTGTGCAAGTACCCCTACAGGATAAAGCTTTCTATTCAACACTGGACAGTGTTTTTGTCCTATCCAGGACATAAAATCCCTCAACAAATACCTCCTAGTTTCCAAAATTTGGCATAAAATCCGCAAGGTCAGTTACTGCTTTTCTGAGACCAGGGGAATACTTGGCATCTATAGACATTAAAGATTCCTATCTGCATACTCCCATTAATCTATCTCATCAGCGCTTTCTATGTTTTGTAGTTAGAGAGTATCACTTCCAATTTGTTGCACTGTCACTTGGCTTTTCTTCTGCTCCCAGAGTATTCATAAAGGTCCTTGCACCTTTTTTTCATGCCCTTCTAAGAACTCAGGGCATCCAGGTCAGGATACATTCAGACAACACCATGGGTGTGGCCTACATCAGCTACCATGAAGCATGGGGAGTCATACAGCTTTGAAGGAAGCAAGCTAGATCGTCTCATGGATGGAGAAACACTGTCCAGCAATCTCTGCTGTCCACATCCTAGGAGTGGACAACTGGGAGGTGGATTACCTTAGCCATCACTGCCCGGACTAAGGATAATGGGCCCTTCACCTGATATGTCAGAGATGGGTGACCCCGGATGTTGGATGTCCTGGCCCCCAGATTTAACAACAAGATACCTCTGTGGCCAGGACCAAGGTTCCTCTAGCATTGGGATCAGATGCCTTGAAAATGACCTGGTCTATAATATATATATATATATATATATATATATATATATATATATATTATGCAACAAACTGGCCCAGAATAACCTGGTTACAGAGATCTATTCAGACTACAAGGAGACCGCCCCCTGGCCTCTTCCCAACAGGACAAACCTTGCTGTCTCAGGGCCCTCTATTCCATCCTGCTTCTCATTTACCGCACAAACCAAAAACACTTGGTAAATATCTCATAAAACAGCGTTAAAGTAAATTCGCTAAAGGAAATAAATAAAGTTATTAGTTAAATAAGTAGTGGTCCAGGCATGAGGTATTTAAGGAATGTAAAAATATAATAGCCAATTATGAGTAGCCTCTACCTTTTTTAAATCCGTTTCTCAACAATAATGCATATACCCGTCCCCACTTCTGGGTGACCTTGCTGCGGCGAGGTCCCCGAGAAGTTCGGCCCCTCTCCTCCTTCCCCTGCCACTGGACCATTCACAAAGTACAGTGTGCTTCGTGCATGCGCAGTAGGGAACCAGCTGTGAATTCGCAAGGCTTCACTAACTGTTTCCCTTACAAGGAATGGCTGCTACAGCACCTGGAAGCTGACTGAAAAATCGTCTGGGGTTCCGACATTGCAGGATCCCTGGACAGGCAAGTGTCCTAATATTAAATGTCAGCAGCTACATATTTGTAGCTGCTGACTTTAAATTTTCTGGTGGGGGTGCTGGAGGTACTGGAGCTCCGCTTTAAAGTATAACTAAATGCAAACTTTTTTTTTTTTAGGGGTGATGGATTAAACCCCCTGTCAAGTTTTTATTGCTGTCTGTGCCCCTGTTATTGAGATTCACCCTCTCTATTTGTCCTGCATACCATTAACATTGTAAGTAAATTTAAAGGAAAATCAAAAATTTTGGGTTGTCCCCAGAAAAGTAATAGAGGGGAAATCTTCCAATGGGGACACTGCTTCCGGTGACCTGGGGGTCCCCAAGGGATTCTTTTAATTTGTAGGGATTTCCCCTCACTTCCTGTTTTGGCTATGGGACAGAAGTGAAGAGAAATCTCCTCAATGACATTGTCTTTTTTATTGGTGGAAGAAAGGTATTTATATATGGTTGTGATTTTTAATCAAAATTTGACATTGATAAACATATTTTGTATTCACTTAATTTAACTTGGTTGTTTTTGATACTCCACATGTGTCACGTGAAAACCGCTTCCCTTTCACTGGTATTCCAGTCAACTTTTTGTATTCATGCATATGCTGCAGGGACTGCACTGATTGATGGGTTGGCATATTTATACGACGTAAACCATGTTACCTCTTAACACTAAAAAACGACAGGGGTTTTATTCCTACTCCACTGTATCCATTCCACTGGCTTTATTTTAGTAGTGTTTTTTTGTAACTTGCAAAAAAAATGTTCGAAAAAGAGTTATTTTATCTCAAATTTTAAGAGGAAAATAATTTTTTGTGAATTGAGCCCACAGCCCTTCCATCTTTGTGCCCTACTTTAAAGCACCCAAAAGAAAATTGCTCTTTACTGCTTGGATATAGCACCATCAGATTCTACCTCAAAACAAAAGCTCCTATTAGGAAGAGGAACTCCCTGTTCATCCTACCTCAGGCCCTGTAGGGGACATCTTGCTTCAAAGTCCACCATTACTATGTGGATAAGACGACTCATCACAAGAGTCACACTCCTTTCTACCAGATCGGTGGGTAGTTCTTGGGCATTTCGGCATCAAGCTCCTGTAGCCTAGCTTTGTAAGGCCACCTCCTTAAAATCCTGCTGCTATTGACTGACTTAATTCTCCTGCAGGAAGTAGAAAGAGGCAGAATTACCAGCTGAAGGGACACTACGGTGATGTTTGCTAGTTATATGCATTGTAAGAACTTTAGCAGAGGATTTTTTTTTCTTCACCATCATTTTGAGACATTACTCTATACTAAGAGAGTCCCCCCCTCAGAAGCCCTCTTTGGGCCTATGTTTTTATTTTTTATTTTTTTCATTTTTTCCTTCATCTCTCCCTCTTACCCTTTTCTCCTCCTACCCTTTCTTTTACGCATATTAAACCACTAAAAACATGGTAAACATTGGATTTGCTTGAATGACTGGCGATTATACCCTTGTTCAGGAGTAAGAAAATTATCCTTTGTACCATTATGTAATCATTGTCATTCCCTGTTTAAAAAACCTTGATTTTGACTATGTGTATTTATACCGATTGCGATGCCGAGCTTCTTGTCATTCTCCCTGACTTACTAAAAATGGGGTGTACAAAATCTGCTTCAGCTTGTTCAATTTGACAAAATAAAAATCTGGAAGCTGATTGGTTCATATGCATGACATTGCAAATGCGTTCCGCCACATTTTGGAATCGTGGGCAGAATTGCGCCGATTTTGCCCACGATTCCAAACGCCTAGGTGTGAATGATGCCTAACACTCCTGCTACTTCTAAACTTCTCAGTATAACCTCCTCCTTTGACCTGAAGAAATGGATACATACTAATACTCACTCTGGCAACACCCTCAACCTTGTTTTCTCCCATCTATGCTCTCCATGCAACACCTCCAACAATTCTTTCCCTCTCTTTGATCACTACCTTATTAATTTTATTCTCTCCCTCACTTTCACCTTCTCTCCTTCCAACCACCTAAGGGTCTTTCCACACGGAACATATCCGCGATGATCCGCCCCGTGAACACCTGCTTGCTCAGCGGGGATCGCTCCATGGATCCCCGCTGAGCAGGCAGATGACAGGTCTATCTCTGCAAACTGTGCAGCGACGGACCTTTCAGAGTGCCGCTCTCCCCTATGGGGGATCGGATGATGACGGACCGTAGAGATGGAAAAGTAGGTTTTTCTTCCGTTACACTTTTTCGGATCGGAGCGGGTCGGATGTCAGCGGACATGTCACCGCTGACATTTGACGCTCCATAGAGGTCTATAGAGGGTCTGTTCAGGTCCGCCTAAAAAACTGACAGGCGGACCTGAACGGATCGTTAATGTGAAAGCGGCCTTACAATTACCCATAGAAACCTTTGCCACCACAATCCTTCTCTTCTCTACTCTGCTACCAGGGCTGGTACGGGCCTGCGGACCACAGCTGAAGAAATAGGTGAAGAGGCACAGCAAAAATCTCCACCCCCGCCACCTCCACCGTATACATGGGCAGAGCAAAAGGGGGTGAGGTCAGGGGTGGCAAAATAAGATTTCACCCTGGGTGTCAAAAATCCTTGCACCAGCCCTGGCTGCTACTGACAACCTCCATGACAAAATCTGTCTGCCCCTGTCCTGCCCCAACCTAGCCACTTCTGTCTACAACACTCTTGAGCACCTGTGATGTAAAACTAAGTCTCAGAAAGATTTCAACCAATATAAATCTGCCCTCCAAAAATACACATGCTACCTCCTTACTGCCAAGCAGACCTATTTTATCACTCTTATTAATAACCTATTATCCTGTCCCTGGCAACTATTCTCTACCTTTTAACTCTCTACTTTGTTCTCCGCTACCTCCACCCACTAACTCACTCACTTCCCAGGAGATTGCCAATCACTTCAGAAATAAGATGTATACAATTCATGAGGAGATCTCAGCTGTTCAGATACCTTCCCCACTTGACACTCCATGTCCACAGGTACAATCATTATTTACCTCATTCAACCATTATAGACGAGGTTGCTAAACTTCTTTCTAATGTCCACCTACCCACCAGCCCCCTGGACCCTATTCCCTCACAAATGCTATGGTCACCCTCTGACTCTATCCTAAACACTCTAACTCACATCTTCAATCTCTCCCTCTCTTCTGGCATGTTCCCCAACTCTCTGAAACATGCACTAGTCATCTCCCTACTTAAAAAGCCCTCACTAGACCCCACCAATTTTAACAACCTACTCCCCATCTCCTTGCTCCCCTTTTTATCCAAACTCCTTGAACATCTAGTCTACAACCAACTAAGTGACCACCTCACAGAGAATAGCCTTTTTGACCCGCTTCATTCTGGATTTCGCCCTCAACACTCCACTGAAACTGCTCTCCTAAAACTCACAAACAATCTGCTAATGGCTAAATCCAATGGACACTATTCTGTACTCCTACTCCTGGACCTCTCTGCTGCCTTGGATATGGTGGATCACCCCCTCCTCATAAAGAAACTCTATGCCTTTGGTCTCCATGACTGTACTCTTTGCTGGTTCTCATCCTACTTATCCAAACACACCTTTAGCATTACTTACAATTCTACTTCCTCCTCTCCTCTTCCATTCTCTGTCGGGGTTCCCCAAGGTTCTGTTCTTGGACCTCTCCCATTCTCCGTCTACACCTCCTCCCTGGGTCAGGTAATAGCCTCCCATGGCTTCTAATACCATCTCTACGCTGACGACACCTAAATTTACAATGTGTGCACAATTATTAGACAAGTGAGTATTTTGACTAAATCATCATTTTTATGCATATTGTCCAACTCAATGCTGTATAAATTTGAATGCTTATTGGATTTAAGCATATCAGGTGATGTGTATTTGTGTAATGAGGGAGGATGGTGGTCTAAGGAGATCAACACCCTAAATCAAGGTGTGCATTATTATTAGGCAATTTTTTTTCTTCAGGCAGAATGGGCCAAAAAAAGAGATTCAACTGACTCTGAAAAGTCAAAAATTGTAAAACCTCTTTCAGAGGGATGCAGAACTCTTGAAATTGCTAAGATATTAGGGCATGATCACAGAACCATCAAACGTTTCATTGCAATTAGTCAACAGGTTCGCAAGAAACATGTTGAGAAAAAGACGCAAATTAACTGCCAAAGATTTGAGGAGAATTAAGCGTGAAGCTACCAGGCACTCATTATCCTTCAGTGTTGTCATATTCCAGAACTGCCACCTACCTGGAGTGCCCAGAAGTACAAGGTGTTCAGTGCTCAGAAACATGGCCAAGGTAAGAAAGGTTGAAATGGCATTAAGGACCATCAACACTGTCATTAACAAATGAGGAGAGACTTTAAAGTTCGAGTACTCTTCTAGTTTTCTGGGAATTCCAAGAACTCTTCATCGCTAGTGTCAGAGTTTATGAAGCTCGGTTGCTCACAATCACTGACATCACTTTCTTCGCCATCTTCATATACAATACAATCTTCAGTTCCATCTAAGGCATTGCTAATACCACATTTTTTGAATGGCTGTACAACGATCTCCTCCTTTAATGAGTGCCATGATGTTTTCACCAATTCACAAACTTGAGTGATAGTGGGCCTCTTCATTCGTCCAGTAGGTGTCAGATCATGATTACCAGCAGCCATCCATTTGTTCCACTCTTCTCGCATAAAGACTTTAAATGGTTTGTTGATGGAAACGTCGAGCGGTTGCAACTGGCTGGTAAGACCCCCAGGAATGACAGCTAGATGAGACTTCACTTCTTTAAAGCATTTTTTTGTAGTTTCGCTAATATGTGCTCTAAACTGGTCAAACACTAATAAGGCAGTTTTTTCAGAAGCCCTCCAGGACGTTTGGACCACACTTTTTCAACCCATACTCTCATTCCATTTTTGTCCATCCATCCTTTGTCATGAACATGTACAACTCCTCCTCGCGGAATCACTTCTTTTGGAAATGTTTTCCTTTTGAAAATTGGCATGGGCAGCAATTTGGTGCCGTCTGCACAGCAGGACAACACAACCGTGTAATGTATTTTCTGATGTCCTGAGGTTGTGCTAGGCAATTCTAGTTTTGGTGCGCATAACAAGGTCACATCGTAATAAATCTGTAGCACCACGATGGTGATCCAGTAAAATCCTGAATGCCTTTCTCTACAGCAGTGCATTTGGCTTCATATATTATCGTTTTTTTTTTAGAGACGGAGAAGCCATTATTCCGGTGATGTGTGATCCATTCTTTCATGGCCACTTCTAACTGTGGCCACTTTGCAGCATGCCCACGAAAAGTGTGCTTACTTTTATTTGCTTTTTGTAGCTGATCCTCCTGTTTCCTCCACTCTCATCATTTTTTCAGTTGGAGGTGGCCCAAAATGTCTCTCTGCTCCTCTGTTTCCATGTTCCTTAGCATATTTTACTACCTCCAGTTTAAAAGGAATTTTATATGCTAGTCTTTTCTGCTTCATCATCCTTTCTGCTTTAGCACCTGGTCCCTGCAGTGGGTGGCTGAGCTGGCGCCTGGTCCTGTCAGTGGGTGGCTGAGCTGGCGCCTGGTCCCGTCAGTGGGTGGCTGAGCTGGCACCTGGTCCCTGCAGTGGGTGGCTGAGCTGGCACTTGGTCCCGGCAGTGGGTGGCTGAGCTGGCACCTGGTCCCGGCAATAGATGGCTGAGCTGGCACCTGGTCCCGGCAATAGATGGCTGAGCTGGCACCTGGTCCTGGCAGTGGGTGGCTGAGCTGGTCCTGTCAGTGGGTGTCTGAGCTGGAACCTGGTCCCGGCAGTGGGTGGCTGAGCTGGTCCTGTCAGTGGGTGTCTGAGCTGGCACCTGGTCCTCGCAGTGGGTGGCTGAGCTGGCACCTGATCCTCGCAGTGGGTGGCTGAGCTGGCACCTGGACCCAGCAGTTGGTGGCTGAGCTGTCACCTGGTCCCGGCAGTGGATGGCTGAGCTAGCACCTGTTCCCTGCAGTGGGTGGCTGAGCTGGCACCTGTTCCCGGCAGTGGATGGCTGAGCTGGCATCTGGTCCTGGCAGTGGGTGGCTGAGCTGGCACCTGGTCCCGGCAGTGGGTGGCTGAGCTGGCACCTGGTCCCGGCAGTGGGTGGCTGAGCTGGCAACTGGTCCCGGCAGTAGGTGGCTGAGCTGGTCCTGTCAGTGGGTGTCTGAGCTGGCACCTGGTCCTCGCAGTGAGTGGCTGAGCTGGCACCTGGTCCTGTCAGTGGGTGGCTGAGCTGGCACCTGGTCCCTGCAGTGGGTGGATGAGCTGGCATCTTGTCCCGTCAGTGGGTGGCTGAGCTGGCACATGGTCCCGGCAGTGGGTGGCTGAGCTGGCACCTGGTCCCGGCAGTGGGTGGCTGAGCTGGCACCTGGTCCCGGCAGTGGGTGGCTGAGCTGGCACCTGGTCCCGGCAGTGGGTGGCTGAGCTGGCACCTGGTCCCGGCAGTGGGTGGCTGAGCTGGCACCTGGTCCCGGCAGTGGGTGGCTGAGCTGGCACCTGGTCCCGGCAGTGGGTGGCTGAGCTGGCACTTGGTCCCGGCAGTGGGTGGCTGAGCTGACACCTGGTCCTGGCAGTGGGTGGCTGACCTGGTCCTGTCAGTGAGTAGCTGAGCTGGCACCTGGTCCCTGCAGTGGGTGGCTGAGCTGGCACCTGGTCCCGGCAGTGGGTGGCTGAGCTGGGCACCTGGTCCCGGCAGTGGGTGGCTGAGCTGGCACCTGGCCCTGTCAGTGGGTGGCTGAGCTGGCACCTGGCCCTGTCAGTGGGTGGCTGAGCTGGCACCTGGCCCTGTCAGTGGGTGGCTGAGCTGGCACCTGGCCCTGTCAGTGGGTGGCTGAGCTGGCACCTGGTCCTGTCAGTGGGGGCTGGGCTGGCACCTGGTCAGTGTTAATTACTAGTATTCACAGTGTATAGTAATTTTTTTCTGTACTGTATACTGTAGAATGCAGAATGAGGGCAGGCACTGCTTGCAGAGGAACTTGTGAGGCAGCGACCAATGAGGGCTTACTTTACTAGTAAGCTACAGAACAGGCCAGTGCGTGGAGAAGCACATAGTGACGTCGTGTGGGCTTGCCTCCACGCACTGGACCTGTTGCAAAGCTTTCTGGGCTTCGTTTACATGGGCCGCCCCCTTCCCTTGCTGTGTGGTACGTGCTACTGGGAAGATGATGTTGACGCAGACCAGTCTGACCCCCCCGTGAGTTCTAGATGACGGCGCCGGCTGCCTCCCATCTGCGTACGTGTTCTCTAACCACCGCTGGCCGGTATGTAAAACAGCGGAGATGAGGGGGGCGGGTGGGGGGCTTTGTCCATTCAGTATTCGGACCATAGGACGCAGGGACATTTTGCCCCATATTTTTGGGTTAAAAAAGTGCGTCTTATGGTCCGAAAAATACAATAAGTTAAAACATCAAGACCGGGCCAAGAAATATCTGGAGGCAGATTTTTCAAAGGTTTTATTGACTGATGTGATGAGAGTGACTATTGATAGACCAGATGGATGGGCCTGTGGCTGGAACAGTAATGGACACAGAGCTCCACTTCGACTCAGATGTCAGCAAGGTGGCGTGTGGGGTACTGGTATGGGCTGGTGGTGTTAAAGATGAGCTAGTTTGACCTTTTTGGGTGGAAGATGGACTCAAAATCAACTCCCAAACCTACTGCTAGTTTTTAGAAGACACTTTCTTCAAGCAGTGATACAGGAAAAAGTCTGCCGCTTTCAAGAAGGCTATGATATTTATGCAGGATAATTCTCCACTGAAGGCATCAAAGTACTCCACTGCGTGGATAACCAGCAAAGGCCTTAAGGCCCCTTTCACACGGACGGATAGAATTGTGCTTTTAGCTGCGTTTTCTACCGCAGCTAAACGCACACAATGCTTTTCTATGGCCTTATTCACACACTGCGTTTAGCTGCGTTTTAATTACATGCTGTTTTGTGCGGATAGAAAAAATAGAATTAACTGCGTCCAGGAGCGATTTAGCGCAGCTATCCGCACATAACCGCAGGTAATCGCAGTGCACTGTTCAGCTGTGGATAGCAGCGCCGAGCTGGCTCGCTCATCGGGAAAGGAAAAATGTTTTTTCCTTTCCCAATGAGCGACAAGCACGGGGATCCGACTTGGATTCCCGCCAATGCCAGGCACTGTTTGGTATGAATCTTGAGGGGGAACTCTACGCCAAATTTTAAATAAAAAAACGGCATGGGTTCCCCTCCAAGAGCATACCAGGCCCTTCGGTCTGGTATGGATTCCAAGGAGCACCCCCTGCGCCGAAAAAGCGGCGTGGGGGTCCCCCCAAAATCCATACCAGACCCTTATCCGTGCACGCAGCCCGGTCGGTCAGGAAAGGGGGTGGGGATGAGCGAGCGCCCCCCCCCCCTTAATCGTACCAGGCCGCATGCCCTCAACATGGGGGGTTGGTGCTTTGGGGCAAGGGGGCGCCCTGCGGCCCCCCACCCCAAAGCACCTTATTCCCATGTTAATGAGGACAACCCTGGCTGTTGGTTGTTGGGGTCTGCGGCCTAGGTTCTTATCGGAATCCGGGAACCCCCTTTAATATTGGGGCCCCCAGATCCTGGCCCCCCACCCTATGTGAATAAGTATGGGGTACCCCTACCAATTCACCTGGGGAAGAAAGTGTCAAAAAAAAACCACACTACACAGGTTTTAAAAGTAATTTATTAGGCAGCTCCTGGGGTCTTCTTCTGACTTTGGGGGTCTCTCAGGTCTCTTCTCCCTCTCTCCAGTGTCGTCTCCATGCGGCCTGGTACGGTTAAGGGGGGAGGGCGCTCGCTCGTCCCCACCCCCTTTCCTGACCGACCGGGCTGCGTGCTCGTATGGCTCGTAAGGGTCTAGTATGGATTTTGGGGGGACCCCCACGCCACTTTTTCGGCGTAGGGGGTGCTTTTTGGAATCCATACCAGACCGAAGGGCCTGGTATGCTCTTGGAGGGAAACCCATGCCAGTTTTTTATTTAAAATTTGGCATGGAATTCCCCCTCAAGATTCATACCAAACACAGTGCCTGGTATTGGCGGGGATCCAAGTCGGATCCCCATTCAATACGAGTCGGTACCCTGTCAGGATGCCATGGAAATGGCAAACCGCAGCTAAACGCAAACGCAACCGCAGCTATTCGCACTGTACAAATGCAGCTGATGGCAGTGCCTGGTGTCTTGAATTTCACAGAAAAAAACATGCTTTTAACTGCGGCAGAATAGCCGTCCGTGTGAAAGGCGCCTAAGGATGAAAGAATAATGACATGGCCCTCTTTCTCACCTGACCTAAACCCTATTGCAAACTTGTGGGCCTTTCTTAAATGGGAGATTTACAGTGAAGGAAAACAGTACACCACTCTGAACAGTGTCTGGGAGGCTGTGGTTGCTGCTTCACAAAAAGTTAATAGTTAACAGATCAAGAAACTGTCAGACTCATGAATAGAAGGCTTATGACTTTTATTGAAATAAAGGGTAGCTATATTGGTCACTGATTTATTTATTTTATTATTCCTTTGAAATGTCATAAATGTTTATTTGTAAATTTTGAGGAGTTTGTGTATTAATCTCACTTTAACAGATGAAAAAAAAAAGTGAGATTCTGCACACTAATAGTTGCCCAATAATTGTGCACACATAGATATTCTCCTAAGAAAGCTAAAGCCTCACTTTTACTTTCTTAAATATTCAGGTTTGAGGTTTATTAACATTTTCTATTGACCAAGTGCACTGTAGCTATTCAATAATTAAATAATCCTCAATAATATAACTTGCCTAATAATTGTTTACACCATGTATCTCTTTACTTCTCAGCTCACTCCTTAAGTCTGCTCACGTATCACTAATTTACCAACAGATATATTAGCCTGGATGTCACACCACTTCCTCAAAGTCAGTCTATCCAAAATCGAGCTCGTAATATTTCCTCCCCCACATGCCTCTTCTCCAATCATCCTGTCACTGCATGCCAAGGTTCCTGGACTCTGAACTCTCCTTTCGGCCCCACATCCAATCACTGTCCAAATCTTGCCACCTCGACCTATACAATATCTCCAAAATACATCCCTTTCCTAACCAATGACACCACTAAGCTCCTAGTTCACTCCCTGGACATCTCTCTCCTTGACTACTGAAACTCCCTGCTCATTGGCTTACCTTTACATAGGCTATCCCCACTTCAGTCCATCATGAATGCTGCTGCCACCTTTTCAACTGTTCAGTGTTTGCTACTCCTCTCTGCCAATCCCTCCACAATTAATTAAATTTAAAATGCTAACAACTTACAAAGCCATCCAAAACTCGACCCCCAGCTACATCACAGACCTATTCTCAAAATACTTGGACTGACACCCGGCTCAGCCTCTCAGCGAGCCGCTGAAAGACTGATATGACCGCCCCCTCCACAGCCCAGCGCTCCAGTGAGCGAGGAGGGGGCAGAGCAGAGAGCTGTGACTGACGGTCTACAGTTCTCTGTTCACAGAGCTCTGAAAACCGAGCGATCGGCGGTGTTTGATCGCTCGGTTCTGAGAGTAGAGGTGTAGAGGCACCGGGGGACAGATGCGCAGCTTCAGGCCGATGCTGCATCCACCGAGTCAAGTATGATTCTGGAAAAAAAATTCCTTTACTTCTCTTTTAAGTAAGATGTTTTTGTAAATCTGTTGCCCGTAGGGCTGCCTATCAGGTCTGCAGGATATATATGAAGACATGACAGGCAACCCAACAGCAAACTGAAGGCATGTGTGAACAGCACACTGACAACGCTTCTGCTAATTGTGAGGCAATGGCTTAGTGTTGTCAGCCTGCAACTGGAGATTTTTTTTTTTTACTGACATGATCCTCATGTAAGAAGCTTTGCAATAGACTTACGATAAAGTGAAACATCCCAAACATACTGAGAAAATCTTAATTTTGACTTGTCAATTCCTTATCTTAGAGTATAGTACAGGACACAGGACTTGTATTGTTAGACTTTGGGTTATATGCAGCTACCTTCAGGTAAGACAAAACCAGAGAAAATTCCCAGCTCAACTCACCAACCAGTCTGCTTACCAACCAAATTAACCTAACAGTATGCATTAAAAACAGGGGTTTAGTTAGCACACATTTGCAAATGCATGCGTAAGTTGCAGGGCACCTTGTATTACCTGCAGTCCTAACCCTTGTAAATTTAAGAGGGTCTCCAACAGTGGGAGCACATGCATTCTAATGGATACAGGGCAGGTGGGCCTGGAGGTAGCCCAGTCACCCTTAAAGGCACAGGGGTACAGGGGCACACTGGACACCCAGCGCATGACACTATGGTAGCAAAGGTGTCCAGTGTGTCCCCTCACCAATATTACATCAGTAACAAACAAATAGCCCCTGCCCTCATATATAACTGGCCTTCACAGCAAGAAGCACATGGGAGGGCAACGCATGCAAGACAAAACCAGAATTAGCCTTCAGGTAATTGAACACCAGCAAAATCTTGATAGGGCTGCCCCCAAGGCACACCATGTAACCCTGCCCATTCCGTGGGACTCCAAAGTGATCAAGACACAGAGGGCAGGGGTCTGTGCCCTGTACTGTACCTCATGATAACATGCAGTCTTTTTGTGGTATAGGACCGCTAAAATTTGTTTTGGTTTGTTGTGACATAATATGTGGTCCTGAATGCTGCTCACTGACAACTGTAGTGTCTTGCTGGACCCTCAGAGGAGTTTGCTAAAAGAAAAATTAGTTCACTAGTTCATATAGTCCATAAAATATTTTAGTGGTGTTCCCTTGAAATGCATTGGCTTTTGTTACAGCATCAAATCTCTTATGCACTGTATAAACTAGTGTGGTACTCTTATCTTATCAATTTTTTTTTTAGCATACTAAAAAGTGAGGAATTTACACAAGAAAACAGGGGTTAAAGGTAGTAGAACTTTTTGAAAATGTGTGAACCAAGGACCAGGTGGCAGCCTTGCATTCAAGGAAACAGATGCTTGATGCAAAAAAGCCCAAAATGACACCAACAGATCTGCTGGAATGTGTTCTGATAAGGAAAGGAGGAATTCTGTCTTTAAGGGTGTATGCCCTGGAAATGAGTTGCCCGATCCATCTAGCAATGGTGGAATGGGAAGCAGGATGCCCTCTGAGGTCCCACATACAAGAGAAAGAGGGACTCTGTGTTGGAAATACAGTGGTTTTCAGGTAGATCTGACAACCCTAACCATATCTTGACAATGTAGGGCAATTTTCTTGTCTTGTTTTGGGGCAACACAAAGGAAAGAACAATGTCCTCATTGACGTGGAAAGAAGAGACCACCTTGGGTAAGAATAAGGGTTTGTCTCAAAACCACTTTGCTTCTGTGTAAAACATAAACAGGCTCATTACAGGAAAGAGCTGCCAACTCTCCTAACAGATGTAATGGCTACCAGGAAGGCATACTTACAAGTGAGGTCTTCCAATGAAATATCTCTAATTCAAAGGGGAGATCAGGGAAAGTACAGTGAGCACCCGGCTGAGATCCCAACACAGGTGGTCGATTGGGGAACATATGAGCAACTCTCTGACTTGATGAGAGATTATAAGGCAAGATGTTTGTGGAATAAAATGGATAAAGAAGAAGCTTGTGGGTTGAGGGTATTCAGAGCCAGGTTGAAAAAAGACACAAGTCCATCTAGTTCAACCATAAAAAAAAATTAAAAAAAAATATAAAATCCCATATACCCAATCCTATACTCACAGTTCATCCAGAGGAAGGTGAAAAAAGCCTAATAAAAGCAGGATCCAATTTGCTACAGCAGGGGAAAAAATTCCTTCCTGATCCCGGAGAGGCAATCTGATTTTCCCTGGATCAACTTTACCTATAAATGTTTGTACCCAGTTATATTATGTACATTTAGGAAATAATCCAGGCGTTTCTTAACCGCTTCAGCCCTGGAAGATTTTACCCCCTTCCTGACCAGAGCACTTTTTGCGCTTCGACATTGCGTCGCTTTAACTGACAATTGCGCGGTCGTGCGACGTTGCACCCAAACAAAATTGACTTCCTTTTTTTTCCCACAAATAGAGCTTTCTTTTAGTGGTATTTGATTGCCTCTTTTATTTTTTGCCCTATAAACAAAAAAAAGCGAGAATTTAGAAAAAAACGCAATATTTTTTATTTTTTGCTATAATAAATATCCCCCAAAAATATATAAAAAAATATATTTTTTCCTCAGTTTAGGCCGATATGAATTCTACATATTTTTGGTAATAAAAAACCACAATAAGCATATATTGATTGGTTTGCGCAAAAGTTATAGCATCTACAAAGTAGGCGATAGTTTTATGGCATTTTTATTATACATTTTTTTTTTACTAGTAATGGCGGCGATCTGCGATTTTTATCGGGACTGCGACATTATGGCAGACATGTCGGACAATTTTACCTCATTTTTGGGACCATTGGCATTAATACAGCGATCAGTGCTATGAAAATGCATTGATTACTGTAAAAATGTCACTGGCAGTGAAGGGGTTAACACTAGGGGGCAGTCAAGGGGTTAATGTGTTCCTTATTGTGTGTTCTAACTGAAGGGGGGAGGGGACTGTGCAGGGGAGATGACAGATCATCTCCCCTGCAAAAAACATTGAGAAGCCTTCGAGACAGCACATCACCAAACGACTTCATTCCCACAAAACTCCTGAAAGAAATGTTCCGACATATTGGCCCCTACTAATAACACACCTCATAAATCATTTGTTCAAAGAAGGGATTGTTCCAACCACCCTCAAGCAAGGCATCGTCAAACCCCTGCTAAAAAAAAACAATCTCGACCCTAAAGTCCCTAACTACCGCAGACCGATTAACAAGCCTCAACACCATCTCCAAGATTATGGAGAAAGCAGTAGTACAACAGCTACAACGCTACCTGGACACACACCAACTCCTGGACCCTCTGCAATCAGGCTTCCGCCCAGGCCATGGCATAGAAACAGCACTTCTCAAAATATGGGACGACGCCCTGGAAGCAGCAGATGATATCTCCTGGTACTGTTGGACCTCAGTGCAGCATTTGATACAGTGGACCACAATACTCTACTAGTCCGCCTAACAAAAGTAGCAGGAGCCACAGATTCTGGTCTAAAATGGTTTGCATCCTTCTTAGAGAATCGCTCTCAGACAGTGAAACTAGGAGCATTCACCTCTAAAACCCGGGCAATCCCCTGTGGAGTCCCTCAGGGTTCACCCTTGTCACCAGTACTATTCAACATCTACATCCGCCCACTCCTCAAAATCATCAGAAAATCGGACCTCTGCTTCCACTCATACGCTGATGAAAAAGACCATCGTCAGCAATTAGAGAAATGCCTCACCTTGATAGATGACTGGATGACCACTAGCTCCCTCAAACTCAACGGTTCAAAAACAGAACTTCTGCTCCTACACGCTAACAAAACTTTCAAAACTAAGACACCGTGGACACCTTCCACCATCTTTGGACAGACCATCTCTCCAAGCACCAAAGCCAAGAGTCTCGGAGTCATCTTTGACTCAGAAATGACAATGGATGCACAAATAGGATCAGTAGTTGGCGGATCCTACCATCTCCTCCGCCTGCTACGTAGACTCATCCCCTTCATCCCAGAAGAGGACAGAGCAGCAGTAGTTGGAACAATCATCATGTCATGAAGATCCTGCCAGTAACCGGCGATCCAGGTGCACGGGAACACGGCCACGGGTTCCACTGCGCATGCGCGCACGTTCACGGGTGCTGTCACGCACGGGCACGCGCGCGCGCACTCCCGCTGGTGTCAGGCGGGCTATTTAAACCGGTCTGTCACACTCAATCCCCGCTGTCTGCTCTACAGCGTTCCGTGTTCTTTACCTGATCTGATCTGTGTATCCTGTTATCTGACCCGGCTTCCTGTTTGACCATCCTGCTATCCGCCTGCACCAGACCCTCTTGGCTTGCCTGACCATCCCTCTGTGTAATCCCTGGTACCTCTGCTGTCCGATCAATACCAACCACCGGCCTGTTGACCTTCCCGCTGTGTATACCAGCATCCAGTCTCCTACCTGCTGTTTGTTCCTGGTTCCAGTCCAGCGTTCCAGGCTCCTACCTGCTGTTTGTTCCTGGTTCCAGTCCAGCGTTCCAGGCTCCTACCTGCTGTTTGTTCCTGCTTCCATTCCAGCGTTCCAGGCTCCTACCTGCTGTTTGTTCCTGCTTCCAGTCCAGCGTTCCAGGCTCCTACCTGCTGTTTGTTCCAGGCTCCTACCTGCTGTTTGTTCCTGGTTCCAGTCCAGCGTTCCAGGCTCCTACCTGCTGTTTGTTCCTGGTTCCAGTCCAGCGTTCCAGTCTACTGCCTGCTGCTTGTTCCTGGTTCCAGTCCAGCGTTCCAGTCTACTGCCTGCTGCTTGTTCCTGGTTCCAGTCCAGCGTTCCAGTCTACTACCTGCTGCTTGTTCCTGGTTCCAGTCCAGCGTTCCAGTCTACTACCTGCTGCTTGTTCCTGGTTCCAGTCAAGCGTTCCAGTCTACTACCTGCTGCTTGTTCCTGGTTCCAGTCCAGCGTTCCAGTCTACTACCTGCTGCTTGTTCCTGGTTCCAGTCCAGCGTTCCAGTCTACTACCTGCTGCTTGTTCCTGGTTCCAGTCCAGCGTTCCAGTCTACTACCTGCTACTTGTTCCTGGTTCCAGTCCTGTTCTCCTGTCCGGCTTGCTTACCTGCTGGGTTCCTGGTCCTCCCTGCATTCCAGTCTCGATCTTCAGTCTTCTCTTCAGCTTCAGGTTCCAGATGGTGCCACCACTACTGAACTTCCAGTGACTGTTGATCCTGCCAGGCACCCATACCACTCTTCACTCCTAGCCCTCTGTCTCCATTCCAGGGTAACGGGAGTGGGAGCTGTAAGGGAGGTCTTTCTCTGCACTTCAGGCTCAAAACCTACCAGGTACGTGACACATCAATTCCTGTATAGACTACGCAATTTTGCTCTACATAGGATTACCCCAATATCAGCTTGCGTGCTTACAACTCATCCAAAACACGGCGGCAAGACTGCTAACAGGAAAAAAAACCCTGGGAATCATTTTTCCCCATCCCTGAGGAGCCTACACTGGCTAACCGTAAAAAATCGGATCACTTTCAAGATCCTCTGCCTTACCCACAAATGCATACAAGAAACGCTCCTCTATACCTTAGAGAGAAAATAAAACACTACACACCAAATCCAAGGACCTCGGCTATGGAACGCTCTTCCGACTTACATCCGCATGGAAGAAAACCATTAGGCCTTCAGGAAAAAACTCAAGACCTACCTATTCTAAGAAGCTGACAACACAGAACGCATCTAGCGCCTTGAGGCAAATCAGTTCGCATTTGCAGCGCTCTACAAATCAATCATTCATTCAGATCGCTGTTTATACTCTGTATGAACAGACAATCTGTCTGTTATCCCCACAGAGAACCGGAAACTGTTTGTTTACGCACACAGATCCCGGTTCTCAGTGTGCACCGAGCGATCGCGGGAGCCCGGCGGTGATCGCGACTGCCGGGCACTCGCATCAGCTCCGTGGGCGAACAGGGGGCAGCGCACACGCGCCCCCTAGTGGCCGAATGTTACCAACATAACATGACGGTGATTCACGCAGCCGAGCCATGTTGCTGCAGTACAACTGCGGCAGCTGGTCGGCAAGCGGTTAAAGCAATTTACTTAGCTGGCCAGGACCACCTCTGGAGGGAGTCTATTCCACATTTTCACAGCTCTTACTGTGAAGAAACCTTTCCGTGTTTGGAGATGAAATCTCTTTTCCTCTAGACGTAAAGAGTGCCCCCTTGTCCTCAGTGTTCACCATAAAGTGAATAACTCAACACCAAGTTCACTATATGGACCCCTTATATATTTATACATGGTGATCATATCCGCCCTTAATCTCCTCTTCTCAAGAGTGAATAAATTCAGTTCCTCTAATCTTTCCTCATAGCTGAGCTCCTCCATGCCTCTTATCAGTTTGGTTGCCCTTCTCTGCACTTTCCCCAGCTTCCCCATATCCTTTTTGAGAACTGGTGCCCAAAACTGAACTGCATATTCCAGATGAGGTCTTACTAATGATTTGTACAGGGGCAAAATGATATATCTCTCTCTGGAGTTCATACCTCTCAATACAAGAAAGGACTTTGCCCGCTTTGGAAACCACAGCTTGGCATTGCATGCAATTATTGAGCTTATGATCTACCAAAACCCTCAGATCCTTCTCCACCATTGATTCCCCCAGTTGTACTCCCCCTAGTATGTTTGATGCATGCATATTCTTAGCCCCCAAGTGCATAAGTTTACATTTATCAACATTAAACCTCATCTGCCACATAGTCGTCCAATTAGACAGTGCATTGAGGTTGGCTTGTAAATTGGAGACATCCTGTAAGGACGTTATTCCACTGCATAACTTAGTGTCATCTGCAAAGACAGAAATGTTACTTTTAATCCCAGACCCAATATCATTTATAAAGGTATTAAAAAATAAGGGTCCCAGCACTGAACCTTGGGGTACACCACTAATAACCTTAGACCAGGGATATGCAATTAGTGGACTTCCAGCTGTTGCAGAACTACAAGTCCCATGAGGCATAGCAAGACTCTGACACCCAGAGGCATGATGGGACTTGTAGTTTTGCAACAGCTGGAGGTCCGATAATTACATATCCCTGCCTTAGACCATTCAGAGTAAGAATCATTAACCACTATTCTCTAAATTCTGTCTTTTAGCCAGTTTGCTATCCATTTACGAACTGATATTTCCAAGCCTGTAGACTTTACCTTACACATGAGCTGTGTGTGGGGAACTGTCAAACGCTTTTGCAAAATCTAAGTATACCACGTCCGCCGCCACCCCCTCTGTCCAAGGTTTTACCTACCTCCTCATAAAAAGAAATCAAGTTTATTTAACAACTTCTGTCTTTCATAATATTTTTTTCCAACAAGAACTAGTCTATGTGGTTATTAAACTCTCCAGTATCTTCCCGACTGTAGAAGTTAAACTAACAGGTCTATAGTTACTTGGTAAAGACTTTGTTCTTGTCCTTTTTTAATATAGGCACGACATTGGCCCTACGCCAGACCAGTGGTACTATTCCCGTCATTAATGAGTCCCTAAAAATTAGATACAATGGCTTTGAAATTACAGAGCTCAATTCTTTTAGGATCCTTGCGTGGATGCCATCTGGTCCAGGTGCTTTATCCACCTTTATTCTGTCTAAATATTTCTGGACCATATCCCTTTTGAGCCATTGTGGATCATTTGGGGCTGTGTCACTACCACCCCCTTTATGGACATGAGCTCCCCATGCTCCTTTGTATACACAGAGCTGCATAAAGTATTTAATAAATTTGCCTTCTCTTTGTCCCGTCACCCACTCTAGATTATTTTGTAAAGGACCTACATGCTCAGACCTGACCTTTTTACTATTAATATATTTGAAGAATTTTTTGGGGTTTGTCCTACTATCCTTTGCAATCTGTCGTTCGTTTTGAGTTTTTGCATCCTTGATTTCCTTTTTACATACTGTATTCTGTTATATTCTTTGTAACATTTAAATGCACTAGTGTTCCTTAATTTTTTTAATTTTTTAAAAGCTCTTATTGTTTATAGTTTTTTTAACTTTGGCCGTGAGCTACATAGGTTTTATTTTTGGCGTTTTAAACGTATTGCCCATGGGAATATACTTTGCAGTGAGTTCACAAACAGTCACTTTGAAGAATTCCCATTTCTGTTCTGTACCCATTGATGCCAATATTCCCTCCCAGTCCATGTCCTGGAGAGCAACCCTCATCCTTGGAAAATTTGCTCTCTTGAAGTTAAGTGTTTTTATCTTTCCCGTATGTGTTTTTTGCTTACAGCTATCATCAAATCAAATCATGTTATGGTCACTGCTACCAAAATGTTCCTTTTATATGAACATTAGTAATAAGCTCTGCATGGTTTGAGATTACCGGGTCCAACAGAGCATCATTCCTAGTTGGGACCTCAATAAACTGGACCATAAAGTTGTCCTGTAATAGGTTTATAAATTTTTGCCCTTTAACTGTCCCAGCAGTGCAATTACTCCAGTCAATTTCTGGGCAGTTAAAATCCCCCATTATCATCACCTTCTCAGCCCTTGCAGCCCTTTCCATCTGTGCAAAGAACTGAGTCTCCACCTCCTCATTAACATTGGATGGTCTATAACAAACTGATTGACTTTGAACGACGCACATTTATATGCAGTTCCACCCATAATGCTTCAGACTCATCACACTCTTCATCAACCAGGTCCTCTTTCACACTCGCTTTGAGATCACTTCTCACATAGAGACAGACCCCGCCACCTTTCTTTTTTTACCCTGTCTCTCTGAAAGAGTGAATAGCAAGGAATAATAATAGCCCAGCCATGTAAGGAATGAAGCCAAGTTTTAGGAATACCAATTACATGATAGCTCTCCTCGTACACCAGAGCTTCCAACTCACTTATTTTGCTTGGCAGACTTCTGCCAAGCTTATAGGAGTTTGATTGTCTTGCTCTGAGTAAGGTGGGAATAACAGAGTAAAAAATGCCCTTATCCTTTTAGGGCTTGGGTTTGAACAGCCTTCCTGTTAAAGCGAGGAATTGAGATGCAAGATGTAATAGAGGGCCTTGGGTCAGTAGGTCTGGTCTTTTTGAAAGAGGCAGAGGCTCGTCCACGAGAAGTGTGTGTGACTGTGCACCACATTCTTCTGTGCCAATTTGGGGTGATGAGAATTAAGGAACCCTTTTCTCCTCTGTCGCTCAGCAGTCAAGGAAGGATATTTTGAGTGAGATAGAAACTCTCTACTTTGTACCCTTTTGAAATTACAGATTGCACTCAGAAATCCAGAACATGCTGGATCCAGACTGGCCCAACCACCAACAGAGTAAGGGGTGTCCCTTCACTTGTAGCAGGATTTGAAAAGGTTTTAGAAGTACCAAGAGTTTTCCAAAGAATTCAGACATAGTGGCTGAGAAATCATTATTGTTTGGTTAATGTAATTTATTATATCTTCGCAGTTGTTCAGCATTGATGCCCGCTATACAGTTAGCCACAAGAGGGAAAATCTGCAGATGTTTTTAAAAATATGGAACAAGTATATGAAAATGTGCAGTTTAAACATTTAAAATTTATTCAACAAATGCTTTTAGATATATTGGACATTAAGGTGGTTCCAAAACCTCAGTTTTTCTACCTTAATGCATTCTCGGACCGAGCTGCCTGGTCTGCGTCAATAGATGCAGAAAGGGAGTCTTGGGAGTGAACCCGCATAGGTGCCCCCATGGAAAGCAGCTTTCCACAGGGGTAGCTGGCCGGGCACCCCAGAAAAGGAGGATTGGGGCTGCTCTATTCAAAACCATTGCACAGAACAGGTAAGTATAACATGTTTGTAATTTTAAACAAAACAAATGTTTAATATTACTTTAATGCAAAATCCTTTAAAGTATAGCTTTTTTTTTTTGTTTAGTTTTGGACAGAGTGGAGAAGGATCAGAACATCTTTCAGGTTTTTTTGCTGCCCGTTGTCCCCTTTGGGGAGATTCACCCTCTCTTTTTGTCATGATCACAGTTATCATCGAAAGCGAAGGTAAAAATCCCAAATTTTGAGTTTTTCCAGAACAGTAATAGAGGGGAAGTCTTCCCATAGGTCTTCCAATAGGGACACTAGTTCGGGTTAGCCCGGCGACAACCAAGGATTCCGTCTCTTTGGAGGGATTTCCTCTCACGTCCTGTTTTGGTTATGGGACAAGGAGTGAAATCTCCCTAATGGGACACAGAAGGCAAAAAATAATAAAACTTGACGGGGGTTATAACCTTCCCCTACTCTATCCAAAATTACAAGTTTTTCTTTTAGCTCGACTTTACTATATTCACCCTGTAATATTACCAGTGTAAAAACATATTCATATAAAAGAACATCTGGGTAGCAGTGACCATAGCATGATTTTATTTAATGTTAGCTGTAAGCAACAAACACATACGGGTAATATAAAAACACTTAACTTTAAGAGAGCAAATTTTGCAAGGATGAGGCTTGCTCTCCAAGACTTAGACTGGGGGGAATATTGACATCGATGAACATGGAGCAGAAATGGGAATTCTTCAAAAAGACTGTATGTGAACTCACTGCAAAGTATATTACCGTGGGCAATAAGGTTAAAAGGCTAAAAATAAAACCTATGTTGCTCACGGCCAGAGCTAAAAAGCTATAAATACCGTATTTATCGGCATATAACACACACTTTTTCCCCCTGAAAATAGAGGGTAAACAGTGACTGCGTGTTGTACTCCAATATTTATTTATTTTTTTACCAACAGGGAGGGGATCTGCCGGGTGCCACACATTGGGGGGGTGTCAGGCCGGCTGCCCGCCTCTCCTGGCCCTGGAACACCACTGCCAGCATACTTTAAAGTTAAGCCCTTTCTCATACACCACTCCTGTGTCAATCGCAATGTAAATCAAAGCCTCTAAATACCTCAATTAACGCTGCTCTTTCTGGCCGCTCTCCTCCTCCCGCTCTGCCTCCTCCTCGAATGTAGCTTTTGATTGGAGGAGAGCTGTCACGTGACCGTCAATGAAACATCAGAGGAGAGCAGTCACATGACTGGGTCCACGAAAGAGCGGCGTTAATTGAGGTATTTAGAAGCTTTGATTTACATTGAGAGTGACACAGGAGGAGCAGTGTATGAGAAGGGGCTGGCAGTGATGTTTTCTCAACTGTGGAGTATGCTGGCAGTGCTTTCCAAGGAGATTGGAGGGCATTATAATGAAAGGGGGCTGCATACTGTGCAGGAAAAGGGGTGTGCAGGGGGTCTGTGTACTGTGCAGGGGGCTGTGGAAAGTTTTTTTCCTGAAACTTCTCTCTTAAAGTTAGTGTGTGTTATATGCTGATAAATATGGTACTAAGAAAAGATCTTTTTAAAAATATAAAAATTAAAAACGCTATAATCGTTTAAATGTTAGAATATAACAGCATATGTAAAACGTAAATCAAGGATGCGAAAATTAAAAACGAACGACAGATTGCAAGCGATAGGACAAACACCGAAAAAATTCAAATATATTAATAGTAAAAAGTTTAGGTCTAAATAGTCTAGAGTGGGTGACTGAGGACAAAGAGAAGGCAAAATTTAATAAATACTTTTTCAGTTCTGTGTATACAAAGGAGCTGTCACATACCTTGTATCGGAGCCTGACGGTAGAAGGAGACCTCTTACAGCCCTGGCTCAGGGACCACTGGAGTTGCAACAGTGGCCGTGAGAACGCAGCAAGGTAGGAGTGTCTGTGAGATCAGCTGGACTGTAATTAGCAGCCTGGAGATGGATGTGGGTCAGCGACCCCAGGCACTGGCAGGTACAGGAGCAGGCTGGAGCTGGGAGAGACAAGCCGGGTCAACACAGGTAATCAGGTATGTAATACAGCAGGCATAGAATAGTCGGTAGACAGGCAGAGGTTGGCAGCGGGAAGTCAGGCAGGTACTGGTTCAGCAGGGTCAAGACAAGCCGGGGGTGGGATAGGAGAAGACAGAGGTGGTCAAACGGAGCCGGGTCAATATAGGTAACAAAGGCAGGTACATGATCAGGACTCAGGTATAGCTGCAGATCAGACAGCACTGCACTAGCCCAGCTGCTGTCCTTTTTAAGTAAATGCACGCACGCCTGCCACGTGTTCCCATGCACACGCACGTGCCGCTGCTCGTGTGTGCATGGTCAAACATCCACGCATCTGGCCTCTCTTTTCTGAGTGAGCAAGAAAAAAGGCACAAACTAACCTCCTTGCATGGATTTTGCATTTAGGCTCCCAGGAATTATCTTCCGGGCCATACCCTTTCCACTTAATCAGAAATTGTACCTGATTTCGCCATTTCTTGCTGCAATCTAGAATGGCTTCTACTTCGTATTCCTCGTTTCCATCAATTAAAACTGGTGCTGGTGGTCTAGACCCTCTGTCAGGGAAAGGATCTGGTACTGCAGGTTTTAGTAGTGAAACATGGAACACAGGATGGATCTTAAATGAACCGGGTAAGGAAAGTTCATACAATAACTCATTTAACTTTTTCTTCACCGGAAATGGTCCAATAATTTTGGGTGTCAACTTCTTTGATGGACACTTCAACTTAAGATTTGGTGTAGAAAGCCATACCTGATCACCCAGCTGTAGATTCATATCCCCTTTTCTTTTCTTATCAAAGGTCTTCTTGTCAGCTTGTGCCTTGGCCACTGCCTCCTGCAAGATCTTGTTGCGATTGAGAAATTCCACGATATTCTGGACTGCTGGAACTGTAGACTCTGAAATTAAATCAGGCAGAAATGAAGATGAAAAGATGAAAACCATACAATAATTGGCAAAGCTGAGTGATTGGCATTGCTGCAGGCAAATTCTGCTAACGGTAGTAATGATACCCAATCGTCCTGAACAAAAGATGTGAAACATCGGATGTACTGTTCAAGTGTTTGGTCCTCTCCATTTGCCTGTTAGTTTGGGGATGGTAAGCTGAGGATAAGGCCAACTCAATCTTCAAAACTTCACATAAGGCTCTCCAGAACCATGAAGCAAATTGCACACCTCGGTCTGATATGATGTTTGCAGGGATTCCATGCAGCCTAACAATCTCTTTAACAAACACTGGGGAAGTTTCCATAGCAGATGGGGTGCTCTTCAAAGATAGAAAATGGGCCATCTTGGATAACCGGTATACTACTACAAAGATTGTGATGCATGCCTCAGCAGGTGAAAGTTCCCTTATAAAATCCATGGAGATCATCCTCCATGGTCTATCAGGAATGGGTAAAGGCTTTAGTAGACCCCAGGCCCTACTCCTTGCTGTCTTGTTCTGAATGCAGAGCATGAGGTTACATATTCTTTGCAAAATTCTTCCAAGTCAGGCCACCAGAATGTACGCCGTACTAGCTCAAGAGTTTTATGGATGCCAAAATGACCTGCCAGAAGATGATCACGAAGCACCCTCAAGACCCCTACTCATGCACTTTCTGGGTCAAAAATTTGGTTCCCTTCCAAAGCAAGCCGTCTTTAGGTGTTAAGGTCACTCCAGAGGGACTAAGAATGTTTGTGGAAGCTTGTTTGATCTGTGAGAGAAGATCCCTTTGTAATAGCAGAAAGTTTCCTGCAGGCAAAATGGTATCTGCAACTGACAAGTCCTTTGGATCATCGTACATACGGGACAGTGCGTTTTGGTTTTATGTTTTTTGATCCAGGTCAGTATGTAATGTGGAACGAAAATCGGGAGAAAAACGGGCCCATCAAGCTTGTCGTGGCTTTAGCTGCTTGGCGGATCTCAAATACTTTTATAGTCAGTGTATATGAGTAAAGGATGGGCTGCGCCCTCCAAGTACCTCCACTCCTCAAATGCTGCTTTGATGGCCAATAGTTCAGGATCCCTCACGTCATAATTATTCTCCGGTCGGGTGAGTTTCCTTGAAAAGAAAGCCACAGGGTGCATTAAGTCCTTGACCCTCCTGCCGCTGGGAAACAACTGCCGTTTCAGGTGCATCCACCTTAAGGATGTAGGGTAAAGACGGGTCAGGATGACTGAGGATTGGAGCCGAGGTGAAATGTTTCTTTAGTGCTTCAAAAGCATCCGGTTCCAGCAGAATCGTAGGTTTTGTTTAGTGAGTTGTGTTGTGGGAGTGATTATGGCAGAGAACCCCTTAATGAACGTCCTATAAAAGTTACGAAACGTAGCCCCTTCTTGTCTGTGGGTACAGGCCACTCCAGTATGGCAGACACCTTCTGAGGATCCATTTCAACTCCTGTACTGGAGACCACCAACCCCAAAAACTGGATGCTCTGCCGCTCAAATTAACACTTTTTTGCATACAGTTTGTATTGACTGAGCCGGCCTAGCACAATACTGACGTGTTCTTGGTGCTGATCAAGTGACCCAGAGAAAACCAAAATATCATCCAAGTAGCCAAATAAAAAAATGTCCAGTAAGTCTCAAAACACATCTTTGATAAAGTGCTGAAAGGTGGCAAGAGCATTGCAGAGCCCGAAAGGCATGACCAGGTACCTGAAATGCCCGAATCTGGTACGGAAGGCTGTCTTCCACTCATCCCCCTCTCGAATGCGGATCAGGTTATAAGCTCCTCTCCAGTCCAGTTTAGTGAAGATTATTACAGACCTTAATCTTTGGAATAATTGGGGCATCAGGGGCAAAAGGTAGCTGTTCTTCACCGAGATTTTATCTAATTCCTGATAATCCACACATGGAGGGAATGGTCTTTCTTCATTACAAAGAATATCCCTGCTCTTGCTGGGGAGGTGGACGGGCAGATGAACCCCTTTTTGAAATTCTCATCGACATATTCCTTTAGTGCCTCCTGTTCCTGTTCTGACAGTGGAAATATACGTCGAAACGGAATCTCAGCCCCGGGCAGGAGCTCAATTGGGCAGTCATATGGATGATGGCAAGGCAGGGTGTCTGCTCCCTATTTACTGAAGACATCGACAAACTGGTGCTATGGTTCAGGTACTGACTGGAGTGCACCTGGATCAGAGTCCATACATAGTGTTGTCGGTGCACCGAGGGGTTCTGGTATACAATGTCTCTGCAATAAATCAAAAAAAATTTAACTGTAAAAAAACTGTAAAAAAATTTAACTCTGCGCTTGCTCAATAATTAGCAGCTAACACAAGAAATAGAAATTTTGCTCAAAAGAACAGGTGTATCAAAGTGTAGCGCTGTGGTGCCAAATTAAATAACCATAATAATTAGTGAATTATACATGTAACACATGCAGTGAAAAAATTATATAACAAAGTAATATAAATAAAGTCTCTAGTAGTCTTCCAAGTGTCGATCATGTGCGGTGATTAATCGCAGTCCATATTGGAATGGGACGGTCCTGATCACCGTGTGAATAGCCAATATGGTGGATGAAAGGTGAAAATACCCATGTGATAGTACCACCACTAGAGTAAAATGCAGGCTTACCAGAAAGTTTGAACCCAAAAGAACATACGTTCTATGAGTCAAACGAGCTTGTATTGCCAACCGGCAATGGAGGAGGGACCTGGGAAATCAACGGTGATTGGAATCTGGAGTCCTCAAAGCCTTCATAGAAGGGTCTTCTCCAAATAAGTGGTTACACATCCAGGGAAATTAGGCCCTTGAAAAATAAAAAGGGGCCACATAGCGTAATTCCGTAAGCAAGAAAAATTTTAATAAAAAGTAAAACACTTACATTTAGGCAGTAAAAAAGCGATTTGTGTAAAATCGTGGTGGCAGTGGAGTCCTTCCGATGCGTTTCGTCTCACTAGACTTCGTCTGGGGTGCTCATCCGCTGCAGCCATACTCCTTAATAAAGACACTGTGACCCCTATGATGAGAATCCAGCTCGTACAGTATCTAAACACTTCCGGGTCATCCAAGATGGCGGACCCGCGTGCATTCCAAGCCTCTTTATTGTAGTCTGTATTGCGTTCCAGCACCATGAACTATATTTCTTATGTCCCCATATACAATAATATGTTAAATTGGGCTTAATGTTGCGTGTATTCATAAAATGCGGAGCACCTAGGTAACCAAAGGAAAAGAAAAGACGTACCCATCTCAAGTCTCAGCGGGCTACATGCCTACCGTCCTGCATTTCCCAAGATGGCATGCGTTCCCTATCAAAATCTCGTGGTCAGATGTACATTGCGACGTCATGGCCAGACGTCGTTCCAAGAAGAGTGGAATGCCATCCTAGATCTCCAAAGATGGCGTTCGTTCCACGTCTCGATGTGATGACCAGGCGTACGTCATGACGTCATGGCCAGGCGTGCGTTCCGAACATCGTTGGAGCCATCAGATGTGACGCTCCCATGTGATACCACACAAGCGTCACAAAAAATGGACAAATGGGCAGACATGTCCATCCCCAAAACAAAAGGCTGACCAGAACTATACGCAATGTATGAATAGCCACCCGCACCACATCTCACTTCCGTCTAACCCATACTTTAGATAGACAGAAAGCCGGCATGTAGTACGGTCATGAAATAGGGATATAATGTACAACCAGTCAGTCTACAGATAAATTAAATCAATATAAAAATTAATGTAAAAAGTTCAGTAGTATAATAAATTTTGGGCATTAACCCTACCTATCATGTCCGATGGATGACATACAGATAGAATATGCCAAATGGACATGGGCCTTTGTTCTTTATTACAATAATAAATTCAAAAAAGAAAATCAAAAGGGGGGATTTATGTAAATATATACATCTTTATTATAATAATAATAGTAATAGGTTAGAAAAGGGGGGAAAATCTTGTCATTATAAACGTCCAAGATGGATTCTCCCCGGGTCACAATGTATTTCTACAGGTTAATATTGGAAATCACATTCATACATATAATATGGAGTGTGGATTACATGTGTCCTAATAATATAGGTAACAGAAACAATTTATAATACAATTTAAGAGTCATTAATAAAGGCATTAATGTCCAATTCCATGTTCATACCATGTGGAAAATGGGACTGTAGCTCATGTATCCAGAACGTTTCTAGACGAGAAACCCCTCTGGTCATGGCTCCCCCCCTCCAAGGTGGAATATATTTGTCTATGGCAATAAATTGTGATCCTTTTAGGTCACTGTTATGGAATTCTTTATAGTGTCTAGGAACACTATGTTTCGGATCCCTGCCTTTAATTAGAGCGATATGTTCGCCAACTCTTGTGGAAAACATCCTGATTGTACGGCCAAAGTATTGCTTGCCACAAGGCCAAGTAATTAGATACACTACATATCTTGTACTACATGTACAAAATGGATTAATGGTGTATCTCATTCCGGTGATGGTGGACATGAATTCTGTCACTTTACGTCGCCCTAGTTTATTATGCTGGCAAACTACACACTTCCTGTATGGAAAGAAACCGGTCCAGTCATGAAAAAAAGAAGGCATTATCGTACCCAGAATATTGTCCTGTCTGAGAACGTCCCAATGTTTCCTCATGATATTTCTAATTTGTTTATATTGTATTGAAAACAAGGTCAGCATAGCCCATTTAAACGCTCATCAGGTTCCCTTTCTGGTTTAATCACAAGTAGAGACTCCCTATCAGTGTTGATGGCTTTTTGGAATTCTGAATCCAAACTAACATTATCATATCCTTTATCCACAAATCTTTGTTTGAGGATTCCTGCCTGTGTGATAAATGTGTCAGTACACTTCCTACGAAGTCTCAGAAACTGGCTCTGTGGGATCGAACGGAGCCAGGACCTGTGGTGACAACTATCTATGGGAATGAAACCATTACGGTCTGTTGGTTTAAAGTAAGTTTTAAATTTAAACTGTTTATCCACAATTTAAATTTCTAAATCAAGAAAGTGGATTTTGGTTTCACTGGCTTCATAAGAAAGAGAATACCTCTATCATTAGAATTAAAATATTCAAAAAATTGTTTTAATGACACTGAGGTTCCACTCCATAGGAGGAGGATGTCGTCTATGTATCTCGCCCACATCACCAAAGACGTAGTCCAGTGAGCATAGACGACATCCTCCTACCACTTGGTCATAAACAGATTCGCAAGGCTTGGAGCGAACTTCGCTCCCATCGCTACTCCACGTTGTTGGAGATAGTAACGCTGATTGAACCAAAAATAATTGTTTGGTCCAAAAAATATCTGACCGCCTCTATACCTTTCTCATGTGGTATACAGGTATATAGTGATGCCACATCGGCGGTGGCCATAATATAACCATCTTGTATTTCAATATTTTCAAGGAGTCTGATAGTGGAACTGGTGTCTTTCAGATAAGAGGGTGTTTGCTTTACTAAAGGTTGTAGATAAAAATCTATGTATTTACCCACTCGTGATGTAATAGAATTAATACCGCTTACAATGGGTCTACCTGGGGGACACACTGGGTTTTTATGGATTTTAGGTAAATAATATATAGTGGGGATTCTGGGTGCTGTAGGAATCAAAAATGCTTTCTCTTTTTTTATTCAAAATCCTTGAATCATAACCTTTATAGATAAGTTTCTGAGTTTTTTATGTACATTGGTGGGATTATTAGAGAGTTCCCTATATGTATCAGGTTCGCTCAAAATACGATACATCTCCTCTTCATATTGACTCTTCTCTAGAACCACAATACCACCCCCCTTATCCGCTGGACGGACAACCAAGTTTTTCCGTGCACACAAAGAATGCAGTCCATCTTTTGACAGCGGTGGGTGGTGAATGTGTTTCTCAGGTAATTTTGCGAGGTCCTCAAGGACAAGGTCCCTAAAGATTTTTACTGCAGGAGCCACAGGGACGGGGGAGAGAAGAGAGAAGGGTTAGCTAATCCCGAATGAACAGTCCCTGAAGTAGCTGCAGGGTATTTGGTCCGAAGAGGATTGAAAATCAAATAACTTTGTATATTGATTTTGCGTATATACTTGTGGACATCAATGAAAGTGGAATTTATCTAATTTTCTTGGGGGGGCATATTTAAGGCCCTTATCCAACACAGATAGTTCTGCCTGGGTGAGTGTCTGAGCACTCAAATTGGAAACACCTTGACCTATTATACTCTCTTTCTCTTTTCTCCTCTGTATTCTCCTCCCCCCTCGACAGCCTCTCTTGGGTCCGGACCTCGCTTTCTTGCGTGTCTGTCCTCGTGAAAACCCTTGTTGCCATAGGTATTGGAATTATGTACATATGGGGATTGGTTATAATTGTCTCTCCTATGTTCAGAGCTATGTATGTCTCTAAGAGGTGAGTATCTATTGTAAGTAGGTACCAGGGAAGGATGGTAATAGTATGAATTACCATCATAATACGGGTCAGAGCGTGTCTCTTGCCTCCTTGAAGAGGTATGATAGGACTGATTGTCATAGTCCCGATAGGGGTGAACCTCGGAATGGTGTATATTCTCTCTGAAATTACCTCTGCCCCCTCTTTTACCCCTATGATTGCCTCTACCTCTGGAAGAGTTTTTTGGGGTATGGGCACTAAAATGGCGTACCCTTTATTGAGATACTCGGGGTTCATCATCATGTTTATCTCTTCCTCTCTGGGTTTCACAACCCCGTGTGGATAAAGATTTTAAATTGGGTTGTATGACAGCAGTTGTCATGGGCATGGCACCTGATAGTGTTGTCACATCTGTGTCACATCTGTGTCACTAGAGGTAACTTCCATAGATGGGGTGACTGTAAAAAGTTTTTGCCAACCAAAAACTATATTGGTTCTGTAGTCACCTACATCCCTGGAGTACTACTTCTGTTTTTTATATCTTTGATCTCGATCCTCTTTCTCAAGGCGACTACCATACAATGTCTCTGGCAGTATTGTGATAGAAACTTGACTTCTCCAGACACCCAATTGATCTGGGAGTTATGGGCTTGAAGCCAGGGTAGGCCCAGAATGACAGGGAACAAAGGGGGTGTGATGGCATCAAGGCTCAGTAGATCTTTATGTTGAGCGGAAGAAATAACAGGTAGTGGGGGTGTTTCTTGAGTCACTAACCCAGATCTGATATGAGCCATCTGCTAAATAGGCAGACAGTCCGTGCGTCTTTGGTTGCAGGGAAATATGCTGCTGGATGGCGAACAACAAAACAGCTGCATGCTCCAGGATCAATAATAGCGTTGACTGAGATTGTTCTTTCTGGCTGCTGGAATGAGAAGGGGGAGCTAGGTGAGTTGCGTGGGCAGACAATGTTGAAAGGTTATCAGGAACAGGAGATGGAAACGTACAAATTTCTTTCAGGGTAACTGCGTACATAGTGGCCGGTCTCTCTGCAATAGAGGCAAAGGTTGTTCTGAACGCATCAATCCCAGTTACATATGCTCAGGAACGTCAGATGTAGGATTGGTAGGGCCTGAACTGGCAGGGGTCGAGTTAAAATAGGCAGAAACTGGAGCTTTTGGTGTCATCCATACAGGACGGTTCTGCTGGGTAGACCTTACTGATCAACGCACACGGAACCGTTAGTCAATCTGCATTGCTAGAGAGATAAGCCCTTCGAAGGTATTGGGTATTGCCACTGGGCAAGTTTGTCCTTCAGGTTTTTGGAAAGGCAGAGCTGATTCATTTCACTGAGTGTTTGCGCTCCAGCGTCTTAAGTCCTCAGCCGCTCTGCGGCCTTGCTGGAGCCCATGGAGAGCAGTCTTTGCCATGGTAGTCCATTGTGGATCGTCATAAAGCTATGACATAGCATGCTTTTGTATATTATTCTCCTCAAGCAACTGGTGGGCCCAGGTCTGGGGCTCCCCTTGAATCAACGATATAAATCTCACCTTGGTGGATTCTAGTGAAAAAGTCCAGGCTTGCAAAGCAAATTAAAGTTGGCATGCATTGCAGAAGGCCCGAAACGTGCTTCGGACCCCTGACAACCTTTCAGGAGTGGGAACTCTGGGCTCAGGTGGGAGCATTACCACAGCAGGAGAGGAAACAGTCTGTGTAGGCGTAGCAGAGGATGCTGAAGATGTACTGGCAGGAACTGCTAATGTCTGTACTTGTTCTGACTTCACAGCTTGCGTGAGGGCTGTAAAATGTTGACAAATTCCATCCATCCGTGAGGCTCCTCTTGTAGGTTCAGACATGGCTGTCTGATACTGTCACGTACCCTGTATCAGAGCCTGACAGTAGGAGACATCTCTTACAACCCTGGCTCAGGGACCACTGGAGTTGTAACAGTGGCCGCAAGAGCGCAGCGAGGTAGGAGTGCCTGTAAGATCAGCTGCAGCTTGCACAGATGAGTAGTGATGATTCTCCGGAATGGCTGGACTGTAAGTAGCAGCTGGACGCGGTGGGTGCAGATGTGGGTCAGTGACCCCAGGCACTAGCAGGTACAGGATCAGAAGCAGGCTGGAGCTGGGTGAAACTAGCCGGGTCAACATGGGTAATCGGGTATGTAATACAGCAGGCAGAGAATACTCGGTAGACAGGCAGAGGTTGGCAGCAGAAAGTCAGGCAGGTACTGGTTTAGCAGGTCAAGGCAAGCCAGGGTCAGGATAGGAGAAGACAGAGGTGGTCAAACGGAGCCGGGTCAATATAGGTAACAAACGCAGGTACAAGATCAGGAATCGGGTATAGCTGCAGATCAGACAGCACTGCACTAGTTCCTTTTAAAGGGCTATTGGCGCCAAGCAGAGTAAACGCACCTGCCGCGTGTTCCCATATGCACGTACCACTGCTCGGCCTTGCGGGCACTCATAGGAACTCATCTGCCTTGCTATAGGGCGTCCCTGACAGGAGCATGGGGAAGCTCAAGTCCTTAATGGGGATGGTATTCATACAGCCCCGGATGATCCACAATGGCTCAAAAGTGATACGGTCCAGAAATATTTAGACAGAATAAAGGTGGATAAAGCACCTGGACCAGATGACATCCACCAATGGATCCTAAAGGAATTGAGCTCTGTCATTTCAATGCCATTTTCTCATTTTAAGGGACTCGTTAAGGACTGGAATAGTGCCACTGGATTGGCATAGGGCCAATGTGGTGCCTATATTTAAAAAGGGATCAAAGTCTTTACCAAAAAACTAAAGACCTGTTAGTTTAACTTCTATAGTTGGGAAGATACTGAAGAGTTGAATAAAAGACCACATAGATGAGTTCTTGGTGGAAAAAGATATTTTAAGCAACAGACCGCATGGATTCATGAAAGACCAAAGTTGTCAAACAAACTTGATTTATTTTTATGAGGAGGTAAGTAAAACCTTATACAAAGGGGTGGCTGTGAACTTGGTATACAGTGGGGCAAAAAAGTATTTAGTCAGCCAATTGTGCAAGTTCTCCCACTTAAAAAGATGAGAGAGGCCTGTAATTGTCATCATAGGTATACCTCAACTATGAGAGACAAAATGTGGAAACAAATCCAGACAATCACATTGTCTGATTTTTGAAAGAATTTATTTGCAAATTATGGTGGAAAATAAGTATTTGGTCAATATCAAAAGTTCATCTCAATACTTTGTTATATATCCTTTGTTGGCAATGACAGAGGTCAAACGTTTTCTGTAATGGGACATACACGCGGTCGGACTTTTTAGCTACAAAAGTCCGACGGACCAAATCCGGCGGACAATCCGATCGTGTGTGGGCTTCCCCGGACTTTCAGCAGACTTTTCCAGTCGCAAATCTGACAGACTTTAGATTTGGAACATGCCTCAAATCTTTACGTCGTAACTCCGCCGGAACCAGAAATCCGCTCGTCTGTATGCTAGTCCGACGGACAAAAACCCACGCTAGGGCAGCTATTGGCTACTGGCTATCAACTTCCTTATTTTAGTCCGGTGTACGTCATCACGTACGAATCCGTCGGACTTTTGTGTGATCATATGTAGGCAAGTCCGTTCGTTAGAAAAGTCTGCCGCAAGTCCGCCAAAAGTCCGTCGAAAGTTTGTCGGACGGGCTGTTGGACTTTTGTAGCCGAAAAGTCCGACCGTGTGTACGCCCCATAAGTCTTCACAAGGTTGTCACACACTGTTGCTGGTATGTTGGTCCATTCCTCCATGCAGATCTCCTCTAGAGCAGTGATGTTTTAGGGCTGTCGCTGGGCAGCACGGACTTTCAACTCCTTCCAAAGGTTTTCTATGGGGTTGAGATCTGGAGACTAGCTAGGCCTTTAAAATGCTTCTTCCTTCGTTGCGCGGGCGGTGTGTTTGGGATCATTAACATGCTAAAAGACCCAGCCACGTTTCATCTTCAATGCCCTTGCTGATGGGAGGAGGTTTGCACTCAACATTTTAAGTGGGAGAACTTGCACAATTGGTGGCTGACTAAATACTTTTTTGCCCCACTGTACATGGATTTTGCAAACGCATTTGAAACCGATCCACACATACGACTAATGTGTCAGGTAAAGTCTACAGCCCTGGAAAGATCAGTTTGTAAATGGATAGAAAACTGGCTAAAAGACAGAATTCAGAGAGTAGTGGTTAATGATTCTTACTCTGAATGGTCTAAGGTTATTAGTGGTGTACCTCAAGGTTCAGTGTTGGGACCCTTACTTTTTGATATCTTTATTAATGATATAGCGTCTGGGATTAAAAGTATCATAGATGACACTAAGCCATGCAGTGAAATAACGTCCTTACAGGATGTTACTTACAAGACGACCTCAATGCACTGTTTAATTGGGAAACTATGTGCAAATGAGGTTTAATGTTGATGAATGTAAGGTTATGAAAAATGCAGCGCTTCAGAAAAATAAGCACCCCGAAGCTCACCTTAGGAGTAAGTATACAACTAGTGAATCATAGGCGATGAAACAATTGTATAAATGTGCAAGAATACACTGAAAAGTGACAAGTGCATGTGTGATGATAAATAAATTCATACAAACATGGCATAAACAAGTCCTTAAAGTGCATATGATCATATAGCATAAGCCAATGAAGGTAACGGTAAGTCTATGATAAAAACAAACGCATCCATAAACTCTCCTATATAGAAATGTATAGTCTATTGGAGAAGGCGGTAGGAGGTATTTCTTCTGGTAACAGGAAATATGGGAAACTACTTCACCACCCAGCGTTCAGCGATGTGCATCAAGAAAAAACACAACAGGTGCGCTACTATTGTCAAACCAACCCGACTGAGGGAACTCCCTTTGCCTAGGTGTGCATATGAGTTATACCTTTGAGCAATAATAATATCAAATAACAAATATCGGATGTTATGCCATCCAAAAAAAGTAATAAATAGATTGTTACAATGTGGCAAAGTCCACTTGAGGAGTAAGTGGTTGAAAAATAGGTAATTTATAGAAGTCCTGCAACCCAAATGTGTGCTTTCCTAGATGAAACAGTCCTTTCTCTGAGAACCAGGATCTTGTGATAAATTGAAAAAAGGCGGCCGCTTACCAGATATGTGAGACCCCTGTCACGGGGGTCATACGGGCTCAAATGTATCAAATCCCGCAGGCAGGAACAACCGATGAGGTCCTCTTATTCAGACATCTATCCGCCTAAGATCCTCCACTGGCACCGGGGCAGCGATGTGATGAGGTCCCATAGACTGGAACAGCTGATCTGGTTACACAGACTCCAATCCTTCACATGCGCTGTTGTATCTGTATAGCCGGACTGGCTTCGGTTGTATCACTTGTCATATGTGAGAGAGGATTACAAAAGCAGGAAAACCTCCATAGTGTAGTAGGTAAAAAAATGTATTTATTAAAACCAAAAACGTGGTCGGCATCAAGGTATTGGCAGAAAATCAAAAATACGAAAGTTTACCAGCACTGTTGCATTGAAGCTAGTCAGCTGCTGTGTGGTGATGTCAGGTTTCGTAGCTCCGCCCTACGCTGCGTTACTCCGTAAGAGGCATCAACTGGGAAAGGAGGCTGAAGCCAGACGTCACACACCACACTTTATAAGTATCTCAGCAGGCAGGATGACACCGGAAACAAGATTAAGATGATTTCTCAATCAGTTCACAGTGTGACCAAATCCTTTACAGATCTATAAATGGTATTATACTGTGCTAGATATACATAATGAAAACAGTAACATTATCACAATAACTGTCGGAAAATAAAATTGAATGATACAAAGTTATATATAGTACATATTAAAAATAATACATAAGTGTTAAAAAACACAATATAAAAAATAGATATTAATCAAAATTTACAAAATCCATAAAAAACAGCACCAGCAATTGGTGTGTTGTATAGAGCTGTAACTTGAAACGGTGGCATTTGGAGCCAAAAGATCGAAATAAATGCCACTGATTCGTACACATAGGTGGATAAGTTGAATGATGATCAGAGCATTAATACTAGAACATCGCACGTCGCCCATTCACCCCCAACTAAAGGGGGAAAACCATTGTGGGCAAGGTGGGATGCCCATTATCAGACATATTAGAAAAAGTGGATACAATTAAACGTACTATACTAATTCTGAAAAATTCCAAGCGAAAGTATCAGAGGTTTTTATACTTGTGTGTGCATAAAAGGTTGTCAGAGGAGGGAAAAAGGCTGGTGAGATAAAGGAGAACTCCTCACCTGATAGTATATATTCTTAACAGAGATGGAGGGACAACATTAGCTGTTATCTATATAGCAATTTATGTCCCATTCTATGTTAAGGCCCCAAGGACTGTAAGATTGCATGTCAAATATCCAGCGGGTTTTGCGACGTGAAATATGGCGTTTTAAATTACTACCTCTCCAATGGACCACCCGTGCGCTCAAAATCCGTATTGATGAGCACTTGTCGAACATACGGAGGGGTTTTATTGGACATAGCATCTCGTGGCTTTTTCGTCAGTTCCATAACCGTGACACATCATTATTGAAAGTTATGGCCATAGAAAAATGTACCCCCCATTGGAGGGGTAGTAATTTAAAATGCCATATTTCACGTTGCGAAACCCGCTGGATATTTGACATGCAATCTTACAGTCCTTGGGGCCTTAACATAGAATGGGACATAAATTGCTAAATAATATAGTATTATATAACAAATTATTCTTGAGCAGTTTTGCACTATTACATGGTAATAGTTTAATTTAATTTTTTTAACATCTGTTTATTTTCTATTGCTTAGGACACGAACTGCATTTGAGATTAAACTGCAGAGAACAAGTAAATCTACAGACCTCCGGATTCCATCCTCAGTATGCACTATGTTTAATGTGTTGGTGGATGCTAAAAAACAGTGTACTAAACTATGTGTTTTGGATGGTGGGCAAGAGGTAAATGTCCAAAGTGTATTTTCTTTGCTCAGGTCCAGTTGCAATACTTGTATAAATAGTAGTATGAATTGCACTAATGGCATTTTTTGTTACATTCTGGAACATTTCATTGAGTATGTCCTTTTTCTGTCATAGTATGTTAGAGTATAAAATTATTTTGCAAGAACAGTAATCCTTTTACTGCCACCAACATATGTCCTGCATTGGCGAGGGGAAGGTTACACACGCACACACACTCCCAACTGCTACAGTAACAGGGGGAGTGTGTATATTCCATAAGCCGACTGTCCACTTTCTGTGGCCCGTGGGGACTGTACGCCATGCTTTCTAAGTTCCACTGCACAACTGAGGGTCTGCAAACCTGCATTGAGGGTGTCACTAGGTAGAGGCAAAGTAGACCAGCAAACATTTATTCGCTAATCCCCCCCCAGTTGTAAAGAGCCCAGAAGTGACGTGTACAATATTACTTCTAATCTCTATTGTCACATTCCCCTGGCTGATGTTGCCAGGAAATAAGCTAATGGAACATGATCTGCACTCCCATTAGCTTCAGATAGCCATGTGTAAGCATGCGGGAACCCCAGCGAGTGATCCCGGCAGTTAGTTGTGGGAGGCTTCCTCACTGAAAACAATGGGAGTCTATCAGTCTAACCGCGACCGTTCGCATGTTATTCATGGAGTGGTTACCTGTGCATGATTGGCCCTGGATACAGGGAGTCTGCATCCAGGGGAGATCACTCGCAGGTAATCGCTCCATAAGCGAATACGTGTGAGTGGCCACATTAAGCTGTGGGAGCTGTCAGCCTCCCATTGCTTTAAATGGGGCTGCCCCCCATAACTAATTGCAGAGAACCCCCACTGGGGTTCCCACATATAATTGCACATGGCCTCTTTCTCAAGTGTAGAGTTTTTTTTTACTTACCTGTCTGTGCTGCTCAAAGATCTTCACTGTGTGGTTTGTTCAGCACTGGACAGCTTTTTCTTCAAATTTTCCACTCAATTATCTGAAGATTCATACTAGTCTAGAAAATGAAAAAATGAAGAGGCTTGAGTGGTGCCAAGCAGGCTGCACAGTGGGGAACTTAGAGGGACAAGAATATATGAGAATAAACTGTGGAGGGGAAAAGGGGATGCTAGAGACAGGCACTGGAGTCCAATAAATGTCATTTTTTGTAAAAGTCCAGTTACATTTTTAACCTGAGTACACCCATTGTCAGTTATATTATGTTCTCTGTTTCTTTTTTTTTTTCATTATTATCAGTTACTTATTGTTATATCCTCTTGTCATATTTTATTTCCATGTACATTTGTTTCTGGATCATTCCATTATATCACTCAGTCTTCTAAGCAGTGGGTAAGTGTTTCTTTACACATATATAAAAAAAGTTTTGGTTTCTCTATCTATAGTTATGGTGTGGATGTCCCATTGTGAGTGAAGGATCCATCCTGCCATTCTCTTATTTTGCAGTAGAAATTATGATAGCTATGTTAATAATGGCAGTATGTAAGCTGCATTAGGCAGTGTGGGACAGACTTCAGTTAACTGGAGTATTGCATTGGGTAACTGCATTTTGTCTTATTGGGGACATAATAGAGGTAACTAATGCAAAAGTTTTAATAACAAATCTGAATTCGCATTAGACAGAATGTTGTCTATATATTGCCAAAACTGTTCTCTTTTATATTTACCATTATTACTCCAGTGACAAGTTGAAATTCCATAAGCCTGATGGAGTAATGTTGTTCCAATAAGAAACAATATACTGTAGTTCCAATAAGGATAACTATAGACCTAAACCCTTTTAATTTAGGTAGGGTCACCAAGCAGTTTTCAAATCAGGAATAAGAAGGCATCTGCTCAACACCCACTGTATTTCTGTTTCTTTCTATTGTGGTAAGAGATGCAAATAATTTTTATACTGCACAGTAATCCTGTAATCACTTAAAGAGGAACTGCAGTCTGCTCATATAATTTGTAATAAAAACATCTTTGCCATCCTGAAGCTTCTCTTCAACCACTTTGCATATTATTTTATATATACTGTTATTCTGTATATGCCAAATATGCTGCAGAAATCTCCCTCTACTAACTCTGGCTGCAGCTATTTTAACTGTGGGCAACTAAAGCTGCTGCCTGTTCACTTCTTGGATTTACACAGACACACAGAGGCACACCTCCAGCTTTGCAGCCCTGCAGCTCTCATTGGCCCTCTTATGACTCATCCCCCTCCCTTCCTTGCAAACTCTCATGAGAACGAATGATGGCATGTGTTTAGCCTAGGCTTTTTACCAGACAAGAAACAGGAAGTGGGCTGTATAATGTATTTACTGGCAGAAAAAAAATGTTTTACTATCCAAAGTTAAAACAACAAGGGCAGAAGATTTAATAAATGGAAAGTTTAAAAAAATGACTTAAGGTCCGCTTTAAACAGATTACAGACTGCTGAAAGGATACCTCTACATGTTTAGCTAAACATAGTCCATTCTCCATCACATAAGATTCCACTGATCCAGAAAAAGGATTTTCAAATACTTTCCTTCTGTTCAGTTCTGGTCTGCAGAGCTGCTACTCTGCACAATGTAGAATGCCGACAGGCCAAATATAAACAGGGCAATGTTTATACAGGCCTGCGTCTGTGACTAGCTTTCAAAACACTTCGCAGAAAAGGCAGGAGTAGCATTAGTTCTGCAAAGCTTTTTGTACTAAATATATAAGGATCTAATGATTTTTAAAAGTACACTCATCCTTTCAAAATAATGCAAATAAACTGGGTAAACACAGTATTTCCTCTAGTTTTTTCTTTGACAAGCCCGGTTATTGCTTCATGCTGGCTGTGGCAGACATATACAGTCTGGCTTAGACTGATTTTAACTTTAGTGTTTTGTTAAAGCGGTAAAACTAAAAATTCAATACAGTATACTGCAGCTTAAACTTCGATAGATGTGGTGGCTGCATTATTTATTTATTTTTTTTTTAATAAAACCTGAATATTGTAAGCACCCCTGTCAGTGGTAAATGGTTTGTCTCATCATTCTAACTGCTTCATCTGCAGAGATACCTTTGGACAGCAGCATAGAGGGAGGGAGTGATAGGTGTACTAGCAGATTTAAATACACTAACAAATTGATGCCAAACTCCAGCTTAACACGTTTTAAGCACTTTCAGCAACAGTTTTGTTCCTTTTAGGATAAAGGTTTTACATAAATAAGTTGATCATTGTAAGCACATTGGAAATCAGTGTTAAATGGTTTGTCTCAACCCACTAACTGCTGCATATGCAGGATAGCTTGTTCCGTTAAAAAATAAAAGACTTACTGGCAGGATCACCAGGTGAAAGTAAAGGAAAGAAAGCCTAATAGGGAAAATGAAAGCAGCCATCATATTTAGGAATTGGTAAGCTGCAATCTAATAACTATTTGCTTTTAGATTTAATGCCACTTTAATCTTTTGTCATGAGTCCTTAAACAGTATTTGCTATTTTAACAAAAATTCACATATTGGGCAACCTATATTTTGCTTGTCTTGGGTAAAAGCTTGGAACCACCTTTTCCTTGGTGTCGGTACCCATTCCCCAATTTAAATAGGCTTTTGGTCATTGACTACAGAGATACTCATAGCATGAGTGTTTTTGTTCAATGAATCCCATCTGCAGTAAAATGAGGAACTGCCGTCTGGTATGTTGCCTGGGTGGAGCAAACAGTGTTTAACCCCAACCTTTCCAAAATGAGCCACTGTTCATTCTTGTGATTATCACAACCTCTGCAGTCGCAGTTATTCAGATAGGAAGTAAGCTGTTGCTTTGGTATTTAGGCAACTGATCAGGTACCAATGCAATGTTCTGCTTGATATTTTAATTAGAGATGTACATTTAGCAATATATTTATTGGAACTTTTTTTTTTCACATGCACAGTCAAATTCACATTATGAACATGCAGCTGTGAACGTGAACATGATTTCACCATTTGATTGCTATAACGTATAAGATACATCCTTGCTAGCTAAATGGTTAAATGATAGTCAATTAATGAAAAAAGGATGTAAGATTTTATATAATCTCAAACACTTTTTGTAGCTGCTGGTCATGCCTGTGCAGTGCCAGGAGGTATTGTGGCCCATGGATGTATATTTTGATGCCTCTAGCTTGAATGGCCTGCTTCAAATTAATCCACATAATTTAACAAGATTGAGATGTCAGGACATGATTAGCCTATTCAATAGGGACCCATTAGTTCCATCTGTTTAGCATTCATTTGCAATACCTTATGTTTTAATTTTGGAGATTTTAGTGGCAGAAATGAGCAACTAAAAATCTCCTTTGCAGCTCTTGTCTGTTCAGATGACAAATCAGCAAGTTATTAGTAAGAAATGAAAATCACCAGGGTAGTTTAGCTCTAATGGAACACCTGAGTTTTTTTACGTTCAAAAGTTTTTCTTAGAGTTTTACACAATTAGAAAATGGAACATATGAACAGCCTTAAACAGGGGCAATTACAATTCCGAATACAAACAGAGAGACCAAGGGAGAAGTTCTCACTACAATCTATCCGAGGTCTCTTGGTAATAGAAGGCTAGGAAGGCTAATGTTAACAACCTTGTAACCACAGATCCAACCTTGTAACCACAGAGAGAATAAATAACCATAAAGGAGAGAAGAAAATTGAGAGAGGATAGAAAGTGCCACAGAAGGTGGTCAAAAGAGAGAAGGGAAAAAAAAAGAATCAGAGAAGGTAAAAGGGTAACCCAAGAGAATTAGAGATCACAGTCTGAACTAGCGACTAGCAAGTACACTTTTTAGGAAGTTAAGGGAACCTTCATATAAGTTGCCCATGGTTCCCAAGTTTGCTCGAACATGGCTTGTATATCATTGAGTACACTTGCGACTCGTTTATCGACCATAATCCAAGAAACCTTATGTTTCAAACGGCAGATAGAAATAGAGGTTGACTTCCAGGATCTCACAATAGTGATTTTGGCTGCCAAAAGTACAAAGTAAATCAACCTTCAACCCGTCAATTTGCGACGTATACAGAAAACCTTGTTCCAATAATTACAAATCCTGGGGCATTCCCACCAAATGTGGAGCATCGTGCCACGCAGGGAGCATCCCCTGAAGCACTCCACCAATGCCGTTGGGTACATTCTGGCCAGGCGAGCAGGTACCAAATACCACCTAGTGAGGACTTTAAAACTCACCTCTATCAGAGACACATTCAAAATCCCCTTGTAGGAAACCTGGAGTCTGGCATACCTATCCTCTGGCTCAAGTTCACAGGCGAGGTTCCTCTTCCAGGCCAGCATGTAAGGGTGTTTCGGAGGCAAGGCCAGCAAGGATAAATATGCCATGGATATACCTCCCCTGGAGCCCTGATCCTGGGTACACCACTTCTCATAGGCCATTAAAGAGGGCAAGTCTGAGGTGGGGCGTATAAAATTAGCTATTTGCATAAAACGAAAAACCTCAGCAGAGGACATCTCTAAATTGGTATTACAATGAGAGAGCGTAAACAGGAAAAAGTGACCTATACGATACAAGCCTTTATCAGTCCACTAGCATAGGGAGAATACGTAAGCAATCCTAAAGTGCAAAAGAGTGAGATAACGTAGGTGCTAACACCGGGGGTCTGTCCCTGGGAAGGTGCCAAAGTAAAAAAGTAAATCGCGTGGCCTGTCGTTCCATGGACACTAAGTTGGAGCGTTTTGCGCTGTGAGTAAACCGCCGATAATTGTATTGCATCGCTTTGTAATAAGTCCAAAGTTCAGGGACCCCCAACCCTCCTTTAGATCTAGGTGTGTATAGTGCGGAGCCTTTATCCCTTTAGGACCTCAAATAAATTTTAGAATTTTAGTTTAAATCTGAGCAGTGTCTAGTATATGGATCGGTAGCGAGCGGAATAAATACAGTAGATTGGGTAATACCGTAATTATGACTGAGTGTATCCTACCGAGTCACGAAAGGTCATGCATAGTCCACCCCGGTATAAGAAGCGGCAAGGTGAACACCCAAATATGACAGATCTCCATCTCGCCATCTAAACGCAAAAGCAGAACTCACCCGTGCAAATAGTGGGTCAGGGATGTTCACGTTAAAAGCCATGCACTTAGTCACACTTACTCTTAGCCCTGAAATGCCACCAAAGTCCCATAATGGCTGTAGGATGTTAGGGAGGGAAGTAAGAGGGTAAGTGACAAAGAAGAGGACATCATCCGCAAATAATCTGCATTTGTGTTCCCGAGATTCAAAATTAACCCTCTTAATATCTGGATTGGTGCGGATGGCAATCACCATGGTCTCAATAGCAGTCACATAAATGAAAGGAGACAAGGGGTATCTTTGGCGAGTACCGGTATTATTTCTATGGAATCAGAGTGATACCCTTGCCCTTGAATGCAGAAAGCATTTGGTGTTTGCTTGTTTTTTTCCCCAAAGGGATTAACTTATCAGGGCCCTGTCAGAAACCATGAATCAGACTGAGACAGAAGTACAGTTAAGTCACACTTGTTTAATAATAATAAAAAAAGTTAAACGTATTCAAAACATAGCCAGAGTTCAGGAACCGGAATGGATAGTCAGACAAGCCAAAATGTCAGGGAGCCAGAGAACAGTGTAGTAGAACAGCAAGCAAGATCTGGAGCCAGAAGGAATGTCAGCCAAGCAAGTCTCTAGAGATGTGACCAAGGCGAAGGCAGAGATCGACTGGATGGCTTAAGTAGGCAGGACTGACGAGCAGGATATGATCAACAGGTGAGTCACTGTGGAGAGATGGGAGCTGGCAATTAGCCGACAGCTGAGCGGCCAGCTCAGAGAAGGAAGGGCTGAGCCCAGGTCTGACAGGCCCTGACTGCAATACTACTGGCTCCATCAGCAGTGTGTAAGTTCCTTTTGTAGATAATACCTCACTTGTTTACCTAGTATGTTGGATCATTAGCATAAGGGGCAGCAGTCCTGCAGGCCTTTTCAGGCTACAATACCAGTGCCACGGGTTCCTGCAGTGTTCTCCCTAAGAGACCCGCCACTGTCCTTTGACTGATTTGCCACCACCATGCTTCACTGTTGGGACTGTATTGGACAGGTGATGAGCAGTGCCTGGTTTTCTCCACACATACCGCTTAGAATTAAGGCCAAAAAGGTCTATCGTGGTCTCATCAGACCAGAGAATCTTATTTCTCACCATCTTGGAGTCCTTCAGGTGTTTTTTTTAGCAAACTCCATGCCGGCTTTCATGTGTCTTGCACTGAGGAGAGTCTTCCGTCGGGCCACTCTGCCATAAAGCCCCGACTGGTGGAGGGCTGCAGTGATGGTTGACTTTCTACAACTTTCTCCCATCTCCCGACTGGGTTCTGGTCATCCCAAACGTCTTCCATTTAAGGATTATGGAGGCCACTGTGCTCTTAGGAACCTTAAGTGCAGCAGAAATGTTTTTGTAACCTTGGCCAGATCTGTGCCTTGCCACAATTCTGTCTCTGAGCTCTATAGGCAGTTCCTTTGACCTCATGTTTCTCATTTGCTCTGACATGCACTGTGAGCTGTAAGGTCTTATATAGACAGGTGTGTGGCTTTCCTAATCAAGTGCAATCAGTATAATCAAACACAGCTGGACTCAAATGAAGGTGTAGAACCATCTCAAGGATGATCAGAAGAAATGGACAGCACCTGAGTTAAATATGAGTGTCACAGCAAAGGGTCTGAATACTTAGGACCATGTGATATTTCAGTTTTTCTTTTTTAATAAATATGCAAAAATGTCAACAATTCTGTGTTTTTCTGTCGATATGGGGTGCTGTGTGTACATTAATGGGGAAAAAAAATGAACTTAAATGATTTTAGCAAATGGCTGCTATATAACAAAGAGTGAAAAATTTAAGGGGGTCTGAATACTTTCTGTCCCCACTGTATATCTCATTTTCTCTAATTTCCTTGGGGCTCAGTTTCTGGGCAGTCAGCTGAGGGTGAGGTGGACTGTACCCCTATCCTTATTTGAGTCATTCGTATAGGAGAAGTCTCAATTGTCAGACAAAGCTTAAGGGTGCCAGTCAGTTCCTTATCGATGCAGTTCGCACATGTCTAGTATTAGAACTACCTGTGTCAGCTATGCATAGTTTTCATCCTGGTTCACAGCCACATTCCCCTTTGCAACCTGTGTTGAATAGTGGTTGGCCTAATCCAGATAAAGTCCTTGCTCCTCCCAAACCCTTTGCCCTGAATATGGAGGGGTTCTAAAAAAAAAAAAAAAAAATTGGGCTGATGCTATTTTAAAAGGTGTAACTAATATATGAGATAGACTAATTACATGCAAAGCAAGATAGTTCAAGCCGTGATTTGTCATAATTGTGATGATTATGGCTTACAGCTCATGAAAACCCCAAATCCACAATCTCAGAAAATTAGAATGTTGTGAAAAGGTGCAATATTCTAGGCTCAGTATGTCCAACTCTAATCAGCTAATTAAGCCATAACACCTGCAAAGGGTTCCTGAGCCTTTAAATGGTCTCAGTCTGGGTCAGTAGAAATCACAATCATGGGAAAGACTGCTGACCTGACAGTTGTGCAGAAAACCATCATTGACACCCTCCATAAGGAGGGAAAGCCTCAAAAGGTAATTGCAAACGAAGTTGGATGTTCCCGAAGTGCTGTATCAAATTAGCACATAAATAGAAAGTTATGTGGAAGGGAAAAGTGTGAAAGAAAAAGGTGCACAAGCATCAGGGATGACCGCAGCCTGGAGAGGATTGTCAGGAAAAGGCCATTCAAAAGTGTTGGGGACTTTCACAAGGAGTGGACTGGGGCTGGAGTCAGTGCATCAAGAGCAACCACACGCAGACGGATCCTGGATAGGTTGAAAATGGTAACAACTACCTACTGGCGCATGTGGAAAATTAATTAATCGTGGAGCTGCACGTTATAATAATAATGAAAAAGCAAAAAGGTAATTAAATTAATTACAAACCGCGCTCCTTTTAAAGTGCAAGTGCAAAATCACTCTATTGTGAAAACAATCGTGAAAAATGGTGAAATAATGTCAGTGATAATGTCTACCAGCTGAGTTAAACACTAGATCATCATAGTGAAAAATTACTAAATAGTAGAAATAATCAAAATGTACAGGGTGAAAAATTAAAAGATTAAAGGAAAAGTCCCCAGATAATTTCAAAATATGAATGTGTTCGAAAAATGATGAATCAACCATAAATCAAAATGTTCAAATAGTGATAAAACGGAACTTCTGAGTACATAAGGCTTCTAGGCAAATCTTCCTTGGGTTCAGCAGAGCATCGAATAACAGTATTCAGTCACCATCACCAGCCACACAGCCTACTCACCAGATGGAAGTGACTCCCATGACAGGAGTCAAACACGCTTTTGGGAACAACCAACAGAGCTTCTCGCGGTCACGGCTAAGTGCAGATTCTGGAACTCAGGTACTGGAACTCAGGTGTCTTGATTAGTGCTGAGGCTACTTGGATGCATGCAACCAGACAGATGGAGGTGACTCCCATGAACAGGAGTCAAACACGCTTTTGGGAACAACCAACAGAGCTTCTCGCGGTCACGGCTAAGTGCAGATGCTGGGACTCAGGTACTGGAACTCAGGTGTCTTGATTAGCGCTGAGGCTACTTGGATGCATGCAACCGGACTTCCCAAGATGGGTCACAAAGACCATAGATGTTAAGAATGTGGAGAAAATGGATAAACTCCCATGGTGAAGTAAGCCAAAATATTTAATAGGCCAAAAACGGGCTTAAAACCACATTACCCACATAAGGGTTCATGCAGGCAAACAAACAAACAAAAAAGCAGGAAAAACCAAGTTACGAGCGGAAGTGACGTGTCACGTTCGTTTATGTCCATGACCGGTTTCGTCAGTGCGTTCTGACGTTATCAGGGATCGCACGAACGGGCACGCCGCCTCCTTAAATACACATCGCCATTAAAGGCATCCAATCCGGTGACATCTCATCTACCAGGGAATTAGACCAGAATTAAAAATATATAATTCACTGCCATCTTGTGGCCAAAAAGCAAATTACAATGAAAAAATGTTGAGAAATTACAACGACATCCAAACTGCCATCTTGTGGATAGATGCCAGATTGCACAATTAAGTCAGATGTCATTAATTGAAGTTAAAGTAAACAATTGAATAAAATAGAATTAAAATTAAATTAGAAATAGAAAAAAGTTAAAAATTGATAAAAGATTTTTTAGTAAAAAAGAATACAAAGAGATGAAACCGAAATGGACAGCCCCTTCACAATCTGAAAGGACAGGAAACCAAATAATCAATAATTGGACAGATAGCAGTTTAAATCAATATCAACATTGATACCTGCCGGAGTAAGTGTGTCCAATCGGTAAATCCATTCCGTTTCGTTTTTTGATATTTTCTGAACCATATTTCCTCCCCTCCAATCAGCATCCAGCTTGTCAATCCCAAAAAATCTGGCCAAGCTAGGATCCTGTTGGTGGTAGATTCTGAAATGGTTAGAGAGACTGTGTTTGGGGAAACCGTTTTTAATATTTGTGAGGTGTTCATTGATACGTGTGCAGAGGTTTCTTTTAGTACGCCCAACGTACTGTAACCCACATGGGCAAATAATAAGGTACGTGACAAAGATGGACTTGCAGGTGATAAACTTGTCTATTTTATATTCTTTACCTGTGCTGAAAGATGTGAAGTGTTCTACTTTCCTCACATTATTTCTAGTCAGTTTGCAGGCTTTACAATTCCTGCAATAGAAGAACCCTTTTACATCCAAGAAAGTGGAAGCCCTCTTGGGAGGATTTAAAACATTCGGGGCTAGTGTGTTCCATAGATTCGGTGCACGCCAATAAATAAACCTAGGACGTTCTGGTAGGAAGCTGGACAGAGTCCTATTCCCCAGCAGAACCGGCCAGTGTTTTAAGAAGATTTTTTCAACACTTTTGTAGTCCCTATTGAAGCTAGTTAGAAAAGGAACATAATCCAGTGCACATTTCTCTTTAGTGTTATCTTTCAGAAGTTGGTCCCTATCCATCTGTAAAATTATTGATTGAGTAGCCCTGAGATCTTTTTCGCGGTAACCTTTTTCTTTAAATCTTTCAACTAGTAAGTTAGATTGAGACATGTAATCTGACGTAGAGTCACAATTACATCTGATCCTTAATAGTTGACCCTTAGGGATCCCTTTCAGCCAGTTACGGTGATGACAGCTGGCCGTGGGTATGTAACTGTTTCTATCAGTACCCTTAAAGTGGGTTTTTGTCTGCATTCTACCATTGTTCTTATATAAAATTAGGTCAAGAAAGCTGATCTTGTGCTCCAATTACCTGTGAAACTAAGGCCATAACAGTTGTGATTGATGTTATTGAGGAACGCCTCCAGGGCCTCCACTGTACCGTTCCACAGAATCACAATGTCATCTATGTACCTTTTGTACAGGCAGATCTCGGGGGCGTGGGTTCCAAATATGCTGTGGTCCTCCCAGGGGCTCAGGAGTATGTTGGCCACACTGGGAGCATACTTGGCTCCCATAGCCACTCCCTTGATCTGCCTGTAACAAGACCCATTATGCCAAAAATAGTTGTTAGACATAGCAAACTCCAAGATCTCGATCAAGAAATCTTTCTGTTCAACCTTGAGATTGGACTTAGAATCAAGGGTCCTCCTTGTGGTTCTCCAAACATCCTTCTGGACTAAATTTTTATATAGCGATTCGACATCAATCGTAACAGTGATTGTGTCATCTTGAACCGGTATATCCTTAAGCAAGTTCATAAGATGTTTACTGTCTCGCAAATATGAAGGGTACGATTGAACAATGGGCTGCAAAAAATCATCGACGTATTCTCCTAATCTTGAAAATTGGAGTCTATGCCGCTAATAATAGGTCTGCCAGGTGGGCATTGGGGATTTTTGTGTATTTTGGGCAATTGATAAATTATAGGGAGTCTGGGCGCATCAGGGACTAGATATCTAGCTTCTTTCTTATTGAGGATTCATAACTCTTTAGCTTTGCGTATACTAATGTAAACAAACATGACACGCCACTTCCGCTCGTAACTTGGTTTTTCCTGCTTTTTTGTTTGTTTGTTTGTCTGCATGAACCCTTATGTGGGTAATGTGGTTTTAAGCCCGTTTTTGGCCTATTAAATATTTTGGCTTACTTCACCATGGGAGTTTTTTATCCATTTTCTCCACATTCTTAACATCTATGGTCTTTGTGACCCATCTTGGGAAGTCCGGTTGCATGCATCCAAGTAGCCTCAGCGCTAATCAAGACACCTGAGTTCCAGTACCTGAGTTCCAGCATCTGCACTTAGCCGTGACCGCAAGAAGCTTTGTTGGTTGTTCCCAAAAGCGTGTTTGACTCCTGTCATGGGAGTCACCTCCATCTGGTGAGTAGGCTGTGTGGCTGGTGATGGTGACTGAATACTGTTATTCGATGCTCTGCTGAACCCAAGGAAGATTTGCCTAGAAGCCTTATGTACTCAGAAGTTCCGTTTTATCATTATTTGAACATTTTGATTTATGGTTGATTCATCATTTTCCGAACACATTCATATTTTGAAATTATCTGCGGACTTTTCCTTTAATTTTTTTAATTTTTCACCCTGTACATTTTGATTATTTCTACTATTTAGTAATTTTTCACTATGATGATCTAGTGTTTTAACTCAGCTGGTAGACATTATCACTGACATTATTTCACCACTTTTCACGATTGTTTTCACAATAGAGTGATTTTGCACTTGCACTTTAAAAGGAGCGCGGTTTGTAATAAATTTGTTAATTACCTTTTTGCTGGATCCTGGACATGGGCTTCAAATGTCGTATTCCTCTTGTCAAGCCACTTCTGAACAACAAACAACGTCAGGAGCGTCTTACCTTGGCTAAAGAAAAACAGACCTGGTCTGCTGCTCAGTGGTCCAAAGTCCTCTTTTCTAAAGAGAGCAAATTTTGCATCTCATTTGGAAACCAAGGACCCAGATATGAGGGAAGAATGGAAAGGCACACACTGCAAGATGCTTGAAGTCCAGTGTGAAGTTTCCACAGTCTGTGTTAATTTGGGGAGCCATGTCATCTGCTGGTGTTGGTCCACTGTGCTTCATTAAGTCCAGGGTCAACGCAGTCGTCTGCCAGGAGTTTTTGGAGCACTTCATGCTTCCTTCCGCAGACGAGCTCTATGGGGATGCTGACTTCATTTTCCAGCAGGACTTGGCACCTGCCCACACTGCCAAAAGCATCAAAACCTGGTTCAATGACCGTGGGATTACTGTGCTTGATTGGCCAACAAAGTCGCCTGACCTGAACCCCATAGAGAATCTATGGGGCATTGCCAAGAGAAAGATGAGAGACATGAGACTGAACAATGCAGAAAAGCTGAAGGCTGCTATTGAAGTATCCTGGTTTTCCATAATACCTCAGCAGTGCCACAGGCTGATAACTTCAATGCCACGCCTCATTGAGGCAGTAATTGCTGCAAAAGAAGTACTGAGTACATATGCATGTTTATACTTTTCAGAGATCCGATATTGTTCTATGTACAATCCTTGTTTTATGGATTGCATGTAATCTCATTTTCTGAGATTGTGGATTTGGGGTTTTCATGAGCTGTAAGCCATAATCATCACAATTATGACAAATCACGGCTTGAACTATCTTGCTTTGCATGTAATGAGTCTATCTCATATATTAGTTTCACCTTTTAAGTTGCATTAGTGAAATAAATTAACTTTTGCACGAAATTCAAATTTTTCAAGTATCACCTGTAGAAGTATTTCTGGTGTTTAAAAGACCCTGTAGAAAAAGCTTGAAGCCCTGTTTAAAGCCTTGTTGTCCCTTGCAGGCCCTGCTCTGCAACCTGCCATTACTTCCATGTCCATTTGTCGAACCTTGGATTGCTAGTACAAGGACATGTCGTTAGATTCTGGATCTAATGTAGCAGATTCTTCTATTCTCCAACAACTGAATTTGTGGCCATACTCTGTGTTGACAGACTAACAGATATTATTCACCAAATATTCAGAATAGGCCCCCTTATGGTACACATGCAGAGGACCCTTTTGGCTCAAATTTTAATCTGTGGAGCATTAGTGCAAGAAACACAGCAGAAGCCCATTGATCATGCCTTTTTGAAAAATCCCTAGACAAATTATCAAAGTCAACAAGGAGAAAATTACCCCTTTGCCCCATAAAGAAAGATTAAACCTCAATTTGGAAAGCCCTCTACTTGTGAGGAATATAAAAGCTCCTTTTATTTTTTCCTCATAGTCAGAAATCATTGAATTCCAAGTTCACAAAATATGTGAACCAGTTCTCTTTGCACTGAGTGGATGCTCGCAGTGGGGGGTGGGGCATGTCTTTTTGGCCTTTGCAACCATCTTGTCCCAGGGCATTCCAGATGTTTGGGTCCAAAACATTGTGTCCAAGGGCTCTAAGCTGGAATTTGTCTCTGCCTCCACCCTGCTTACTGTTCAAGTTACCAGCATCCCTCTAAAAACTGCCCAACCTCCAAGCTGGTCAGCAGTGTTGATGCTTCTTAATGACCCCTAATACACCGCCCAGGTGGATGTAGCACTTGGATCTTGTCTCCAGGCTCTCCATTGGCTCTCCTAGATCACGCATCTTTTGTCTCAAGGAATGATTTACCACCCTGCTTCTCAGTTGTGAGCTTTAAAAGCCTGGCTGTTAAAGCCCAGATCCTGAGGGATAGAGGCCTGTCTGAACTAGTTATCCTTATGTTTTTGAAGGCTAGGAAATTGACTCCTCACAAAGTCTACAACTGTACCTGGAAAGTTAAGTACCATGAAGGGTCAAAACTTGACCCCTAGTGGTTATTTTTCAAAGACTGCTTTCCCTTTATCCCTCATTAAAACCCTTTTTGTACAGGGTGTCACTCACATTATTCCCCCTGTAAGTCCCCCAGTGACACCATATCATCTCAACCTGGATCTGTTGGTTCTTCAGAAACATTCCTTTGTCCCCATCAGGGTTATTCCACTGTCTTTACTTACAAGGTTGCTATTGCCTTCCTCTTTGCCATCAGAGCAGCGAGGCGAATTTCTGAGTTTGTGACCTTAACCTGTAAAATAAACTTTTTTCCTACACAGAGATGAGGTTGTCTTGAGGCCTAAGGCCTCCTTTCACCTTAACCAGGACATTGTTCTCCCTTCTGTTTGTCCTGCTCTATGACACCCTAGGGAGGTTTCCTGCCGTAATCTGGATGTGATGCGCACTGCCTGAGTCTTTCTCAGCTCTAGTTCCCCTAATTGGTCTGAGTTGTCACTTCTGAGAGTACCTGTAGGGCACAGGTTGATCCTTGTTCAGCTATTGTCAAGTGAAATAGCCAAATCATCATTCAAAACCATAGACTTTGCGTTTTTACAAAAGGCAAAACTTTTTTTGGGACAAAGTGGAGAGGGATTGGAACACCCACTAGTTTTTCTATTGTGTCTATCTCTGTTAGGCAGATTCACCCTTTCTATTTGACATGTTTACTGTTTCTGTGGTAGGACAGAAAGTCAAGAGAAATCTCACAAATGTAACACAAATGGTAAAAAAGAAAAAAAAATTTGGCAGTGGTTATATCCCTTCTTTACGCTTTCCAGAATGAAAAGTTTTGCCCTTTAGTTCTTGTAACGAAACGTTCCACACTCCGCTTGAGTGCTTTTGTCATATACTGCTTCCTTCCAGTCTGAATATAGATATCAGATTTTCCAACCGCTGACAACCAAGACAATACTTGTTTGGTTGCTCACCATGAACTGTTTATTAGAACAAGAATACAGTCTTATATACAGTTGAAGAGGAGGTTCCCCCCTCCTGCTCATATTACTCTAACAATACACCTGTAACCAGAAACATAAATTAACATAAGCTAATTAACTAATCTCTTAAAGCAGCCGATGTTACTCCGTGCCCACCTGGCCATTGTTTTTTACATCAGGATTTTACTACAGGTCAGACTTGTTGTCACAGAGCTTCACACAGTAGATTATACATTATCATAAGTATAAACACAGGACACCTTCTCACAATAGAAGGAGCTCCAGTAGGAGTCGGCCTGTCTCCTACATTGTACAGAGGTCAATGTGATCAGCTCTTTCAATTAACATGTTGTGTTCAGAATCAAACAAACCAAGAATAGTCTTTATATATCTCGTGGGAGATATTGTGAATAAATATTACTGTCTCATTTTAAGTAATCCAAGTCATATTTTCGCAGTCACCCTGTGCCCCTAATGGACACAGGGTGACTTAGACATAGGAGGTGCATGGGGAGCTGAAACAAGGGTTTCCCAACCTTTCCAAGGGATTCTGGGTTCCACTGGCGTCACAGTTCTACTATAAGAACCACCTTTCCCTGCCAAAGTGCGTTTCACTAGATCAGTAAGTGCTTCTAGAATTTTTCAGCATCAGGCATCTGTTTATCAGGTTTGCAAGGCTGCCACCTGGTCTTATGTTCACACGTTTGTTTTACCAGGTGGTTGTTCAGGCTTCAGCTAATGCCAGCTTTGGGCATAAGGTTCTTCAGTTTTCTTTAAGTCCTCTCTGTTACTCCACTGCTTTCCATGGGCCTGATAGCTTCTTGTTTGCTATGTACTCTGCCCCTCAGTTGGACTTCTTTTTAATGTCCCATCAGCATACCTGAATACTCCATCCTGTGTCCCTTTTAATGTACATACAAACAAAATAGAATTTTTGACTAGTTGTAAAATCCTCTTCTTGGCGTACACAGATCCCTCTCCCTTCTGTTCATATGTAACTGAGGCTTGAACTTGCTAGAGCTGTCCTCAGAGTGCAACATATAACCCCACCCACTCAGTGAGACTTCAGTTTTTTGCTAGTTTCCTCAGGTGATGGAACTGATCTCCCATGAAGAACTATTTTTCTTTTTCTAACCATTTAATTTTTCCTTTGATGCTTCTATCAAGATCTTACTGCTCTGGGCTGTCTAGAAGTTTCTGGATCTGCTACCTGGGACTGGATCTGCTATCTGGGACTGGCCAGCAATGTTTGCTTTGGGCACTGGATTCTGCATTAGATGCTCAATATGCCATATTGCGAACTATACAGGTCCATTGCCGTGGTCCACTTTTATGGCTCCCAGACCCTGAAGACCATTTTGAGTGTATGTCCCCTGTGACGTATAAATCCTGGACCTCTAATAAGTCTAGAATCATTGATAAGATAAGACAGGGCTCCCCTGTATATTTATGTCACTTCCTCACCTATACTTAAAAAAGGCCAAAGTGTGCACATTATGCAGTTGAGGATTTTGGTGTGATTCACTCTGTTGCATTTTGCCTCTGTGTCTCGGTGCAAGCAATTTAAACTTGGAGGAGAGGAGGCCGCTCTGTGCAAAACCCTTGCACAGAGGAGGTAAGTATAACATGTTTGTTATTTTTTTAAAAAAAGCTTTACAATCACTTTAAGTGTTTAGGACTTTGATTTTGTAGCAGAGGTTGCAGAGAATTTTCCTTCCCTTGCAAGTTGTGGCTTCATGCCAAAAACTCTATTGTGGACACACTAAGGACTCAAGGAAATGAAGCAATACATTAGCATTGCCCTCTGAAGTGCAAATCGTGGTGAATCATGTTTCAGATTGTGTTTGGCAGGTGGCTGGTGGCATTATGTCACCTCCTCTTTGTCTGTTTTAACCACTAAAAGCCCACAACAACTGCATGCATTGGATGCGGTTGCAGGCCAGTTTTGACGTGGCCCCATTCACTTAAATAGGTTGTGTTCAGTGGGCAGTACTGCTTGTTAAATATGATGAGGTATAATTCTTGCTGCAAAGCATCACTGCTGCAGTAAGTATACAACCCTGTCTGGCTGCCTTTGCAGCTTAAGTGGGGTTGTCAGGGGGTTGTAAAAACATGGTTCAGCTACCTGCCCCAACCGCAAGTGTAAACTTAATCTAACTAATGCCCTATGTGTAGGTAAAAACTGGTGAAGGCCTGAAATTTGCCAGACTATTGCTTACTGCACAGGACATACAGTATAAATAGAGAACTTGAACCTGTCTTTGAGGACCCTGCTCTTAGAACAAAAAAATGCATATGACATCAGCATTGTTGTTTTGTGTTGACACTGTAGAGCAGGGGTAGGCAACCTGGGGCCCTTTAGCTGTTGCAGAACTACAAGTCCACATCATGCCTCTGGGAGTAATTGTAACTGCCAGCCTTGCATTGCCTCATGGGAAATGTAGTTCCACAACAGCTTGAGGGCCCGAGGTTGCCTGCCCCTGCTGTAGAGAATGTGATTTGCTGGGTCTCTAGAATGTCCCTTATCTCTGCTTATGCACAGGATTTTGTGGATAAAAGCCTGGTCCGTTGAACTTGCTTGTTAAAAAATGTCTTGTACCCATGAGTTTTGATGGTTACCACCTGTTTGAGGAAGTTCATCAAGGAAGTGAGGTGCTTTTACCCTACAAGGAGAAGCCAAAACTTCTACAACTACTACTACTTAACAGCAAAAGAGTCATTTTCACTCTCCCTGGACATCTACTTCCAAACCAAGGCTTAGCACCTGCTTCTGTTGCAAGCCCTGGACTCCCAAGTCCAACAAGCCTGACCAGAACTCCTCCTCACAATGAAGGCACACCCCATTCTTAAAGTGTTACTAAACCCACAACAGTAAAATAAGTCTACATAACAAGCATGCAGTAAAGCTTGTAATGCTTCTTATACTCACTGTGGAGCCTAAGGGGTTAATCATCTGCATTGTGTAAAAAGGCTGTTTGATCTTGTATGCACAGATCCTCCTCCTCTTCCACTGACTTTAAAACAGGTCTGGATAAGACCGAGCCTTTGGAGTCAGTCTGCACATGCTCAGATTGGTGTGTATTGCTAGAGTTTTTTGGTTTTTTTTGTTTTTTTTTTCTTGGGAGAGTACATATGATCAGCACAGGGCCAATCACCACTGTCCAGACAGAGGGTCAGGGGTCCTGCATCCTAATAAGACAGCTCAGTTCAGTATGAAAACTCCTCCTACAAGCTTTAACTAGTGCTCGGCTGACACTGATAGACGTCACAAGACTGCTGATGAGAAAAGGTATTTATCAGTTTATATTTACTAAAATTATTGCATTTCCATGTTTTGTGTACTGTGGGAGACCAGATATAGTGAATAAAGGGTCCTGGGTTTTGTAACACTTTTAATGTGAGAGGACATCTGTTGATGTTTGCGCCAGTCTGGATTCGAGACAACCTGGGTCCAATCTTTCATTTCAGTAGGGTACAAACAAGAGTTTCTATTTTTGCTCCCTACTTGCTTTATGCCTTTACATCTGCCAGCTTCAGACCAAAAGGCAGATTTAATGATCACCTTACACCAACTTCAGGCACAAGGCTATACTAGTTCCTTTTGAAGAAAGGTTCTATTCAAACTTGCCCAAAGGCTCAAAATCAAATGAGGGCATATGCCCAATACTTGACTTAAAATCTTAAAACCGATTACTTTTGAGTAATAAAATTTTCTATAAAGAATCACAAGATCTCTAATAGCTTCTCTAAGACCCATGGAATTTCTGGCAGCCGTAGACCTACAAGATACCTATTTATACATCCCCCAATTTCTTGCACTACAAATTTTTTTGCGGTTTGCTGTGGGTGACCAATACTTCCCATTTGAAGCACAACCATTTGGACTCTCCTCTGCACCCTGAGTGTTCACAAAATTGCTTGCCTTGTTTCAGGCTCTGTTGTGAACCCAGGACATTCATGCCACAAGTTATCTGGATGACCTCCTACAGAAAGACTCCTCAGCTACAACCTTGGCTACCAACGTCCAGAGGTCAATTAGGTTCCTTCAAACCTTTAGCTGGATAACCAACCTTTTGGCTGGGTCCAATTGTGGACATATTGTAGCCCATGCCAGAACCCCCCCCCCCCCCAAGAAAAGGCTCCTTCCCTAAGGTCCTAGTCAAGGACCCTCAAATTGGAATAGCACCCCTTAGTTCACTTCTGAATGAGTGTTCTGAACTTAATGGCGGTCTCCTTTGTATCAGTGCAGCGCTGAGAATATCTAACATAAGCTTGATGTATGTATAAAAAATTATATCATTAAATACACCTGTGAAAATGTGCATATAACAGCAAACCAAATGTGGGAAACCAGCAGTGTAACCTGCTGGGTTTAATCAAAGTGTCTATAGTGAAATATGGAACAGCAAAGGACGGAAGTCCATAAGGTGTAGGATAAAAGGGAAGTCTTCTCCAATAAGGGGGTACCATAAACCCTGGGAGGTAAGTTGACACTCAAATGGAAAGGCAACTACAGATACCAAGGTACACAAATCTTCAATGGAAAAAGTTGGATACCCTTACCAGATCCATAGGACGCACATGCCGTATAGCAGTGCGTCTAATAGGCATGAGGGGATGGTCTCCCGTGATGTCCAAACGAATGGTGTCCTATAGGCCACGGTCACCGGTGAGGAGTAGTTGTCATAGGCAGAAGTTGAACCACTGTCACACACTGTTCCGGAACAGAATGATCAAGGGGAAACAATTCAAAATGGAGCCATGGAAAAAGAAAAAAGGGAACTCCACATAGTGTAGGTCAAAAAATGGGGTTTAATGGATAAAAACCATACAGGATAAAAGTGATCACAAACAGATAAAAATGGCAATGTGGGAAGCTGAAAATGCTAGCCCTACGTGTTTCGACTACACAGTCTATACATGCCCCTGTTGAAGACTGACAACTACTCCTCACCGGTGACCATGGCCTATAGGACACCATTCGGTTGGACATTACGGGAGACCATCCCCTCATGCCTATTAGACGCACTGCTATACGGCATGTGCGTCCTACGGTTCTGGTAAGGGTATCCAACTTTTTCCATTGAAGATTTGTGTGCCTTGGTATCTGTGGTCGCCTTTCCATTTGAGTGTCAACTTACCTCCCGGGGTTTATGGTACCCCCTTATTGGAGAAGACTTCCCTTTTATCCTACACCTTATGGACTTCCGTCCCTTGCTGTTCCATATTTCACTATAGACACTTTGATTAAACCCAGCAGGTTACACTGCTGGTTTCCCACATTTGGTTAGCTGTTATAGTCACATTTTCACAGGTGTATTTAATGATACAATTTTTTATACATACATCAAGCTTATGTTAGATATTCTCAGCGCTGCACTTTATTTATTTATATCTTGATGGGATTTGGTTTGTTTGTGTGCTAGCTGCTTTTGTTGTTTTTCAATTTGTTTTTTTGGGTTTAGCACAGCATTTTCCTACACCCTGTTCCTTTGTATTAGTGCCCTTTGCCCAGCTTCATTCCAGACCTCTCCAATATACTCATGACGTGGAACAGGCGAATCCAATCCCTGGATTGTTCAGTGCTCATTTTCTGCAAGATAGAGCTTTCCCTGAATTGGTGGATCTCCATTCCTGCCTAGAATTTTAAAGTATATGTAAAATAGAAGTGAAAGACAAAACATTTGTGTATAGAAATAAGACATTATAAATACCTTTTTTTTTTTTAATCTTATTTTTGTTATAAGTGATCACATAATCTGTCCACAGCTGCAGAGAGGTGGGGGAGGAGAAACAGCAGCACACTTGTCTTCCCAGTGAATGGCTGTGCAGGGAGGGGGGAGTGTCAGCACACGTGTGATCATTGGAGGAGAGCAGGCTGAGTTCTCCGCACAACTAGAGAACTGACCAGGCTGTGCTCATGCCTAGTTGGGTTTGCCTAGTGTGGTCAGCAGAGGGACTGGTGGAAACGTTGGGTATTTCACACACAGGAAACAATGCAAAGAGAGCAGGATAATTTTTGATACCAGTACATGGTACAGCACATATCGGCAATATGAAATGTTGGGTTTACATATTCTTTGTCTTTCCTTCATATGTCATGAAATGTGGTGACAAAGGTTGCCAGTCTTAGAGGTTGGGGTGGAGTTTACAATTCCCTGACTGTCCAGGGGACCTGGTCCACCAAGGAGTTGAAACTCCCATCAATCTTGGAATGAAGAACCAACAGATTGCCTGCCTTCCCAACACTGAGCCTCCCTTTTGCAAGTTCAACCAGTCAGATTACTGTCAGACAATGCCACAGCAGTGGCCTACATAAACCATTAGAGGTGACACCAGAAGCCAGGCTGCTTTAAAAGAAACAAGTCAACAACTAAGGCAAGGGATCCTCTGACCTTTGCAGCGGATGCTCTGGTGATTTCTTTGGGCTCAATTCAAGCTGGTTTATGCCTTCCTTCCAGTGAAGGTCCTTTCCTAACTACTAAGCAAAATAGTGAAGGAAAGAGTTCAGGTGATTCACCAGTATGGCCCAGAAGAACATGATACATAGACATATTCAGACTTCTGGTGGACAGAACTTTTTTGCTGTCTAGATGCATAGAGCAACCCACAATCCAAGGAGCCCCTTTAGGCTTTCAATGGATATAAACTTGAGGCCCTGAAGAGCCAGGACACTGAAAAACATCCACAAAATGACCACATTTTTAAAAACAGACATTTACTAGATTTACTAAGAGATATATTGAGTCTTTTGAAGATCACATTTTTGCCATTATTTTTTTGAAAATGTGGCAAGAAAATGAAGTCAGTAAATTAGATATTTCTCACACACAACATAAGCATACTTAAAATTACACCCCAAAACACATTCTGCTACTCCTCTTAAAGTGTATAAAGTGTTGTAAACCCTCCCACATAACTTTTGCTCATGTTAATCAGCAGTGAATACAGTGCAAATCGCTGTGTGTAGATGTCACTATACCTCCTCTGTTTACTTGCAATCTGTCCCATTCTATTTAATGACGTCACTCGCGCTTGCGCATCTTCTCCCTGGTTAACGGCATGCTTTTTATGCCGTCAGTCCATTTATAAGTATGCCGTGTCCGTCATTTCCCTTCTCTGTGGCACTGCGCCGAGATACTGCGAGATTTTAGTCACATTCAGAAGTGCATGATACCCTTGTGACCTTAATCGTCAAACAGGTCTTCTATGATAGGCGGGACACAGTTGCCATAGCAATCCCGGGGGCTAGAACAAGGCTTGGCTAAGGAAGAACGGTGCATGAGCGAGATTGCAGCTAGGAATAGAAAAGAGGGCGGAAGTATATTACAATGCAGACTCTGAAAACCACACTTAACATGGAGCTGACTTATACCAGGAAGCACAGATTTTAAAACTGCTGCAAAAAGATAAACACTCAAATGGGGGTTATTATACTGTAGAACGTGTTGTAATACTTTATTATACTGTTTAAAAAAAAAAAAAAAAAAAACAGCATCTGAGGGGCAGTGTTTACTTCCTCTTTAAGTAAGGGGATACCACATGTGTGAGATTTTCTCAAAGCCTAGCCACATAGAGCAGCCCCAAATCCAAGAAGAAGCTTCAAGCTTTCAAGGGGCATAAATTAGGTATATCATTTTCTAACTACTGTACATATCACGTTTTTGGAGGCCCTGGAGCACCAGGACAGTAGAAATACCTACAAAATTACCACATTTTGCAGCGTAAACACCCCAAGGTATTTTCGAAGAGGCATGATGAGTCTTTTGATTTCTTTTTGTTTTTTGCCACAAGTTTTGGGTAAATGCGGAAAGAAAATGAAAATTTTATTTTTGTACACAAAGCTGTCAATTTAGTAAGATATTTCCCACATACTTTTACCCCAAATCACGTTCTGTCTCTCCTCCTGTCTATGGGAATACCACATTTGAGACTTTTTTTAGTGTTTAGATTATGTACCAGACATTGTATCTTGTGTATCACAAAAATCAACCAACATTGTATCAAAAATGGTGTACTGTAGTGGTTTCCTCTGTACAAGTAGTCAGGGAATAGCGCTTAGCCTACTGTTATGTAGCTGCCCCCAGGAATGCTATGTTTACTGGAGGCTGAATAAAGGATGAACAAAAGAGTTCCTGTGGTTCCAGGAGTGCAGTTGTCTGCAGGGGATGGCTGAGACTGGTGTCTTGCAGGAATGTATTCTGTGGAGTGTACAGATGGGTCAATATATAGGCAAAGAATCAGTCTAGGCAGAAATGCGGTCAAAAAAACAGGACAGGCTTAGTACATGTGCCAGGCAGAGGCAACACTGTTGCTGACTGCACTAGCTTTAGTGACACTATACTAATGTGGTGGCAATCAGGGTTACTGGTGAGGCTAGCCATCAGGAACATTGTTGTTGGCTGAACTGATCTGGTGACACTGAGACTGGTGTTACAGCATTCAGAAGCACCATTGATGGCAGCACTGGTCTAGCCACACTAACACTGGCGTGGCGTGATCAAGAACACTATTGCTGACTTACACTGGTCTTGTGAACCTGGGACTGGTGTGGTGAGGATCAGGAACACTGTTACTGCCTTACGCTGGTCTGGTGACATTGGGACTTGTGTAGTGGGAATCATAAACATTGTTGCTGACTGCAGTGGTCTGGTGACGCTGGGGCTTGTGTGGCAGTGATCAGGAACACTGGTGCTGGCTGCACTGGTCTGGTGATACAGGTACTAGCGTGGTGGTGATTGGGAACATGGTTTCTGGCTTACACTGGCCTTGTGAAACTGCACAGGTTTGTCGGGTATCAGGAACATTGTTGCTGGCTTGCAATGGTCTGATGACATTGGGACCTGTGTGGCAGTGATCAGGAACACGGTTGATGGTTTACACTGGTCTGGTGACACTGGAACTTGGTGGAACTTGGCTGGCAGTGATCAGTAACACTATTGATGGCTACACTGGTCTGGTGTAGCGACAATCAGAAACACTGTTTCTTGCTACACTGGTCTGGTGAAACTGTGACTGGCTGTGCTGGTATTGTGACATATAGTGTATTTGTGTTGCAGTGATAAAGGACACAACTGACTTGCTGCACTGGTGTAGTAACATTGTACTGCGAGTGTTTAGAGATACCGACTGGCTGCACTGGCATACATGTCACCAGAGCAGCCAGCCAGTGTCTCTGATCACTAGCCACAGCAGTACAATGTCGCCATGGTGACACTGTACCGCTCTTGTGACTGTAATGTTTTTCTTTTTTTTTTTTTCCCAGTGCACTGTAGGAAACATTCTGCTCCCTCAAAGTAATCTTATAACGTGCCACTGCACCTCCTAGAGGGCACACTTGAGCAGCGCAAAGACATTTTAATACACCTAACTCCAGAAAGTAGCCACCCATGCATTTATATAAAGTGCTCGGATGGCAAGTGGTTAAATCAGAACTATACTACATCAGAGCACCACAAAGTAAAAAAAACGCTATTTAATTAATTTTTTATTGAATTTGCATTTCTGGCTGTGGCCATCTTGAGTAAGGGCAGATGATTCCTGGAATCCATCTGCCCTTATCTCAGGCATGCAGGCAGGGTGGTGCTTCGTTAAGAAAACCCCTCCTGAAGACACCTGGAATGTATGGCAACATTTGCCTCTAACCTAGAAACCAGAAAATACCATATTTATCGGCGTATAACACGCACCGGCGTATAACACGCACCCCAATTTAGGAGGGAATTTTAAGGAAAAAAAAACTTTTAGGAGGGAAGTTGAAGGGAAAAAAACTTACATTTAAATGCCCATCATTGCAGCCTTCTCAGTGCAGCCTTGCCCCAGTGCAGCCATGTCAGTGCAGCCTTGTCAGTGCAGCCTTCCCCAGTGCAGCCTTGTCAGTGCAGCCATGTCAGTGCAGCCTTGTCAGTGCAGCCTTGTCAGTGCAGCCTTGTCAGTGTAGCCATGTCAGTGCAGCCTTGTCAGTGCAGCCTTGTCAGTGCAGCCATGTCAGTGCAGCCATGTCAGTGCAGCCATGTCAGTGCAGCCATGTCAGTGCAGCCATGTCAGTGCAGCCTTGTCAGTGCAGCCTTGTCAGTGCAGCCATGTCAGTGCAGCCTTGTCAGTGCAGCCTTCCCCAGTGCAGCCTTGTCAGTGCAGCCTTGCCCCAGTGCAGCCTTCGATCCCCTGTCCCTGCTTCCTGGGCTTCAAAATCGCCGACCGCGATTTGAAAATGGCACCGCCGGCGCCGAAATACACAGAGCCAGTCCTCGGCTCTTTCCGGCGGCTCTCGTTCACTTTCGGCTCCACTCGTAGTCCCGAGCGGAGCTATCCGAGTAGGTTCGGATAGCTCCGCTCGGGACTACGAGTGGAGCCGAAAGTAAACGAGAGCCGCCGGAAAGAGCCGAGGACCGGCTTTGTGGATTTCGGCGCCGGCGGCGCCATTTTCAAATCGCGGTCGGCGATTTTTAAGTTTTGACAGCTCGGGATCGCAGGGGATCGGCATATAACACGCACCTGTGACTTTCCCCTTTTTTTAAGGGGAAAAAAGTGCGTGTTATACGCCGATAAATACGGTAACTGAAGAAATTTAAAAAAAATTAAAACAAGTAAACATGATATACTTTTATATCTATTTAGTTAGAGCCCATTTCACTAGGGTTGTTGGTTTCTCATGGGATTTTTAGCATCAAAAAAATGCTTCCCAGTATTGCAAGACCACCACCTGGTCAGCTGTTCACATTTTCAAAATTCTACCAGATGGATCTTCAGGCCGCAGCTGATGTGAGCTTTGGCGGCAAGGTATTTCAAGCTGTCATCTGAGTGTTTTAGGGGGTTTTTTTTGCGTTCTTTAACCCTTGCTTTCTGTGGGCCTGCTGGCAGTTGTGTTTGCTATGTTGTTGCCCACCCCTCAGTTTATTGCTTTAGGTAAATCCCATTGTCTTAGAATACAAGCACTGTACTTACTGGGCAATTAGGATAATAGGGATTGTGACTTACTTGTAATTACCTTATTTTGGAGTAAAGTACAGGACATAGACACCCCCCCCCGTGTCCTTAATCATTCCTTATTGCTGGGAAAAAAACTGAAGCCTCAATGAGTGGGTTGACTCGTATGGAACTGCCTGTGAGTGGCCCTAGCAAGCCTTGTTTGCCAGAGTCCAATCACCTAAAGGTACAGCATATAGCCCATGGTCTAAGAATATATGTCCTTTGTCCTGTACTAAACTCCAAGAATTTACAGGCAAGTGAAAATTTCTTTTCTTTAGGAGCCTGTAACAAGTTGGGAAATTTGTAGCTAATTGGTAGCGCCAAATATTGCATTTACGCCGTGTCAAAAGTATGTTCATGTCTTTTTCTGCCCATTTTTATTTAAATCAAAGCAAAAAGTTCACACTTTAATAGTTTCCCATGCAGGGGGTTCTCACAATCAATGCAACACAACAAAACATAGAATTTAACCTCTTGGCTCTCCATTTTGCAGCTTCACTGCTAAGGCCTCTTGCTTTGGTCCTCCAGACTGTCAAACACACAGTCCCAGTGCTCATACACAAAACGCTGTACCTTTGTCAGCTTGACTGCTCCTCCTGCAGATGCCAGCTGCGACATCCTCACAGGCTCGGGCCTGTCGTGACCTGGACAGTATGGTCCAATGTGCACCTCACAGCTCTCTTCATACACTAATCCAATACAGAGGATGGGACCTCTAACTCTAGCTCTAACATAAGCCCAGCACGTACCTGCATCATTAATGTACCTGTTTCCTGCCAAATCTGGCCTAGACCGCCATTTTAAGTAGTGGCACGAGCTACACCTGCCACAGAGGCAATGACATTTCTTAAAGCACACTTTTTAATGTAAAGTATGTATTTCAGATATTTTGTAAACATTGTTAAACACGTGCAGCAGTATTTTTAGTAGTATTTCAGCACAGCAACATCTTTCTTTTTCATACATCATGGGACACTGTGGCTAATATTCATAAACAGACAGGAAGTGATCCCCTATATAACCCCTCCCACGCAGGAAGCACTTCAGTTTTTTACCAGTGTCTGCAAGGTGGATGGCATGGTTTGTTTGAGCTCTCTGAGCTCCAGGTCTCTAGTCCAACAAACAGTTCTTAAATTAATCAACAGATTGATCGATCGGATCCCTTTGACACAGGCTTTATATGCTTAGATAAATGTTACCCGAGCTTCGCAAGGAAGGCTCAAGATCCTGCGAGGTTTTGCCTGTAATGTGGCCTCCAGGTGCTGGACCCTGCAAAGTGGAATCCTGGACACTACAGCGCTAAGGCATTAATGCAGGGTGCTGTACAGGTCCAAGGGAGTGGACCCTAAACATTAAAAGGGTACCCAGCCCTTGAAGGTCCTCAAGAGACAGGAACCCGCCATGATGGGTGAAGTTTGGGCTCTTAGTTTCTAAGCTGCCCTGTACCTGGACGGGTAAGTGAAACCCCTTTGTTTATTATTGTGAGGTGTCCCAGTGATTTTAACAATCAGCTAACTAGAGGCTGGACACCTGTGTGTGGTGACCATACTGGGGAGTTTTGGGCTAGCTGTAGGTGTTTTTGAAAAGTGTACCTTTTTTGCTTGTGTCTGGCTGTTTTTTACCTGTATGATGGTGCATGACAGTGTGCCATTTTGCCTTGGTTCACGCAAGAGCGCCGCTGTGCTCAGCAGTTGTTTGGCGATTATGGCACACGTGCTTTCGCAAAAGCGCAGTTGTACTTAGCAGTTCGGCAGCCATGGCACACACGGCTTTGCCTCACATGCGCCGTAGCCTTCATCTGGGCGCACGAAGATTCGTGTCATATGCGGATACAGCCATGCCCGTTTGCCGGGACTGCGCACATCCAGCATATTTAAGCTGTGTAGGCCAAACATGCGGTGCTTCCAGAAGGCAGCTGTGGGACAAAGAGCAGGCTCTGAACAGACACTTGCAGCGGTTCATTTTTCCTTACCCGGGTTACATGAGTCACCAAGTGTTGCTTGGCAGGCTAAAGGTGCAGGATTTTTACATAGGGGCTTGGTGAGCCCTATTAAAGGGTCTCCCTTCTGAGGTGTTTTAATACTACACCCAAGAACTCTCTTTTTGTGGCTGGTAAATGTCTTCAAAAAAGAGGAGCGGGACTAACACTACAGGGAAGGGCACACCTACGTCGTCAGTAGTCCCTGATGAACCTAGTCATATCCCTAGTGTTGTATCCCCTGAAGGACCAGAGGCTTCTGGGCAATCTGAGCCGCTGCGCCTATCTGGTATTATGCCTACAGTCAATGCTGCTGCTTCACCCCTTATCACCAAGGGTGAACTGTCCTCGGCCCTAGCTGGGTTAGAGCACAGGATTTCTGGCATGACTTCCTCCATCCAGCAGGGTAGTAAGAAAGCGTGACAGATCCCCCTTCCCGGAGCCTCCTAGTTTGGAGCAGAAAGGGGTTAAGAATGGGGAAGAGCTTAAAGCTCAGGATTCTGTGGAGGGCCCGGTAGATGAGTCTGCTTCTGAGCAATCTGGACAAAAAAGATATCCAGTTGATATCTGCCTCTCAGTCGCAGAGGCTTTTGATCCTGACTCTGACCAAAATGGTTTGTTCTGCCTTTGTTGCCTCTTGCAGAGATGACTGAGCCCCCCAGGCCTCTTTGGGATCCCTGAGGCCTCTTCAGGCCACACAGGCTTTCCCCCTACACCCCCTGTTGGAACAGGCGGTGTATGCTGATTGGGAACATCTTGACAGGATTTTTGTTCCTCCTAAGAGGTTTTCCCTTTTATATCCCATGAATGAAAATTTTGTGAAAAAATGGAGCATACCAGCTGTAGATGCAGTAGTCTCTTCCTTAAACAAGAACTTAAATTGCCCAGTAGATAAGGCACAGGGCTTGAAAGACCCCGTTGACAAGAAATTGGAGTCATTATTAAAGGCTTCCTTTTCTTTGGCCAGTTCAAGTATTCCGCCAGCTGTTGCAGCAATTGGTATCTGCCAGTCCATAAAGGATCAGGTCAAACGGCCTGATAGGCTTAACCATGAGGATGATCTGCCTGAAAGTATGACAGATATTCCTCGAGCACTGTGTTTTGCTTTTGATGCCTTAAAGGATTCAATACGGCAGGTTTCTCGTTTGGCTCTCTTGTCTGTACATATGTGCAGACTTTTGTGGCTTAATAACTGGTCAGCCAAGCTTCCTTGTAAAATGTTATTGTCAGGTTTCCCTTTTCATGGGGAACGTTTATTTGGTTATCATTTGGACAAATTTATCCAAAAGATTTCCGGAGGGAAGAGTTCTCTACTTCCTGTGAAGAAAAGCACCAGACATCCCTCGTTTAAAACCTTAGGGACTGCTTCCTCAAATGTCTCAGCATCAAGGCGGTTCCGCCGCCAACAGGGCACTAGGGTCAGGGGCTAACCCCAGGGCCAGAAGAAGCCCTGGGTCCAAAGCTCTGCTAAACCCAGCACCAAGCCCTCCTTTTGGAGACATTTGGAGAACAATAATTCAGGACGAGTGGGTCACTTCAATTATATCTAGCAGTTAAAAGCTGGAGTTGCGGGGGCTTCCCCCTCAGAGGTTTTTAAGATCCAATGTTCCCTCTGATCCTCCAAAAATACATTTATTGCTTCAGGCACTACATCATCTAGTGCATCAAGGAGTGATTGTAGAGGTTCCTGTATCCGAAAAGGGGCACAGGGTTTTACTCAAACCTGTTTACAATTCAAAAACCAAATGGGGGACCCATTTTGGACCTAAAATCCCTGAACGAGTATCTACTGATACAGTCCTTTCGGATGGAGTCTGTGTGCTCAGTAGTAGCCTCACTCCAGAGGGGAGACTTTCTAGCCTCCATCGATATAAAACATGCGTATTTACACATACCTATCTTTCAGCCTCATCAGAGGTTCCTACGTTTTGCAGTAGAATGTCATTTTCAGTTTTTGGCTCTACCCTTTGGGCTTGCTACAGTTTCCCGGGTGTTCACAAATGTCCTAGCACCAGTAATGGGTCTTTTAAGGCCCAAGGGATCCTGGTGCTCGGGTATCTGGACGACCTCCTGCTCAGAGATCACTCATTACAGGCTCTAGAACAGAGCATAATAAGCACAGTGCAGTATTTGAAAAGCTTAGGCTGGATTATAAGTACCAAAAAGTCAGCCTTGAAACCAGCTCAAAGTCTAAAGTATTTAGGTCTGATCCTAGATACGGTTCAAGCAAGAGTATTCTTAGCACCTGAAAGGATCTGTGCCCTGAAGGTTCAGGTGCATCGGATAAGGGGCACCAGACAACCTGGCCCTGTATGAGCCTTCTAGGGAGGATGGTGTCCTCCTTCGAGGCAGTGCCCTATGCCCAGTTCTATTCCAGGCCTTTACAACAAGACATCTTGTTGGCTTGGAACAGAAGAGGACAAGCCTTGGATTATCAAATGTGCTTATCTCCTCGGGCACGCTTAAGCCTAAACTGGTGGTTGCAGGATCACAACCTGCGAAACGGAAAATCCTTTCTCCCGGTAACTTGGAGAGTACTGACTACAGAAGGGCTCACAGCTCAGGGGAAATGGTCAGGGACAGAACAGATCCTGCCCATAAACGTCCTGGAATTACGGACAGTACGTCTGGCCCTACGGTTCTGGACGGTGGAGCTTCAGGACCGCCCTATCGGGGTTCAGTCCGACAATGCCACTGCAGTGGCCTATATAAACCACCAGGGTGGGTACCAGGAGTCGTTGAGCTCTGAAGGAGGTGAACCACATACTAGCCTGGGCAGAGGAACATGTGCCGATTCTATCGGCAGTCCATATCCCGGGCGTAGAGAACTGGAAGGCAGATTATCTCAGCCACCAGCAGATCTGCCCAGGGAAATGGTCCTTACACCCAGAGGTGTTACAGGAAATTTGCTAACGTTGGGAATGGCCAGAGGTCAACCTACCGACATCCAGGTTAAACAACAAACTTCAGCAGTTTGTGTCCCGAACAAGAGATCTTCTGGCAATTGGAGCAGATGCTCTGGTAGTTCCATGGAGTCAGTACTCCCTGGTTTATGCATTCCCTCTGACCGCTCTCCTTCCACATTTGTTGCACAGGATTCGCAGAGAGGGGGTTCCAGTCATTCTGGTGGCACCAGCCTGGCCCAGAAGGCCCTGGTTCCCGTAGATTGTGAGACTGACAATAGACGAGCCATGGACGCTTCTACGTCTCCACGATCTACTGTCTCCAGGTCCTATATTCCACCCCAATTTACAGTCTCTAAGTAGGACGGCATGGCTATTGAAGCCAGGGTGTTAAAGGACCGTCGCATCTCGGGACCAGTGGTGTCTACCCTAGTGAATGCTAGAAAAGATTTATCATAAGGTCTGGAAGCTAAAAAATGGCATCCTCGGAAGTACGTGATTGGGAGAATTCTCTCTTCTAGAGTCAGCTGTGGAAATCAAATTGAGTACAATCAGAGGTCAAGTTTCGTCCCTATCAGTATTCTTCCTTTAGGTCTTTAGCCTCCCATTCACTGATCCGAACCTTTATGCAGGGGGCATCTCGCTTGCTTCCCCCCATTAGGTCACCTATGTGTCCTTGGGACTTGAACTTGGTGCTGTCTGTGTTACAGAAACAACCATTTGAACCTATCAAGGAAATTCCATTAGACTTACTGTTACGGAAGTTAGTCTTCCTGATGGCCATCACCTCGGCTAGAAGGGTCTGTAGTTGGCGCCCCTTTTGTGCAGGGAACCATACTTGATCCTTCACCATGACAGGGTCGTGTTGCGACCTGTTCCATCCTTGCCAAAAGTGGTGTCGGCCTTTCATTAAAATCAGGACATTATTTTGCCTTCTTTTTTCTCTCAGCCTCGCTCGGCGGAAGAGTGACAACTGCATTCATTGGACCTTGTCTGAGCAGCCAATGTTTATTTGTCTAGATCTGCGGAGATCCGAGGATCGGACTCCTTTTTTGTTTTACCAAATGTAAATATGACAAAAAATCCTATATTTTGTCAGTGCCAGTTCACACTGGGATGACTTGTCAGGTGACTTAGTAGCGTCCCGTTCTGTACAATGGAACCATTCTAATCGGAGCGACGCAAGTCGCTCTGACTTAGAAAAAGGTTCCTATATGACTTTGGGGGCGGCTTGCATTGACTTCTATACAGAATTCGTTTTCCAAGTCGCCGCTCCTGTCGTGTCCAGGTTGCCTGAGGCAGTCGCGCTGCAAGTCGTGCTGCCTCAGTGTGAACCAACACTGATTCTCTTTGTTTTTCTTTTCATTTTCTTTTTGTTTTTTCAGTGTTCTTGCCATACAGCAACATCTTTGTGTAATTTTCTTTATATTTCTTTTCATTTTCTTTTTGTTTAATACGTCCAATCAGTTAATTGTGTGTATTTAGGAGCATTATAATTAAACTGTGGCTTGCACATATATTGCCCCTGTTTCTATTCCATTTTGTTATGCTTTTGGAGAGGGTTCTAATGAAGTTAACAATTGGAATGTTGATTTTATTTTGAAGTGGCTTTCTCAAAAGAAAAAAATTGCAACATTATCTAATTGATGAGTTTCTGTTTATCCGCAATAAATGTGGTACATATTTAGAGACAAACCAGAGCAAGAGAAAAAAATACAATACAATATGAGAAGCGGATATGCTAGTTGTCGGGTCTGTTAATTTTCCATTCGTTTGTGTGTGTTGATGAAATTTCTATTATGTACTACCTTGAATATATTGTGAAAAATACAACGCTTCCATCGCGGCATGGAAAAAAGGCTTTTCTCATGTGGATAAATGGAAGCTCATTTCTTTCTAAAGCACGTTTAGCTAAACTTATGAATGCAAGTTGTCAGACATGCAATGTTGTATTAATTGAATCTTTTTCTAGTCTTTTTGGTTTTCTGTCCAGAGCAACTCTTTAGAAAAATACATGGCTATCTTAATTGTAGGAGACACAAAACTTATCCTTCACATTCCTTCTCTTGAATGAGAATGGCAAATCAATTCATCTGAATAATAACCCCATTAGCTGCTTAACTTAGCATCGAACATGGGAAAATGTACCAGATAGAATAGGAGGAACTGTTGATTGGATGGATCATTTTCAAGGTTTTGTTCTACTAATGTGTACTGAAAATACAATTATATTTTGTCTACTAAGAGATATCTACTATTGTATTGATTGTGATTTTATTCTCACATTATAGCAACAGTACCATTCCAAAATAGATGACTTAATCGAGGAAACGGTTACTGAAATTATATCACTTCTTGTTTTGAAGGTAAATTTATTTTTATGTGTTTAAAATTGTTGCTTATTTTCATTGAAATTGTTTCTGTATTTGCTTGTGTTGCATTGTGGGATAACTAGTCCCTCAACAATTTAAATATGCATGTGAAGGTGACACTATTCTGTGTTTAAAGTATAACTAAAGGCAAAACTTTTTTTTAGTTTTGGATAGAGTGGAGAGGGATTAGAACACCTGTCATGTTTTTATTGCTGTCTGTGCTCCCATTAGAGAGATTGATTCTCATTCATTGTCATGTTCCCCATATTCATTAAACGTGGAAGTAAAAGAAAACCCCAAATTTTGGGTTGTCCCCAGAATAGCAAGAAATAGGAAATTTTGCAATGGGAGCTTCAGGCCTGGCAAATATGGTGACAACCAGGAATTCCCTCACTTTGAAGATTTCCTTCCACTTCCTATTTTTTCCACCCAAATACCTGATCAGCAATTGCCTCAGCCTCTCAGCTCACGTCCCCTCCACAGTCCGGCGCTGACAATCGCCACTGTGTGTGCAAAGGGGAACCTAGAACTGAGCGATCAGCGGCCTTTGATCACTCAGTTCTTAGTATAGAGGCGGAAGGGGACCGATGGAGCATCGATCAATGCAGCATCTACATAGGTAATATGATTGTTTATTTTTTTCACATCCCACACTTCTTTCTAAGCATGTAAATGTTGTCTGCCCTGTAAATTCTACAGTGAATAGTTTCAAAGGTGTTGACTGGCCAGGATCCTGGAGGTTTGTAGTACAGTATCTGTGCTGCCAACATTTGATTTGCTACAGGGAGACTCTTCTAGTTCTTATTCCTAATTGCTTTTCTATTTCTTATTCAAATTTTCACGGATTTCTAGTAATTTTGTTCTACTTTTACATCTGTTTGCCTGCCAACATGCTTTATAAATCTGTTCTGAAAGCGTTTGGGCCTCGAGTACACGGAGCTTAAAAACTGCTGCTTATACAGACATTCAGCATATTTTTTTTTAGCCTGTAAAAGCACCTCTATGTTGGTCTATGTGGCTATGCACACATAGGCGGTTACAGACAGGAAAAAAACCCACCAAAGGGGTGTTCTGAGAGGAGCTTTTGAACAGAAGAAAATGCAAATGGATGTGTTTAAAACCATGCATATGTGTGTAAATGTATTACAATGGCCAGAAAAAAATTCTGACCAGTAGAATGCATTTACGCCATACGTGCATACATATTGTAACATTAGAGGTGTTTTTTCTGGCAGAAAAATGTTGCGGAGACCTTGTACACACAACGAGACGAATGATTGTCCTTTTTTTTTTTTTTTTTGCATGCTAGTCTTGTATCTTAAATTAAGAGGTTACTTACATCAAGAAATCTCTCGTATGGCAGAATACAACTTTCGGAAGTGATGAAATGTATTCTGCCATTTCTGAGCATGCGTGGTCTTCTGATTATTATTGGATGAATATTATACTTATTAAACAAATATCGTATGTTCTGGTATCTTACAAGTTTGTCCCTTCAGATAATTTTGCATGAACTGTCGTGAGCAGCTCTCAAAAGCTGTGTATTAACGATTAGATTAATTGTACGATCGATTCGAAAGCAGTATTTTTCTGTCAGATTTTCTGAACGTGTGTACTGGGCATTATTTTCACATGCATAAGGCCTTATTGTTGCTTTATCTCTTTTCAAGTTTAACAAAAAAACACTCCAATTTCTAGTTAACCTTTCTTAAATTTGGTTTTATCTTAACAATCATTCTGCATCGATGCTAGGATGCTGTTTGAAATAGAAGGTGAACCTACAAAGCTGTGTGTTGAAATCTCATTTTTAAAATTTGACAGAGCAAGCCAGTATTTATTTTAAATACATGAAAATAATCAATGATTCCTTGCATTTCATATGCAGTTTACCTGAAGTCCCTAATATTTGTTTCCCTAATTATTTTTTCCTAGATTGGCATTTTGATTACAGTTTATTTACAGCCATGTTTTTTTTGTTTTTTGTTCTTTTTTTTTTTTTATTTGGAATGAGTATAGAATGGTTAAAAAAACCCTGTAAAATTTTTGTCATTTGTGTCCACTTGGGAAATTTCCCTTCAGTTCCTTTCCAGGAGACAAAAAAAAAGTTAAGGAAATCCTTGCTTAGATATGTGTCTCCATTGGAACGCTTCTCTTTAAGTGCTAGCTTTTTACAGTGATGTTCTGACCTGTTCAGAGAGTCATTTAGCTTTATTCTACTTTTCATTTGTTAACCACTGTATTAGATATATATATATATATGTATATGTATATATATATATATATATATATATATATATATATATATATATATATATATATATATATATATGACTTGCAGGTTTGGGTATAGATGCTGTAAGATATCCTCTATTGCTGTTATTTCAGACACTTTGATAAATGATCACTTTAAGAAAAAGGGAAAAACAATTGTATGAGGTGATGGTATATCCAAATATCTAGTGCATACAATTGAGTCAGTAGATGCTAAAGCACCACTATAGGCATGCTGCTAAATACTGTTGAAATATATATTTGTGAGCTGTATTACAATGTACATGACTAAGATTTGTCATTCTGTTTAGCTACTTTACATATTCACTCACTATTTTAGACAGCAATGCCAGGTCTTGAGCACCATATCATAACAAATTAACGTGTTTTAGGCCCTTTAATAAGGCTTGACAATGTTTAACAAAGCATGCACTAGACTTTTAAAAAATTAGAGGGTTCTCTAAAGGTAAATAGTATGCTCTCTGCAGATGCCAGTGAAGTGAACATACTAATTTTGCCCCTGATCCCTTTAATTTTATCAGTCCAGTACTGTACATGCTTTGTTTAACATTAAAAAGCCTTGAACAGAAAACACTTTGAACCCACAAAACAGATTTAATTTTATGATATAAGAAGCTGAAAAAAACTTTAGCCCTTAAACGTTCTGCTTTTGGCATTTTCCTCTGAGCAAAATGCCAACTTTTGACCACCACTCACGGGAGAACTGCCTAAGGATATTCAGTTCTTCTGTGCTAATTAGGGCCTGACTAAGAATACCTGCTGCTTTGAGACCCCCACACCTTTCCTCTAAAATGTAAAAAAAAAAAAAAAAATCACTGGAAACTTTGCTGATCAGAGGAACCAACATAATGGAAGCGTCAGAGAGGCATTCTTTTATGTTTGGTTTATACTGAAAGTCTAGGTTGGAAGGCTTTTGAGTCAGTTTTCTTCCTTCCTCCTGTAACAAAGTGATAAAGAGTAAGGGAACTGTCAAACAAAAGTTTTGTTACCCTTTTGCCCTCTTTTCCCCCAAGCTCCAAACATAAGTTCTCACAATGTTTGTTGAAGCTGACACAAAGGATGTAAACATGGAGGCAGTCCTCAACAGTGAAAACTTGGCAAGTATGACTCTTTGAGGGTTGGGGCTACATTAGCTTAGGTGTGTGAGGGCAAAGGGGTAATAAGACTTTGAACATTTCCTTATCCTTTAAAGAAAATGGTATTTGTGCAGTATTCTCATTTAACCTTCTGGCATGCTGCTTGTGAAAGTAATGATAACAAGCACAAGAAATGAGAGTAAGTAGTTTCTTATTCATTGAGAGACACAGGATTCAGAGTCATTAGGACTGTGGTGCAGCCTACAGAAGGATTTGTAAATAGGCAAACAAAAAAACAGTCATCAGCCTGTTATAACCCCTCCCACTCCTGGCATTCCACAGTATTTTGCTAGTGTCCTAGAAGGGGGATCGTTTAAATGTTTTACTAGCCATTTTTTATTAGTGGCTCAATCAGATAATCATTCAAGCTTATAGACTTAAGGATTGGGATCTACCCTTTCCTGTCAAGGCAGTCTACTAGATTTCTAATTGCTTTTTGGCATAAGGCATCTGCTTCACTTAATTGCAAGGCTACTTTGTTCACTTGTCCTGTAAGTTTCACCAGGTGGATATTCAAGTTTCTTCTGATGTCCGCTTCGGGCGTAAGGTCCTTCCGGTGGCTCTTTGAGCTGCCATTGTTCCCTAGTTTGGTTATAATGGGCCTATTAGTGCTTTGTTTACTTGATTGCCAACCTTCATTTGTACTGTTTTTGGACATTACAAACTGGATTTTTGTACTCACCGAAAAAATCAATTTCTTCATTTTTTTTTCATTGAGGAACATAGGTCCCACCCATCTGTGTTTATGGCCTTACTTTTGGCATTGTTTGTTAAAAATCTGAAGCATGTTGCGGAAAGGGTAATACCAGGCTGGTTACTGTTTTTTTCTCTTGTTTGCCATTGTCCAAACCCTCCTGTAGTATAACCAAAATGTATAACCAAAATGTCTCTGAACCGTGTCCCTCAATGAACAGGAATAAAAGGATTTTTAAAGTGAGTAGAAAAATCCTATATTACTTGCCTTAGTATAATGGCATTTTGTTACATCAGTTTCAGCATCAGTCCAGTATAACCTGATCACATGCATGTGCCATACAGTATAATTCCCCAGTCAGTGGTCAAAGAACTCTCTCCTTTAAGTCCACTTATGAGGCTACCAACAAATTGTAGTGACTTGACTTAATACAATGTCAGAAAACAGTATATTAATATCTCTAACTGAAGCAGTGATAGTTCTACTATAAGATAAAATGCATATGTTTTGTTAGAAAGCTTTTAGAAAATGTATATTGACTAGACTTATCAGCTCCAAATTGTATGTATCACATTTAAGTTATCAAGTTATGCTAGAGCAGTCTGTGAATTACTTCTGCTACAAAGTTTCAGATTAAAGTCTACACTGCATACTCCAAAGATCATGGCAATTAACATTAAGCTTACTAACAAAATGGGAAGCTGAGTTTTTTTTTTCCTGGTTCAGATCTGCACAATTCTGGGGAGAGAAGTGCCCACAGTTTTTTTTTTTTTTTTTCTCTTGTGCCTGACTTGCTTTTAAGTGTGTGACTAGTTTGGATGTATCTGTTGTCCAGTAATTGTATTTGATATTGTTTATAAAGCTCTAAAAATGGCTAAATACCATAACACTACTACCAGAAGGTTTGGGAGGAGATCACAGTATTATAATGAAGGAAATGATGATTCCTAGTAAATATGCAAGTTTAATTTAAATTTTCTAACTGCTTTATTGTAAACCTCACAAAGCAATGTATAACTGATTGTAAAATATTTGAATGTCAATGCTCTTTGTACAGCAATAATTTTAATGATACCATTTTTAGTAAAAATTAATATTTCTAATTAACTGCCTGTGCAGTCACTGAGCAAATATTAATATGCTGTGTTTTTCAATTACCTTTGTGTCACCCCTTCTAACATAAGATCTAACTAATGCACCTAATCAAAGTTTCTTTCAGTGCTGGAAGGGGTTCTGTCTAAATTGGCAAGATATGATGAAGGCACGTTCTTTTCATCTATTCTGTCTTTCACTGTAAGTATACGTCATTTAGTATTCCACAATTACATTTTACTATTTAGTTCTTTATAATGATCAACTTTGAAGGAAAACTTAGTGAAGAAATGTAGGTTAAAGATGTTGTGTTAATGCTATTTATTTACTGGCTCTCACAATGATTTGATATACTTGCATGTAATGGTCATTGATAGATGTAGGAGACAAATAGCAGAAAGGTTTGAAGATTTAAACATGTTTCAACCTGATGGAGTACGTTGGTGCCAGAATTAAACATAAAATGTTCAATTTTCCCAGACAAAAAGCAACATTGATCCTTTGTTGTTTCTGGGTCAAGAGGAAAAGTTGGCCTGATTTCTCAGCAACTCACATTTGGCAAGCAGTAGATAGTAAATTACTTTTTTAAGTAGTAGTCATGTTTGGCTCATTTAGAGCTCCATATTATACTACAATCTTAAATCGAAGATGAAGATCGGGAATAGTACACAGTTCAAATACTGTTTTGACCTGCCAAAATATTTTACGTTTTTGTCCAAGTCCTTGTGTGATCCAAGCACCCTTCACAGACAGTCTAGCCAGGTCAAAGATCTAACTTTTCCGTTACAGTTAGGTAATACAGCTTTGTCACTAGCTTTGTGACCAGCTTGCCTTAGCCTGCTGTTTGGACAGTGAGAAGCAGTTCTGTATTTTTCATTAATTGACAGACACAGAAAAACAGTGACCTGCCTTGTATTATAACTTCTAGTCTTAGCATGCCTCATTTTTTTGTTAGTGTCTTATGAGGCTGGACGTCTTTTCTCCTGAACTATCATTTAGATGGCTTATTGGATGTCTCCCATCTTATTTCATGTAGGAGTCTCCACATGGAGAACTCTTTATTTAAAAATGTGGGGCTATGGAGCAGGCATGCAAAAAACATTTTCTGCACGTGCACTATCTCCTCAGAGCTGCCTTGAACACCCACATCAAAGATGTTATTGGGGGTATGAGTACTCTCCAAACCCAGCAAAAGAATTCTAGGCCTTCACCTGTGAAGAATCACCGCCCTCTGAGGACAAGAGATTTTCTTTTCTTTACTCCCAGTCCTGCCAAACCCAACCTAGGAGTCCAGTTTCACCACAATATCTGGGCCTCTCACTTCCTAAACCCTGCAGAGAAGTCCTCTAGAGACAATTGGACAGACAGCATCTCAGGTGCCTGGGTACAGGACGTTTCAGTGGGCTAAAAACTAGTGTTCCGCTCTCAACCTCGCTTCATGCCTTCCAATCTTTCTGGCTCACTGCTCAAATTTGCAGACCTACATGTAGCCCTTGCAAGTCTTCCAAAACAAGGTGTTATCACTGCTGTTGCTGTATCAGAAAGGTTTCAGGAATTCTATTACTACCTTTTCACAGTTTTAAAAGCCAGAAAGGGATATCTACCCCATCTTGGATCTCAAGGCTCAGAATGTCTTTATAAGGTCCCAAGAATTCGGGATGGAATCTACCAGGTCTGTCATAGCCTCTCATCATCCAGGAGACATTCTGGTTTCTGTAGACATCAAGGGCATACCTGCATGTCTCTATTATTTTTAGCACATCACCATTTTTTTTTCGCTGTGCTATGGGTTTCCAGCATATTTAGCTCTGACCCTTCCATTCAGCTTGTCTTCTATACCCTGTGAAAGCACTAAGGTTCTAGCCCCTGTGCTTGCCTTGCTTTGTTCCCAGGTATTCTCCATTGTGGGATATCTGATGACTTCCTGTCGAGGGAGCAGTCAGCACAAATCTTGACTGATCTTGACTTGTAAAGGTTCAGATGGATCCTGAACCTTTAGAAGTCTGCATTGGAGCCAACTCATTGCTTGGAGTGTCTGGGTCTAAACCTAGACACAGCTCGCTCAAGCCAGAGTTTTTCTTTCCCCCAAAAAACTTCAAAACTTCAAACTCTCCACTCCCAGACTTGGACTCTTCAGTCCAGGGGTTTACCAACTCTTCATTTCTGTTTTAGAGTTATGAAGCTGATGTTGACCTCCTTCAAGGCAGTTTGGCAGTTCCATTACCTGTCACCAAAGACAAGGTTGTCTTTACTCCTGCTTTTTTTGGAGGATCCTTACAACAGATGCCAGCTTGACGAGCTGGGAAGGAATCCTAGACTCCTTATTGGTGCAGAGGACACTGGTGGAATCTGTCTCCCGATCAGCATTCTGTATCTCCAGGCAATTTGGATGTCCCAAGAGTGCTGGACATCCCAACCTGAAGGGTCATCTAATCCATTCAGACAATGCAACAATAGTGGTATACACCAACTCTCAGGGAGGAACCAGAAGTCTTGCCGCTAAAAAAAGTAGAAAGGATCCCGTCCTGGGCAGAAATTTACCTTCCAACTTTGTCTGCTGTTCATGTTCCAGACATGGACAGATGGTAGGCAGACTAGCTCAGCCAGCAGTGCCTGGACCTGAGGAATGGTCACTACACATGGAAGAGTTCTAGAACCGGTATCACAAGTGGGGAATGCCAGATCTGGACCTTGTGACATCCAAGTACAGCATAGAACTGAGCAGGTTTGTCTCCAGGTGGAGAGAACCTCTGGTAGTAGCAGTTTCATTCCCTCAGACTAATCCCTTTCTGGCTCCAAAGGAGCGAAATGGAAGACATTGCAATGATCCTTATAGTACTGGACTGGCCCAGGTGGATGTAGTACTTTTGTGGGCACTTCCAGATCAACTGGATCTTCTGCCTAAATGAGTGGTTTTCCATCCTGCTTCATGGTCACTGACTTTGAGACTATAGCTGTTGTAGCGCAGGTCTTGCAGTGCTGGGATCTCTGACTTGGTAAACCCCACAATGTTTAAAGCTAGCAAGTTCACTTCCTTCAAGATCTACCATCGCACATGAAAGGCATAATTCTGAGGAAAGAAATTTTCATCCCAGAAAATACTCCTAACCTTTTACAAATCCAGGCTTAGATCAAGAATTAAACCTGAGTACTATCAATGGTCAGATATCAGCACTTTTTGTTTCGTGATCTTGTTTCAGAGCCCGTTAGCCTCCCATTGTTTAGGACTCTTGAACAAGGTGTCTCTTATGTGCGCCCACTTCTGGTTTTGTGGGATTTAAACTTGGATCTCTCAGCATTTCAAAAATTCCCCTTTTCACTCTTACTCACAGGGTTCCATTAGAAAGACTGACTGGTGGTTCCATGGATGAAAAATCGCATACAAATCAGACTGTGGCCAAATCCTCATTCAAGTTTAAAGTCCGAATGATCAGATTTCATCCATTCCTGTAAAGCTCTACAGATTTGCAAGTCCTTCTTGGGCTTTTTGGCATAAGGCAACTGTTTCGGGCAACTGGTCTTTTGTTCACATGTCTAACCAAGGGGTTGTTCAGGCCTCTTCTGATGCCAGCTTTGGGGGTAAGATCCCTCACAGGGCTCTTCGAGCTCCAAGTAGTCTCTAGTTTGTTTTAAGTTGGGCCTGTTAGCGTTTTAATTGCTGGGTTTCCCATCCCTTAGTTTCACTGCTTTTGGACATTTTACAATTCTATGAACCTTGTGCCCCTCAAACAAAATGAAAACTAGATTTTTGTACTCCCTGTACAATCCTTTTCTTCACTTGCAGTAAAGTGGTTCTTTGACCTTTTTAGGTCAAAGAACCAAAAAATAAGTTCGCAAATACAAATACTGTAGCTGCGGACTTTTAATAAAAGAATACTCACCTGTCCAGGGGTCCAGCGATGTGCTCATTCAAACCGCTTCTTCGTTGGTCTTTGGGTCCCTGGCGTCAGCATGTTTACTGTGGCCAGCTGTCTGTAATTGCTTGTGGCTTCACAGCCATTGCGCATTCGCAAACCAAGCTGCATCTTTTGAGTGGTCCCACAATCTTCTGTGATGTGTCCCAGAATGATCCTACAGGAGGTGGGAACGGGTACCTTTAAAAACCAGGTCCGTCCCCCCCCACCCCCAAAAAAATGTAAAACATGTGCCAAAAATAGAAGAGGAGGGTGTGGTACTTCTCCTTTAGGGTGAAGTTCCACTTTAAGGAACACAGAACCCACCCATCTGTATTTGCAGTCATACTCTTCATGCTATTTGTTACAAAATAGAGGTATGCTATGAATAGAGAGGTGATATACCCAACGGGTCACTTTTTTTTGTTTGTCATTGTCCAAATTCTCCTGTAGGTGGTAGTATAACTCAAATGTGTCTGAATCCTGTGTCCCTCAATGAACTTTCAAGATAAGGATTTCATGATAAGTCTAAAAATAGAATTGCTCTTCCTGCTCTGTATTATGCAATAGACTGTAGCTTAGAGCAGTGGTTCTCAACCCTGTCATCAGGTATCCCCAATGGGCCATGTTTTCAGGTTTTCCTTTATCTGGCACAGGTGCTTTTAAATCGGAGTCAATGGCTTGGTATTTTGGACAGCTATTTTATCTTTCCCTTTGTCCTGCAGTGAGAGTCCTACTGTTCAGGGATAGCAGGAGGTGGATATCAAGAATATAATCAAAGAAATAATTTCTCCTGCGCTTGTGAAGGCATTGCTAGTATAGAGTGGTAGTACTTTCAAAGGGAGGGAATTAAAAGATTATGCATGTCCCGCTGCCTAAGCTGACCAGGGGTGGTCTGAAAAGAGCCAGGTGAAGGAAAGAGGTGGAAGGCGCATGATCTAACGCGTTGATCAAGTTGATATAGTTTATTTATATACAAAAACAAGTAAATGCATATAAAAAGTAGCTACGTATTCAAAAAACAGGGTTACAAAAAAATACACATTAAACTATTTTAGAAATTGGACATGCCCATGCAAGGGCGAGTGCTAAAATGTGGCTGACGCGTTTCGAGCGGTTCCCTCTTCATCAGAGCCTTGAAGCCTTACAGACCTCTCCTGTTGTTCTTCAAGGCTCTGATGAAGAGGGAACCCCTCGAAACACATCAGCCACATTTTAGCACTTGCCCTTGCATGGGAATGTCCAATTTCTAAAATTTTAATGTGTGTTTTTTTTTACTTTGTGTATTTTGTGTACTTTTTATATGCATTTATTTGTTTTTTTATATAAATAAGCTATATCAATTTGATCAAAGCGTTAGATCACGCGCCTTCCACCTCTTTCCTTCACCTGGTGGATATCAAGACCCATTCGTTTCTTAAGATACTTATGAAACATTTTTTTTCTAAAACAATGCATAGGTGGATTAGGAACTGTTTGTTTTACTGTATAGGCATTAAATTCAGCTTCATGTCCATATGTCTGTTTTTGAATATGTATTACTACTAATACGCAAAACACTTGTGACACTGATGGTGTGCCAGAGCGGAGGAGTCACTTGTTTTGTACAATAAATGTTATTGTATGTATATGTATATATATATATATATATATATATATATATATATATATATATATATATATATATATATATATATATATATATATATATATATATAATTTTTTTTATTTCAATAAGAGGGGTTAAAGGTAAAGGTTCTATTATGTAAAAGGTTTACTATCAATTAAATGAAAAGGAAAGATCCAGCATTGGTGCTGGGGCACCCCATGCTGTTAAAATTTTTCAGTAGAAATATATGATTTTCTTCTGTTAGTATAGTGGAATAAAGATTTTATTACATTGTTTATTGCTTGTAGAATTATTAATAAAAAAAGTTATGTTACTTTTATGCAACATGCATAAGGAACACAGATTATGGAAAATAAAAATGTAAGTTGACAAAAAGAAATTATTCAGTCAATGCTACTTGACATTACAATTTATAACAAAATGCTTTTTCCACTTTATGAATTACTGAATTGTATTGTGAATGATTTAATTAGCTTTCTTCACCTGGAAGCTTGATTAGATTACAAGGATGGTGTAATCAAGATAATTATGAACTTGAGAAATTAATACATGCATTATATTCAGGGCTTAGAAGAGCATTCCTTTGATAATGATTTGTATGTTCACTATTGATTTGTTTCTTTCAGGTGAAAGCTGCTTCAAAGTATGTCGAAGTGCCAGTAAGTGATATTTTGCATGTTCACAGGATATGACTATGTAATACAGTAAAATGGTGCAAACCACAGCTACTATACTCAAAGTGAACTAGTCATTAGCAATCAATCAAAAATCTATCTTTTACTTGACCTTCTAGTAAGGACGAATTGGTTTTCATTGAATACTGCTTCTTGCCTATTCTCACTGATGTTTATTAACTCAATAATTAAATAAGCTCACTTGGTTTTAATCATACACTTTGTGATTTCATGCAATCATATGTGGTCATAATAGCATGCTGATATGAATTAATAAATTGCATTCTCTTCAGCAGAACTCTCCATGTTTTATCAGCTTGTGTTTTAGATTTAAGAAGCAGCAGTCATCCAAGCATACGATAAATATACACTGATTGGCAATAAAAGAAAATATACAAAATAACTTCTGCCTGGTGCCATCATTTAAGTAGAGTATAGTTTGGCATATGTTGGCCTACCAAAAAAGAGCACTGCTGGTAGACTAACATTAAAGTGGAACTAAACTGTATCTAAGCACAACAAACCAAAAACTATAAATCATTTTTATTAATCAAAGCAAACTCCCCCCATCCATACATGTCTATATGCTTTATTTTGTAGAGAAATCACTTTGAATAACACTCCCCTAACATTTCTGGCTGCAGCTATCTTGAGTAAGGGCAGATGATTCATGTAGCATTTACTTTCTGGGTGTGCTTAGCTGGGAAAATACCTCCCCCCACTTCCACATGAAAGAAAAGAAAATTGCTCATGAAGACTTACCAGGAAGTAACTGAAGAAATCTAAAAAAAAAAAAATTAAAAAAAAGTAAATATATATTTATCATACCTCAGGAGAGACAGAGTTAGGCTAATATTCATTACCTACTGGGTTATATGCCATCTCTAAGTGAATGGACACTGGTAGACAAAGTCTTAGACAGGAAGTGATCCTCTATATAACCCCTCTCATACAGGAAGCACTTCAGTTTAAAAAAAAAAAAAAGAGAGAGAATCCGCGCTAAAATAGTCCCAATTGATGAATCAGGATAATTGATTGAATAACATGATATGTTGAAATCGGTGGGATAAATCCTTATAATGACACCACAGTGATCCACTCCAAGAAGTGCACCACCACCATAAGAAAAACTTGCTTACCAGATGGCAAGCAAAACCAGGCATGTGGCTATAGCCCAGCCAATGACTTTACTTGCACAGAAGATCTTAGGAATAAGTAACACTAGATAGATGGCTGCAATGATTTCACACTGGCACCACTGTAAAGTCAATAATCATCTCGTTCAGCAAAGGACCCAAAAAGAGAGACTAACCCATAGCATAATATTGTCTAACTTTTTAACAGTGCCAGCTAGCTCGCAAAACAAACACCCATCCTCCTAGTAAGACAGTGTGCTGACGTCAACACGTACCCTCCTCCAGATGCATTTCGTCATACGTGATGTTGTCAATGGGGAACAGGCAGCGAATTGACTCACCACCTTATAAACAGAGCCACACCTCGTTCTGAGTCTCGGGTGCGGGACCAAAAACACCATATTAAATATGGGCAATCCTTCCCTACCGAATAGGAACAGGCATCCCAGGAGCAATTTTAAAAATCTAAACAACTAAATCTATAAATAAATAATAATTTAATTAAACGTAATGGTGACATCTGTCCACCAAAAACTTCACCTATGGAGTAGTGTGTCAAAAAAAAAACCATCTTGTTAACCCATTCACGGAATTGAACAAGTGAGTTTAACAGATAAACCTTCATAATAAATAAAGGGGACTGTGATTCCCCACATAGATCAGATCTGTGAATCATTTACTTTGTGTACCCTAAAGCTCCCCTAAGTTATATATTACCAATTTTTATTGAATAAGTAATATTAATTCTAAACCAACTCTACATACACCTAGTGCAAATTAAATAACCAACCCCATAACCTAAAACTGTTCATAAATGACTATATCCTAAATAATACTAATTGAATAATTAATACTAAAACCAGTAACCCTCATGACTAATAATAATCACATTTTTTTTATAAGTAATATACCAAAATTAATGAATGAAATGAAAATGATTTCCAACTTGGATGTTACCCTCACTAGTGAGCTTCCCCTCCAGTTGGGACTGAATTGATCTATTCCCAAAAAGAGGGTGTTGGAAGGATCTTTATTACGTACAAGCAGATGATGCTTAGACAACGAATGGTTCCTAAATCCAGTTTTAATGTTGATGATGTGTTCATTGAGACAAACCTGTAAGGGGCGTTTGATCCTCCCTATATATTGAAAACCACATGGGCACTTCAATAAGTAGACCACCCCCACTGTTGAACAGATAATAAATGGTTTGATGGTATACTGCATCTGAGTACTGGTGGAAACAAAACTAGTAGTTGTTCTATGAGCACAACTGCTCAGAGAACGCACCCTACACCTCTTACATTGGTAAAAACCAGTTAGTTGATTAAAAAAACTATTCTATTACTGGGGGGGTCAAAGATATTGGGGGGCCACTCTATTTCTTAATGAGGAAGCCCTTTTAAACACCGAGGTGTGGCTGTGTTTATAATGTGGTGAGTCAATACGCTGCCCGTTCCCCATTGACAGTGCTACGTATGATGAAACGCGTCTGGTGGAGGGTACGTGTTGACGTCACCACGCTGTCTTACTAGGAGGACGGGTGTTTGTTGCAAGCTGACCGGCTCTGTTTTTATACGTGGATTTCAAACCTACCAATGTAAGTGTAATACTTTTTTCTAGAATTAAAAAGCTAGACAATATTATGCTATGGGTTAGTCTCTCTGTTTGGGTCCTTTGCTGAACAAGACGATCACAGACTTTACAGTGGTGCCGGTGTGCGAGAAATCATTGCAGCCATCTATCCAGTGTTACTTATTCCTAAGATCTTCTGTGCAAGGAAGGGCCTTGGCTGGGCTATAGCCACATGCCTGGTTTTGCTTGCCATCTGGTAAGCAAGTTTTTCTTATGGTGGTGGTGCACTTCTTGGAGTGGATCACTGTGGTGTCATTATCATAAGGATTTATCCCACCAATTTTAACATCATATGTTATTCAATCAATTATCCTGATTCATCAATTGTGACTATGTTAGCACGGCTTCTCTCATTTATTTAACCAGTTGTGTATCTCACATTAAGCTGCTGATTTTCTGATTTCTTGTTGACACAGAATGCGGTTTTAATCCTTTCTACTTCAGTTTTTTACCAGTGTCTGCAAGATGGATGGGCACTTTTGTTTAGCTCTCTGAGCTCCAGGTCTTTAGTCCCACAAACGGTTCTTAAATGAATCAAGGGATTGACCGATCAGATCCATTTGACACAGGCCTATATGCTTAGATAAATGGTACCCGAGCCTCACAAAGAAGACGCAAGGATCCTGCGAAGTTTTGCCTGTAATGCGACCTCCAGGTGCTGGACCCTGCATAGTGAAATCCTGGACACCACAGAGCTAAGGCATTCTTGCAGGGTGCTCTACAGATCCAAGGGAGGGGACCCTAAAACATGAAAAGGGTAACCAGTCCTTGAAGGTCCTCAAGTGACAAAAACCCACCGTGATTGGTGAAGATTGGGCTCTTTCTAAGGCTCTTTCTAAGGTTTCTAAGGCTGCCCTGTGCCTGGACGGGTAAGACAAACCCCCTTATTTACTTATTGTGGGGTGCCCCAGTGATTGTAACAATCAGTCAAGCTAGCTAGAGGCTAGCTCTAGCTAGCTTGATCAGTCAAGCTAGCTAGAGGCTGGTTACCTGTGTGTGGTGAACACAGGGGGGAGTTTTGGGCTAGCTGTGGGTGTTTGCAAAGATTACCTTTTTTTTCTTGTCTAGCTGTTTTTTACTGAATGGATGATCCACGCACAAGGGTGCGTCATTGCACATCTTGGTTTGGGCTTGAAGGACCCTGTTGACAAGAAACTGGAGTCATTATTAAAGGCTTCCTTTTTTTTGGCAAGTTCAGCTATTCAGCCAGCTGTGGCAGCAATTGGAGTCTGCCAGTCCTTGAAGGATCAGTTCAGATGGCCTGACAGGCCTAACCAAGAGGATGATCCTGCTGAAAGCAGAGCATATATACCGCAAGCACTGTGTTTTGCTGTTGATGCCTTAAAGGATTCAATACAGCAGGTTTCTCGTTTGGCTCTTCTGTCTGTAGATATGTGCAGACTTTTGTGGCTTTAGAACTGGTCAGCCGAGCTCCCTTGTAAGGAGTTATTGGTAGGGTTCCCCTTTCACGGGAAACGTTTGTTTTGTCCTGATTTGGACAAATATATCCAAAAGATTTCCGGAGGGAAGAGTTCTCTACTTCCTGTGAAGAGAGAGACCAGGCGTCCCTCGTTTAAAACTTTTCTAAACCCAGCACCAAGCCCTCCTTTTGAGGGGAAGCCCCCACTCTATCGGGTGGGGGGGAAAGGCTGCTGCACTTTGAAGACATTTGAAGTACAGTGGTTCAGGACAAGTGGGTCACCTCGACAGTATCCCGTGGTTACAAGCTGGAATTACAGGGGAAGGAAAGATGTTACCGCTCCAGGAGGACAAACAAGTAGTAAACCTCTTCACTAGCCTAGAAGCCACAGGTGCTGGCAATTGCTTGTAGCAATAAATAGGAAGTGGTTCTGGACAGCCGCACTCTGAAGAAATTGTCTTTTTATTCAAAAATCAAATCAAAATCAAAGATGCATGCCACAGCAGACAAAAGAGCTGACACATTTCGCACTAACAGTAGTGCTTACTCATAGCTGAAATTATAGGGGTTCCCCCTCAGAGCTTTCTAAGATCCAGCGTTCCCTCGGAAGTTTCCAAAAACCAAACTGGGATACAAGGCCCATTTTGGATTGAAGATCCCTGAACCAGTATCTATTAATCCTGTCCTTTCGGATGGAGTCTGTCCACTCAGTAGTAGCCTCACTCCAGATGGGAGACTTTCTAGCCTCCATCTATATCAAGGACGCAAATTTACACGTACCCGTCTTTCAACCTCATCAGAGGTTCCTGCGATTTTGCAGTAGAGGAACATCATTTTAAGTTTGTGGCTCTGCCCTTCGGGCTTGCCACCGCTCCCCACAGTGTTCACAAAAATCCTAGCACCAGTATTGGGTCTTTCAAGGGCCCAGGGGATCTTGGTGCTCTGGTACCTGGAAGACCTCCTGCTCAGAGATCACTACAGGCTCTAGAACAGAGCATAGCCTGTACAGTGCAGTATTTGGAAAGCTTGGGCTGGGTCATAAATACCGAAAAGTCAGCCTTGAGACCAGCTCAAAGTCTGAAGTATTTAGGTCTGATCCTAGATACGGTCCAGGCAAGGGTATTTTTGCCACCCGTAAGGATCTGTGCCCTGAAGGATCAGGTGCTTCAGTAAAGGGGCACCAGACAACCCTCCAGCCGACTCTGTGTGAGTCTTCTAGGAAGGATGGTGTCCTCCGAGGCAGTGCCCTATTCCCAGTCCCATTCCAGGTCTATACAACAAGACTTCTTGTTGGCTTGGAACAGGAGCGGGTAAGCCCTGGATTTTCCCATGTTCTTATCTCCTCGGCCACGCTTGAGCCTAAGCTAATGGTTGCAGGATCTTGCGAAACATAAGAGAGAGGCGCCGCTGGGTGTAGACTAAAAACAGTTTTTATTCATAAAAAGGTAGTGATGGTCAAACTCACATGCTAGAAGTCATCAGAAAGGCATGAAAATGTGAGCAGGTACTGGAGAAAACATCATCCATCAGGAAATCAGATCAGTCAAACAGCTCCTGGCTGGAGGCTCTGCCTGTGTGTGAAGAGAGGTACCGCTGAGATGTATGGCCGGCCGCAGCAGTGACAAATCACAATACGAGGCAGAGAGCATGGAGGAAGAAAAACATCTGGCGAGGAGTGATGACGTCACAGATCGAGCGACGCGTTGCAGGGCGTACGGGCTGCGGTGACAAGACAGCCGCGCCCCTTCATCAGGGCCTGATTTGGCACCGCTGCGGCCGGCCATACATCTCAGCGGTACCTCTCCTCACACACAGGCAGAGCCTCCAGCCAGGAGCTGTTTGACCTGATTTCCTGATGGATGATGTTTTCTCCAGTACCTGCTCACATTTTCATGCCTTTCTGATGACTTCTAGCATGTGAGTTTGACCATCACTACCTTTTTATGAATAAAAACTGTTTTTAGTCTACACCCAGAGGCGCCTCTCTCTTCTGTTTCTCTTTAGGATTTGGAATGTGGTTTCGTTTCTTGATGAAGGCAGCCCTGTTTGTGGACTTACCATCCCTTGGATCCTTGAATCGTTTTATCTGCATATGACTCTGAGATTATGCTCCACATGTGATACATTTTTTCCCTATGGATGTATACATGTGGATACTATCTATTTAATTTATTGTAAGACAGGGAGGACTTCAGTTTTCTTTCCCCCCCCCTTTTTTTTGTTGTTCTTATTGTCATTTCCAGTTCTCTGTGCCTATACTTGTATGCAGGATCTTGCGAAACCTGCGAAAGGGAAGATCTTTCCTCCCAGTATCTTGGAGAATACTGACCACAGATGCCAGTCTCTTGGGCTGGGGAGCGACCCTAGAGGAGCTCACAGCTCAGGGGAGATGGTCAAGGGCAGAACAGAGCCTGCCCAACAGCCTGGAGTTGCGGTCCTGGACAGTGGAGCTTCAGGACTGCCCTATCAGGGTTCAGTCTGACAATGCCACTGCAGTGGCCTATATAAACCACCAGGGCAGTACCAGGAGTCGTTTAGCTCTGAAGGAGGTGAACCACATACTAGCCTGGGCAGAGGGAAATTTGCCAGCATTGGGGATGACCAGATGTCGATCTATTGGCATCCAGGTTCAACAACAAGCTACATCAGTTTGTGTCCCGAACAAGGGATCCCCTGCCAATTGGAGAAGATGCTTTGGTAGTTCCATGGAGTCAGTACTCCCTGGTTTACGCTTTCCCCCGATCCCTCTTCTTGCACACTTGCTGCGCAGGATTCGGACAGAGGGGTTCCAGTCATTCTGGTGGCCCCAGCCTGGCCCATAAGGCCCTGGTTCCCGGAGATTGTGAGATTGGCAATAGATGGACCATGGACGCTTCCAAGCCACCCCGATCTACTGTCTCAGAGTCCTATATTCTACCCCAATTTACAGTCTCTAAATTTGACGGCATGGCTATTGGGGCCAGGGTGCTGAAGGATCGTGGACCAGTGGTGTCTACCCTAGTTAAAGCTAGGAAAGCAGGCACTAGGAAGATCTATCCCCCTATTAGATCACCTACACTGGGGACAGAAAGTATTCAGACCCCCTTAAATTTTTCACTCTTTGTTATATTGCAGCCATTTGCTAAAATCATTTAAGTTCATTTTTTTGATCATTAATGTACACACAGCACTCCATATTGACAGAAAAACACAGAATTGTTGACATTTTTGCAGATTTATTAAAAAAGAAAAACTGAAATATCACATGGTCCTAAGTATTCAGACTTTTTCCAGTGACACTCATATATTTAACTCAAGTGCTGTCCATTTGTTCTGATCATCCTTGAGATGGTTCTACACCTTCATTTGAGTCCAGCTGTGTTTGATTATACTGATTGGATTTGATTAGGAAAGCCACACACCTGTCTATATAAGACCTTACAGCTCACAGTGCATGTCAGAGCAAATAAGAATCATGAGGTCAAAGGAACTGCCTGAAGTTCAAACTCAGAGACAGAATTGTGGCAAGGCACAGATCTGGCCAAGGTTACAAAAAAATTTCTGCTGCACTTAAGGTTCCTAAGAGCCTCAGTGGCCTCCATAATCCTTAAATGGAAGACAATTGGGATGACCACAACCCTTCCTAGAGCTGGCCGTCAGGCTAAACTGAGCTATCGGGGAAGAAGAGCCTTGGTGAAAGAGGTAAAGAACAACCCAAAGATCACTGTGGCTGAGCTCCAGAGATGCAGTCGGGAGATGGGAGAAAGTTGTAGAAAGTCAACCATCACTGCAGTCCTCCACCAGTCGGGGCTTTATGGCAGAGTGGCCCGACGGAAGCCTCTCCTCAGTGCAAGACACATGAAAGCCTGCATGGAGTTTTCTAAAAAAACACCTGAAGGACTCCAAGATGGTGAGAAATAAGATTCTTTGGTCTGATGAGACCAAGATAGAACTTTGTGGCCTTAATTCTAAGAGGTATGTGTGGAGAAAACCAGGCACTGCTCATCACCTGTCCAATACAGTCCCTATAGTGAAGCATGGTGGTGGCAGCATCATGCTGTGGGGGGTTTTTCAGCTGCAGGGACAGGACAACTGGTGGCAATCGAGGGAAAGATGAATGCGGCCAATACAGGGATATCCTGGACGAAAACCACCTCCAGAGTGCTCAGGACCTCAGACTGGGCTGAAGGTTTACCTTCCAACAAGACAATGACTGTTCTTGAATGGCCCAGCCAGAGCCCTGACTTAAAACCAATTGAGCATCTCTGGAGAGACCTAAAAATGGCTGTCCACCAACGTTTACCATCCAACCTGACAGAACTGGAGAGGATCTGCAAGGAGGAATGGCAGAGGATCCCCAAATCCAGGTGTGAAAAACTTGTTGCATCTTTCCCAAAAAGACTCATGGCTGTCTTAGATCAAAAGGGTGCTTCTACTAAATACTGAGCAAAGGGTCTGAATACTTAGGACCATGTGATATTTTGGTTTTTCTTTTTTAATAAATCTGCAAAAAATGTCAACAATTCTGTGTTTTTCTGTCAATATGGGGTGCTGTGTGTACATTAATGAGGAAAAAAAATGAACTTAAATGATTATAGCAAATGGCTGCAATATAACAAAGAGTGAAAAATGTAAGGGGGTCTGAATACTTTCCGTCTCCACTGTATATGTCCTTGGGACTTCAATTTGGTGCTGTCTGTGTTACAGAAAAAAGAAAACAAAAGTCGCCCACGGGACTTTAAATGAAGTGTAAATGGTGATCAAAGGGTAGACAGGTATAAAAGTACAAATATTTTATTGAAAACAGCATAATCCATAATAGGACATGGGTATGGGTGAACAGGTTCATAAAACAGCAACATTGCATAGTAATCCTAAAACACAGCCATGGTATAATAGTAATACATGTAGTACAGGTATGCATAGTACATCTCTAACCCGACACGTTTCGCGAGCTTTCCTCGCTTCATCAGGGGCTGATGTGCATATCTGCTGTCTGTAAAAACAGATTAAAGTATATAATTAGAGTATCGGCTATGATTGGATAGAAGCAAGAAGCCAGAACCGATCATCCCAGACTTACTTGTAAGTCCAAGGCTACAGACACTGAACCCAGGTAGGGGTCGGCAGAAGGCATCTCCCCCGGGAGCTGAAGAGACCGAGGACCCAGCCAGAGGACCGAGGCCGGACGTGGGGGGCAGCATGGCAATGAGAAAAAGAGAGGAGAGCGTGGACCCAAATTATTCCCATATGTCCTGCAGGGCAACTCACTGTGTGGAAATATAAATGTATGGTAATATAAGGTTCTAAGGTCTTGAAAGTATAGAGTACTGTGCATCATAGCATCAAGTGCGGGATATAATGATGAACAAGGTCTAAAGTGATGACGTTGGCACTGTCATAAAATAATGGCATTGCTACTGTCATAAAGGTATGAAGTAGAATATGCCCGAGGTGTTCCGCAGAGCAAAGAGAAAAAGGAGGGTACAGAGTGGGGGAGTGAATGAAGGAGAAAAGGGAGGGAAGGGACAAGAGAAGGTGAAGTGGGGAAAAACAGAAAAAAGAAAAAATGAAAAAAAGAAGAAAGAAAGAAGAAAAAAAAATGGGAACAAGACCAAGAGGGAGGGAAGAAAAAGGAAATTGGGGAAGTGAAGGAAGATGGAACACAGTGAAATAGAGAGACAGGATATTAAAGGTATAATAAACTGAAATGTTAGTGGTTCCATGTGAAAGGAAGAAGGGAGTGAAAGAAGTGTAGATCTGGGGGGTCAAGCAGAAACACAAAGCGAGCAAGTGGAGATAGGTATGCTGGGGGTTCAAAGTGTGCATGTAGAGATAAAAACAAAGTGCCTACCAATGTAGTGGAGTGTCCCAGTTAGGTGTTGGAGAGGAGTGATAACAGAAAAGTTTGCCATGCTGACACCGCCCGCCCTTATACCCGGACATCCGCCGAGTTCTCCGCCCCTAGCGTTATGCGTCAGCCGGAGCAAAGGGGATCGCAACGCGCTCGCCTCACAGAGATCCCTGGCCACCGCCTGGATGACACGTCCCACCCATCAGAGAGGGGGATACCGCTGGATTGCGGGCATCCCCAAGTGGGCGTGGAGAGGCATGACGCCGGTGCACTGGTGGCCCCGCCCCTCCGGAAGCCAGAGAGACGGGGACAGCTGGGGAAATGAATCCCCATTTGTGCTGCCCCCCACGTCCGGCATCGGTCCTCTGGCTGGGTCCTCGGTCTCTTCAGCTCCCGGGGGAGATGCCTTCTGCCGACCCCTACCTGGGTTCAGTGTCTGTAGCCTTGTTCTTACAAGTAAGTCTGGGATGATCGGTTCTGGCTTCTTGCTTCTATCCAATCATAACCGATACTCTAATTATATACTTTAATCTGTTTTTACAGACAGCAGATATGCACATCAGCCCCTGATGAAGCGAGGAAAGCTCGCAAAACGCGTCCGGTTAGAGATGTTCTATGCATACCTGTACTACATGTATTACTATTATACCATGGCTGTGTTTTAGGATTACTATGCAATGTTGCTGTTTTATGAACCTGTTCACCCATACCCATGTCCTATTATGGATTATGCTGTTTTCAATAAAATATTTGTACTTTTATACCTGTCTACCCTTTGATCACCATTTACACCTCATTTAAAGTCCCGTGGGCGACTTTTGTTTTCTCTTTTCTTTGATATTAGGGATGGAGGTGGTTTATGTTAGGGGTCAGTTCTCAGATTTCTTTTGCTGTCTGTGTTACAGAAACAACCATTTGAGCCTATCAAGGAAATTCCATTAGTCTTGCTATCACACAAGCTAGCCTTTCCTGATGGCCATCATCTCGGCTAGAAGGGTGTCGGAATTGGCGGCCCTTACATATAGGGAACCATACCTAATTCTTCACCACGACAAAGTGGTTTTGCATCATATTCCATCCTTCTTGCCTAAAATGGTGTCGGACTTTCATTTAAATCAGGACATTGTTTTGCCTTCTTTTTTCTCTCAGCCTCATTAGGCTTAAAAGAAGCAACTGCATTCCTTGGATGTCGTCAGAGTTTATTTGTCTAGATCTGCAGAGTTCCGAGGATCAGACTCCTTTTCTGTTTTACCTGAAGGACTCAAGAAGGGGCAGGCAGCTTCCAAAGCTTCCATTGCCAACGGGGTCCATCAGTTGGTCATTCAGGCCTATGGTCTGAAACGTAAGTCTCCTCCCTTGTAGAATGAGCTCTCACCCTAAAAAGGGTGTAGGAACCTCCTAGGCTTTTCGCCATCCGGAATCTGTGGCTCAGATTTGTAAGACTGCTACCTGGTCTTCAGTGCATATGTTCACAAAATGTCATCAAGTTGATGTTCAAGCAGCTGAAGATTCGGTTTTCGGCCGCAGGGTACTGCGGGCTGCCGTATACGTTCTGATGGCTATTGTTTGGCAGGGTGTCTCCCTCCCCTCAAGGCTATTGCTTTGGGACATCCCAGTAGGTAATGAATATTAGCCTAACTCTGTGTCCCATGATGTACTCAAAGAAAAGAATTTTACAGGTAAGTATGACAAAAAAAAATTCCTATTTTTCTTTATCTATATCTATTTTTTTTTTAGGGGAAAACCCCTTATTTTATATATATATACTTTCCTATCTATTTACTAATGCTAGCAACATAAGGATTAAAAATAGTCAGTCAATGTTGATTGACAGAGTGAAGTTCTGCTTTAGGCACAACCATAATCTGTGCCATGGGTACCTCACTGGAGGATTTTAAGGCTGTAAGGAACATTTAGAGGAGACTGGGATTTAATAATTATTGCTACATTTTGCCACATGTTTCTTTAATTGAATGGATTTACCAATCAAATCTGGCAAATAACAAAATCACCCACAATAATTAATAATTGGTAATTAGTGCTCTGCTTACAGTTAATGCAGTGAAAACTGATTGGAGCTGTATGTAGCCTCTTAAGCCATCTGTATTGTTGAGTAGATTTCAAGCATGATAATTATACATATTTCTTGCACTTTTTGTTAACCCCATTGATTTTTATTGTTTGCATAATAATCAAAACATATATTTTTGTTGCCTTAATAAATGTGCACAGTTCTTATTAGCAGTCTATAGAAAATAGCATAGGAGGTGCTGTGTATAACCATTTTTTTTTGATCATTTCCTTCTAGTGTAGTAGAGACATTTCAAAAAGTGTAAGGCGTTAGGAAAAAATAGTTACATGTAGAACCACACTGCTCTGTACCTCCTTAGGAAGCGTTCAATTTTGTTAAGCAGTGAGCACTAGACTGAAGGGTTCCCTAAGGAATTGTTGAAAACCTCCTCATGGTCCCCTAGAGCCAAGCGGCAACATTGTTTTTCTCAGTGCACTTTTCCAGTTGGGAGAAGGAGGTCTGTAACCTAGTAACCCTCGCACTAGAAACCCAAATATTTTCCCATTTGATGTAAACAGTAGTCTTGAAAATTGTTATACTGTGTTTAATCACACTTAGTTCTGAGGTTGCCAGGCTGGCTCGTTTCCAGCCTTGATGGGCTGATTTGGAAAGCTGTTGGTTATTTTTTGTACATGCTACCCTATATATTTACTTTCCTGATCTGCAACACACTGGTGAAAACAGAAATAAAGAATTTTAAAAAAATGTCTTACTTTTACTGGCAGTCAGTTGCCTGACTTGTACAAATAGATGTACAATAGATTTGGTTGTTTTGTAGGCAAACTATGTAACATTATACCAATACTTATTCTGAATGAGCCTTTGGTTGTTATGTACATTGCAGATAAAATTATAGCTATGAGCTTGTTTAGCGCTCTGTTAAAATTGTTGGAAGTGTTATTGATTTGAATCGGTTACAATGAGAGCGAACTCATGTTTCTTTAATTATTTTTTAGTATTATTTTATGTCATTTATGTAGCTTTGACTTTGTACAGCACATCTGTTTTTAGAAGTTTACAGGGAAACTGCAAAAAGCCACTTGCTGTGTGGCTAACTGTGCACCATTGATGATTTTATATAAACAACATAATTTTTGTATGTCTAGGGATAAAAATGACAAAACAAAAATATATTAACAATGCTTCAAACATACAACCTATTTCCTAACTGTAGCATTATGCCCCGTACACACGGTCGGACATTGATCGGACATTCGCACAACAAAAGCCATGGATTTTTTTCGCTGGATGTTGGCTCAAACTTGTCTTGCATACACATGGTCGCACAAAGTTGTCGGAAAATCCGATCGTTTTAAACGGGGTGACGTAAAACATGTACGTCGGGACTTTAAACTGGGCAGTAGCCAATAGCTTTCGTCTCGGATTTTGTTGTTGGAAAATTTTATAACAAGCTCTCAAACTTTGTGTGTCGGAAATTCCTATGGAAAATGTGTGATGGAGCCCACACACGGTCGGAATTTCCGACAACAAGCTCCGATCGCACATTTTCCGTCGGAAAATCCGACCGTGTGTGCAGGGCATTACAGTACAATATGTGAGATCTATAGTGTTATATTGTAGTCAGACTTATTGCACATTTTTAAATGTAAAATGAACCAATCACTTATCAGTCGAATATGCCTGCTTAATAGCATGCTTCACAAGGCTTTCATTTTAGACTAAATACAATTTGTGGTGTTGCATGCAGTAGTTTTAGTGCCTACTGGGGCAATTTTGACATTTTTCACATTCATTTTTTTAACTAGAAAATTAATTAGAACTCTTAAATATTATATTTTTTCTGAAAGCAAAAGCGCTGGAGAATAAAACTGATAATGTGGGTCTTGTGAGCTGCTATGCTGATGTATTCCTATTTTAAAACATATAAGCATATTTTACACTGGAGGACAAATAGCGCTACACCTTGTGTTAATCAACCTGGAGAATAAGACGGTGGCTGTTGCAATTTTTTATGTCACACAGTATTTGCACAGCTTTTTATCAAAGGAAAAAATACACTTAAGTGAATTTTGTGCACAAAAACACAATATAATACCCAGTTTTTGGTAAAATATGCTGTGTTGAATAAATAGATAGCAAATATGTCAACATTTAAAATTGTGCACACCTGTGAAACAAACTACGGTACCTAAAATTGTCCTTGGGCAATGCTTTAAATGCCTTTTACAGGTTATCAATTTAGAACTAAAGTGGTATTAAATCCAAAAGCAAAAAAAAGCAAACTTGTTTTATATTTTAGCCTAACAAATCTTAGTTATGGCTGCATTAGTTTTCTTGTTTCTTCATCTGGTGATCCAACAGTCTGTGGTTTTTTTTTTTTCTAAGTTCTCTTGCAGATATAGCAGTTTACAGTGATGAGACGAACTATTTAACACTGACACTGGGGTGCTTACAATGATCAACTTTTATTTGTGTAAAACCTTTATCCCAAATGGAAAAACGGTTGCTGTAACTGCCTATAAAGTGTTAGCTGGAGTTTAGTTTTAATTTGTTTGTGTATTTAATTTTGCAAGTATGTCTAACACTCCCCTCCCCCAGATTGACAGTGCTGCTGTCCAAATGTGCTCCTTCATCCAGATTGGGGGCACTCTTAGGCCTCATGCACACAGGGCGTTTTTCAGCTGCTTTTAGCAGTGTCAGATTTTTTTTTTGCAGCTTAAAAACGCCTCTCCATGTTATTCTATGTGTCCATGCACACACAGGCTTTTAGGAGCTGTAAGTGGCATAGGCATTTTCAAGCTGTAAAAAAAAAAACCCAGGGCCAGCGCGGTCGGAGGACTAGTGTTACAGCTGTAAAAACATCTGACGCTGGTAAAAGCTGCTAAACACAGCTTAACGCTGGATATAGCCGCATCAAGTCTCATCAAGCATTTGTTTTGTTTTGTTTTTTTTTTACATGCCAAAATCAATAGTTCCCTATGAGAGGCCATTTATTTGAAAAGAAGTCACACCACAAGTTGGATCATGAAGATCTGACTTGCTGTGCAGCTTGTGCGTTGAGGATCTTGAAGGGGAACCTTCACCAAAATGAAAAAATAAAACTGGTGTGGGGTCCCCCCCAAGAGCATACCAGACCCTTCGGTCCGGTATAGCTTTTAAGGGGAACCCCCACGCCAAAAAAATTGCCATGGTGTCCCCCCAAAATCAATACCAGACCCTTATCCCAGCACGCAGCCTGGCAGGTCAGGAAAGGTGGAGGAACAGCGAGCACCCCCCCCCCCACTCTGGACCATACCAGGCCATATGTTATCATGGGGGGGCGGTGCACCTTGTCCCCATGTTGATAACCTTGGCTAGTGATTGTCAGGGTCTGTGGGTGGGGGGCTTATTGGAATCTGGAAGCCCCCTTTACCAAGGGGCCCCCAGATCCCGGCCCCCCACCCAATGTGCATGAGTTTGGAATACATTGTATCCTTACCCATTCACCCAAAGTGTCAAAAATAAAAACAGTACACAGGTTTTTGGCAAAGTAATTTATTAAAGCAGCTCCGGCATCTCTTCTGATTTCTACTCCATCCGGCGATGACTTCATCCTCCGGTTCTCCTCTCTGCTGTCCTCTCCCTCTGCCGGTTCTCCTCTCTCCGCTGTCTTCTCCCTCTGCCGGTTCTCCTCAATGCTGTCTTCTCCCTCTGTCGGTTCTCCTCTCTGCTGTCTTCTCCCTCTGCCGGTTCTCCTCTCTGCTGTCTTCTCCCTCTGCCGGTTCTCCTCTCTACTGTCTTCTCCCTCTGCCGGTTCTCTCTGCTGTCTTCTCCCTCTGCCGTTTATCTTCTCTCTGCTGTCTTCTCCCTCTGTTCTTCCGGCGCTCTCTCCCGTTGTAATCCTGGATCAGCTGTGTGCCATTACCTATATAGGCATGGGGCGGGGACACCCGGTGATGTCATCCGGAGGCTCCGCCCCTTGTGACGTCACCGCCTGGGGCATGATGGAGCGGTGACTCCCGATTGGTAAGCTACATTTTTGGTTCTGGGTTTAATGTCGCTTTAAGTGTAAACTATGGTGCCAGAAATATAGCTCACACTTTGACGTTTGCAGGGATACCTCACATGTGTGATGCAATCACTGTTTACATATACATGCTGAACCTATGTGCACATTTGCATGGGAACAGGGGTGCTTTTATTTTTTGTTATTATATTTAATTTGCTTTTTCTTTTAACTTTATTGCTATTACAAGGGTTGTACACACCCATTATGATAGCTTTGGGCAGGGATAGGTACTCTTTATAGAGATCAGGGGTCTATTAGACCCCAAATGTCTCCCCAGTTGTTTAGACCAGTTTTTCAAACAGAGATCTGTTTGATCAGCTGCTTCCCTGGCTGTAACGGTCAGGGAAAGGCATGTCTGAAACCAGAAGTGGTGATATCCTTGTTGCTCTTGGCTTCATTAATCACAGAGGAGAAAAGGAAAAGTATGGTTCTCCATCTCCTCTGTGGATAGCTAATACGACGATGCTTAATGCGGTCCTGAGTTCCCTAGTGAGATGATAGAGGCCAGAAATGGCAGCGAGGAGGCTCTGCAGCGCTGTAAATGTGACCTTTAAAGCCACCTGGATCACTTTTACAAGAACCCAATCGCCAGCTTTAAAAAAAAAAAATTCCAGGAACATGACTGTGGCTGCAGCCATGCTCCGGGTATAACTGCTTGCCGCCCAGGACGTTTATATACATATTCTGTGCAGCAATTGGTTAATCATATTTATTACACCAATGAAAAAGTATTGACGCCGATAAAAAAAACAAATTTAAAGTGAAGCTAAACTCTGACTAGATGACATTTAGTTTACCCATCTCTGTGTATCAAGAGCATTTGCTGTTTTTCTTTTTTTTTTTTGCCTTTTAGGAAAAACTGTTTTTACTGTTTTTTTCCTTTTTGCTTCTCAGCAGTAATGAATTCTTCAAGTTTTTTTTGCAACCGCTTCCTGTCTACCTGCGATCATTTCAGGGGTGGGTGAATATTATTGCGCTGAGCTTCTTGATGGCAACAATGTTGGAACATAAAGGATGAATGTATGCAGCTCTAAAATCATAAAATTATAAAGTAAGAGTCCATAGTGTTAAAACAGAGTCTTTGTTCAGGGAAACAGCTGGAACCACCCACGGTGTAGACCGCGACACACAATAAGGTGAGCATGAAATTATCCTCCACCGAACATCAACACACCAGGCCTCTTACCGAAGAAAATGGACCACTCAGTTACAGGTGGTCAAACTAGCGTGATATATCCACAGCGCCACAGAACGACTTCAGTTGGATCATAGATGGCTGGATCTTGTAATCTCACCAAATGGAAATTCATAGGTACATGTATGAAATACAAAAAGGCAACTCCCCATGATGTAGTATTTAAAATCAGGGTGAATCTATTGCATAAAAAACAGCCAGGGTACTCACATTTTGTTAGATAAAAGCAGGCATGTCAGAAGCTACAATCTGTTATGTATATCAATTGTTTACAACCACAAAGATGGCCGCGGTCGGCACATTACAGCATTGTGACATCAGAGCTCCGCCCTGCGCTGCGTTTCATCCAGTAGGAACGTCGTCAGGGGCGTGGTCAGAGCTTGTCATATCCTCTTTATATAGCAAGATAGAAACGCCCCTTCCCCCTGCACTCCAAGCCTCTCTTTCATCCGCTGGAAATGGAATGACGTCATAACCGGATGTTTACACCGCAGCTAAGACATACATGACTAGACACACCCACGACGGCCATGTTTAGGGAGACCAGACAAGGAACATTATACAATACACCAATCTGGTTTCTGAGAGAGGATAAGGGAGAAATAACCGGGCCAATTTGGAAACAGAGATGATGAATATAAACATTGGAAGTAATCAAAACAACCAAAAAATAGAAAATAAAAACAGAAAAAATAAAAAATTAATAAAATTTCACTATCGGCTTAATCAAAGACCGACTGGGGAATAGAAGCAATGCTGCCATCTAGTGGTTGGAAACAGGTAATATATAAAAAAAAGCAAATACATAAGAACAACATAAAAAAAAATAGCTAAAAATGTATAGAAAAGGAGGAAGGTTAATCTAGGGATTCAGCTATTGTTGATAAATGCATTAACATCCCATTCTATATTTAAGCCAAATGATCTATAAGATTTTAAACAAAAAATCCACCAAGTCTCCATCTTTGAGATCTCTCTCCTGATGTGGCTGCCTCTCCAATGAGGATCAAACCTATCTATAGCCATAAAGGATGTACCCTTTAAACTTTTATTATGGCACAAAGTGTAATGTTTTGATAGACTATGGTTCAAAAAACCTTTAGGAATATTCGCCAAATGCTCCTTGAGCCTGGTTTCTAGCTTGCAAATAGGGCGACCCACATAAATTAGGCCGCAAGGGCACGTAATCAAATAAACCACATTCTTTGTCGAACAGGTAATGAAAGATCCCACATCATATGTTTGACCAGTAACATTGGAACTGAAGGAGAGATACTTTCTCTCCCTAAGGCAATCATTTTGGCAAACCTCGCACTTTATACACTGATAGTAGCCCTTAAAGTCTCCAAAGAAACTTGGTCTTACTGGAGGTCTTATTACATTTGAGACTCAGAGGGGGTACACCTCTATAGCTGACCCTGGGTTGTTCCGGAGCAAAGGATCTAGTATTGTATTATTTTTAAGAACACCCCATTGTTTTCTGAAAATCTTTTTTTTTTTTTTTATATATATAATCACTTTTTCTTTATTAAGACATGTTCCAACATACAACATAGAAATACACATTACACAATATATCTATATAAATCTTCTCATTAACATACACCACACTAACCCCCACCCTGAGAAAACACACCGGGTCCTTGATCATGTCCTCTTCAAAAGTGAGAAAAAAAGGAAAAAGACCACCCACTTACAAAACATTATTCAAAGTATAATTAAGAAGGGGGCTTTACAGCACCCTATTATGTGTGTCAAACAAGCAACAATATAATAAAAAAAATAAATAAATGATAAAAATAAATATATATATATATATATATATATATATATATATATATATATATATATATATATATATATATATATATATATATATATATAAATATATAAAAAAAAGTGTATAATTTTGAATTACTATTTTCGTGTTCTATTATGTTTAGTGTTTTAATTCAATATAATCTCACTCTACTATTTCATTTTTATACCTTTTCACCTTTCATTTCAATCTACCCTTCTTTGTGTGATTCCATTACGTGTTGCCCATCCCGTGCTTAATTTACTATTATAACTTATCCTCTTCCTTTAATGACATCAATCATCTCTCCACTGTGCCTCCCAGAGGAGGAAAAAAGAAACAACACAAGCAAAAAACCCACCTAATCCCAATTTCCTCCCACCAGATGCATCCCACAGACTATCTGATCCATAACACAGCATTGGCCCCAAAAGGGTTTAACCCACCCCTATTTCTGAAGAGTAATACAGCCATCCTGCCCATGTATCTTTAAATTTATTCTGTTGGTCTTTAACCATATGTATCCATCTAAAAATCTTTTTAATCAAAAAATCTTGATTCGAAAAGGTAATAAAAAACGAAAAATTCATCTTTTATTTTAGGCTTTAGTAAATCATCTCTATCTCTTGAGGTGACATCAGTTATGATCCGATCAAGATCATTAACTCATAGGGACAGACCTGAGCCAAGACTCAAAATGGCAACTGTCTGTTCCTATGTAGCCATTCCTATCCCTGTCTTTAAAATATGTGATGAGCCTATCGTTTTGTACTCTAATTTCCAGGCCTAAAAAATGTATAGCAGGAGTGCTGGCCTCATGTTGGAGAACAATGCCTCGATCGTTGGTGTTAAGCTCACTAATGAAATGGTACAAAGAGGCATGATCTCCCTCCCATAGGAGGAGGACGTCATCAATGTATCATCCCCAGAAGACCAACTCAGTCCTCTGTTGACCATAGATGACATCCTCCTCCCACTTTGCCATAAAAAGGTTAGCCATATTAGGCGCAAACGAAGCACCCATCGCCACTCCCCAACCTTACAGATAGTAAGAGCCATTGAACCAAAAGTAGTTGAGGCTCATAGAAACCATTGTTGTAACCTCTGGATGCCTGAATCTTTCTCCAAAAAGCACTTCACAGCTTCTCTACCTTGGCGATGGGAAATAATAGTGTATAAAGAGGCCACGTCAGCAGTAGCTGTATTGTACCCTTCTTTCCAAGTAATTTGCCTCAAAATATTAATGACCTGTGTGCTATCTGGGAAGATGGGAAGAAGTTTTGGAGATGAGGCTGCAGAAAATTATCTATGTACCTCCCAATCCTAGAAGTAACAGAATCAATTTCACTAATTATAGGGCGGCCAGTTGGGTTTAGAGGGTTTTTATGAACTTTTGGAAGATAGTAGATCACCAGAATGTGAGGTGCAACCGGGATCAAATAAAACTTCTCTTTTTTGTTTAAAATGCCCTTATTAAAACCCTCATCCACTATCAACTGAAGTTCTTTTTGTATTTCTGAGTCAGATTACTTCCAAGAGGAAAATATGTGTCCTTATCAGATAAAATTCTATTCATCTTCTCTACATATGCAGTACTATCAAGAATGACAATAACGCCCCCTTTATCGGCCAGGCGGACGGTAATGTCATTCCTCTGTTTGAGAGAATCCAAACTTCTTTTAAAGACTGCGTCCATACTCTTTTTCTTTACGGTAATTTTATCAAGATCTTTGAATACTAGATCCCTAAAAACCCTCTCTCACAAACCATATTGGTATATTGTATAATGTTCCTTTTCTGGTCTCTCTAAACATGGGTGTCATGGGTGTGTCTAGTCATGTATGTCTTAGCTGTGATCTAAACATCCGGTCATGACGTTGTTCTGCTTCCGGCAGATGAAAAAGAGGCTTGGAGTGCAGGGGGAAGGGGCGTTTCTATCTCGCCCTCCCTCCTATATAAAGAGGATATGACAAGCTCTGACCACGCCCCTGACGACGTTCCTACTGGATGAAACGCAGCACAGGGCGGAGCTCTGACGTCACAATGCTGTAACGTGCCGACCGCGGCCATCTTTGTGGTTGTAAACAATTGATATACATGACAGATTGTAGCTTCTGACATGCCTGCTTTTATCTAACAAAATGTGAGTACCCTGGCTGTTTTTTTTTTAATGCAATAGATTCACCCTGATTTTAAATACTACATCATGAGGAGTTGCCTTTTTGTATTTCATACATGTACCTATGAATTTCCATTTGGTGAGACTACAAGATACAATTTATACAATCTATGATCCAATTGAAGTGGTTCTGTGGCGCTATGGATATATCCCGCTTGTTTGACCACCTGTAACTCAGTGGTCCATTTTCTTTGGTAAGAGGCCCGGTGTATTGATGTTCGGTGGAGGATAATTTCATGCTCACCTTATTGTGTGTCTGTTTACACTGTGGGTGATTCCAGCTGTTTCTCTGAACAAGGACTCTGTTTTAACACTATGGACTTTTACTTTATAAATTTATGTTTTTAGAGCTGCATACATTCATCCTTGATGTTTTTTATTGTTACCATACAATTTATGCCAGCTGCTTTATTAATGTTAGTGCAGTGATTAATTTTGAATTTAATGGTGGACCATGCTTTTTCTAATCATACAGTACAGGGCACAGGCTTCTTTAATCCTGACTGGGTTATATGCAGCTATCTTCAGGTGATCAAACACTGGCAAAAAAAGCTGCTGGGACACCTCTTCTACTCCAAGCTAGTCTCAGTTTTCTTTTTTTTGCTAGTGTCCATGAATGATCTACTGAGAAAGCTTACCTTCTTATATGGAGGTTTACTTTTTCTCTGAATGATCTGTTCCAAAGCCCTGTCCCAGGAATGGCTAATTCTCTGCATACCCTGTCTACTGGATTGTGGTGAGTACCGGACAAGATCCCTTTAAACAGTTAGTCCAGGGTGCCTGTTTTTCTTTAGAACTGCTTTGGGGTGCATGGTGAGCCCTCTAATATTCAGATCAGAGAACTGTGGTAGGAGGTGGTAAATTTTATCTTGTTGCCAAATTCAGTCACTGGTGCGCCTGCACCAGTGAACCTCTGCAAATGAGCGCTATGACTCATGCCCAGCCAGAGCACTTGCTGTGTCTGTGCTGCTTGGACCAGTGACATCTCCCGTTTATCTTTCTGCTGAGGTGTCTTTACAAGTAGCTATTATCACAATACCTTGCTATTACACCCCAGGTGCTTATCACCAAGGCTTTCCCCCTCCCTTTCTACTGCTACAGAGGTTGTGAGTATCCCCCTAGGGAAAGTTTCACAGGTATGGTAGATTGTAAGCACAGGGAAAAAGGCTCAGATGGACTGCTAGCTCAGGCTCAGCTTGACTGCATTGGGTAGGTAGTTCATCCATTCAAGGTAATAGTACCCTCTCCTTTTATGGTTGTCCCCACTCTGACTCCCTGCCTTCCTCTGGTCATTAGGCTGGCTTATCAGCCACAAGAGCTTTCACTTATCTAGATACAATTTTTCTTTTGGAATGTCAGATGTAATTGGCAGAATTTCTGGGCTTATTGAGGCAGGGGTCACAATCTTTCCCCATTGACCTCCGCTCCTGAATCAGTTTTCTTTATCGTACATCATAGGACACAGAGCCTCAAGTAATTACTTGGTGGGTTATGGGCCTACCTTCAGGTGTTGACACTGGTATAAACAATACAGGAAGTTGACTCCCCTATATAACCCCTCCTCCTTCCAGGAGTCCTCAGTTATTTCACCAGTGTCTAAGGTGTTGGTCACGAGAGAAGATGTGCTCTGAGGAGCTCCACGGAGGGATCCATGCTGGATTTAAAAAGCCTCCACAACCGGATACATCCTCGCCACTGAGGCCATAGGATGGTACCTGGGCTTCGCATTGAAGAACGAGGTTTTGCCTGTAAGCTTCTCTTTGAGAGCTGGACCCTAGGAACCTGGACTCTTTTTGGTTTTTCATTTTACCTAAAGTTGTTCCTGAGGGGTGCTATACAGGTCCAAAGGAGCGAAACCCCTTTAAAAAGGCCCCCAGTCTTTGAAGGTTTAACTACGCTGCCCGCCGTGATGGGTGAAGGTTGGATCTGTCTGTTAAATCAGCAGTATCCTCCAGCGAGGATAAGGTAAGGGGAGAAGCCTAGGAACAGTAAAAAGTCCACCTATACCTTTTTCTCCAAAAAATACACACGTGTGTATATATATATATATATATATATATATATATATATATATATATATATATATTATATATACACACGTGTGTATTTTTAATATATAAAATGTATAACTGTATGCCTTAAAATGTCTCCTCTAGAGGGAGTATATTACACTTGCCTAGTAAGATGCCTTTTTCAGCAGCTCTGTCTGGCTATAGCAGCGGGTGTGGTCCCTGCAGCCAGAGGGGAGTTCTTAATTGAACAGATGGTGTTCCTCTTCTGAGGGATCTAAAGGGGTTACAGCAGTAGTTTATGAACATACAAAACCAGCCATTTGCATTTTTTTGTATAAAGTGAAGTCTTCCTTTAAAACAAGGAGCTTAGCAAACACTGCTGATAAAAATTCCCCTCCCCCCTCCCCTCTCCTCCTGGAGAGGTGCGGTAACAGCTGACACTTATGTGTAATCAGGTTCTCACCTGAGGCTTAACACAGAGGCTCTCAGTTCATATGCTGAAGACAGAAGTCTGTCACACTAAGAGACACAGGAGCGCTGGGCACAGGGCTGGTGCAAGGATTTTTGACACCCTAGGTGAAACCTTATTTTGCTCCCCCCATTGGCTCCACCCCTGACTCCACTCCCTTTGCCCTGTCCATGTATACCCCACCTTTTTAACCACTTAAGGACCGCCTCACGCCGATGTACGTCGGCAAGGCGGCACGGGCAGGCAAAATCACGTACATGTACGTGATTTGCCTCCGCCCGAGGCGGTCCCGTTCTGTCCCCCGGCGATCAGAGACGAGGGGGAGGCCATCCGTTCGTGGCCCCCCCCTCGCGATCGCCGCCGGCCAATGGGAACACTCCTTTGCTGCTGTATGCTAAACAGCAGCAAAGGAAGTGATGTCATCTCCCCTCGGGTCGGTAGTTTCCGTTCCGGCCCGAGGAGAGACGACATGTGAGTGAGTGCACCAACACACACACACACAGTAGAACATGCCAGGCATACAAAACACCCCGATCGCCCCCCGATCCCCCCCCAATCACCCCCCCCCCCCCCCGTCACAAACTGACACCAGCAGTTTTTTTTTTTTTTTTTCTGATTACTGCTGTGTCAGTTTGTGACAGTTACTGTGTTAGCACAGTTACTGTTACCCCCCTGTAGGTCTAGGGTACCCCCCTAACCCCCCCTAATAAAGTTTTAACCCCTTGATCACCCCCCGTCACCAGTGTCGCTAAGCGATCATTTTTCTGATCGCTGTATTAGTGTCGCTGGTGACGCTAGTTAGTGAGGTAAATATTTAGGTTCGCCGTCAGCGTTTTATAGCGTCAGGGACCCCCATATACTACCTAATAAATGTTTTAACCCCTTGATTGCCCCCTAGTTAACCCTTTCACCACTGATCACCGTATAACCGTTACGGTTGACGCTGGTTAGTTCGTTTATTTTTTATAGTGTCAGGGCACCCGCCGTTTATTACCGAATAAAGGTTTAGCCCCCCGATCGCCCGGCGGTGATATGCGTCGCCCCAGGCAGCGTCAGGTTAGCGCCAGTACCGCTAACACCCACGCACGCACCGTACACCTCCCTTAGTGGTATAGTATCTGATCGCATCAATATCTGATCCGATCAGATCTATACTAGCGTCACCAGCAGTTTAGGGTTCCCAAAAACGCAGTGTTAGCGGGATCAGCCCAGATACCCGCTAGCACCTGCGTTTTGCCCCTCCGCCCGGCCCAGCCCAGCCCACCCAAGTGCAGTATCGATCGATCACTGTCACTTACAAAACACTAAACGCATAACTGCAGCGTTCGCAGAGTCAGGCCTGATCCCTGCGATTGCTAACAGTTTTTTTGGTAGCATTTTGGTGAACTGGCAAGCACCAGCCCCAGGCGTCAGGTTAGCGCCAGTACCGCTAACACCCACGCACGCACCGTACACCTCCCTTAGTGGTATAGTATCTGAACGGATCAATATCTGATCCGATCAGATCTATACTAGCGTCACCAGCAGTTTAGGGTTCCCAAAAACGCAGTGTTAGCGGGATCAGCCCAGATACCTGCTAGCACCTGCGTTTTGCCCCTCTGCCCGGCCCAGCCCAGCCCACCCAAGTGCAGTATCGATCGATCACTGACACTTACAAAACACTAAACGCATAACTGCAGCGTTCGCAGAGTCAGGCCTGATCCCTGCGATCGCTAACAGTTTTTTTTGTAGCGTTTTGGTGAACTGGCAAGCACCAGCCCCAGGCAGCGTCAGGTTAGCGCCAGTACCGCTAACACCCACGCACGCACCGTACACCTCCCTTAGTGGTATAGTATCTGATCGCATCAATATCTGATCCGATCAGATCTATACTAGCGTCACCAGCAGTTTAGGGTTCCCAAAAACGCAGTGTTAGCGGGATCAGCCCAGATACCTGCTAGCACCTGCGTTTTGCCCCTCCGCCCGGCCCAGCCCACCCAAGTGCAGTATTGATCGATCACTGTCACTTACAAAAGACTAAAACGCATAACTGCAGCGTTCGCAGAGTCAGGCCTGATCCCTGCGATCGCTAACAGTTTTTTGGTAGCGTTTTGGTGAACTGGCAAGCGCCAGCGGCCTAGTACACCCCGGTCGTAGTCAAACCAGCACTGCAGTAACACGTGGTGACGTGGCGAGTCCCATAAGTGCAGTTCAAGCTGGCGAGATGGCAAGCACAAGTAGTGTCCCGCTGCCACCAAAAAGACAAACACAGGCCCGTCGTGCCCATAATGCCCTTCCTGCTGCATTCGCCAATCCTAATTGGGAACCCACCGCTTCTGCAGCGCCCGTACTTCCCCCATTTACATCCCCAACCAAATGCAGTCGGCTGCATGAGAGGCATTTTTATGTCCTCCCAAGTACCCCTACCCAACGAACCCCCCCAAAAAAGATGTTGTGTCTGCAGCAAGCGCGGATATAGGCGTGACACCCGCCATTATTGTCCCTCCTGTCCTGACAATCCTGGTCTTTGCATTTGTGAATGTTTTGAACGCTACCATGCACTAGTTGACTATTAGCGTAGGGTACAGCATTGCACAGACTAGGCACACTTTCACAGGGTCTCCCAAGATGCCATCGCATTTTGAGAGACCCGAACCTGGAACCGGTTACCGTTATAAAAGTTAGTTACAAAAAAAGTGTAAAAAAAAAAAAATATATGAAATAAAAAAAAATAGTTGTTGTTTTATTGTTCTCTCTCTCTCTATTCTCTCTCTCTATTGTTCTGCTCTTTTTTACTGTATTCTATTCTGCAATGTTTTATTGTTATTGTTATTGTTATTATGTTTTATCATGTTTGTTTTTCAGGTGTGTAATTATTTACACTTTACTGTTTACTGTGCTTTATTGTTAACCATTGTTAACCATTTTTTTGTCTTCAGGTACGCCATTCACGACTTTGAGTGGTTATACCAGAATGATGCCTGCAGGTTTAGGTATCATCTTGGTATCATTCTTTTCAGCTAGCGGTCGGCTTTCATGTAAAAGCAATCCTAGCGGCTAATTAGCCTCTAGACTGCTTTTACAAGCCGTGGGAGGGAATGCCCCCCCCCCCCACCGTCTTCCGTGTTTTTCTCTGGCTCTCCTGTCTCAACAGGGAACCTGAGAATGCAGCCGGTGATTCAGCCAGCTGACCATAGAGCTGATCAGAGACCAGAGTGGCTCCAAACATCTCTATGGCCTAAGAAACCGGAAGCTACGAGTATTTCATGACTTAGATTTCGCCGGATGTAAATAGCGCCATTGGGAAATTGGGGAAGCATTTTATCACACCGATCTTGGTGTGGTCAGATGCTTTGAGGGCAGAGGAGAGATCTAGGGTCTAATAGACCACAATTTTTTCAAAAAAGAGTACCTGTCACTACCTATTGCTATCATAGGGGATATTTACATTCCCCGAGATAACAATAAAAATGATTAAAAAAAAAAAATATGAAAGGAACAGTTTAAAAGTAAGATTAAAAAAGCAAAAAAATAATAAAGAAAAAAAAAAACAAAAAAAAAACACCCCTGTCGCCCCCTGCTCTCGCGCTAAGGCGAACGCAAGCGGCGGTCTGTCGTCAAACGTAAACAGCAATTGCACCATGCATGTGAGGTATCGCCGCGAAGGCCAGATCGAGTGCAGTAATTTTTCCAGTAGACCTCCTCTGTAAATCTAAATTGGTAACCTGTAAAGGCTTTTGAAGGCTTTTAAACATGTATTTATTTTGTTGCCACCGCACGTTTGTGCGCAATTTTAAAGCATGTCATGTTTGGTATCCATGTACTCGGCCTAAGATCATCTTTTTTATTTCATCAAACATTTGGGCAATATAGTGTGTTTTAGTGCATTAAAATTAAAAAAAGTGTGTTTTTTCCCCAAAAAATGCGTTTGAAAAATCACTGCGCAATTACTGTGTGAAAAAAAAAATGAAACACCCACCATTTTAATCTGTAGGGCATTTGCTTTAAAAAAATATATAATGTTTGGGGGTTCAAAGTAATTTTTTTGCAAAAAAAAAAAACTTTTTCATGTAAACAATAAGTGTCAGAAAGGGCTTTGTCTTCAAGTGGTTAGAAGAGTGGGTGATGTGTGACATAAGCTTCTAAATGTTGTGCATAAAATGCCAGGACAGTTCAAAACCCCCCCAAATGACCCCATTTTGGAAAGTAGACACCCCAAGCTATTTGCTGAGAGGCATGTCGAGTCCATGGAATATTATTTTTATTGCGACACAAGTTGCGGGAAAGAGACAAATTTTTTTTTTTTTTTTTGCACAAAGTTGTCACTAAATGATATATTGCTCAAACATGCCATGGAAATATGTGAAATTACACCCCAAAATACATTCTGCTGCTTCTCCTGAGCACGGGGATACCACATGTGTGAGACTTTTTGGGAGCCTAGCCGCGCACGGGACCCCGAAAACCAAGCACCGCCTTCAGGCTTTCTAAGGGCGTGAATTTTTGATTTCACTCTTCACTGCCTATCACAGTTTCGGAGGCCATGGAATGCCCAGGTGGCACAAAACCCCCCCCAAATGACCCCATTTTGGAAAGTAGACACCCCAAGCTATTTGCTGAGAGGTATAGTGAGTATTTTGCAGACCTCACTTTTTGTCACAAAGTTTTAAAAATTGAAAAAAGAAAAAAAAAAATGTTTTTTCTTGTCTTTCTTCATTTTCAAAAACAAATGAGAGCTGCAAAATACTCACCGTGCCTTTCAGCAAATAGCTTGGGGTGTCTACTTTCCAAAATGGGGTCATTTGGGGGGGTTTTGTGCCACCTGGGCATTCCATGGCCTCCGAAACTGTGATAGGCAGTAAAGAGTGAAATCAAAAATTTTCACCCTTAGAAATCCTGAAGGCAGTGATTGGTTTTCGGGGTCCTGTACGCGGCTAGGCTCCCAAAAAGTCCCACACATGTGGTATCCCCATACTCAGGAGAAGCAGCTAAATGTATTTTGGGGTGCAATTCCACATATACCCATGGCCTGTGTGAGCAATATATCATTTAGTGACAACTTTATGAAAAAAAAAAAAAAAAAGTGTCACTTTCCTGCAACTTGTGTCAAAATATAAAATATTCCATGGACTCAATATGCCTCTCAGCAAATAGCTTGGAGTGTCTACTTTCCAAAATGGGGTCATTTTGGGGGGTTTTGTGCCACCTGGGCATTCCATGGCCTCCGAAACTGTGATAGGCAGTGAAGAGTGAAAGCAAAAATTTACACCCTTAGAAATCCTGAAGGCGGTGATTGGTTTTCGGGGCCCCGTACGTGGCTAGGCTCCCAAAAAGTCCCACACATGTGGTATCCCCATACTCAGGAGAAGCAGCTAAATGTATTTTGGGGTGCAATTCCACATAGGCCCATGGCCTGTGTGAGCAATATATCATTTAGTGACAACTTTTTGTAAATATTTTTTTTTTTTTTTTTTTTTGTCATTTTTCAATCACTTGGGACAAAAAAAATAAATATTCAATGGGTTCAACATGCCTCTCAGCAATTTCCTTGGGGTGTCTACTTTCCAAAATGGGGTCATTTGGGGGGGTTTTGTACTGCCCTGCCATTTTAGCACCTCAAGAAATGACATAGGCAGTCATAAACTAAAAGCTGTGTAAATTCCAGAAAATGTACCCTAGTTTGTAGACGCTATAACTTTTGCGCAAACCAATAAATATACGCTTATTTACATTTTTTTTACCAAAGACATGTGGCCGAATACATTTTGGCCTAAATGTATGACTAAAATTTAGTTTATTGGATTTTTTTTATAACAAAAAGTAGAAAATATCATTTTTTTTCAAAATTTTCGGTCTTTTTCCGTTTATAGCGCAAAAAATAAAAACCGCAGAGGTGATCAAATACCATCAAAAGAAAGCTCTATTTGTGGGAAGAATAGGACGCAAATTTCATTTGGGTACAGCATTGCATGACCGCGCAATTAGCAGTTAAAGCGACGCAGTGCCAAATTGGAAAAAGACCTCTGGTCCTTAGGCAGCATAATGGTCCGGGGCTCAAGTGGTTAATGAAGCGCCCATCAAATGCAGCCCACCAGCGCCCATCAAATGCAGCCCACCAGCGCCCATCAAATGCAGCCCACCAGCGCCCATCAAATGCAGCCTCACCAGCGCCCATCAAATGCAGCCTCACCAGCGCTCATCAATGCAGCCTCACCAGCACCCATCAATGCAGCCTCACCAGCACCCATCAATGCAGCCTCACCAGCACCCATCAATGCAGCCTCACCAGCACCCATCAATGCAGCCTACCAGCGCCCATCAATGCAGCCTCACCAGCGCCCATCAATGCAGTCTAACAGTGTCCATCAATGAATGTTTGCTTTCTTTTATTCATTCGGGAGTTGGGACACAGACACAGTCCTCCGCTGCCGCTACGTCTCTGACACTATGTGCAAACGGAGCGGCGGTGGCTGCCTGCTGATGCTGAGACTTATGCCCCATACACACGGTCGGATTTTCCGACAGAAAATGTGTGATAGGACCTTGTTGTGGGAAATTCCGACCGTGTGTAGGCTCCATCACACATTTTCCATCAGATTTTCCGACACACAAAGTTTGAGAGCAGGCTATAAAATTTTCCGACAACAAAATCCATTGTCGGAATTTCCGATCGTGTGTACACAAATCCGACGCACAAAGTGTCACGCATGCTCAGAATAAATAAAGAGATAAAAGCTATTGGCTACTGCCCCATCTATAGTCCCGACGTACGTGTTTTACGTCACCGCGTTCAGAATGATTGGATTTTCCGACAACTTTGTGTGACCATGTGTATGCAAGGCAAGTTTGAGCCAACATCCGTCGGAAAAAATCCTAGGATTTTGTTGTTGGAATGTCCGATCAATGTCCGACCGTGTGTACGGGGCATTAGTTGCTTTCTGCAGAAAGAAGAGAGTAGGAACACCACTTGCAGGGCGCCCTAGGCGGCTGCCTAGTTTGCCTAGTGGTAGCACCGGCCCTGGCTGGGCATGTAAAGGTGTGTAAACAGGCATTTCCAGCACAGGAAATATTATGGTACTCAGTATCAAAGGTTGATCCTTATAGTGACATTGTTTTCTTTTGCTAAAACTATTGTTCAGCAAATACCATAATTTGTTAAAGTGCCTCTGCTGTTGTGCTTAGCACATTTGATTTCCAGTGTATCACAAAGGTACCAAGGATTCCACCCCCAGTCGCTGGGAACTCCAGTCATGCCTCCACACTGTCATCCTCTCCGGAGATGCCTGACATGGCAAGCCAGGGTGAGTCATTGGAAGCAATTGGTGGTGCAACTGCTTCTCACACTTCAGTCCCTGTGTATGTGACTGAAGATGCATTCTCCTCTGCCCTGTTGGGCTTAGAAGGAAGATTAGTGGCTTTAATCGCATCCTCCATCCAAGAGGATAGGAAGCATGCTAGATCCCCCACCTCAAACCCCTTTTTCCAAGGGAACAGTGGGCACAGGATGAGGTGTTATCCTCAGGTGATCACGGGGGAAAACAAGCCAATTTCTCTGTGGAGGAAACAACAGTTGATGAACCTTATGCAACCTCACAATCTGACAGATTGATGGTACAAACTCTTACAGAGATGGTTCATTCAACTTTTTATACTACTCCTAAAAGAGTAAGCTGAAAGTCCAGGTCCCTTTTTACAGCGCTTATTTATGCTGAATGGGATCATCTGGATAAGCATTTTTTCCCTCCAAAGAGTTTCTCAGTTCTCTATCATGGAGGAAAAATTCACAAAGGTTGGAAAGAACCAGCAGTAGACGCTGCGATTTCCAGCATTAAGATGTATAATTGCTTAAACATCCAACAGATAAGGAGTTGGAATTTTTTTGTTAAAATCCTCCTACCAATGGCGCTACGTTTCGCCATAGATGCCATAAAAGACCCTATCCACCAGGCATCTCGCCTAGCGCTTGTGCTAAAACACATGCTTAGGACCCTGTGGTTAAAAGGGTTGGTCAGCCAAAGCATCTTGCAAAAAAGTGTGTCTGACTAGTTTCCCTTTTCAATGGGGAAGGTTTGGTGAAATACATCCAAATGATTTCTAGCAGTAAAGCTCTTTTGTCCAGTAGAAGGTTTAAATGTAATTTTATTTAAAGTGAAGCCACAACAGCTCACAGGTTAAGTACTCTGACAGCCAGTGCAGCCATGGGAGACTTCCTGACAGACATGGGTTCAGATCCATATGTCAGCGTTCACTAGTGAAGGAGCCACTCCTCACAGGTTAACTACTCTGACGTCCAGCGTAGCCATGGGAGGCTTCCTGAAAGATGTGGGACCTCGTCCTTACGTTGGCTCCTTGTGACCTTGGACAAGTCACTTAAACAGATTCCTTCCCCTGCGCAGGGGCAGCTGCCTCTAGGCAGCAGTGACAGCCTCCACCGTCAGACTCTAGGGCATGAATTCCAAGAAATACTGTTCAGTTCTGTGCGACTTCAAGGTAGTCCCTGCACTACTTTGGTACCATTTTGATGCGACTTGAGGTCCATAAACCTCTAGAATACACAGGCATTGTTTCCTGTTGCATCAAAATCACGCCCCGACGTATTCTCGGTGGCAAAGGATCACGGTAAAATCACGCAACTTTGGGGTTGCAATAGTGGAAACTGAGCCTAAGAGGAGAAAATATTCAGCCCCTGTGTACATGATTGAAGATGCGTTTTTCCTCCGCCCTGCAGGGCCTAGAAGGAAAATTGGCAACTTTAATCGCATCCGCTATCCAAGGATGGGAAGCGTGTTAGATTCCCTCCCCCACCTGAGATCCCTTATCAAGGGAACAGTGGGTAGAGGATGAAGGATTACCCTCAGGTAATCGGGAAGAAAGGCAAACCGAGTACTCCTCTGCAGAGGAGACAACTAGAGTTGAACTTTTTTTCAGCCTCGCAATCTGAGAAATTGCTGGTACAAACCTCTTACAGAGATGATTTGTGCCTCTTTCAAGCTACCTCTAGTAGAGTCAGCTGATCTGTTTTTTCTTAGGTTCCTTGGAACCTTCACTGCCTTTTTCATGCGTTTCCTGTACATGTACAGAGCCACGCAGAAATTCAACAGATCCATTCTAGATCTAAAAGAATCTAAATCAGTTCCTGAAGATCCGCTCCTTTCTATGGAGTCGATCAATTCAGTAGTTTCTATCGTGCAAGGAGGAAAACTTCTAGTGCCTATCGGCATCAGGGATGCATATCTGCATGTCCATATATTTCCCGCTCACCAAAGGTTTCTGCGGTTCGAAGTAGAACAGCAGCATTTCAGTTTATAGCCTTGCTCTTCGGGCTAGCTACAGCACCTCGAGTGTTCACAAAGGTGATAGCCCCACCTGTAGCCAGGTCAAGGGCACAGGGCTTAAACAGTCTTGGCATACCTAGATGATCTATTGCTAATAGACCAATCGGTGTTCGGACTAAGGTGTATGCATTACAACCAGTTACCTGGAAAGGTCTGTGTTGCATTCTCAACCTAGTAAAGTCTCCATTAAAATCGCTAAAAAAGGGCTGCAGTATTTGGGTCTGATCATAGATACAACCCAGAAAAAGGGTCTTCTTGCCCAGAGAAGAAACAAAAAACAAACAAAAAAACACCACTCTATAAAAGAGTTGGTGCGGATGATCAGGTCACAAAGAGGTCCCTCCATTCACCTTTGCATGAGGTTGTTAGAAAGGATGGTGGCTTCATTCGAAGCAGTTCCCTTTGCCCAGTTCCATTCGAGACTGTTGCAAAACAGTATTCTATTTTCTTGGAACAAATAGATCCAAGCTTTTGACTTGCCAATGCGGGTGTCCCAAAGCCTCAATTGGTGGTTACTAAAGAATGTCCTAAAGGGTAAATCCTTCAGAGCACTTATCTGGAAAGTGGTAATGACAGAGAAGACAACTGTCCAAGGACAGTGTTCAAGAACCGAAAGAGCCTTGCCCATCAACATCCTAGAGATTCGGGCAGTGCGTCTGGCTCTAAAAGCCTGGACTTCCAGGTTAAGGGATTGTCCCGACAGGATCCAATCTGTCAATGCCACGGCTGTGGCCTATATCAATCACCAAAAGGGGCACCAAGAATCTCTCAGTGCAGAGAGAAGTGAACCATATTCTAACTTGGGCAGAAAGAAATATTCCGTGCCCATCGGCAGTCTTCATCCTGGGAACAGAGAATTGGCACGCGCACTACATGTGCCGCCAGCAGATTATTCCCAGGGGAATGGTCTATTCACCCCGACATGTTTCGGGCTGTTTGTCAAGGATGGGGGACTCCGGATGTAGATCTTCTAGCATCCAGTGCAACATAAAGTGCAGAGATCAGTGACGTCACACACACAGCCCATCCCCCTACAGTTAGTAATCACTCCCCTAGGACATACTTAACCCCTCCCCGCCCCCTAGTGGTTAACCCCTTCACTGCCAGTGTCATTTACACAGTAATCAGTGCATTTTTAATCGCACTGATCGCTGTATAAATGACAATGGTCCCAAAAATGTGTCAAAAATGTCCGACATGTCCACCATAACGTCGCAGTCACAATAAAAATCGCTGATCACCACCATTACTAGTAAAAAAAATATTAATAAAAATGTCATAAAACTATCCCCTATTTAGTAAACGCTATAACTTTTGTGCAAACCAATCAATAAACGCTTATCGCGATTTTTTTTTTTTTTTTACCAAAAATATGTAGAAATGATCGGCCTAAACTGAGGAAAAAAAATGTTTTTTTATATATTTTGGGGGGATATTTATTATAGCAAAATGTAAAAAATAATGCGTTTTTTTTTTTCAAAATTGTCGCTCTTATTTTGTTTATAGCGCAAAAAATAAAAATCGCAGAAGTGATCAAATACCACCAAAAGAAAGCTCTATTTGTGGAAAAAAAAAGGACATCAATTTTGTTTGGGAGCCACGTCGCACAACCGCGCAATTGTCAGTTAAAGCGACGCAGTGCCGAATCGCAAAAAACGCTCTGGTCAGGAAGGGGGTAAAATCTTCTGGGGCTGAAGCGGTTAATGCTAGGAAGCCAGCTTCTAGAGCTATATATTAGAGTCTGGAAAGCTTATGTTTCCTGGTGTGAATCCAAGGGTTGGCACCCTCGGAGATACATTATAGGCAGAATTCTTGCCTTTCTACAAGTAGGCGTAGAGATGAAGTTGGCCCTGAGTACTATTAAGGGCCAAGTCTCAGCCTTATCAATTTTATTTCAAAGACAACTTGCTACGCATTCTTTAGTCCGGGGTTTCATGCGAGGAGTGATGCGGATTAATCCGCCAGGTAACTCACCCTTAAGCCCTTGGGACTTGCATTTAGTTTTTGGCAGTGTTACAAAAACCGCCATTCGAACCATTACAGCATGTTCCCTTAGTCCTTCTGACTAGGAAGCTGATATTTTTGGTTGCTATATCCTCAGCAAGGAGGGTTTCAGAATTGGCTGCTCTTTCCTGTAAAGAGCCATATTTGGTTATTCATGAGGACAGAGTGGTGTTGGGCCCTCGTCCAGGTTTTATACCAAAAGTGGTCTCGATGTCTTGTCTTGATGTGGTGAGAGCAGTGAAGATCTATTTAAAGAAAACTGCTCAGATTCGTAAGACTGATGTCTTATTTATTCTGCCAGAGGGTCCTAAAAAAGGACAGGCAGCATCAAAATCCACTGTGGCTAAGTGGATTTGGCAGGTTATAATTCAAACTTATGATTTAAAGGGAAAGATTCCCCCTTTTCAAGTTAAGGCACACTCTGCCAGAGCGGTTGGTGTTTCTTGGGCAGTGCGTCACCAGGCCTCCATGTCTCAGATCTGCAAGGCCGTGACTTGGTCTTCAGTGCATACATTTACTAAATTTTATCAAGTAGATGTACGATGGAATGAGGATATCACCTTCGGGCGCAGTGTGCTGCAGGCAGCAGTATAATTCCTCAAGGTCTGGGGGTGCCCTACGGGTTGTGTCTCCCTCCCCTCAAGTAGCATTGCTATGGGACATCCCACCAAGTAATTACTTGAGGCCCTGTGTCCTATGATGTACGATAAAGAAAATAGGATTTTTAAAACGGCTTACCTGTAAAATCCTTTTCTTGGAGTACATCATAGGACACAGAGCTCCCGCCCCTCTGTTTTATGGGGTTAGAGTATATTGCTTATATTGCTTGGCTACAAAAACTGAGGACTCCTGGAAGGAGGAGGGGTTATATAGGGGAGTCAACTTCCTGTATTGGTTATACCAGTGTCAACACCTGAAGGTAGGCCCATAACCCACCAAGTAATTACTTGAGGCGCTGTGCCCTATGATGTACTCCAAGAAAAGGATTTTACAGGTAAGCTGTTTTAAAAATCCTATTTTTGATTTCTCTCTTGAGGCAGACACCGTACCATATAAGGAGGTAACCATTGAGGAGGGCTCCATCACCTTCTCGGACAGCTGATCAGAATGACATCCCTAGATTTCATCCAAGCTAAAGGATACCATAGCTACCTTATTGACTTTGTATGCTTTTGTTTAGCCTTTCTAGCAGTCTGAGTCTGCTCACCCTAAGTTATCCAGCATGGTGTCCTCAGTTTTCTAAACTAGCAATCCCTTCCAGGTGCAATCGCTTGTAGAGACTGCCCTGCATGTGGACTGGCCTCACCTGGAGAAAATTTGAACTCAGAATTTTCACTGAACCGTATCCTATTGAGTTTCTTTCGTAAGTGGGTGCTTACTGTAGCATATCCTGCTATTTGTCTTAACAAGACCCCCGCAACCAATATGGAGGATAATTCTATGTTTAAAGACCCAGTAGATAAGAGGTTAGAGGCTTCCCTTAAAGCTCTTACCTTGGCAGGCCCAGTCATGCAACCTGTGGTTGTGTCTATGGCAGTCTGTCAGACCCTTGCTCTCTGAACTAAAAGCATGGCCCAAAATCTTAGTTGGATGCCTTGGTCCACGCTCAGATCATTTATCTATGGCATTTACACCACTTCATGAATGTCTTGGAAGATATGCTTCACCAAATCTACAGGATGATTTAACATAGTAAAGGGAGATGGGACTTGGTGTGAGGCACTCTGGCTGATATATATAGGGGGAGGCAACCAACGCCTCTCCATAGATGGCGGTGCCTCCTGGAAGGGCACGCCTCTCCTCTATCTTGCCTATGCGTGACGTTGGGAGTTACCTGTGGGTGGGCTGGATATCTACCAAGCACTTTTACCTACTCTTTCCCACCTGCACCATTGGTCAAGTTGCAAATCACAGCATAACTTCTTGCCTTATATGCACACAAGGTAATCATGTTTGCACATACGTATTGTTCTTTGGTTGCACTTATTCTGGCTATTTCTTAATGTCTTATCACTCACTCTCGGTTATATGCACATGTTATACTTACCTCGTACCCATAGTTTCACTTTTGTTGGCCATGGTCTCATGGTTCTTACCTTTAGTGATGTTACCTTCACCTCTCCATCCCCTATTGTACACTGGTTTCACCTGGTTCACATTAGTATCTTTGTAAAAGAGCTATTCTTAGCAATTTCATTTTGTTCAGACTCCGAGCCTTACCCTATGTTACCAATTCAACACCATGGAGAAGCCATTCCCTGGGGATCTCGTGCTTGGGTGTTCACCCCGCATGCAGTGTAGCTTCCTCAGCTCCCGTGACAGACAGCCTATTAGTGGCTCTTTCCAAACTCCGGTAGTACATACCTCTCAATCCCAGCTCAATGTAAGATATTCAGCCTCAATATCTTCCTTTTTTCTCCTTCTTTTGTAGTTGGAGGTTCAATTAGAGTTTTTTTTTTTTTACATTTCTTATAGAAGAGTGGATGCACCCACTTCTGATGAAGTGTCTTAGTAACATGAAACGTGTTGAGCATGATGGGATGCACCATGTTTTTATTCAAGTCAATAATCATTGCTACATGTGCTCTATAATCTCTGTTACTGTCTAATCCTTATACAGAGTATTTACTCCATACATGGGTTATTGGAATGTGCTGCTTTTTCTCTTTGTGTGTATATGAACTGCTTGGAATATGCAAGTATATCTTTATTTCTATGCATTTATGAACTGTACTTTATCCATTTGTGTGTATACATTCAATGGCTTTGCTATATATTTCATACTGAGTATGATTTTATAACCTCTTTATGACAAATTAACAAATTGCTAAGCCATCTGTATGTGTGTTACCCTAATTGGTTGCCACTTGCCTCACACAAAGTCCCATCTCCCCCTCTATATTCAATTGAATCAGGGATGGAGGCACATAGTACACAGTATGATGCCTCACGCAAAGTCCCAAACCTCTCCCCCCCCCCCTTTTGATATAAATCTACAGGATAAGTCTTTCCCCTATCCCCATGTACAGGAATCTCTGGCTTAAATTCTGGTTAGATGATCTACCATGCAAAAAAGCATTAAGCACGTTGCCCTATAAGAGGCCACTCCTTGAACATTAGGGAGATCACAGGGTAGGTAAAAGGGGTAAAAGTCTACTCCCCTGGTTAAAAAAAAAGTTACACCTCTACCAATAGCCCTTCTATTCCTTTTTATTCATTGGCCTGTGCATGTGTAAGGAGGCCTAGCCCTCAAGATTAATGTTGATGGGGCTTCCCCACTTGTCAGAGCAGGGTAATTTCTGTTTGATTTCTGTTCACAGAAAATCTCAGATGCCTTGTTCGAGAAAGTCATTACCAAGGGCTGTAAAATGGAGTTTTGGACTTTGCCTCCTCCTGGCCTAATGCTTTCAAACTTGTTTCCTTCCCTGTCATGGCTTGCTGCTGTTGTCTCAAGGGGTCTTTTACCCCTCTATCCACAGGCTTTCAAAGTTTGTACATGAACTTATGGCTCTAAAACCAGCGAAGTCCAGCCAATTCTGTAGCCGAAGACTCTACACTTGTTCCTACAGGTTTAAGAGTTTAACATTGAAATTGCCAGGTTTGTCAGTGCAAGAATTCCTTTCAGGTGATTTTCTAGCTTCAGTCAACATCCAGGATCCTTACCTGCGCATTCCCATCTTTCTGCCTCATCAATGCTATCTGCATTTTGCAGTAGGCAATCAACATCATCAATAAAATAAATAACGAATGCGCTTACCACAGGTAAAACTCAAAAACCAGAGAGTGGCAGCCAACATTAAAAAGTGTGTCCCCACAAGAAATAAAGTGATACAATATAAATGTGGTGCTAATTCAAAGTAAAATAAATAATTCGAATATGATCAAAATCCAAAACCTTAATTAAAAAAAATGCATGTGCAATCAACTTCAAATCTCAATAAATAAATATTCAAGTACATAAATGTAGTCCAATAGGTAATAAAGGTCAAACTTTCTTAATGTGCAAAAAAGTGCAGGTGCAAAATAAATAGTAACTCCAAATCTCAAATTAAAAAAAAACGTGCAAATGCCGGTATGTAGAAGTGCAGCAATCAAGTGCAGGAAAGGCATCAAATCTTAACGTGTAGTCACACTTGCTTCCACCATCTGCAATCCACCAAAAGTGTGCCCCAGCCTCTCACCTCAAATGAAAACTCCCAACGGGTCTAATAACGCTTCTGGTAAATGGAATCCTTGATGGCACTCTCCACTCACTCTTCTCCTTAGAACAGGGATATGCAATTAGCGGACCTCCAGCTGTTGCAGAACTACAAATCCCATGAGGCATAGCAAGACTCTGACAGCCACAAGCATCACACCCAGAGGCAGAGGCATGATGGGACTTGTAGTTTTGCAACAGCTAGAGGTCCGCTAATTGCATATCCCTGCCTTAGAACATCAAACCAGGCAGAAGTAAAGGCGATGGTAGCGAATGAAATAAACAGTGTTCCCCCGCTGTGATAATATACGTCCTCCTTAATCTCCTCCACTCTCCTTCATATAAGACTCATAACAAGATAAAGGAGATCTCCATAGTGGAGTAATTCCCATAAAATAAAGTGTATTCAAAGCAGCAACTTACATTAAAACTTAGAACATTCAGCAGCGATAAATCAGACGTTTTTTGAACAATTACGATTTTGGATTTTGATTATATTTGAATTATTTATTTTGCTTTGAGTTAGAGCCACATTTATATTTTAATCAACATGATCAATGCATCATCCTTCCCTTTGGCCTGCCTGTGGCCTACTGGTGCTTGCTCTTGTTTTGTCTCTGCTCTGTGTTTAAGGGAATCCTGTTGTAGGGTTCCTTGACAGTCCTCCTTGTTCCAGTTAGTCAATATCCAACAGACAGTATAGATTCTGAAGAGATTTGGTTGGACCATCACTTTGGGGAAGTCATCACTGGACCCATCTCACAGATTAAAGTAATTGGGCCTGATGTTAGACAGGACCCTGTCTAGGATCTTACAGCCGCAGGACCAACTTATTTCCCTTTGTTCTCCTGCCAGCCTTCAGGCCCTCAGAAAGCCCTGAATTTGATTTGTGTTTGCACAAAGGTCTTGGGTCTCACGGTTACCTCATTCAAGGCTGTACCGTTCGCTCAGATTTACTCCAGACAGTTGCAACTCAGCATCCTGGCAGACAAACTGACTCTGTTCATGGATTATACCATGTGTCTCACCCCCAAGACCAGACTCTCCCTAGAACAGTGGATTTCCAAACCAGTGCTGAAGTTAGGGAAGCCTTTTAATCAACAGTCTGGGAAGGTTCTTACGATAAATGCCAACCTATAGGGTTGAGCTACAATCCTAGACGCTCTCTTGGTGCAGGGGACTTGGTCTTCAGTGGGAGCTTGCTTTTCCATCAGCATTCTGGAAATTAGGGCAATTTCAATGTCCCTTCATTCCTAGACTCCTCGATTGCTAGGACAACCTATGGGAATCCAGATTAATGGCTAATAACTGTGGCCTACATTGATCATCAAGGAGGCACTAAAAGTCATGCTGCTCTAAGTAAATTGGAATTGATTGTCTCTTGTAAAGAATACATCCCATGCCTTCCTGCTGTCCACATCCCAGGCGTTGAAATTTGGCATGTGGATTTTCATTAGCGTCCTGGATCTGGGGAATGAGCTTTTCGTCCAGGAGTTTTTCAAGGCTTTTTTTTTTCACAGTTGGGGGACATCAGACATGGTTCTACTGGCATCCAGATTCAACAACAAACTTGACAGGTTTGTTGCCAAGTTCAGGTTTCCAGGTTCTCTCGGGTCTTCACAGTGGACGCTCTTGTGATGCGGTGGGATCATTTGAGCCTGATCCCTCCATATTCTCTCTTGCCTTCTTCACAGGATCGAGAAGATGGGCATACCAATGGTCCTCATCGCATGAATTGGCCCAGGAGTAATAGTCCATCATACTTACTCATGGCATGAATTCCATGGGCCTATCCAGATCAACCAGACCTTCTGTCTCAAGGACTAGTATTACATCTTGCTTATCCGTCGCTGCTTATAGGGCTATATCGGTCATCTCTGCCCTGTTTTGCTTGGTGTGAGTGTAGGAACTTTTATCCTACAAAATACTCTCTTCTCTCTTTCCCCCAGACCAGTCTAGACCAACTTCTGGCTTTGAGTATCATTAAAGGAAGGATCTCTGCCTTAACCATTTTCAGACCTTTGGCCTCTCATTTACTAATTTAGGCTAGGTTCACATATGCCTGGTGGGAATTTCCCCTCCTTTTTCACTGCAAATTTCCAAAGCAGCTGTTCAGTTGCAATTTATACACGGTTTAGATGCGAAGGAGCAGGCTGGGAAGCTGTCTGTTGCGTCCTTAACAGATGACCTTGCCCCACTGAGATGTCACCGACCCAGCATGCAGCGGTCGATGATGTCGCAAGGGGCTGTGCCACACGGTGTCCTGTCTAAGGCGGCTGACTGCTATAGTAAAACCTGCATATGCCTTATCATTATAAGGCACACGTGAGTGGATTGAAGTTTGTCTGTGTACCTTGGTATCCTAACTATTGCACAATGATTGTTTTTTTTCTCTTATCTGCCTGTTTATGATTCCCACATTGGTTGTGAATAGAAGCAAAAAACACATTGGTACTATCAATGAGCACCTTAATTAAGCAAGTGTTTTTAAACAGCTTTGCTAGTGATCAAAAGCTCTATACCAATCAGGATTCTACACCTGTATAATTGAACCTTCTGAATACATCCCTATATATATATTTTTATGTGGATTTTTTATGTGAATTTTTTACACATTTGGTGTCACTAATTTTTAATAATTTTACACTATTTTGATTGCTGGATTTTATAGGAATTTTTACTCACCGCTGGATTTATTTAACTATTTATATTTTTTCTTATTTATTCATTTTCATGCACATTGTGAAGCGCTTCAAATATCATTATTTATTCTTTTTAAGTGACTCTGAAAACACTCTCTTTTGATAGCAGCCTCACTTGGTTTCATGTGTAATTATCAGCTATTTAGCATCACAGCGCTTTGTGTTTTATATATATTTGTGCCACACGGTGTTGTCGCTGGTAGGTCCCGCTCCTTAGCTATTTAAGAACTGTCAGATGGTGGAATGGGCAAGTGGCGGGAGCCAGTGACAGGTGCAGAGATATTTATTTTTTTGGAAGGGGGGGTCAGTGTCAGCGGCATTTCATCGTGATTGATGCTGGATCTACATCGGGGGGCATTGTTGGGTTTTTTTTTTTTTAATAAAGGCTTCCAGACTCTGATAAACCCCCTGCCCGCAGACCCAAGGGTTTGGCCATTTAAAAAAGAAATTGGCATTCGGTTCCCCTTAAAATCCATACCAGACCCGAAAAGGCCCTTGTATGGATTGGGGGGACCCCCATGCAATTTTTTTTTTCTTATTAAAAAACTGATGAGATGTGCAATTTAGATGCATTCCCATAGAAGGCAATGAGCCTGGAATTCGCATCTGAATCACACTGCAGTGCTTGGTAATCAAACAGGCCTCTTAAATTTGCAACAAATTTGCACTGCCGCTGTACCGCATATATGTGAACCAGCTCCATAGAAAGCCGGTTTGGTTCACATGTCATAAGGCAGTGATGGCGTGCCACAGCTGGTACGCTGAGCCCTCTCTGTGGGCAAGCAGCATGCCACCAGAGTAAAGGGGGAATCCCCCAGCCAGGCAGTCACTTGTGCGACATTTAGAGGGGTGTAAAGTTATTCCTCCGCCGTCCCGAGGGTCTGTGCTGCAACTTATTGGCTCCCCTGGACCCCTTCACCTCCGGTGAGGCATTCAGACATTTCTGCGGCACCCTATTCCAGCACCCCCTGCCCCAGGACTACTTTGGTACAGCCCGCCCCTCTGGCAAATGCACTGTGACCTGTGAAACAGCAGAGGGGAGGGGCGGTGCTCATAGCAGATCATGGCCATGGGAGAGGCAGTGGCTGCCAGCTGACCTCCCGGAGGCTGGGACACTAAGGAGCAGTTGGATGGCGGGGAGTCCTGCAATGCTGCCTGCCCGGTTCTGGGGAGAGCGCTGATGTGATGGATGATGAGGCCATGGAGTGGTAAGGAGAAGGATGGATTCTCCAATCTACATTGCAGTGTGTGTGGGGGGGGGGATTGGTGGGGTGAGTAGTGCAGGAAGTGGGTGTCAGGTAGGTCATTGTATGTTGCACAGTGCATTCTGAGCAAAACACATTCCTGAACCCTGTATTCTGAGAGCAAGGCATTCCTGAACCTTGTATTCTGAGGAAAAGGCATTCCTTACCTGCATTCTGAGCAAAACGCATTCCTGAACCCTGCATTCTGAGCAAAATGCATTCCTAAACCCTGCACTCTGAGCAAAACGCATTCCGGAAAGCTGTATTCTAAGCAAAATGCATTCCTGAACCCTGCATTCTGAACAAAATGCATTCCTGAACCCTGCATTCTGAACAAAATGCATTCCTGAACCCTGCATTCTGAACAAAATGCATTCCTGGACCCTGCATTCTGAGCAAAACGCATTCCTGCTCCCTGCACACTGAGCAAAACGCATTCCTGCTCCCTGCATTCTGAGCAAAACGCATTCCTGCTCCCTGCATTTTGAACAAAACGCATTCCTGCTCCCTGCATTTTGAGCACAACGCATTCCTGCTCCCTGCATTCTGAGCAAGACGCATTCCTGCTCTCTGCATTCTGAGCAAAACGCATTCCTGCTCCCTGCATTCTGAGCACAACGCCTTCCTAAACCCTGCATTCTGAGCACAACACATTCCTGAACCCTGTATTCTGAGGGAATCTGTCAGAATCGTACGTTTTTGGTCCCTTAGGGCTCATTCAGAAGGATGATCAGTCCCATCCTCTGTACAGAGCCGCTGGTAGGTTTAATTTTGTGTTGGCACTTTGCAATAAATAAGTTGGTTTTGTGTCTCTGTTTGGGCACTCTGGCTCAAAAAGGTTCGCCATCACTGTCATAAGGCCTTTGTTCAGATTACCTGTACAATCACCTGTGTCCCCTTGGTAACCAGAAATCAATCTGCTTCTCTCAGCTTTTCAGAAGCTGCCCTTGGAACCTTTTAGGGACATTCCTTTCTCTGACCTGACTTTAAGGTGGCATTTTTTTGTTATCACCTCTGTAAGGGGAGCCTTTCTTAGTGCAGTACAGAGACAAAGTTGCCTAGAGGACAAAGGCCTCTTTCCTTCTGAAGGTGGTCTCTGCCTTCCTTATCTTAAGGTGTTTTCCTTCCTTCATTATGTCCTACTCAGAAATATCCTAAGAAATTTCTCTCCACTGTCTGGATGTGGTGCATACTGTGAGAGTTTACCTCTCAGCTTCTGCCTCCTTTAGGAAACTGGACTTCCTCTCTGGGCTTTCTGAGGGTGGCAAGACTCTCTATGCCACTCTCTCCACCAGTGCTAAATTGAATCAGACAAGTTATTGCTACAGCCTGTAGTCTGAAAGATAGGGATTCCCCCTTTCTTGGTAAAGGCATTTTACACTTTCAAATGTTTTCATTGATTACATCAAAAATGCTGGAGTGCTAATGTGATCAAACACATCTCTTCCAGAAAGGTGAGCTTTAATTACTATTCCTGTTTTTCAGATCTAATTACTGTTTAGTGCTCACCTGCAGAGCACTAGACTGAGAGATTCAGGGATTGTTGGATCTCTAGTTTCTTCACAGGAAATGTTAGTTCTCAGACCACAGACAGAAGTCATAAGGTCATTGATTAGTTTGTGCAGATGAACACGACAAGAAACTTCTCACACAGGAATGTAAAGCGATGATACCATGAAACTACATGATAAATGCACATCTTATGCAGATGAAATAAAAGGTGCAGGTAGAAATGTTTATAATGCCTTTATGGCATACTATACCAGATCTGTTCTTCATGGGTTTTTTAGCATCAGACATCTCTTTCACAGGTTTGAAAGGCTTACATTTGGGCTTCTGTTCACACATTTGTTAAGTTCTACCAGGTGGATATTTAGGCCTCATCTGAAGCCAGTTTCTTGCATAGGGTGTTACAAGCTGGTCTGATTCTGAGCCTTTCCTGACCTATTTTGTTATGTGGGCTTGTTGGTATTGTTGCTTTTTTAAACACCACTTTGGTTTGACTGTTTCTGGGTGCCTGTCATAATGATTAAAGAAGAATCACTAAAAAAATATTATTACCCCCAGAGCACCTAGTGCAAGGAACACTTGCAAGGCCCTATTCCAATCTGTGCTTCTATTTCTGAGCAGTATAGACAGGCAGCTTGACCCCCCCCTCCATCCACCACTTTTCAACCATGCTAGAGCAAGGATACAGAGGTAAAATATGGGAAATTAGACACTGATGTGATACTGTTACTTATTGATTTTTATTTATTGATACAAGTGTTGTTTATTGTAGATATCTTAAGTAGGGGGTTGAATTGCCAATCTCAAGGATGATATGGTTAGGGTCAAAAGGAATAAGGGGTTTTGGGAACAGATCATTATGGGTAGGGCGGGAAAGGGAATTTTATCTGTTTAGAGTCTAGAGGTGATGAGGCCGAGGGCTTGATAGCAGGAAAAAGAGATAATGAGGAATAGAGAAAAGAGGTGTAGCAGGGAGGGAGGGATCCATATGAGGAGAGGTTATGGTGGGGGGGCCCTGGCCAGGTGCATCCACTGCACATGTGCCTCGCCTTGTTTCAACCAAGGGACCCATAGACAGACGTTTTTTGTGAGTAACATTCATATGGAAGTTTTTAATGAACCATCATACCCATAATAAACTGCTTCACCTCCCTTAAAATTCAATACTGACTTTTTGCTAGTCAGCAACAAAATGTTGATGTGAAGATATACTTGAAGGTTTTAGTGAATAAATTGGTTCCTTTACTTTCAACCCTAATTTGTTTACTAAGTGGGGTTTATGTTGGGAAGACCAGGATAATGCTTTTTTCTTGTTTATGACAGAGTGGCCTAGGACTATATGGAAGCAACTCTCTGTTTCATATAACTTTGAAATGGCATGTGTGTTGGAATCATGGCACTTTAGTCATTTCCTCACACAAAGGTGAAAGTCAGTGGCCACCTGCCAGATAGATGGCTTCTGGATCCTAATAGGACAAGACAGGGTTGTCCCTTTTAATGTCACTGCCCTTCATTTTACCATTGAAACCCCATCTCTGTCGCTTGTGAACGAACCCAGACATCAAAAGCCTTTGGATAGGGGATAGATAATACAAAATAGCTGCTTTTTCAGATGAAATGTGGCTATTCCTATCAGAACCACATACCGCTTTCTGTAATTTACTGAAAGGCCTCAAGCACTTCCAAGGTCTCCTTAATCTAAAATCCGCTATTATAAGTCCTACACGTTGAAATTTCTAAGTCTTGTAGATGTAGTAGAACAACACAAGCGGAATTGGCCTTTCACTTTAAAAAAAGTGGTGATTACATATTCAGAGATCCAACCACAATTAGTACTGTACAACCATAACTTCTGCTGTCTTTTATCAAAATTCTGATAAAACCCCAAGAGCTTGGGACTGGTACTGCTTCCCTGGTTTGGGAGAGCAGCCATTGCAAAGATGAGCCTGCTGCTAACAATATTTTATATTATACAAAACATTCAGATTTTTCTACCACCTTTTTGTATCTTGGAAAAATATGTTTGGTACTTTTTTGTGGTGAGTTTCACCCTTAGGATCAGCCTTGCTCACTTATCTTTTCCCAAAACACAAGAAAGCTGTAAGACTCCCTGACTTTAAGAAATATTTCTGGGCCTGCCAGATCACAAGCGTGGGAGTTTGGCATATTGCAAGAAGGATAAAGGATAGCCGCTTTTGTTCAGATCTAGTGAGGTCTGGAATAAGTCAATGAAATAGTGCCTCCCATGGATTATGGGTTAGGGTCATGTCAAGGTAGGTGCAAATTGGATTGTATATCCGTATCCATAGTCTTTGGGCCTTGGGGCATTGCTAGCAGATGTGATGCATTGCACCAAGGATGTAAATGTGGCTACCCATTCTGGGGTCATATTACGATTGGAATAGAACTTTATGAGCATTTTCCTGGGCTAGGACATTGATTAGTTGGCCATTGCCAACCACATTTTATTCCATTATGAGATATCTACTGGTTTTCCCCAGTCCCATTTATCAATTAGCAATAGTACTGTGGTTTAGATCTGTTAGAAGAGGAAACAAGGGTTGTCTATAGCAGGGATATTAAGCTTGATGAGTGTGGGTTATTCTTGCATCCACTTAAAAAAGTTCAACCTAGCAGAGTACTTAACTAAATCTTGTTGCTTTAACCCTTTCACTGCCAGGTCCGTACAGTGTACTGAGCTACAGCGATGCTTCCAGCTGGCCAGACCTACATTCCTCCTCTGCTAAAAGCTCATGGTCATTTCAGTCTTTGCTGGACAAAACAAAACCTCTGATTAGCAGTTAACAAGCCGTTGATCAGAATTATTCACCTAAAATTACACCACCCCAACCGCTGCCGCCTTTTTAACTGTCCCCCCATGCCTCTTCCCCTCCTGCACTGCCTAAAATCCTCTTAAAGTCTCTTTACAGACTCCTATCCCATTCATTACATTGCAGGCCAAGTTACAAAGAAAGGAACTGTCTTCAGTCCCTTTCTCTGTCTCAAAAAAGAGGCATTAGTTGAGACTCCTGATGTCCCTTCACCCCCCCCCCACTCCAAAAGAAAAAAATAGTTTAAAAAAAGTATATAATATAATAAATATACATATTAAATTAACCAATGGCCTGATAATGATATAAATGAAGGTCAGTTAAACTGTTATCCTGATTGTATAGCAAATATCCATGAAAAGATAAGAGCATGACAGTCTTTAAGGTAATAAAATAGTCCTTAAAAAAAATAAAAAGGTCTCTGTTGTATTGAGCCTTGCAAATACCTCCAAATATTCTGTACCTATTCATGCATCCAGAAGAGATCTACCACCCTTTAAGAACTTGTCTCTCAGGTAGGACAAAACTTGACATCCACAAACAAACTTGAACTGATGTTGCACAGAAACAAAGAATTTGCCTTCAGGTCGTCAGATTTCTCTCGCGTGGTGTTCACTGGACTTTTAGGCCTTGGGTTGGCATCATGGCTTTTTCCTCTAGGCTTTGCCAGGAACTTTTTCAACAGGTGTCTCTAACCTTCAGCTTGTTTAAAGGTAGAGAAGTGTTTCCGAAGTGATGGCTTGGCAAAGCTTCTGGAATCATTCCATGACTTCCTGCGTAGCTTTAAAACAAGAAGGATTTCCATGCATAGATTTAATGATTTTCTTCAAGTAGAACATCCGAATAGAGACGTAAATAGGGGGCAGATACTTCTCCAGTCAGCATGAATAACCACAGAATCAACTCACGATTAGATAAAGTCTTTCTTAACCATTGGAGGTGTTTAAAAAAAATAATATTCTACCATTTTAAGAATTCAAACATAAGTCCATTAAGTATGCAGAAATAAAGTGTTTTCTAGCAACAGTTTTCATTACTAGACATATACACTCAATATTTCACCAGAATTCAACAAATCAGAAAAAGAGCTTTCTATTCCCAGATTGGATTCAGAAGTGACCTGAGCCAAACCACATTTAGTTCCTTATCATTTGGATCCAAGTGGAACCTAGAAATCCAAGAACAAAACCTTACACCTTACTTAAACACATATTCTATCTCAGAACATAGTTTCTTAACCTTGCAATACATGATTATCATAAGCAAAATAGTAATGAATATGAACAATGTAACAATAAAGTAAAATATCCAAAAGGCAACTATTTTAAAATTTTGACCAAACAAACTTTCCCACCAATAAACTTTAGCATCTTCTTCAAAAGCATGCATATAACACTTATTTATACACCTGTTAAGGAATACACAAAACACGCATTGTTATTAGTTACCTAATACCAACACCGTTATCCTTGCCTTAGATAGTTCAAATAATTAAACAATAAATCTTTTGCATCAATTAAACATGACCCAGACTTATCTTGGATGTAATACATCATTATATGACAGGATTGTACCCAGACTGGCTAAAATCTCAAAATTAAGGATCCCTCTAGTCTGTAGTCACAAATACTTCTTCTTTTTTTTTTTTTTTTTTTTTTTTTTCTTTTTCTTTTTTTTTTTTTTTTTTGTCACATCAGTCGACCATTTTGAGAGGCATAAATCAACTTTGTAGTTCATTTACCTTCCATCCCTCTCTACTTTGTCTCATCATCGTGACACTTTGCCATATCAAAAATAATGCTTTAAAACCGGACATATATCCAATCTAATAAGATTTCTTGACCTTTCAGGGAGTCGGACATGACCGGTTTACAGTGTTTTTTTTTTTTTTTTTTTTTTTTTTTAATTATTATATCCCCCCCACCCCCCATTGACCTCCCCCCCCCCACTTGCCCCTTAACCCCATCTCTCCAAGGTCTAATGTATCCCTCTCTCCTTCTCTACTCCATAGCTTTCAGTTCTTTGGCATAGCACCACGTTTTTTTAAATTTTTTCCAGCGTTCCCACTCCACTAAGTTCACAGCTCCCGTGTCTTCTGCCAAGCTTGCCCCTATCTCCATGCTATATGTTTCCTCCACTGCGTCTATCCACTCCCATATTTCAGGGCTCTCCCTCCTCTGCCAGCTCTTCGGTATTATTCGCTTTGCAGCGTTCAGGAGGTGGGGGACTAATGACTGCCTGTATTTGTTTATGTCGCCTTCCCCCCCATGGAACAGGACCTCCCAAGGGTCTTCCAGCATTTCTTTACCTGTTATTTTCTTGACCATAGTAAGTATCTTCCTCCAGAAGTTTTTTATTTTCGGGCATAACCACCATAGGTGTGCCATTGTACCTATCTCCTGACATCCCCGCCAGCAATATGCCGACCCCTTTTGAAATTTGCTTGTTATTTCAGGGGTTAAATAACTTCTACTTATACATTTATAGCTCATTTCTGCCGTTCTTACATCTATTGTTGAGTTACCAATCATTTTCAAAACTCTTCTAATTGTGTTTTCATCTTTTTTAGTGCCTAATTCACTTTCCCATTTACTTATATATGGGGGTATCTCCAGCTGATCCGTCTTCATAAGTATTTTATAGATCCCAGAAACTAAATTTCTTGAATCTTCTGTGTCACAGAGCTTCTCAAAATCCGTCAGTTTGTCTCCTGCTCTTATCGGCTTTGGTAATTTACTCACAAAGTGACACAGCTGGAGGTACCGCCACTCGTCTATCCCTCGTGTCCCTCTCCCAGATCTAAGTTCTTGTAGTGTCATAATTTTGCCCTCTTTAATGATGTGTCTTAATTGTGTCTTACCCCATAGTGCTTCTTTTCCCCCCGTGTTCTCTAGTCCTGGCAAGGCAAAATTACTATACATTAGTGCCAATAAAGGTGAATTATATTCTCCGTTAACTTTCTTATATACCCCGTCCCAAATTTTAAATACATTACGTGTTATTACATGTGTGCTTTTGTCTAAGTTTCTAACGTGTGGAGGGTTCCATATCATTCTTCCAAGTGAAACTTTACTGAGGTTTCCCTCTATTCTTACCCAGCATTTTTCATTCTCTCTCTTTGCCCATTCAACCATTCTAGACAGAACTATGGCCTTATAATAAGTCTGGATGTCTGGCACTGCTAGGCCGCCATTTATTTTCTTTTGTTTTAAAATCCTAAAGGAGACTCTTGGTTTTTTATTTTTCCATATGAAGCTCATTATTATTTTATTTAACTTTCTTAGATAATATAGAGGCAGGGGAAGCGGCATCATCTGGAACAAGTATGTAACCTTAGGGAGTAGGACCATTTTAATAACATTTATGCGGCCTATCCAGGAAAGGGCCTTACCGGCATACTTTTTACATTCAGATCTAACTGTATCTAACAGGGGTAGGTAGTTTATTGTGAACATCTTCTCGGTTGAGTTAGCAAGCTTAATTCCTAAGTACTTTAGTTCTTTAGTCCATCTAAAACTGTACTCTCTTTTCAATGTCTCCCTTTCTGTTTTATTTAAGTTAATATTTAGTATTTCTGATTTTACCATATTTATTTGAAAGTTGGAGACTTCCCCATACACCCTGAGGGCTTCTACTAATTTGGGCATAGTAACCTCTGGGTCCGATATGTAGAATAGCACATCGTCGGCATAGGCTGCGATTTTATGGGTATCTTCTCCAATCTTCATGCCTCTAATGTCTGCATCTGCACGTATTGTTGCCAGAAGCGGTTCCATGGTGAGGACAAAGAGCAACGGGGATAAAGGACATCCCTGTCTCGTGCCGTTTTTCATTTCAAATGGCAGAGACATTACTCCATTCACACCCACTGCTGCCTTAGGATGATGGTACAGGGTTTTAATCCTCTGGATCATTCTGGGTCCAAGACCCATAGCCTCCAGGGTCTGGAACATGAACCCCCAGTCCACCCTGTCGAAGGCCTTTTCGGCATCAACCGACAGTAGTAGGCTTGGGGGCCCATTCCCCCTCGTTTTGTGCAGCAGAAGCAATGTCCTAACCCCGTTGTCCTTCCCCTCTCTTTTGGGAACAAACCCTACCTGGTCAGGATTGACCAAGGCGTTCATTGATCCCTTTAACCTCTCCGCAAGTATCTTTGCATAAAGTTTTGTGTCGGTATTAAGGAGGGAGATGGGACGATAACTTGAGCATAATGTTTTCTCCTTTCCATCTTTCAGTATGATCGTGATGGAGGCCTTTAATGCTTCACTACTCATCTCATATTCCTCTCCCAGTCCATTAAAATACCGGCACAACCTGGGGATCAACAATTCCTTAAACGTTTTGTAGTAAGTTAGGGTAAATCCGTCCGGGCCTGGACTTTTCCCCGAAGCCATTCCTGCTATTGCTTTCCCCACTTCTTCTTCAGAAATTGGGGATTCCATAGCTTCCCTTTCTATATCCATGACTTTAGACAATACTGCCTTCTTTAAGTAATTGTTGTTTCTCTCTCTCTTGTTATTTACCTGAGTGTCTTGTTTGGAGACTGAATATAGCTCCTGATAATAGTTCTTAAAAACCTCTGCTACTTTTCTGGAGGAGTACTCTATGTTACCTTCTTTAGTCTGAATTTTTTCTATAAAATTCTTAGCTTTACCCTTTTGTACAATTTTAGCTAAGTGTTTACTTGATTTATTGGCCCAGCGATATCTATACCATATTGTCTTACCGTGTGATGCTCTGACTTCTTGTTCCATTGCCGTTTTCAACTCCGCTCTTTTAATTACTATTTGTTTGTATGTCTCTGGGATGTGATGGCCTAATTGCTTCTTATGTTCCTGTTCTAGACTATCTAACTCCTCTGTTAATTTTAGGATTTCCTCGCGTCTCTCTTTTTTTTTCCTTGCTCCTAGCTCAATTAAGACTCCTCTTATGTAGGCTTTGTGGGCCTCCCACAGGGTAGACCCAGATATCTCTCCAGAATCGTTTACCGCAAAGTAACCCTCTAGTTCCTTACTGATTCTATTGAACCCTTCCTTCCCTCTTATCAGTTCTTCGTTTAGGCGCCATTGCCCTAGATGTCTCACCTCTTCCCCTATTCTTATTTCCATGGACATTGGTGCATGATCTGAGTAAGTTATGTTTCCTATCCAGGAGTCTACCACCTTATCAATATCCCTGTGGTCTATCAGCCCAAAATCAATACGGGAGTATGACCCATGCACAGGGGAGTAAAACGTATAGTCTCTTTTTCGAGGATGTTGCACTCTCCATATGTCCACCAACTGTAGGCTAACAAGTTTTTGCTTGATTTTCCTTACTTGTACGCTCTTCTTCCCCTGTGCCTGGGCCGTACTATCTAACCCCGGATCCATACAAAAGTTAAAGTCCCCCATTAGTATCATGTGTCCTTTCCTAAACTCCATTAATTTTTCCAAAATTTTTGCAACATATTTCATCGGGTTTTTATTTGGTGCGTAGATATTAGCCAGTGTGTACTCTCTTTCATTCAGTCTGCCTCGCAGGAATAAATATCTGCCTTCTACGTCCGCTAGTCTCTCCTCCAGCACGAACCTAGTTCTTTTTGCCATTCCAATTGCGACCCCCCGTGTTCTACTTGAAATAGTGTCTGCTTGGTACCAGACCGGGTACTCTCCTGAAAATAACCTTAATCTTGATTGATGTGAAATATGTGTTTCTTGGAGAAATACCACCTCTGGTCCAAGCAGTCTAAGTTCGTTGAAGATGCTTCGTCTTTTACTAGCCATGTTTAGACCTTTAACATTATATGTTATGCATTTTATTGTGTCAGAGATCATTTTTCCGCTTTCCACCTAACACCCTTGCCTTAGACCTTGGAGAGATGTCCCGCATTTTCATTATTAAGATTAAGATGTGGTCCCCCTCCCCGTCCCCCCCTCCCTTCCCCCCCTCCCCGAATTCCTCCTTCACAGCCCCCCTCTTGGTCTTCACTAGACCCTTAGGCCAATGTGGGTCACGAAACTCGTAGCCCTCCATTGGTCTCCACTTCCAAAGGTGGGGCTTTTGGTGAGCCAGTTCACCGGTCGACCTTGCTCTGGTGGCCAGGTGTGTTGATCTTCTCCTAACGTCTCTCCTTCTTCTCTTTGCCATCGACTAATTTTCCCTGCTCCACCCCCCCCCCCCGCCCCCCCCTTCCCCTACCCCGATCCTATTCCCAATTCGATCCACCGCTCATTGGACCAGTCCATCGTCGCCGGCACCTGTAGGCCCAGTTTGCTGCAAAATTCTTCTAACTCCTCCGGGAATCTTAGCCTAGCAGTTCTGCCATCTTTAATTCCCAGTAGGCAGGCAGGAAATCCCCATGAGTACTTTATATTTTGATTTATCATTTGTTCCAGAAGGGGCTTCAAATGGCGTCTTCTCGCTAGCGTATCCTTGGCTAGATCTGCAAATACTTGGATCCTTGCCTCCTCATATTGGAGTGGTGTTTGACCTCTCAGTTTTACCCATATTTTTTCTTTGTCCTCATAGAACCTGAACCTCACAATTACGTCGCGGCTTCTTTCTGTTCGGCGGGTATCCAACCTTCCTATCCGATGTACTCGCTCGATTTTTGGGAAATCTTCTCCTTCTAATTCCAAGAGGGGGGAGAAAATAGTCGCTACCATCTTTCTCAGATCTTCACCCCTTTTTTCCGGGACTCCACGGATTCTCAGGTTTTGTCTGCGACTTCTATTCTCCTGATCCTCTAGCCTATAGCATATTTTTATCTGATTTTGTTGGGTTATTTTAATTTGTTCTTTTAGCCCAGAGATTTCTCTCTCTTGATGGTCCACTATATCTTCTGCTCTCTCAACTCTGGCCAGTAGATTTCCCAGGTCTGCCCTTAGCATGCTTATCTCTTTTTTTATCTCTGTTTTAATTGAGGATTCAAGTTCTTTGAGCATCTCTGCGATTTCATTTTTTAAGGGAAGTTCAAGTTCTTGTCTGTACTCCACCATTCTAGATGTTTCAGGTGCGCTATCGATTAATGACGACTCTCTTGATTGGTCGGGGGTCTGTTCTCCCTTCCCCATTTGTCCCTTTTTCTTTTTGTCCTCCGTAGTTGACATTTGGGCTTCTTGGTGGGTGCCCCCCGGGCTTCCCCCCCTGGTTAAGTATTGTTTAATTGTACTTCCTGTGGCGCTTCCCGTGAGATTGTCCTTCGGTGTCTTCGGTGGCCCCCCTTTCCCCGTTTTAGTTGTATTTCTGCTCATTGTTTTTCCCCCAAAAAACTCGTTATATTGAATTTGGGGCCCTTTGTTTTAATGTTACAGGATATACTTCTTTCTCTTTGGCCTTTAGCCTAATTTTATGTTCTTTTACGGGTGCACTAGCATCGAAGTGCAAGTGTTCTATCAATATTGGTTATAGCGTAGTTTAGTGTATATTTAATCCTGTGTTTTAATCTCTGCGTTTCCTCTCCTCGTTGTCCCAATTATGTCCTTCAGGTGGTCGTGGGAGTATTATTGTAGATACGAACAGTCCTTCTCAGTGATATGTCTTGTCACTTAACCTCCCATATTCCACCAATATGGTAGGATTACTGTTGGCAATGCCAATATTTCAAGTCCTGGGGGTTTACAATAATACAAGTAGAAAAATATATAATATATACGGGTATATTCCTCCAAGTGCCTTAGTACGTTAGGCCTAGTTTCGTGATTTTCAACAAACCTGGGGGGTAACCGTGTATTGATAACAGTTTACCAAGGCGCATTTAACCACACCTATGTATCCCAACAACACCTCCCCCAGATCTCATTGGTATACCGAGATACAAGGCAGAGCAAGACCCAGATAACGGAGGTGTACAGTAATATGTTCACTTTAATTATGGCGTAGATTGATGAATATTATTCCTGTGTCTTATGCTCTGCATTTCCTTTCCTAGTTATCCCAGGTATATCATTCAAATGGTGATTGGGTGAGCTATCCAAGCAGTGTTGATTGCAGATACTAGCAATCCTTGACAATAGTGTATCTTGTCCCTCGGCCTTCCCTCTCCTAGTTGTCTTAATTATATTATTCAGGTGGTTTGTGGGATGACACTATCGAGGCAGTATTATTGTAGATACTAACAATTTTTCACGATGATATATCTTGTCCCTCAGCCTTCCGAATTTCCATCAATGTGGTAGCGTTACTGTTGGCGAGACTAATATTTCAAAGTCCAGGTGAGTTGCCATAATATACATAGATACTATATATGGGTATATTCCTCCGTGTACCTTATTATGCTATGCCTCCAATCTCGGAACCTCCAGCAAACCCGGGGGGTGAAAGTGTGTCGATAAATGCTTTTACCAAGGCGCGTTCAACCACACCTACATACATCGGCGTCACCTCCCCCAAATATCATTGGTATACCGGGATATAGAGCAAAGCAAGCCATAGACAACAGAGGCATACAGTAATATGTTCATCTAAGGCCTCAGAGACCCGCTGTTCGCTTTACCTCTTATTGTCCGTAAGTGGTATCAGTGCGGGTGTTACATCTCAGTTATCCCTAGGATATAACTCCAGGAATGTTGATGATGTTAAACAGAGTCATATATCCTAGGTCCCGCAATCCCGTCTCAGCAGCAGGATAAAAAAATGAAAGCAGTAATAGTGGTAGAGAGACTGATGTAATGTTAAAAAGATTCTTCAATGATATATTTAACCACTCACAATATCTCTTAGCTTCTTATTTATGTATCTGCCATATTTTAAATATTTCTCTCCTTTTGGACACAATTTTCTAATCCTTCTCTTACCTTTAGAGATGAGCAGAGAGATATATGTCTTACCACCACCTGATCGTTTTAACAGCGTGCTTCAGAGATATCCATCCAGTATCAGCTGTGTGTGGTCTTTTGCTGAAAGAGGCATCGCGGGTTTGGCGAGTTTCGATGTGTCATGCGTCTTCTGACAGTTCCCAGCCGATCCGCCGCTGGAACTCAATGGAGGGGAAGGGGGGGGAGAAGAGCGCGGGGGGTCCCCGTGGGGAGAGCAGGGTCGTCACCTCATCTATTAAGTCCCTGTTAGTCCCGCTCTGCTCTCGCTGGGGTCCAGGCAACAAACTTCTTGGCGGCGGCGTTCATGCACGGCACACAGCTCTCCTCGCTTCTCCTCGCTGCCCTGCCGTACACCTGTCCCGCAATCGGAGAGAGACCGGCAGAGTGCCGGCTCACTGACACACCTCTAGCCCCTCCCTTTCCCTCTGACGTCTCACGTCATCCTCTCCCCCAGCATCACAAATACTTCTATCATTCCTCCATTCATTGGCCCTTTAACGACTTGCCACCCGCCATATAGCAATATGATGTCGGCGAAGTGGTTCTGTTATCCTTACCAGATGTCATATGACGTAATCAAGATTTTGCCAGTCTGACACACCGCAACTCCGATCTAGGTAAAGTCTCTGACAGAGACTTTTTACCACGTGATCAGCTGTGTCCAATCATAGCTGTAACGATGTAAACAGGAAGAGCCGTGTATCGGCTTTTCCTCACTTGCGTCTACATATGATGCCAATGAGTGCCCATCAGCAATACCTGCCAGTGCCTCCATAGCAGTGATGCCCATCAATGCCATCTATCAGTGTTAGTGTCCATCAGCGCCTATCAATGCCCATCAGTGCCACCCATAAGTACCCATCGGTGCAGCCTTTGAGTGCCCACCAGTGCCGCCCATCTGTGCCGCCTTTGAGTACCCATCAGTGTCGCATATCAGTGCCATCTCGACAGTGCCCATCAGTGAAGGAGAAAACGTACTTATTTACAAAATTTTGTTTGGGTGCAGTGTTGCATGACCGCGCAATTGTCATTTAAACAGCGACAGCGCTGAAAGTTGAAAATTGTCTTGGGCAGGAAGGGGGGAAAGTGTCTTGTATTGAAGTGGTTAATCACTCATTCAGAAAGCATTCTTTCATATATCTTATTACACATATACATATATACCTATGCATAGCTATGACAAACCCATGTCATTAGCACATCATACTTTAGTTCATTAAACATAACATTACACCAGCTGAGTTATCCGCCCTTTTTTTTTTATTTTTCTATTTTTTTTTTATATATGTTGTAGATCAGGACTGGAGCAAGCAAATAAACTATTAACTGAACGGAACTAGAAAACATCTTACAAAACTGCATGTTGCACTACACACAAAAAAAATAGCTTAGAAAAATCGGTTGAATACGATGGACTAAAGGAAGTTCTATTTATCAGTAAACGTTAGAGGCAGATTACAAGTAGGCGTACCATCTATGCTAGAAAGAAGGTAGAGTTGCGTGGGAAATCAGTAGAATGTATTGCTTAAATCCCAGTTATGTACCACCAGAGGGCCTATAAAAGTAAGGAGTACCACAATACCATGTAGTGTACTCACATAGGAGCCAGTGTAAAGCAATATATCAATTTGATGCATAATTCATGAACCTTATTCACAAGTATTAAAATACTGGTGACAATGTGAGCAATGGTAATCCCATCAAAAAGCCCCTGGTGTCAGGGGCTTAAATGCAAAGCAAACCGATGTTCACCAGAGAATAGAGGTGTGGCAGTAAAATTTCATCAATAAGATAACAAATTACTGATACCCGACAGGACTTAAACATTCATGAAGGGTTTCAGCCCAGAACAGTCCGTAAAGGCAATATGCAAACTTTATTAAGTCAATACAGTATATTTATAACCTTTTACCATGAATGATTAGTACTTCATAGTGTTGACATACAAAATGTTAGCAGAAAAAAAAATCTGAAATATAATACCTCAAATGCTTGACAATAAACCTCTCATATTAAACTAGTGGTTGCAGATCAGCTAATCCATTATATGTAAGTTCAATAACAGGCATTTTAAAGAGGGAACGAGACATGTCAACACATAAAATTAAGGCAGAACGCAACAGTGACATTCAAAATATAAGCCTTACACCTATGATTTTACCCTTTGTTGTACTTTTATCAATGTGCAATTGCAAGTTTCTTAAATATGGTAATTTTACCTGATCAGGTTCCCCAGGAGAGGAAGTAGCTACAAAATGTTTAGGTACCTTGTAATTTATAAAATTTAGAAATTACGTCATATTTCCCATTTCCCATTCAAACTAAACATGTCCCCTGGTATGGGCTCAACATTTGATAATGGCTACTATATTTGAAAACAAACTTAGGCAAACCAGAAAAGTGGCAAATAGCATACTATAGATCTATGTACACATAGATTGTCATATATTTCCCTATTATACAAACCTGCAAGAGAGCAGCATTAGAAGCATCAGAACTGCCAGCTATGTTAATTGAACTCCATGCAGCTGGCTGTAAAACAAAGGCTACTGTTAACAACAGCATATCCTAAACAGTGTGTCCCTTCTAAAAGCAGTAGCGGGACTTAACTTCTAAAGAGAGCAACAATGTGGTTTGCAAGATCTTGCACCTATTCTGGTCTCACGTGGGGACCCCACCCTTCCCCATGATCATCTGCCCTAAACGGTGTGGTTATTCTTACTAACTCTGCTCTCAGATCTCGGATAAGTAGAAATCAGAAGAAATTCCTTACTACCTAAGGGAAGCTCAGGACAAGGGTGCATTACCATACCTGTGTTGCTTATGAAAGGTTCTGGTGCTGGATGGATATCAACATCCTCCTGTATAAGGAAGTAATTTGTATCCACTAAGGTTTGGGGTACTCATAGAAGTCCCCTTTCGTCAAGAGGGAGCATTCTGTCAAGAACCATAAATTCTTGAGGTGGGGCACTAATGGGTCCATGATACTCCTGTGCTCTGACATGTGGGGACAACATCCTATTTGAAGTAGGAGAAGATGAGCAATTATGCTGCACAGGTTCTGGCATGGTGAGCTGTTGAGGGACATACACAGTATTCCAAACTCAAAACCATCTAAATTTAGTGGGGGGCAACAAAACTCCCTATTTCTGGACTAATGCGTATATTGGCCTGGGGTACATTGACAAAAGCGGAAGGTGTGAGGGCTTCTAATAGTACAAAATAATCTTCACACTGGAAAATGGATTGCTTAATTGCATGCATAGTTATATCTTTTAGTCTGACTGTTAGACATGTGTTCCTGAAACACCTGCTGAACTAACCCTGAAACTCTCAGAACCTTCTCCAGGTACCCTACATTTGTGGTATCTCCTTGTGACATTTCCAAGTCAGCAAGGAGAGAGTTCATTCAGTTTAGGCCAGAAGAGAGTGCGGAGAGCGGAGGTTTATGGTTCTTAGTGCTCTGTGTAGGAATTCTAGTTACCCTCCATAGGCCGTTAGCTGTCTGCTGTTTCATTCTAACATTTGCTTTAAGGCCACTTTTTATTACAAAAAAAACATTCGTCTGTAAAGTCCAAAACAATCTGTTTTTTGTAATATTTTACGCCGTGCCTTAGAAAATCTTAACACTTTAAAAAATGGTAAGTGCGGAATTTTCCCCTTACCCATCCTGTAAACAAAAAGAGCAAATAATGCGAGCAGACCTATGGACCTTTTGAATGTGCAACTGTTCTAGGAGCAGGAAAACTTGTTGGCACTGAAATAATGCCTGAGAAACTGTTCAACTGCTGTGCATGGGCGTCAAAGTGGAAAAGTTGCACAATCAAAAAATACCCCTATTCTGACTCTCTCAGATTAGCACTCGCGTGTAAGCAAAAGGGCAGGGAGTGTTATAATCTTTCAAGAGACTGAGAAATACATCTACTTAGCAATGTTCTATATGCAAGCGTAAATAAGCAATTGTCAAGTAAAAAGTTATTACCTGAAAGATGCCTGGGCGTGTGGAAGGGAGAAACCTGTCAACTGAAAGGAAAAATTTCTAGTCCCTACCTTTACTGTCTAGACTCAACAATATCTGCACAAGCTCCCACAGCTCAAGTGCTAATACCCAAGCGCTCTAGGCTTCTGTCTGAAATGGGGCAGCAATCAGGAAGACTATATGCACCGAAACAGCCTGTCCCCCAATGTCAACACCCCAACCCTATAGTTCTGAAACCAGTTGATAATATTTAACAAGTTAATGGTACATATCCATATTCCCTTATATATTACTTTATTCTAACTAAAGATTATCCCAGAACTGCAACAAGTTAACTATCTATTTACCTTAGGGTTTTATCCCTTTCTATATTATCTGTCTTATGCCCCTCCTCTGCCCTTTCTATATTATCTATATTATGTAATCTCTACTAACCTTTTGCCGGCATATCCTTCCATTCCACATGTCCCAAATCTGAGAGCAGCTCCAGAAACAAAACACTCACACTCAAGAGTATGCTGAATGTTTTAACTTCGTTTTCATTCCATATTTTTCAGTCTTATATACAGTATGTAACAGGATGTTACAGTATCCTGTTTACATTCTACACACGTCATATTCTATATATCATGAATAATATAACCATACATATCAGGAAAACGTACTTTACAATAATAGTCAGCAAGAAACAATTAACTATAGGCCTTTACGAAAAACAGGAATGTAGTGAGAACAGGAATGATCCCACAGGTCAGATAACAATGGGAGAAATCTTCCTACATTCCACTACAAAAACTGTCCGTGTAACTCAAAATATATACCAGTAGAATTTTAACTTAAAGTATAACCCTAACAACTTATGAATTCCACAACTTATTTTTTTTATATATGTGCTATTTGTTATTAAATTTGTTTTCTTTGAGAGATGGTCCTTTGTTGTAGAAGGTTCTGCAAGATTTGTTGTTTCTTGTATGAATGCACCTCAAAACTGAACTTGTGTATTATACAGGTTACTTTAATTGTATGTTATTTTTTACACACATGACATTGGAGTAAATTTATTTATACATGTGATTGTATTCAGGTGGTATTTGTCCTGGCATATGTACATGGAAGGCCCATGCATTTTTGCAGCAGAGTCTTTATTCAGCAGAGGATCAAATCCCTTACATTTAACACAAATTACCAGATGCACTCCCTGTGCCTGCATCTGGTAAGATTATATTATATTATAATATATAGATATATTATATAACTCATCATATTATGTTGTATTTATTATGTAGGTCTTAATTTATAGTTGAATATGTCAAGCCATATCGATTAAAACACCGGGTCCTTTACATGAGGTTGTGTGATCACTATAATCTTTCCTAGGGTCTATGTTCTATATAGTAGTATAAACTTTTTGTATGACTGGTTGTGTAACTTGGGGTAACGGGCTATTTTGCTGCAGATGCAGACAGCTCAACAATGAGATATGTACCTTGCAGCACGTTATATGTGGGTTTATGGGCAGGAATGTGGCCTGTAGATGTGGTATCATGATGCTATCACTCTGACCCTTATGCCTGAATGGGTATGTTTAAGTTCAGTACTATGTTAAAAAAATGTCAATACATCTCATTTACACAGTGGTGCTAACAGAACAGGTATAGCAAGTCAATATGAATTGTTCTGGTACTGCTATGGGCTCAGTCTCCTGAAGTACTAATCTGCATAACTTAACACGCACCAGTATGACAATGTGCCATATAGTGTTGGAATGGAGTCAAACTTCAAACATTGGACAGAGCACCTGTCATTTGTAAAATAGTCAGGTTCATTTTATACACAGTTCCTCTCTGCTTTATATTGCATTTAAATGTGGGTGTTTGGGTATACATAACACTCACATAGCTGCCAAACCAGCATTCAAAAGAGAGAAAGGTCATAGGTATGGCCATATGCATTTTGGCTATTTATGGCATCAGGACAGATATCTCCTAGATAAATATAAGGGCCTATTACCTAGGTGTCCATAGGCATGTCTCATCTGAAGATTTATTATGTAGGGTGTAGGTCATCATTGTATCTAAACATGTGCAGAACCAAAAGCGTGAGTGTTTGATTGTCCGCGGCAATATAACAGCCCCACTGTAAGTCGCTGATCACCGCCATTACTACCTTACTACCATTACTACTATATACCATAGTTTGTAGACACTATAACTTTTGCGCAATCCAATCAATATACACTTATTGGGGATTTTTTTACTTAAAATATGTAGCAGAATACATATTGGCCTAAATGTATAAAGAAATTTGATTTTTTTTTTTTTATTATTAGATATGTTTTATAGCCGAAAGTAAAAAACTTTTGTTTTTCAAAATTGGTGGTCTTTTCTTGTTTATAATGCAAAAAACAAAAATCAGAGAGGTGATCAAATACCACCAAAACAAAGCTCTATTTGTGGCAAAAAAATTCCATAAATTGTATTTGGGTACAGCATTGCATGACTGCTCAAGTGTCAGTTAAAGTAATGCAGTGGCCTATTGCAAAAAATAGCCTGGTCATGAGGGGGGGGGGGGGGTAAATCTTCCAGAGGTCAAGTGGTTAGTCTTGACCAGAAAAGCATGCATCGGGGCAATAGCATAGTAAAACAATTGAACCCCCCCTACAGGAACTGCTAAACAAAGACCTTAATGGTAGGATCACAGACATTTAAATTAACCGCTTCAGCCCCGGAAGATTTTACCCCCTTCCTGACCAGAGCGTTTTTTGCGATTCGGCACTGCGTCGCTTTAACTGACGTCCTTTTTTCCCCACAAATAGAGCTTTCTTTTGGTGGTATTTTATTGCCTCTGTGATTTTTATTATTTGCGCTATAAACAAAATAAGAGCGACAATTTTGAAAAAAAAAACGCATTTTTTACATTTTGCTATAATAAATATCTCCCAAAAATATATAAAAAACATTTTTGGGACCATTGTCATTTATACAGCGATCAGTGAGATTAAAAATGCACTGATTACTGTGTAAATGACACTGGCAGTGAAGGGGTTAACCACTAGGGGGCGGGGAGGGGTTAAGTGTGTCCTAGGGAAGTGATTACTAACTGTAGGGGGATGGGCTGTGTGTGTGACGTCACTGATCTCTGTTCCGATGACAGGGAGCAGAGATCGAGTGACACTGTCACTAGGTTTACATCAGCATCTCCCCGTTCGTCCTCTCCGTGAGGCGATCGCGGGTATCCCCGCGGCGATCGAGTCCGCGGGACCCGCGACCCGACTCACGGAGCTCCCGGGTGGCGTGCACGCAATGGCACAGCGGGGAATTCAAATGGACGTACCTGTAAGTCCATTTGCCCAGCCGTGCCATTCTGCCGACGTACATCGGCGTGCGCCGGTCGGGAACTGGTTAATGCAGCAGATAGTCAACTGATTTCACTTCCTGTCCCAAAGACACAGCGGGAATTAAGTATTCCTTCAAGAGGAAATCCCCTCTTAGACAGTTGTCATGCGAACAGGTGTTGGATAATTTTCCTCCACATCCTGTTTAGGTGACAACTCTTGGATTTCCCATTGCTTTTTGTTGCAGTCACAGAGGGAGAATCTATGCAGCAGAGATTTAGTCTTACTCTAGCCAAAAAAAAAAAAACATTTGGCTGGAGATATGCTTTAACCTGAACTTCTAAAACCTACACTTAACCTTCCCCTAGTCCTAAAGCTGATTCTAACCATTATCATTTTTACTATCCCATTAATGCCCTGTACTGCTTACGTCCAATAATATTACTGATGTTTACTGCTCTAAATGTGCCAAAAAATATAGATATTGACTGAAAAAGACAGCAGTAAGGCCTTATTCACATCTGGCACTTGGGGATCACAAGCAGAATCACCACAAATCTGTTTGAGATCCAAATTGTACTGCAATAGTGGCAAAACGCACCACCCATGTTTGGATGCCATTCATTCTTAATGGCACCCCAAACATAGTGTAGTTTTGCCACGATTGTCACATGATCATGCGGCAATCGCTAAAAACCACTCTGTGAAAAGCTTGTTGCTCAAAAAAAAGTAGGTGCATCTTTTGGGCGACAAGCTTCGTGCAATGTGAAATGCGCAATTTATCACGTAACGCTCACAGCAAAACTGCACCGCATTTTAGGTGCCATTAAATGTGAATGGCACCCAAACACGCATGGTGTGCTTTACCACTATTGCAGTGCGATCTGGAATTGTGGGCAGAATCATGGCAATTCTACCTGTGATCCCAAATTGCCAGATGTAAACAGGATCTTACTGCTGTTTTTTTTTTTTGTTTTTTTTTTGTCAATATTCATATATGTCTAAAATGTCTGTGCTGAACATTGCTCTTTTGTCACAGGGAGCCTTTCTTTATTAGAGATTCAAAGAGGTTGCCTTGCTTGACCCACCAACCCTCACCCATACATGCTCGAGGTACATATTTCAAAGGAGCTCTACACATCTCACAGTGCAATGTGGCACATCTGCATAGGTCCCTGAGACATACACATTACATCATGGAACACAGAGACAATGTGTCAGAGGGCAAATTTGAAGCTGAATTCATGCTATGTAAAGTCTGCCCCAGGGGCTTCTGTGATATGCAGTGGCAATTTAAGAAAATCTAGAGATGGAGAGTCAATAAAATAACAGAAATCAACAATGAAAAGGAGCATAAACTTTAACTAAATCACATTTGCAAACAGAGCTGCAAAGTCAGTAATGTTAGGTGGAGCGGCAATTAGCAGTATGTGTCAGGAATAAAAATGTTAGTGCTCATATCAAACCAATATGAGGCATCTAAGAGTTTTAAAGAGGCCAAATTACAATTGCTTGAATTGTACATGCTTTCATTAAAAAAAACTTAAGAATTATTTTTTCAAGTCAACTAGCTTAAAAATTTTCAAAATGTGAACAAACTAAATACCTAAAGTTAACCGGCACTCAGTCTATATTTACACATTCTTAAAAATGGTAAATAGCTTGACACTGACCTGTGTAGTTGCAGTTGCTGTGTAATTCATCCTAAATTGAATAGGAGAAGCAATAAATTCCAATAAGTTGGGTCTCGGCAGTCTGCTTTCCCCTTCCTTTTTTTTTTATAATCAAAATTTTATTGTTTTGTTCCATTTATATATACACCAATTATACAATCATACTATACCCCTACATTCAGGCTAAAAAAAACATACTACAAATTACATCATTCCACAATTACCACATTTATACCTCCTGTCCCATCAACCCAAGTTTACATATACAGAGGAAAAAAAAAAAAAAAACACTTCTCTTTCTTCCTTCCTTCCTCCCTCTCCCTCTCCTCCCCCAAATTCTGTGATCTCTCCCTCCCCTCCCTCCTTAACATTAATTAATATTAATTAATATTAATATACTCCATCTCTTCCCCTTCAGTGTACAAACGTGATTAAATAAAATTATAAGGTGTATTTAAATAAGGTTATAAGGTGGATTTCCCCCTTATTCTAATTCATGTCATTAAACATTATGATCCATAATTATGTAATTTGTGCATGTGAGATACACCCCCCCCCCAATATATGATACTCCCCCCCCCCAATATATGATACTCCCCCCCCCCCCCCATCCTATCCTTCGTATTATTTTACTCCAACTCCTCCTCCCCACCGTGCACACGTGATTAATTAGAATTATAAAGTGAGTTTCCCCCTTATTCTTCTTGTGTAATCCCTATAATTCATAATTATATAATTCATGCATATGTGTTTAAAATGGTGAAAGAGGGACATTCCCTTCCCTTCTAAACTTCTAGTGCCCATGAACTTATTAATGTGTGTATTTATTTAACACTTGTTGCCCTACAAAAAAAAAAAAATTATTTTATACCTTTTCCCCAACATCCAGTGTTTTTTAGAGGATTAGGGGAGAAAGGAAAAAACCCCTGAGGGAGAAGCGAGGAGAGAAAGAGAGAGAAAAAAAAAAAAGGAAAAAAGCCCAAAACATTTCCATATACGGTAATCATACATTATCTTACCCTCTCCCTCTTGATTAGCATTAGAGAAGTCATATCACTATTTAAGTCTTTCCTTCAGGGCCAATTTTCTTATTTCTTTAATCTTCATGACTATACCACTTCTTCCTCCCTTACCCATTTATATTTCCCTCTTCTATTATCTCCTTATCACACTGTTCCCAGTTTGCCCAAGTCATTTCAAATTTCTTTTTTTGGTTTTTAACCACATGTATCCATCTCTCCGCTTCCTTTATTATATTAACCTCGTTTCTCCACTCTATAACTGACGGGATCCGGTCCTGTCTCCAGTACTTCGGAATTAGTTTTTTTGCTGCATTTATTAAGTGTGGGGTTACGCTTTATCTATACTTTTTGACAGGTCCGGGCTTTCCATGGAATAGATATTGTATAGGCCCAAACTCCAGGGGGTCCGTTGTTGTTTTTTTAATCCATGGGGCCACTGATTCCCAAAATGGCTTAATTATTGGACATGTCCACCATAAGTGAAGAAAGGTTCCCCTCTGTCCACAACCCCTCCAACACTTGTCATTGGATGCTGAGGAGATTTGTGCTATTTTTACTGGTGTCTTATACCACCTAGCTAGGAACTTATATGCCATTTCTTGCACCTTTCAGCTTATGGAGGTAGTAAATGTTAACGATATTATTCTATTGATTTGTTTATCTGTCCAAACTTGGCCCAGCTCCCTCTCCCATTCTCTTACAAAGTATGGGGGTTTCTTTTCTTTTTCCTTTAGGATCATTCTGTACATCCGAGATAACATATGCCCAGCTTCCGATCTCTGTGCACACTGTCTCTCGAATGCAGTAAGTGAATTTATGGGTCTTAACGGTTTTGTTTTCTTGAGGAAACTCGTCATTTGACGATGTTTCCAATCCGCCATTCTTATCTCCCCAAATCTCGAGATCATCTCCGTCAGTGAATATAGAGCTCCACTAGGGGCAAACTTACCACATCCAGTATTCCCATCTTGACCCCAAACCCCCAGACTTCCCATCCCTCCAGAGGAGCCAGAGGGGATGTCTGTGGGGCATATCTACCCTCTCTGTTCATTCTGTCCCATACTTCCAGTGAATACAGGGTCATCGGTGATGTCCATTGTGACAGCCCCCTCAATGACCCTTGAATACATGGTGCTCCTGCCAGATTTCTCTCCGCCATCAACATTTCTGCCTGTACCCATGGTTTTCTCTTTAGGTCATGGCACCAGTCCAGTATTCTAACTAGCGCCATGGCCTTATAATAGGATGTTATATCCAGGAGTCCTAGGCCGCCCTTTTCTGCTCCTTCTTAATATATCGTAAGCTAATCTAGGCCTTTTATCACTCCACACAAAGGCCACAAACAGCCGGCGCACTTGTTTAAAGAGAGTCGCTGGCAACCTGATTGGCACTGTGCGCAGCACATAAACTATTCTCGGCAATATGCTCATTTTTATAGCACTGATTCTCCCGAACCAGGTCAGATATTTACCCTTCCATTTCTTTAGCTCTTCTGTTATTTCTTTCAATAATGAGCCATAATTATGCTCAAACAATATTTCATAATCTGCGCTAATCTGTACCCCCAGGTATGTCAGTGACTCCTTATTCCATATAAATGGATACATCTCTTTCAATGACCTCTCAATCTCCGCTGGGACATGACTAGGAAGGATGACTGATTTCTCAAAATTAATCTTAAAACCGGACACCCTTCCAAATTTCTGTACTTCCACCATCAATGCGGCTATAGATGTCTGTGGAGCGGAGAGGAAAAATAATAAGTCATCCGCATATGCCGCTACTTTATGTTCCATATGGCCTATATGCGTCCCAGAGTTCAGCAGAGAGATAGGCCTGTAATTAGCGCATTTCTGAGGGTCTTTTCCCTCTTTTGGCAAAACCGTTATATACGCCAGTGATGCTTCTGAGGAAAGTGGACTTGCAGCGCCAATAGAGTTGAAGTAATTACAAAGTGGGTTTACCAAAATCGGGAGAAATTTCTTATAATATGAGTTTGTCAACCCATCCGGCCCTGGGCTTTTCCCCGGGGGCAGGGCTTCTATCACTCTGCCCAACTCTTCTACCGTGATTGGGCGTTCCATATCTTCAGAAGTTTCTCTAGGTATTATGGGCATAGCAGCATTCTCAATGTATTCATCTATCATATTCCTCCTTTGTCCCTCACTTTCCCCTGCTTCGGGTGGTTCTGTTTTGGAGATGTTATATAGGGCCTCATAGAATTTACCAAATTCTTTTGCTATAACCTTTGTGTCCACTATTTTCCTACCTTGGACTAGTAAGCTATGCACGTGTCTAGAGTCCTGTTGTTTTTTAAGTTGTTTTGCCAGTAGCTTTCCGCAATTATTTCCTTGTTTGTATGCTCTATTTGCGAAAAACCTAATTTTGTTCTTCGCTCTATGTTCTAAGCATTGCGAAAGCTCTGCTCGTACGCTCTCCAGACATCTACCATCTGTTGGGTCAAGGTTTTTCTTATGCTTTATCTCTAGGGCACTGATCTTCTCTAGTAGTTTGTCTGTTTCTCTTTTACTTTCCTTCTTTATGTATATACCAAAGGCAATTAAGTCCCCCCTCACAACTGCCTTGTGTGCTTCCCACACCACTTGATCTGACACTCCTTCTGTTTTATTTATTTCAAAATATTCCTTTATCTTAACACTTAGTTTCTCCACTATGTCCTCCTTATCCAGCAATGACTCGTTCAGACGCCATATTCGTTCCGCCTGAGCCATTTGAGTTGGTCAAAGGGTCAGAATTATTGGGGCGTGGTCGGACATGGTTATTGGTTCAATTGTACTTATGTTGACATTCCCCAGGTAGAATTGATCCACCAAGAATGAGTTGACATTCCCCAGGTAGAATTGATCCACCAAGAAAAAGTCTAAACGCGAGTACATATAGTGTGTTTTAGAGTAATAGCTAAAATCCCTAGTCCCTGGGTGTAAAGCTCTCCAGGTATCCACAAGGTGTTGTGAGCATAAAATTTGTTTAACCCGCTTTATGGCTTTGAAAGACAGAGCAGTTCTACCCGTGGAGGTATCTATACTCGGTTCTAACACCATATTGAAATCTCCTCCTACCACTACACACCCTTCCTTAAATTCTTCCAGTTTTCTAAATACTTTAACCAAAAAATTAGCAGTCCCTTCATTGGGCGCATATACTAAAGCAAAGGTATATCGTCTCCCCTGCAGCACACCTTTTACGAACAAGTACCGACCTTCTGGGTCACTTTGCAAGGTCTCCATTGTCCAGGGGCATGATTTCTTGAACGCAATTGTGACCCCTCTTGCCCTCGCTACTGGGGATACCGCATGATACCACTGATTCAGCATATTCTGGGGCAAGCTTGGGATTGAGCTACTCTTAAAGTGGGTCTCCTGCAGGAAAACAACATCAGCTCCCCAATGCTGCAGCTCAACCCATAAGCGCCCTCTTTTAATTGGTGAGCTCAAACCCCTCACATTGTACGACAATATTTTCAAAGTGGCTGTCATTTTATTTTATCTTCAGGGCCCCCGGCCTCTTGCCATTGTTCTCTATCTTCACCTCTGCCAATCCCACCGGGTGTATCCGGACTATCTCTATGTCATTAGGGGCTTGATCCCCCAAAATCTGTCCAAACACTTTTTGTACCGCTGGGGCTAATTCTGTCGCTGTAATTGACTCTTTCAGTCCCTTTATACGTATATTTTGACGTCTATCCCTACGTCTATCCCTATTCTCGTCCAGCTGGTCTCTGTATGCGTTTAATGTTTCTTCATATTTTTTCATGGACTCTTGAACCTCCGTCACTGCCTGTATAGTAACTTCTTGTTCTTTTTCCATCCCCTCTACTCTGTGTCCCAGGTCCCTGATATCCTCTTTTAAGCTTGCCACTGCTTGCATGCAGGATTGTTCAACTGCGTTTATTATTGCTGAATATCATTTTTAGTGGGGAGGGCCTTCAACAGACCCCATATATCCCTTTCTGGGTCCACACTCTGTCCATTCCGTCCCTGTGGGTTCCCTTCACCATCTTGAACGCTCTCCTGGTCACAGTCCATGTGGTGACACATCTTCCCATACCCCCTCCTGTTATTTTTAGGTGTTCCTGACTGTTACTTCGGTCCATACTGGGGATTGGGTCCTCTCCTTCTCTTCCTATCATCGTCTCCATGTCTTTGGACTGAATCTCCTCTGGAGTCTGTCTATTATCCTCCCGCTGTGTCATTATGCCCCGGCTTCCTGTTGGTGTACTTTGTATATCCATCATAAGATGTCCATTACCAGGGGTTAATTGGCCTATATTTTTAGCCCCTATTACCTGGGGGCTCCCACCACCACTACCGGGAGGGCTTTGCTCTGGGGTCTTCCTCCCTCTCCCCACTGTAGGAGGTCTCTTACCATTCACCATGACACTGTCACCTGTCATCTGTGCGTTCGCATTCGCCCGCTTTATTCCGGACTCCCGCTTTGCTTTTTCCACACCCTCCGTGGTGTTAGCTCCGCTCCGCTTCTTTATATCTGGCCTTCCTGCTAGCTTAGGTGTGTGAGGGGACATGTAAGCCTTGATGCCGTCCATTGATTTCCTTCCTCTCCCTGCTGTTGGCTGCAAAGCTGCTTGTCTGCGGGTTGTCATCCTCCACTTCCTTGCACACAGTGACACAGCGGAGTCTGTGGTACAGAGAAGCGGTGACACAGCGACACAGCGGTGAAGTGGTATAGAGAAGTGGGGGGAAGGTATCTGGGAGGAACCACCAATCGCCTCTCTCTCCTTCTACTTTCGGTTTAGCCGCCCGCCCGTTATCAGGAAAGCTCCGGCGTGTATTTGCTCGGCATGCGGCAGGACTGAAGACAGACAGGTAGTCAAGCCTTCTCTCTCTGCTTCTCAGCTGACAGCCGAATGATTACTCGTGCGATTAACCCGGGAACATGGGGGGGGAGCACTTACTCACACACTCACGCACGCCCATCATCATCAGCCGCCCGCCCATTTCTCCTGCTTTCCCCTTCCAATGTGCCTTGTTTGTTGAAAATGGGAGGGTGGCAGGTGAGCTAGGCTTTTGAAAGTGCAAGTAGATGTACTGTTAAATTGTAAGGATACTCCACAGTGCCTTCAGGGTCATTAAGGGCTTGTTTAAAAGATCAGTTAATGTATGTTAACTGTAAACAGTTAACGATGTCCACAGTTGCACTCTTCAGAGAAACAGTGATCAACAGGAATAGACAGGTTATTAATAGGATTTTTTCTAAATACCACAAAAATATGGCCACAGAACTGAATGAAAAAGTCTGTGATCAAGTCTCCTGCATGATGTGACCTTCACAAAGCCAGAATATATGGCAGATATGCAGTTGCAAGTCCTCTGCTGCCAAGGGAAACACACAAATAATTGAAAGACACCAAAATTACAAAATGTAATAAATCCTGATATTCCTGCTTGCCAAGGCAAGAATTGGCTTGTTAGATTGGGGTGTTGATTATTATGATTTGAAGAGGTCAGAGGTGAGAAATGACTGAAGTTTTGTCCTCTCCAGTATTGACTTGAAAACTGCAATGCACCTGTGGGATTAGGTGTAACAGCAGGAAGCAGAAGCATTTTTTAGCATATAATTAACTAGGAATTTGATGTCTTTCAAGCTGTGCGTTCTCCATACTGGGTTAACTGAAGATTAACTTTTAGAACAATCATCTGTGGCCTACACCCTCAATAAAGAAAGTTCCCATATATTCAATAACTTGTGTAACTATTGATAACATAGTCTGTATCCTTGTTCTATTTCCTAATGTGATTATGTCTCATGGTTTGTTGGTTTGAGCTTGTGTAATAAAAACATTACATGGAATTTGATTTTAAATATTTAAACCAATTTTTATTTATGGTAATATAGTATTCTGCCTGGAGTATAATGCAAATACATCAATGTTTATCATTTATCCTCTAAATGAAAGGCATTTTTAAAGAATACACTAACTGCAGTGAGCGGCTGGCAGCTTGCCATGCATTTTTGGCAAAGCTTTTTAACTTTTTTCTTTGCATATCTTTTTAAGGGATTTTTACAAACATGCAAGAATGCACACAGCATACATTTCTATAAGTATGTACAGACGTTTGATGATGAATAGTATGCCCATGCACAGATCTAGTTGCACACACCAAAATGTTGTTTACTGAACTTACAATGGCAAAAATATTTTTATAAACCCTAAGAAGCATAGGTGTATTTAACTGGAACCTGGAATAATAACCTAAAAGAATCATAACCAGAAATAGAGAAATAAAGAACAGTCATTTTCTCTTGTCTGCTCATCCTAAAACCCCATCATGCATTTCATTTCCTGGGTCTTAGTACCCTGGTCTGTTAATTTCTAATTGACCTAAGCAGGCCATACATAAATAGGGCAGCTGCGTCCTCAGACAACTTTAAGAGTTGCAATACAATTAAGTGAGTTTTACTAATATACTTCTAATTTCCCTAATGTGTCTTTAAGGCTGTTTGAAAACAAACATAATATCACTTAGTTGGTCTGCAGTGGAATTCACCACAATAAAGTTTGGGTATACCTGTGTCTTTTTGCATGTGTCTTTTTGTTGGTTAGTATCTAGTGTAATTTGAAATGTGTTACCATTGCAATAAGGTTAAATGTTGGTTACTATCGTGTTTATCTACAGAGTGAAAGCTGTGGTATTAGGCTTTTACATTTCTTAGCAATGTTGTTCATTTAGCTAAAGTTAGCTATACAAAACTGTTCTATGGCAGGACATATCAGATGATTTATGTTCAAGTGTTATATTTTATAATTGGGACAGCCTTTAACCACTTCCCGACCGGCTCCCATACATATACGGCGGCGGGTTGGCTCTCCTGCGCAAATTGCCGTATACGTACGGTGGCTCTTTTAAGAGCCATAGCAGACGCGTGTTCGTGGGCACGAGAGCCAGAATGAGCATTTGTGTGTGTAAACGCACAAATACCTGTTCTGACAGGGGAGGATAGACAGATTGTGTGTTCCTACTAAGTAGGAACAGAGATCTGGCTCCTCCTCTAGTTGGTCACATCCCCTCAAAGTTAGAAACACCTAGGGAACACACTTAACCCCTTGATCGCCCCCTAGTGTTAACCCCTTCCCTGCCAGTGACATTTATGCAGTAATCAGTGCATTTTTATAGCACTGATCGCTGTATAAATATCAGTGGTCCCAAAAAAGTGTCAAAAGTGTCTGATCTGTCCTCCGCAAGGTTGCAGTCCCACTAAAAATCGCAGATCGCTGCCATTACTAGTAAAAAAAATTTAAAAAATGTCATAAATCTATTCCCTATTTTGTAGACGCTATAACTTTTGCAAAAAAAAAAAAAATCAATATACGCTTATGGTAGCATACATATTGGCCTAAAATGATGAAGAAATTTGTGTTTTTACACTTTTTGGGGGTAAATTTATTATAGCAAAAAGTAAAAAAAAAAAAAAAAGTTCTTTTTAAAATTGTCGCTCTTTTTTTGTTTATAGCGCAAAAAATAAAAACTGCAGAGATGTGCAAATACCACCAAAAGAAAGTTCTATTTGTGGGAAAAAAAGTACGTCAATTTTATTTGGGTACAACATTGCACGACCGCGCAATTGTCAGTTAAAACGACGCAGTGCCGTATCCCAAAAAATGGCCTGGTCATTAAGGGGGCAAATCCTTCCAGAGCTGAAGTGGTTAAAGAGATTCTAACCCTCCCAAAAAAATGTACATAAGCCTTCCTAATACATTTATTACCTAACCGTACTGTTAAATGTGTGTAAATATTTCATGTAACAGTACCTGGTGGCCTTCCCATTCTTTGTTTCTTCCTGGTGGCAATGATCTGCAAGCTTATAGAGCCTCTGCTCTGTTGCCAGCACATTATGCATGCTCCCCACTTAGCTCCTTAAGTGAGCCATCTATTACTGGTGGTGCAGGGCTAAATCAAAGCATGTCACATGTCATGTGACATTGCTATAGCTATTACACGGCCTTTCTTCCAGGCCATTCAGAGCGGAGTATAGTGTGAGTTAGGCAAATCAGATGCTTGATTGGCAACAAACTGCACTCTGAATGGTATAGAAGGGGAAGGAGTGTGATAGCTAAACCAACATCAGATGGATATGTGACACCTTGTAGCTTAGCTCCGACCACTCTCAGGACATACTGCAGTGAAAATAGGAAGAGTAATCAGGTGACCAAGGGAGAGAATTAAAAAAATGTTAACTTGTTTTTGTCTGTTCACATTTGTGGCTTTTGGTGTGCCTTACCTGTACAGGTGGGGCAGATAACTAAGTTTAGTAACACTTTATAAAAGTGGTGGCTTTTTGAAAGGGGATGTATACAGTATATTACATTCCAGCCATTATGCAAAATTTTCTTTGGAGTCCTATCTAATATGTTTCTGATTTGCTAATACGAGGTAACTGGCTGTTAGAATCTTTTGTTTTAGGATTTTTGAGGTAAGTGTATAATATTTCCTCTTTTGAGATGGCAAAAGCATGCATTCTAAAAGGGTTCAGGTGAGGAATACTGTGGAATATTCCAATATTTTGCCTAAAAGGTGTCTCACTCATATTAAAGGAAATGTCTAAATTAGATACCATAAGATTGGCTTAATTGGGAGGAGGAGTTAAAATACCTGGTAATTAAACAGCTTCCTGATCTCCTGCCATGTAATATGTGTATCTCTTAGCATGTTATTTTTTATGTTGATACAAAATTAATTAGGGCTATTGAAAAGTACCTCATTCATATGAAATATGTAACAAATAACGAGAAAAATTGGACTTTACTGATACCAGAAAAAGGACGGCCACATGGGTAGTATAGAAATATCAAAATTTATTATATACAAATATTACAAAAAAAGAGAAAACTGTTAAATGTGCAACAATGTGACAGAAAGTATACACCATAATGAGAAGCCAACGTGTCTATGCTAATGCCAAAAAGGTCAACGTGTTTCACATAGTCACTTTCTCAGGACACCCTTGATTTTGGCAGCAGAGATAATTACCTATACAGAAGAAAATTTGCAATAATCAATTAGTATTCAACATATGTCAAGATATCCATACAGTTTGTTACATCTTATATGTCAACTCGCGTGCCATCACAGGGACGTAGCATAAGGATAGTGGCACATATAGTGTAGACATGTAGACAAGATAAGTAGTGTGTAAGATAAAACATATACAAATGTAGCCCTATAATAGGAAAATAAAATAAACGGCCTGTCAAACAAGATAACCACCTCATATACTACAATATCCGCATGGTAAATGACTTCTTGTCTACAGATGAAGAAAAAGGCACAGTATGGAAAAGACAGGAAACATAGGATCGAATCCCAGATGTACAAGGTTATTGTCTAGATATCCACAAATAGGGTGAAAGACCTACAATTATCAACTAAATGCAATTAGACACAAATTATATATATATATATATATATATATATATATATATATATATATATATATATATATATATATATATATATATATATATATATATATATTATATTATCAATGCGGAAAAAAAAAAGTCATTATTTACCATATGCCTTATTAGTATAATTTACCACTTTCCAAGATGGATGAGAAAGGCCCATTAGACTTTGTATTCAGTCCTATAAATGAGGATACTACTTTCAAAAATCCAAACCAGATAGCGAAACCACCTACAATACTATAGATGGATAAAGAGGAGATCAATAGCCAAAATGACAAACAAGAATGGAAACACTGCTGGCTAAAAACAAAAAAGTAATTGCACTTACCCCACAGTCTGCATACAACAATGTGTCCAGCAGCATTCGGTCATTCAAATGAGAAATGAGAAATCATGCTGCTTATATGTCAGACCCTGGGGCCAAAAAATCATGACCTCATCATCCCACGCCCCTTTGCAGTGTGTCAGGGATTGGCAGACAAGTCAATTTGTGTTCATTATACCATCACCTGAACCTGTCATTGTAATCAATCAAGCACAGCATGCAAAAGCAGCATGTGTTTCAGCCGCCATTGTGAACGTCCATTGGCAATCACTCCAGCCAATGAAGACACACAACGGCAACCCTCAGCCACCCAACCTAACTGCGCACGTGCGGCACGGCCTGTAGTATCTACAAAATCGAGGCAAAGACCTCCCTCCACGTATGCGTAATGCTAACAGCGGTGCTGGATAGTCATTCATAATCAAAAAATCCAAATCGGACATGGAAAATGGCCATACAACACCAGCACCCCCACAAATAAAAAGGCGAGACAGCGACACAGAATCCAGTGACAACCAGCAACGCACACAAAACACAGGCCAGTCATGCAGCAACACTCCCCCCAGAGGTAGAACAGTAATAAGCCATTACAGACACAGAACATCCTACTGCAGTGTGGGAAGGTCACAGGTACCAAAGAATCAAGACGCACAAGGTTATAACATCCCCCCTCACATATAAGCCCCCCCACACCATAAGAGATAAGTAAGGAAATGGTCCCATATTACCTCCACCGCAGCTCCATCACCTAAAAAAAGACTGGGGAACATAAAGATACCCCAAGTCTTTAGATGTATACCACACATGGGACCAAGAGGCAGGAAAAGAAGAATATATACATAATTCTAATCGAGCTAGCATATTGTCAGCCAGCTATCATGTATCCTTGTGCACATCCCCGGCAACAACATACATACAAGAAGAACAGACATACTGCAACTTACAAATACTGAAGCGTACACAGTACTCAGGACAGGACATCAATGACATAAGATGTTGTCACAATATTAATTAGTACAATATAAAGACAATAAAACAATCCTAAAAAAATCTATCCTTTAGCATACATTTACTGCTACATGTTGGTGTATTCTACATGGAACCATTCCATATACATTGCTAATTCCATAGCCCAATATCCTATAGGAAGGGTTTAAAACTTAAAGTGTCATTCAAACCAGGTGCGAAGGTGGCGTAAGATTAAATATCAATCTCGCCTCTCTTTTTGTAGCAACTTTCTATCGAAATTCCCTCCCCTTTGATCCCCAAGAACTTTCTCAAGAACAGTGAATTTGACCATAGAGGTGTTGTGGTTATGCTTAAGGGCCACATGTCTACCTATCTGTGTGTACAAAAGATTTTTCCTAATGTAATAGATATGATCATATATTGGTTTCCAGAAATTTCTCTTGGTCTTGCCGATATATAAAACGCCCCACACCTGCAGAAATATATTATTATTTTTTATGTATGGTAGGAGCAAGTGAAGGGTGTATGGATGATTCTTTTTAGCAACCAGGGTGACACAAATTGTCATTCTAATGTTATGTTTGTGGATTTTGAAGTGTCATTAATCCAATTCCAAAGCGTGTCTAAATAAGTTGGCTAAATTATAAAAATCATTAATTGAGAAATTGACTCCAGTCTCTGATACCTTTTTTATATTGAAGATTAGACAGCGAGATCTTAGATTTTTCTGTCTTTCTAAATAAATGTTATTAAAACTGAGTGCAGTTTTTGTATTTTGTTTTAACAATGTTAGGATATTTTGCTTAGGATTCAGCAAACGGAAGAAGATAATGGTAGAGCTTTTCATTGATGGTGCAACTGAAGACATGGGATGGGAGCAAAGTTCCTAGAGAGTTCTGAGATCTGCCTGGGAATCACTATATCTACAGTGCCTTGCAAAAGTATTCACCCCTTTGGCTTTTTATCTATTTTGTTACATTACAGAAAACAAACCTAAACCTATTTTTCAGAAATAAAAAAAATGATAATTAGCATGTGCATATGTATTTACCCCCTTTGTTATGAAGCCCATAAAAAGCTCTGGTGCAACCAATTACTATCAGAAGTCACATAATTAGTGACATGATGTCCACTCCACCTGTGGGCAATCTAAGTGTCACATGATCTGTCATTACATATACACACCTTTTTGAAAGGCCCCAGAGGCTGCAACACCTAAGCAAGAGGCACCACTAACCAAACACTGCCATGAAGACCAAGGAACTCTCCAAACATGTAAGGGATGCTCCATAGAGTTGGGCATTATGGCAGAGTGGCCAGAAGAAAGCTATTACTTTCAGCAAAAAACAAAATGGCACGTTTTCAGTTTGCGAAAAGGCATGTGGGAAACTCCCAATGTATGGAGGAAGGTGCTCCGGTCTGATGAGACTAAAATTTAACTTTTTGCCCATCAAAGAAAACGCTATGTCTGGCGCAAACCCAACTCATAACATCACCCAAAGAACACCATCTCCACAGTGAAACATGGTGGTGGCAGCATCATGCTGTGGGGATGTTTTTCACCAGTTGGGACTGGGAAACTGGTCAGAGTTGAGGGAAAGATGGATGGTGCTAAATACAGGGATATTCCTGAGCAAAACCTGTACCACTCTGTGTGTGATTTGAGGCTAGGATGGAGGTTCACATTCCAGCAGGACAATGACCCCAAACACACTGCTAAAGCAACACTGGTTTAAGGGGAAACATGTAAATGTGTTGGAATGGACTAGCCCAGACCTCAATCCAATAGACAATCTGTGGTCAGACTTAGATTGCTGTTCACAAGTGCAAACCATCCAACTTGAAGGAGCAGTTTTGCAAGAAGGAATGGGCAAAAATCCGAGTGGTAAGATGTGGCAAGCTCATAGAGACTTATCCAAAGCACCTTGTAGCTGTGATAGCCGCAAAAGGTGGCTCTACAAAGTATTGATATTAGGGGGGTGAATAGTTATGCACATTGACTTTTTCTGTTATTTTGTCCTATTTGTTGTTTGCTTCACAATAAAAAAAAAAAAATCTTCAAAGTTGTGGGCATGTTCTGTAAATTAAATGATGGACATCCTCAAACAATCAATGTTAATTCCAGTTTGTGAGGCAACAAAACACGTAAAATGCCAAGGGGGTTGAATACTTTTGCAAGGCACTGTATTTAAGGGATTGTAAGTGCTCTTTTTTTCCCCAGCACTGGATCGAATGAGGGCTTAGATAAGTAAAAGGAGGAGTGAGGGGGGGGGATACTGATGCCTAAACATTTTTTATCAGCAATGCATTAGGTGATTATAACCACTTAAGTTATTGCCCTAGGTTGTATTTTAAAGTCACATGGGATTATCAACTCTACCCAATATCGATTTTTTTTTTTTTTTTTTTTTTTTTTATAAAAACTATAGTTTTTTTTTTTTTAATAGAAATTAAACATTTATCTTATACCGGCACGTTTAACAATTGGTGATTTGGAAGTTCTCGTATAGTTACTATAGAAGTAGATGATAGTAGATAATTATGTGTGCTAAGGTGTAATTTGCTAAGACCAGAGTATCTAATTTTCCGACACATCTGCTCTGGACTGTCTGATTTTCAGCAAAGATAGAACAGCAAGCAGTCATGTTTTTAGAAACCTTACAGTGGTACAAGGTACAAGGTTCAATATACAGTAGCAACTTTTCCATAAATATGTTACATAGTTACATAGTAGGTGAGGTTGAAAAAAGACACACGTCCATCAAGTCCAACCTATGTGTGTGATTATGTTTCAGTATTACATTACATATCCCTGTATGTTGCGGTCATTCAGGTGATTATCTAATAGTTTCTTGAAGCTATCAATGCTCCCTGCTGAGACCACCGCCTGTGGAAGGGAATTCCACATCCTTGCCACTCTTACAGTAAAGAACCCTCTACGTAGTTTAAGGTTAAACCTCTTTTCTTCTAATTGTAATGAGTGGCCACGAGTCTTATTAAACTCTCTTCTGCGAAAAAGTTTTATCCCTATTGTGGGGTCACCAGTACAGTATTTGTAAATTGAAATCATATCCCCTCTCAAGCGTCTCTTCTCCAGAGAGAATAAGTTCAGCGCTCGCAACCTTTCCTCATAACTAAGATCCTCCAGACCCTTTATTAGCTTTGTTGCCCTTCTTTGTACTCGTTCCATTTCCAGTACATCCTTCCTGAGGACTGGTGCCCAGAACTGGACAGCATACTCCAGGTGCGGCCGGACCAGAGTCTTGTAGAGCGGGAGAATTATCGTTTTATCTCTGGAGTTGATCCCCCTTTTAATGCATGCCAATATTCTGTTTGCTTTGTTGGGAGGGGGAGGTTTATAGCGCAACCATTACAGGCCATGCTCGATTCTCTACTTAATAGCATGGTCACCTAGCACAAACAAAATTTTCCATATATTTTTAGACAAAATTTAAAGGAGTTAGACATTGGGGAACTTCTTGGAAATCACATACCGTGATAGGGAATTCCATGTACCATACATATGCGCTGGTGGCAAAGCACATGTGGCATACAGTGGGGATGGAAAGTATTCAGACCCCCTTAAATTTTTCACTCTTTGTTATATTGCAGCCATTTGCTAAAATCATTTAAGTTCATTTCATTTTCCTCATTAATGTACACACAGCACCCCATATTGACAGAAAAACACAGAATTGTTGACATTTTTGTAGATTTATTAAAAAAGAAAAACTGAAATATCACATGGTCCTAAGTATTCAGACCCTTTGCTCAGTATTTAGTAGAAGCTCCCTTTTGATCTAATACAGCCATGAGTCTTTTTGGGAAACATTCAACAAGTTTTTCATACCTGGATTTGGGGATCCTCTGCCATTCCTCCTTGCAGATCCTCTCCAGTTCTGTCAGGTTGGATGATAAACATTGGTGGACAGCCATTTTTAGGTCTCTCCAGAGATGCTCAATCAGGTTTAAGTCAGAGTTGTTGTGAAGCCAGTCCTTCGTTATTTTAGCTGTGTTCTTAGGGTCATTGTCTTGTTGGAAGGTAAAACTTTGGCCCAGGCTGAGGTCCTGAGCACTCTGGAGAAGGTTTTCGTCCAGGATATCCCTGTACTTGGCTGCATTCATCATTCCCCCAATTGCAACCGTCGTCCTGTCCCTGCAGCTGAAAAACACCCCCACAGCATTATGCTGTCACCACCTTGCTTCACTGTTGGGACTGTATTGGACAGGTGATGAGCAGTGCCTGATTTTCTCCACACATACCACTTAGAATTAAAGCCTAAAAGTTCTATCTTGGTCTCATCAGACCAGAGATCCTTATTTCTCACCATCTTGGAGTCCTTCAGGTGTTTTTTAAGCAAACTCCATGCAGGCTTTCATGTGTCTTGCACTGAGGAGTGGCTTCCGTCCCGGCCACTCTGCCATAAAGCCCCGACTGGTGGAGGGCTGCAGTGATGGTTGACTGTCCACAACTTTCTCCCATCTTCCAACTGCATCTCTGGAGCTCAGCCACAGTGATTGTTGGGTTCTTCTTTATCTCTCTCACCAAGGCTCTTCTCCCCCGATAGCTCAGTTTGGCCGGATGGCCAGCTCTAGGAAGGGTTCTGGTCATCCCAAATGTGTTTCATTTAAGGATTATGGAGGTCATTGTGCACTTAGGAACCTTAAATGCAGGAGAATTTTTTTTGTAACCTTGGCCAGATCTGTGCCTTGCCACAATTCTGTCTCTGAGCTCTTCAGGCAGTTCCTTTGACCTCATGATTCTCATTTGCTCTGACATGCACTGTAAGCTGTAAGGTCTTGTATAGACAGATGTGTGGCTTTCCTATCAAGTCCAAACAGTATAATCAAACACAGCTGGACCCAAATGAAGGTGTAGAACCATCTCAAGGATCATCACAAGAAATGGACAGCACCTGAGTTAAATATGAGTATCACAGCAAAGGGTCTGAATATTTAGGACCATGTGATATTTCAGTTTTTCTTTTTTAATAAATCTGCAAAAATGTCAACAATTCTGTCAATATGGGGTGCTGTGTGTACATTAATGAGGAAAAAAAATGAACTTAAATGATTTTAGCAAATGGCTGCAATATAACAAAGAGTGAAAAATTTAAGGGGGTCTGAATACTTTCCGTCCCCAGTGTATAAGGCTATATTTTAGGCATTACCTAACTAGTGAAGCCATTACTAAACATTTCTAAAGGTGCTTTTGTAGTCTTTTTTTTTTTTTTTTTGAGTGTGAAAAAATGATAAAAAATTTCATATGGGTACGGCGTTGCATGACTGCACAATTGTCATCCAAAGTGTGACAGCGCTGAAAATTGGCCTGGGCAGGAAAGGGACACAAGTGTCTGGTATTGAAGTGGTTAAAATGCAATTAAAATGTTTTTGATAGATTGCATACCAAAGTCGTTTGTATATGGAAAAATGCACTTTTTGCAATTTTTATGCAACACTGAAAAAAATTAACAAAACAAAACAAAAAAATACTAATGGTTAAAAAAAATCTAAATCAATAAATAAAGTAAGGGGCTAATCTCATTTATCAAGAAAATGTGTATAGGGAAGTCTAAAAGGTGTATTCTATAGTAATATTAAACCTCCATATGCATACATTCCATGCTCAAAATATAGTGGTAAACATCCATATATAGCAGTATGTACCATATAGAGTTATAAAAACAGCAGAAGTATAAAATTGTTAAATGAAAAAAAAAAAACATGCATATCAAAAATATACAAAAAATATATATAAACTATGTGCCAGCATTTTAGAGTTCTTGAATAAAGTCCAGTGTGATTTCAATCAGTCACTTAATCCCATCCACCCTGCTGTGTGTTGTGTGTGAAGAATCTTGAAAGAATTTTCTCCACTCCCCATCAATCAGTGCTCCACCATGTGTGATGATATAAATGTACTCACCAGAACCATTTTGGTCACAAGGACCAATACAGCCTTTTTATTACACCTGTTAGACCGAATGTGATGTTCAATCGTTCTCCTGCAATATCCACACATTTCTCCAATATGTATATTCTCCCATCAAATGGTTATCAAAAAAACAAAAAACAAATAACGGGATTATTGTGCGATACCATTTATTAAAACGATTCCTAAAAGTATCTCCAATAAAATGCGCACACCAGCTCGATCAGCCTGTATGTTCTTTTGTCTTATCTGGATGTTCACTGTTGTCAAGATCTTCACATTTTTTTAATAAACTTGTCAACAATCTAATAAAAAAACAAAGGCACCTTTATAAATGTTTAGTAATAGCAATTGTAAGGGGGTATTGACATTGTTCCCATATTTTTCATTTAGTTAATATTATCATATGATTTATTATTATGTAGCAATTCTAGAAGCCTGCAGAGTATCTCACTATATATAGAAATTGTGCATTTAATATTCAAACTTCTCTTGCATATTATGGTGTATTTTAATAGAGGTAACTAGTTCAGTGACAGAAGGTCATAAGCACATCTTCTATAGGTCGAGTTAATAAGGATTCAATGACAGAAAGTTATAAACCTGTTTTATGACCTTGACATAAGGAACAATAAGCCCAATGCCAAGACAACTGTCTTCTAACATTGATATGAGGAAGTCTAATCAAAGCTACTACAGTTCTTGGAAAAGCCTAATGAAAGTACAGGGTGCATTAGTATCAGAATTTTGGGGATAATAAAAAGTTAATACTTATGTTTTGTTACCAAAAAGGACGAAATCAGGTGTAAAAACATACATGTGATCTATAAGTGCATTAACCAATTTTGTCCATCATAAGCACTGTTTAAAAAAAATATCCACAAGTGTTCAAATGTGAATCCAAAATATATGTATCCACTTGTCGACCCCAAAACTTAGTTATACGGTGGCAGAGCGGCTCTCCTGCACTGAATCACATACCTAGTACGTGATCCGACACTTCCAGGTACGGAGCGCACGCACTGGGATTAGACACAACACAAGCCAATCAGCGTGTGCCAGCCAATGGATGTCCTCCCGCACCCACTCATCGGCGAGGAGAGACAGAACAGAGCTCTGCCTATGTAAACCAGGCAGAGCTCTGTTCTGTCAGCAGGGATGTGATGGATTTTCTTTACCTGCAAAGTAGGGGAAAAAAATCTATCAAATCCCTTAGTAAAAACAGCACACACAGTACACAGAAACATTGCTGAGGCACACTTTGATCACTCTAGATGCTTAACCCCTTCCCGCAAGTCTCAGTACAGTGATAATACATATTGTTAGCACTGATCACTGTATTAGGCCCCTTTCAAACTACCGCAACTTTGCTGCGATTTTTCCTGCAATTTTAGGGAGACTTGTCTATGCACCTCAACTCGCATCAAAGTCGGACCAAAGTAGTGCAGGGACTACTTTGATGTCGCCACGACTTGAAGCTGTACTAATATGAATGGTTGTCATTGGAAATCATGGGGAATGACTTGTCATGTGACTTTGCAGTCCCAAGTCGCAGGACAAGTCGTACAAGTGTGAAAGGGGCCTAAGTGTTACTGGTTCCCACAAAGTGTCAGACTGTCCGCCGCAATTCGCAGTCCTTCTATAAGTCGCTGAACGCCACCATTACTAGTATATATGTTAAAAAAATAATAATTTCAGTATATATCTCATAGCTTGTAGACACTATAACTTTTGCACAAACCAGTCAATATATGCTTATGGTTATTATTTTTACCAAAAATATGTAGCAGAATACATATTGGCCTAAATGTATCAAGAAATAATATTTCTGTATTTTTTTTATTGGATATGTTTTTTAGCAGAATGTACAAATTATTTTTTTTTTTTTTTTTAAATTGTCGGTCTTTTTTTGTATATAGCACAAAAAAAACTCAGAGGTGACCAAATACCACCAAAAGAAAGCTCTATTTGTGGGAAAAAAAGGACATACTATAAATACCATTTGGGTACAATGTTGCATAATTGCACAATTGTCATTTAAAGTAACCCAGTGCTGTATCGCAAAAAATAGCCTGGTCGTGAAGGTGGGTAAATCTTCCGGAGGTCAGATGGTTAAAGTTTCCATACTACATAAATTTCCAAAACAATTCTCCCAATCCTCCACTAAAACACCAGTGCTCTCAGTGAAATTCCTCTCCCAGTGGATGGAAAACTCTTTTTATATATATATCGATAATCAATATATTTCACCTCGCATTTGTTCTATTGTCAGAGACTGAACCGGAATCCGGCCCGGGTTTTTCCAGCCTCTGTGGCAGGCTTGGTTCCGGTTCGGGTCTTGTGGTCCACTTGAGTCCATGCTCAGGTGGACCTTAAGACCCCTTTCACACTGGGGCGGTTTGCAGGATTATTGCGCTAAAAATAGCGCCTGCAAACCGACCCAAAACAGCCGCTGCTGTTTGTTCAGTGTGAAAGCCCGAGGGCTTTCACACTGAAGTGGTGCGCTGGCAGGAGAAGAAAAAAACTCCTGCAAGCCGCATCTTTGGAGCGGTGAAGGAGCGGTGTATTCACCGCTCCTAAACAGCTCCTGCCCATTGAAATCAATGGGACAGCGCGGCTATACCGCGGCTATAGCCGCGCTATACGAGCGGTTTTAACCTTTTTTCGGCCGCCAGCAGGGGGTTAAAACCGCACCGCTAGCGGCCGAATACCGCGGTAAAGCAGCGCTAAAAATAGTGCTGTTTTACGGCCGACGCCCCCACCGCCCCAGTGTGAAAGCAGCCTAAATGACCAGGAAGAGAGCACAGCAGGACTCTGGCCTGAGACTCAGAAGGGAATCTGAGAGAGAGGAGCCCTGTTTGTTTGGACTGAAAACAAAGGTTTGCTTTACCTCATGTTTTGTGGGTGTCAGGGACCAGCCCCACACCATATAGAGAGCAGTCTACTGTTTAGTTTAACGCCGGAAGGCAAGGATTTGTTTTAGTGTTTTATTTATTTTTATGACTTTGCAAACCACCTGTAAATAAAGATGGCAACCCGCCAGATTTTTAAGAAACTGCCTGTACGCTGACCTTCATTCTGAGAAAAGGTGATCCCCACGAGCTAATATATATATATATATATATATATATATATATATATATATATATATATATATATATATATATATAATTATATAATATATAGTATGTATGTGTATATACTTATATACGCACACTCACCGACCACTTTATGTACACCTTTTCGATTGCTTGGTAACACAAATTGCTAATCAGCCAATCACATGGCAACAGCTCAATGCATTTAGGCATCTAGACATGGTGAAGACCACTTGCTGAAGTTCAAACTGAGTATCAGAATGGGAAAAAAAAAAGGGGCCACAGCAGTAGAAGACCACACCGTGTGCCACTCCTGTCACCTAAAAACAGGAAACCGAGGCTACAATTAGCACAGGCTTGCCAAAATTAGATAATAGAAGATGGGAAAAAGGTTGCCTGGTCTGATGAGTCTTGATTTTAGCTGCAACATTCAGATGGTAGGATCAGAATTTGGCATAAATAACATCAAAGCATGGATCCATTCTGCCTTTTATCAATCGTTCAGGCTGGTGGTGGTGGTAGTGTAATGGTGTGGGGGATATTTTTTTGGCACACTTTGAGCCCCTTTGTACCAATTGAGCATTGTTTAACCACTTCAATACAGGGCACTTTCACCCCCTTCCTGCCCAGACCAATTTTCAGCTTTCAGTGCTTTCACACTTTGAATGCCAATTACTCAGTCATACACCACTGTACCCAAACTAAATTTTTATTATTTTTTCACACAAATAGAGCTTTCTTTTGGTGGTATTTAATCACCACGGTGTTTATTTTTTGCGATGTAAGTGAAAAAAGAGCGAAAATTTTGAAAAAACACTATTTTTCTCCAATTCTATTATAAAATTTTGCAAATAAGTAATTTGTGTTCAGTAAATTTGAGGCAAAATTTATACTGCTACATATCTTTGGTCAAAATAACCCAAATTAGTGGATGTTATTTAGTCTGGGTGAAAGTTAGTCTACCATCTATGGTGCCAATCATTAAAAATTGATCACACCTGATGTACTGATGGCCAGTGGCGTCGCTAGGGTTGGTGTCACCCGGTGCGATAAAACATGGTGTCATCCCCTCCACCAACTATAGTCGCCCCTCAGTACAGACCCCCCTCCTTCAGTACAGACACCCCTCCACTAAGTATAGATCCCCCCTCCATCAGTACAGACCCCGCTCCACCAATTATAGTCCTCCCTCAGTACAGACCCCCTTCCAAGTATAGTCCCCCTTCAGTATAGACCTCCCTCAGTACAGACCCCCCTACACTACGTATAGTCCCCCCTCCATCATTACAGGCCCCCTCCACCAATTATAGTTTTCCCTCAGTACAGACCCCCCTCCCCTCAGTATAGACCCCCTTCCAAGTATAGTCCCCACTCAGTATAGACCCCCCTCCCTAATTATAAACCCCTATATGAGTATAGACGCACCCAATACAAACCACCCCCGTCCTCCATTAGTACAGACACTCCTCAGGACAAACCATCTCTCTCTATCAGTACAGACCCCTCCTAGGACAAAGCACCCCCTCCATTAGTACAGACCCCTTCCAAGACAAAGCACCCCCCTCCATCAGTACAGACCCCTCCCCCAGGACAAAGCACCCCCTTCCATTAGTACAGACCCCTCCCAGGACAAAGCACCCCCTCCATCAGTACAGACCCCTCCCCCAGGACAAAGTACCCCCCTCCATTAGTACAGACTCCTCCCAGGACAAAGCACCCCCCTCCATCAGTACAGACCCCTCCCCTAGGACAAAGCACCCCCTCCATTAGTACAGACCCCTCCCAGGACAGATCGCCCCTCCATTAGTACAGACCCCTCCCAGGACAAAGCACCCCCCTCCATAAGTACAGACCCCTCCTCCAGGACAAGGCATCCCCCTCCATTAGTACAGACCCCTCCTAGGACAAAGCACCCCCTCCATTAGTACAGACCCCTTCCAAGACAAAGCACCCCCCTCCATCAGTACAGACTCCTCCCAGGACAAAGCACCCCCCTCCATCAGTACAGACCCCTCCCAGGACAAACTACCCCCTCCATATAATATAGCTGTATCCAGCAGCAAAAACAAATCATCATCAAGCCCCCCCATCTGTCATGACACTGCAGAGGACATCCCCCCATCGCAAACTGACACCCCCTTCCCCCACCCGTTAACGCACCAGCACGGGAGGTTCAGGTACATGGAACATGCGGGCAGCAGCTGGAGAGGTGAAGACAGCAGCCGCGCCGCCTGGGTGGAGAATAGATCGTGAAAGGCTCAAGCAGCAGTAGTGAGAGACAGAGAGGAGGAGGAAAACAAAGACCAGGCTCTGGAGGTGGGTTTCTGGCTGAAGAAAAAAACTGCCAAAGGGAGCCAGGGCTTTCGTCACCCTCAGGATGGTGGCACCCGGGTGCGGACCACACCCCCCAGCGACGCCACTGCTGACGGCCAATCTCACTTCCTGAGGCCCTGAAATGTCAGGACAGTACATATACCCCCCAAATGACCCCTTTTTGATAGGTAGACAGTCTGAAGTATTTAGTAAGGTGCATTGTTAGTTTTTCGAAGTTGTCATTTTTTCCAACTATTCCTGGGGAAATTAAGATTTTTTTTTTTTTACACAAAATTGTCATAATAAGTTATTTCTCACACGCAGCATATGCATACTTGCAATTACACCCCAAAATACATTCTGCTACTCCTGTGTATGGCGATACCACATGTGTGAGACTTTTACACAGCCTGGCCACATACAGAGGCCCAACATGCAGGGAGCACCATCAGGCGTTTTAGGAGCATAAATTGCATATCTAATTTCCTGACTAAGTGTAAAGAGATATCCGCACTTAGTACATAAAATAGACAGCAGCTGAGCACTATAACCCAGATATATGGCACAAAGAAAGAAAAATTTTAACTAAAAGGGCATCGTTTGGGCAAAAAGTGCAATTCATGTGAATCACACAACACATGTGATGTGCATACATCCAAATATGGTATAATAAAGTGCAATTGTGCAATAATTGGTACACTTTAAAATGAAATAAATCATATGTGCAATATAATATCACAAGTGCAAAGACCGCGCAAACAAAAAGGGAAAGAAAAGTTCATATGCAGCTGATTGTCATCAGAAGTCCCATGAAGAGGGGGTGTATTGGAAATGATCATCCAATGCTTGGCAGCGTGATACTCACATACTCATAGGTCACAAAGCACTTTGTTGGATCTGTGATCCACAGAAAAGATGTCCTGACATCTCTCCACAGTAGCCTCAGAAGATATAAATCAGAAATTTCACAGCTGATCAGGGCATGGTGTTTTAGAAAGCCTCAGAGTCGGAGTATATAGAGAGACAAAAGACTCCACATAGTATATTTTCTCTTCTTTACAGTTTATTAGCAGCAGTGCATGTACACAGGATTGCAAAAAGTTCAAGCTGAGAACATGTCACAATCCAAACATTTCCCTAAAATCCAGACAGCGGTCACATGTGCGCAGTAGCGTGTGTACATGTCCGTCCCTAATTTACTGACTACCTATCACACTTTTGAAGGCTCTGGAGCACCAGGACCATGGAAACAAAATGATCTCATTTTGGAAAGCAAACACCCCAGTGTATATTCTATGAGGCATGGGCTGCAGATGGGTACCTGGGTACCATGATGGGCTGCAGATAGGTACTCGGGTACTCTAATGGACTGGAGACAGGTACTCTGATAGGCTTGCAGATAGATACTCTGGGCTGGAGACAGCTACTCAGGTACTCTGATGGTCTGCAGATAGGTACTCTGGGCTGGAGACAGGTACCCAGGTAATCTGATGGGCTGGAGACAGGTACCTAGGTAAGCTGATGGGCTGGAGACAGGTACTTAGGTACTCTGATGGGCTGGAGACAGGTACTCGGACACTCTGATGGGCTGGAGACAGGTACCCAGGTAATCTGATGGGCTGGAGACAGGTACTTAGGTACTCTGATGGGCTGGAGACAGGTACTTTGGTACTCTGATGGGCTGGAGACAGGTACTTGGATACTCTGATGGGCTGGAGACAGGTAATCGGGTACTCTGATGGGCTGGGGACAGGTAATCGGGTACTCTAATGGGCTGGAGACAAGTACTCGGGTATTCTGATGAGCTGGAGACAGATGCTCAGGTACTCTGATGGGCTGGAGACAGGTACTTGGGTACTCTGATGGGCTGGAGACAGGTACTCGGGTACTCTGATGGGCTGGAGACAGGTACTCGAGTACTCTGATGGGCTAACGACAAGTACTCTTTATTACTGGAGCAATCTGTTTTTTACTGTGCACTGTAAATCGGTAACTTGCTGGTAACGCAATCTCCTCCTCATACAAGATTGGTGTATGAGGAGGAGAACGCGGTAACAGCTAGTTACCGTGGTTTGTTGACATTTGTGGCCGGCTGTGATTGAACACAGCCGGTCACATGGTAATAAGCCAATTTCATTGGCTCTTTACCCTGATTGGGGATGGGCTGTGTCAAAATAACATGCCTTATCCCCGATGGCCGCGCTGCATGCCCCTTGGGGCGCGCACGAGTAAGGAAGTTCCAGTAAGTAAGAAATTACTGAAAGTGGCAGCAGAGGAGAATATGATTTTTGATACACCTGGTGCTGGATGTCCTAGCTGCCTTTGTGGCGTTGATGCAAGTCCTTCCCATGTGAAATAGTCATATGGAGTTATTTGACCAGGGGGTGGAGTTAGAGCCTTTGCTGAGGTCTAATATTATGCCTGCTATTCACATACTTCTGGGAAGGCACTTGGATTGACTTGGTGGTGTGGAGTGCTTTATATCAGGGCTTGACAAATTTGCTTTGAATCTAGGAGCCAGTTAAAAAAGTTAGGAGCCAGGTTTTTTTTAGAGTGATATGGATTGTCAGCTCCCGGGGTAATTTTCGCCCCCTAACCCTAACTCACAACGGAGCACCCAATCAATAACTCCAATGTAACGCTGTTGCATCAGGGTTATGGGCTGGCCAGAAAGAATAAGGCTGGCAATAGATGGCACTGGTTGTCACTGGCAGGTGGCACTGGTTTGGAACTGACAGATGGCACTGGTTGGCACTGGCAGTTGGCACGTGGCACTGGTTTTTAGCACTGGTTTGGAACTGGCAGGTTCTGCTACTCCTGTGTATGGCGATACCACATGTGTGAGACTTTTACACAGCCTGGCCACATACAGAGGCCCAACATGCAGGGAGCACCATCAGGCGTTTTAGGAGCATAAATTGCATATCTAATTTCCTGACTAAGTGTAAAGAGATATCCGCACTTAGTACATAAAATAGACAGCAGCTGAGCACTATAACCCAGATATATGGCACAAAGAAAGAAAAATTTTAACTAAAAGGGCATCGTTTGGGCAAAAAGTGCAATTCATGTGAATCACACAACACATGTGATGTGCATACATCCAAATATGGTATAATAAAGTGCAATTGTGCAATAATTGGTACACTTTAAAATGAAATAAATCATATGTGCAATATAATATCACAAGTGCAAAGACCGCGCAAACAAAAAGGGAAAGAAAAGTTCATATGCAGCTGATTGTCATCAGAAGTCCCATGAAGAGGGGGTGTATTGGAAATGATCATCCAATGCTTGGCAGCGTGATACTCACATACTCATAGGTCACAAAGCACTTTGTTGGATCTGTGATCCACAGAAAAGATGTCCTGACATCTCTCCACAGTAGCCTCAGAAGATATAAATCAGAAATTTCACAGCTGATCAGGGCATGGTGTTTTAGAAAGCCTCAGAGTCGGAGTATATAGAGAGACAAAAGACTCCACATAGTATATTTTCTCTTCTTTACAGTTTATTAGCAGCAGTGCATGTACACAGGATTGCAAAAAGTTCAAGCTGAGAACATGTCACAATCCAAACATTTCCCTAAAATCCAGACAGCGGTCACATGTGCGCAGTAGCGTGTGTACATGTCCGTCCCTAATTTACTGACTACCTATCACACTTTTGAAGGCTCTGGAGCACCAGGACCATGGAAACAAAATGATCTCATTTTGGAAAGCAAACACCCCAGTGTATATTCTATGAGGCATGGGCTGCAGATGGGTACCTGGGTACCATGATGGGCTGCAGATAGGTACTCGGGTACTCTAATGGACTGGAGACAGGTACTCTGATAGGCTTGCAGATAGATACTCTGGGCTGGAGACAGCTACTCAGGTACTCTGATGGTCTGCAGATAGGTACTCTGGGCTGGAGACAGGTACCCAGGTAATCTGATGGGCTGGAGACAGGTACCTAGGTAAGCTGATGGGCTGGAGACAGGTACTTAGGTACTCTGATGGGCTGGAGACAGGTACTCGGACACTCTGATGGGCTGGAGACAGGTACCCAGGTAATCTGATGGGCTGGAGACAGGTACTTAGGTACTCTGATGGGCTGGAGACAGGTACTTTGGTACTCTGATGGGCTGGAGACAGGTACTTGGATACTCTGATGGGCTGGAGACAGGTAATCGGGTACTCTGATGGGCTGGGGACAGGTAATCGGGTACTCTAATGGGCTGGAGACAAGTACTCGGGTATTCTGATGAGCTGGAGACAGATGCTCAGGTACTCTGATGGGCTGGAGACAGGTACTTGGGTACTCTGATGGGCTGGAGACAGGTACTCGGGTACTCTGATGGGCTGGAGACAGGTACTCGAGTACTCTGATGGGCTAGCGACAAGTACTCTTTATTACTGGAGCAATCTGTTTTTTACTGTGCACTGTAAATCGGTAACTTGCTGGTAACGCAATCTCCTCCTCATACAAGATTGGTGTATGAGGAGGAGAACGCGGTAACAGCTAGTTACCGTGGTTTGTTGACATTTGTGGCCGGCTGTGATTGAACACAGCCGGTCACATGGTAATAAGCCAATTTCATTGGCTCTTTACCCTGATTGGGGATGGGCTGTGTCAAAATAACATGCCTTATCCCAGATGGCCGCGCTGCATGCCCCTTGGGGCGCGCACGAGTAAGGAAGTTCCAGTAAGTAAGAAATTACTGAAAGTGGCAGCAGAGGAGAATATGATTTTTGATACACCTGGTGCTGGATGTCCTAGCTGCCTTTGTGGCGTTGATGCAAGTCCTTCCCATGTGAAATAGTCATATGGAGTTATTTGACCAGGGGGTGGAGTTAGAGCCTTTGCTGAGGTCTAATATTATGCCTGCTATTCACATACTTCTGGGAAGGCACTTGGATTGACTTGGTGGTGTGGAGTGCTTTATATCAGGGCTTGACAAATTTGCTTTGAATCTAGGAGCCAGTTAAAAAAGTTAGGAGCCAGGTTTTTTTTAGAGTGATATGGATTGTCAGCTCCCGGGGTAATTTTCGCCCCCTAACCCTAACTCACAACGGAGCACCCAATCAATAACTCCAATGTAACGCTGTTGCATCAGGGTTATGGGCTGGCCAGAAAGAATAAGGCTGGCAATAGATGGCACTGGTTGTCACTGGCAGGTGGCACTGGTTTGGAACTGACAGATGGCACTGGTTGGCACTGGCAGTTGGCACGTGGCACTGGTTTTTAGCACTGGTTTGGAACTGGCAGGTGGCACTGGCAGGTAGCATTGGTTGGCAGTGGCAGGTGCCACTGATTGGCAGTGGCAGGTGGCACTGATTGGCAGCGGCACTGGCACTGGTTGGCACTGGCAAGCATTGGCAGGTGGCACTGGTTTGGAACTGGCAGGTGGCACTATTGGCACTGGCAGGTGGCACTGATTGGCGGTGGCACTGGTTGGCACAGGCAGGTGGCACTGATTGGCGGTGGCACTGGTTGGCACAGGCAGGTGGCACTGATTGGCAGTGACACTGGCAGGTGGCACTGGTTGGTGGTGGCACTGGTTGACACTGGCAGGTGGCACTGGTTGGCGGTGGCACTGGCAGGTGGCACTGGTTGTCACTGGCAGATGGCACTGGTTGGCACTAGCAGGTGGCACTGGTTGACACTGGCAGGTGGCACTGGTTGGCGGTGGCACTGGTAGGTGGCACTGGTTGTCACTGGCAGATGGCACTGGTTGGCACTAGCAGGTGGCACTGGTTGGCACTGGCAGGTGGCACTGATTGGCACTGGCAGGTTTCACACTGAGCCGAGTAACTGTGTGTGAAGCTGACAAGTAACAGAGAGGAGCTGTCAGAATTGAGCTTAATGTTGGGGGTGGGTGGGACCCAGCAGCTATCAAACACCAGCCAATGATTGGGCTGCTTAAGAAAGGGGGCGGGGCCACATACACGTAGCGGCCAGCCCAGATCCCATCCCATTGGCTGGTGTTTGATAGCTGCTGGGTCCCGTCCACCCTTTGTTTGATAACTAGTGTCCCAAAAGATGGCAGCATCTATCCGATGAACTGGTCATAAATGAAACAATCCTTGGGCCAACAAGCAAGTGAACAAGCAAACTATCGCTTGTGAAACGTCTACCATTGCCTGTATCTGTCTGACCCTTTTGTGTAGGAGCACCAGAGGGCGGCAGGAGGGGGGTTGTCCCCTCTCACCGCCCCTAAGAACGATCAAGTGAGGGAACAGCTGCTATGATCATTCTTATGGTGTAGGGAATCGCTGGCTGAAAAAGCCGATATCTGAATGATGCCTGTAGCTGCAGGCATCATTCAGATATAACCACACAAAGTAAAGGACATCATATGACGTACTTTGGGCGGGAAGAAGTTAAAGCATCTCTGTTTTCTGAAGCTATTGCGGATAAAGGGTCAGGTAACATATATACGGCTGAATAAAACTCTTTGCAGCAAGAAGCCATGTCACCTGATTTTGTAAGTCTATGATCCTGTGGAATTATAATTTGCAATACAAAAGTTTGCCCTGTGGGGTCTCTAAAGGACCTAGCCAGAAGTTTACCCAATTTTCGGACCAAACTCGAAGAAATGTCTGCTGTAAAGTCATTTGGTCTTAACTCTGTCCAATAATGGCGTGTTAAGTCATTTGCGTAAGTGACCCAATTCTCCAGCCAAGCTTTGTGCCAGTAATTTTTATTTTAGAGTATTTTTCAGGAAAATATAAATTTGCTATATATTAACACACCTACAAAATCAGTAGAACCATATTAATAATCTGCTAGTCCTGTGCTTTCAGAAAATGTGTGGTTTGGGGAACCTTTTACAAACTCTGAAAGCTGTAAGTGAAAAAAAAAATCAAATATTGAAAAATGGTCTGGCCACCTAGGTTTATTAATTCAAAGGATTGCAGGACTTTCCTAGATTGTCCAACAGAGACAATCAAAGGTTACAGGAACTAGGCGATCAAGCTTGAAATTACCAATGATCCACATCTTCAAGGCCCTAACTTCCTAGACACTGCATATGCTATAAACCCAGTTGTAGAAAAATTGCTTTATAATATTCAATGAAAATGGGCCACAGCATGTACCAAGTACGAGCAGCAACATCAAGTCTCCTTTCAACCAGTCTGTTTTTCTAGTTCTTTAAAGATTTAGCCAGAGCTAGGAATGACCCAAGTTTCTCAATTATCGATGTTAGCATTCCCAGCCCTCCAACTACACAAAAAAATAAGAAATCTAACCACTAAATACAGAGACCCTACAAATGTCTTCGTTAGAAAGATTTTCTACCTACTATCAGCAGCGACCTGCGTAGAAAGGTGTAAAGACCTCAAACATTTACTGTCTCATTTATAGCAAGCCACAACCTCTCAGAAAGTGTTGTGCATTCAAGGGAAAGCCCAACGCAACAAAGACCAGTGATATATTCTTCAGATGTGACACATCTACAGAATACTTTGCCAGAGACTGCAAGGCTACAATTAAGTACAGTGAAACCTTGGATTGCGAGCATAATTCATTCCAGAAACATGCTTGTAATCCAAAGTACTTGTATATCAAAGCAAATTTCCCCATAAGAAATATCAGAAACTCAAATGATTCGTTCCACAACCATTTATTCATAGGTCCTTCAGTTTATAGTCCATATAAAAAGATTATAGCAATGTGACCAGGTTGTGTAACCATAAAATGTACATCCACAAATGGAAGCCTCCACAAGGGGATTAGAAGCAAAATCAAGCAGAAGCTACAGAATATAAAAGACGAGAGGCGCCTCTAAGTGTAGTAATATGTTGCTAAATGTTGTGCCTTCATTAAATGTAACCATATTGCTACACTTAGAGGCACCTCTTCTCTACTCAGTTGTGATATGACGCTACTTGTATATCAAGATATCAAAATGCTCTCAAACCAAGGTTTTACTGTACTCAGAATCTGCAAACAGCATGCTCCTATATTGGCCTTATTCCGAGGCCCTTTTAAATTAGACTTTGCTTACACTGGATCTTACAACCATATCAGGGAGAGTCATGAACAGTAATCTCCAATGCACATAGCTAAAAAAATATGACAAAAACTTTCAGAAAAAAAAGTGCTAAAATATTTCTGGTGAAAATCTTTCCTTGGGAACTACCAGAGAAAATCATCAGAATGTATGCTGCTCAAAAGACCAATCTAGGTAAGGTCATTATAAGTGCTATTAAACCAGTAAAAAACAGAGTATAAACAAGGTGTGCACTTGTAAAACTATTGTTTAGCGAATTCAAATCATCTCTTTTAAAACTCATGCCACAAAAACTCAAAGGAGGGATCTCTCTGACAGAGACTACCTGTGAGAGATCAAGTTTATCAGAGTAATTTTACAGTTGCGTTAATGTAACAACATCTCAAAATGCTGGTGACCATAACAAAATTTAACTTTCAGCTCGTGACCAGCAATTTACTAATATTGTGGTTCTTCTTCCTCACAATATTAATGTTCATTGGCTCATGTACTGTGTAACTAGCGACTCAAAATCACCACCTTTTTCAGTAGAAACTGCACAGTTGCTCATAGTGACAACCTCAGGCTGGTCCTGTCATCGGGGAAACTATATCTGGCAACCGCAAAACAGTAATGCCCTTCACGTGAAGAATATCAGTGAGGGTCCCAAAGATTTTTATTCTTCATTCATGCAACAGAAACTTGACCTAAGCCGCAGATCTATTTATCAAGATCCAAGCTGACATGGCTGATCAAGTGGCATACAAAACAGAACATGGGGAGCAAAGAAAGATATGAAGGAGGGTTGGGATGTGCACATATGGAGCCAGTAGCCTTTCTTAAACACTTAAAAAACCATCAGTATACTTCACAACCAAACGTATGACCACATATCTAGAAACCTATGAGCGGGAGACATTCTAAACTCCATTAATCTCACTAATGCCAAGCTGAATTTCTTATGTGTGTTCTTTTCAATGAACATGAATATTTCTATATACATACATGTATTCACTTATGCTATCTAGTCTGCAATGTGAGTACCTGATTTTTCTCAGCCTTGGGCCACAGTCGTGTATCTTTCTTCTCAAGAATGATTGACATAAAAATCTTCCCGTTGTCTTTAGTACTGAGACCCATTGCTTTTTCTTATGTAACTCAGCCAACCAAATGAATACATGTACGTGTGGTTATCACTTTTTTTTCCGCCTTCTTAATAAAAGGAGGCGGCCTCGACCTGGTTTTACAGAGATTGTCTGACAAGTTGTGTAACTGTTATAGCAGTCCTATTGTCCTATAGAGAAATTTCTCAACATTTTTTTTAGTCAAGGCACCATTTATACTTTGCACAATCTTGAGACACCCCAATCTAAAATGTAATAAATGTAACTAATAGTTTTACACAATGCGGCATCCACATACATAGGTCACTCAACATTAAAGGTGATTTTTTTTACAACGCAAATGCACCTTTGCACACTGGTACTGATTAGTATTCCAGCATTTCTCTTCTTACCCACTCTGCCAACATGACTCCAGTGCTGATTGAGAGAGGTAGGGAGATGCAGGCCCCTGACATCCTCCTTATCAACCAATTACATTATTGTCACAAGGCTTTGCTTGATCCACTTGTTGGCTTGTTACCAATTTTGGGGCAATTTTTATACATTTTAGTAAAGTGTCCCTGAAGAACCCAGAAGTCACCATGGTTGAAAAAGACTGTGCCAGGGTATTTCTAAACAGCTTAATTCTTACCCAAGTATTTTGAATAAGGCAGGATTGAGAAATACTACTGTATATTTGGCCCCACATACTAGTAATGTTGTGAGATGGTTGCAGCATGTAAAAGTGATTTCTTCATTACATTAGGCTGCTTCAAAGAGGCTCTTTAAGTATAAAAAAGTAAAAAAAGGTGAACATTTAAAGCGCTCCTTTTGGATAAATCCAAATTTATGTTTCTTACATGGTGGTGGTCATTCTAAAAAAAAAAGACATGTATTGCCAGTTTGACTTTTTTGTAAAAAATAGACTTTTTCTGAAAGTAGACTTCTGATCCCCCCCCCGAAAGACAAACCCATCTCGATGGAAAATATTTAAATATACTGCATTAAAAGGTGTTGCTGTATGTGAAATGTGTTGTCAGGGTTCCTTCCTTCTATAAAAAATAGTACTTATGTTGATATGTTTTATTTTTCAAAAGCACACCAAAATTAGTACCTTCTCTTGCTTATGCATTACAGTTTAGAGAACAATATTGTGAACAACATCTCTGGGGTTAAATTTTCTAAAAATTTGTTTTAACTAAATACCAACATAGAGGGCACAAATCCGATAGTTTTCATATGATTTATTTCTGATTTATTATTACCTACATCCCTGCATGACTGTTGCAAACAATTTAAAACAACGGTGCAATAAGCATTGCGAAAATAATGCCAGCCTTTAGAAACCAATTGCAGCAAAACAGCCACAAAAATGAAAACTAGAAAAGACAGAAGTTGTTATAATAGATATAGTATATCTTATTTAAAGTGTAATTAAGGCGTACTCTTTTTTTTTGGGAGTTTGAGTAAGCACTCAGTTTCAAGTGTGAAACGCGTCAGCTGATCCTGTACATCCTGCATGATTGTCTTGTACGTTTGATGGTCCTATCTCTACAATAAAGACAAGTTTTCTACTTTATCCAGTGTGCGGCATCCAGATCTTTCTATCCAATACCTTGCTCTTTTTTTAGGGGGTTTTAATTTTGCATATTGTGCTGAGAGGTTAGAATTTGAGTTGTTACCACAAGAGAATAAAGGGGAAATCTTCCAGTGGGTACATTTTGCCCCTGTAACAACTATCTAACTATCTATTTCCCCTCATTTTAGATTGCTTTTTTTCGCATTTCCTTCTGTGACTACAGGACAGGAAGTGAAAGGAAATCTCCAGAAAAAGACGGTTGGAAAACAAATGTTTGGGTTAAGCTATACAAAATAACATAATTTTACATTGCCTTATCTTTATTAACAAATAAATGAACTATAGATACTTTTTACATAAAAGTGATTTTTTTTTTGGCAAATAAAAGAATTGCATGTCTGGTAATTGTAACGGACACATTTCACCAGCTGTTGCTATTGCTCTTAGTGTATACAGTATTTTAATTTATTATATTTTCCAATAGCAGTCTTTTTGTAAATATGTTTATGTGCTAGTATTTTACCATATGTTAGCATTTCTGGGAAAGCAAACTGTTTTAATTTAGGATAGCCGATAATATTTAATTCAAATGCAGCCAAGTTCATAGCTTCATTTTTAATCAAAGTAAAAGTAGTCATTCAATTTTTATATTTATTAATTTTTTGCTTGCAAACCTACATATTTTTGGAACTAACAAATACTGTGACAGATGTTATTTTTCTTCATTTTAGAACAGCATTTATACTTGGAAAAGAAATGATAAAAATATTACATGAAACTTGGAGTTGTAACAATTTTGCTAAGTCCTTTTTTTTTTTTTAAACTTCTAAAATAAGCCTAAAAAGATATTCCATTTTTGAAAAATATACGCTTTTTAACAGACAACTAACTATTGTCCAGTGTTAATGTTGACATCAAATTTCAATTTAGTTTTAGTCATAGTCTTTTGACTAAAATGCCATTTTCGTTTTAGCTATATTTTAGTCATCTGGTTTTAGTTTCAGTGGTATTAATCTACTAAAATCTCCAGTACATTTTAGTCGACTAAAGTCTAATGGATTTAGTTAAATTATATTACATTATTTAAGCATTTCTCTAGAACTGCCAAGCTCATTATGTACTCCTGGAGTAAAAAAATGAATAACATGTTATTATTTAGGGTATTAAGGTTTGAACATGCACCACAGACACAGATGTAGCCATTGTTATATATAATGTCTTTATCAATAAAATCAAATTTCATCAACAAACAAAAACATTCCTTTTTGACAAACAAAAGTGTGACTTTAAAATATACAAAAAAAACTGTAGACTCTGTTGGCTGTAATGCCATTGCTCATATTACCTGAACATGTTGCCAACATTAACTATTAAAAAATAAATTAAAAAAGCCTTTATCTTATTTTTTTTTCTTTCAGCAGCTTAGTAGATGCCCCCTACTTATTCTTTTGTGGTAATGCAGTGTTAATGTTGATGTCAAATTTTGATTTAGTTTTAGTCACTCTTTTTGGACTAAGATGCCATTTTAGTTTTAGTCATATTTTAGTTATCTGACTTGTTTTAGTTGTATTTTTGTCGACTAAAATAGTGTTAATTTTGTTGATGAAAATATTTTCATCTACGAAATTAACACTGCTAATGACTGTGGGTAACTTAGAAACCAAGGGTTTAGCATATCAATTCCTTTTATTATTTCACATGTCTTTTTGTTATTTTGTTAACAATTACATGCAAAACAAGTAGTTAAGATTTTTAAACAAAAGATTAAAATTTTGTGAATCCAAGGTGACCATTATTAGAACGCCTGGCAGTTTTAGGTTTGTGTTAATAGGCATTGGTGCCAGAACTCTTTTTCTCCATATTCATACTCATAGTCAAGTCAAGAAATGGAAAAACAGCTTGAAAGCAGGTCAGTTGATGTGTATAAGTGTTAAAGAACTTGACTTTAATGTTGGGATGCACTCAGATGCCTGACTGGCAGCTAGCTTGGCCTCTCAGCACGCCACTGAGAGCCTGAGCCAGCCGCTTCCGCCTCCTCAAAATGCTTTGCACTCCAGTGAGCCCTGGAGGGGCAGAGCAGAGAGCTGGTAACTGACGGACCCCTGCTCTCTGGTCAGTAAAGACCGAGAATGAAGTGATCAATGGTCATGTGATTGCTCGCTTCTCTGTCTTAGAGCCATCAGGGGACAGTGACAGCATCAGATTGATGCTGCAGCCGCATAGGTGAGTATGTATGTTTGTTTTTTCTGGAAATCCTGCACTTTTCTTTTAATTGCCAAACATGTACACTATACTGCTGTAGATGATTCTGTCCTCAATGTGTCATGTTGAAACTATTTCCATGTTTGGTAGAAATAATATAAACCTGTTATTACTGTAAGGTGTATTTCTGTGTTTATTTGCAGATATCATTCAAGATAGAACTTAGTGGATGTTCATTGACACCGATAGTCATTGATTAGTATAAAGGCTGTTTTAGTTGAACAGCTTTTGCATTAGGCTCTTCTAAGTGCAAACAATTCAATAGTATTATATTGCTACAGAGGAGGTATAGGTTAGTTCATTGCATGGCAAAATAAACACCACTTTACATTCATATGAACAAAACTGTTTAATCAAAAGAAATTGTAAGTCTGACTTAACTTTAACATTAACGTTAACATAAGGCTTGTAGATTTCCTTGAACAAATGAAAACTTTAAAGAGATTTGTTTGTGTCATTATTGCTTATATGACCTTCATGATTTTTCTGCATCTTTGTGAAAAACGTTTCAATATTAAAATTGCAAATGTGGTTCTAACAATGCCAACTAACTCATACAGATCTGGCATATTATGAATACATGTGTAAAGATTAATAAAGATCCTTTAGCACATTAGGCCTAGGCCTCACAGCAAGTGTGCATATGCTTAGGTTTTATTTAGTCATGCTCCCTATGTGACTTCATAGAGGAAAAGCATTTTGTGGAACATAAATTACCAAGGACACCTTTGTATTGCAACACTATATTTGCAAAGTCCATTCCTGCTTTTATTACTTGTATAAGGAAATTTCCTTGCTTTGTGTGGAGAGCAATCATATGAAAATTGCTGTTTCTTGTTTATTTGCTGATGGCTAAGCTATGTATTCATAGCAGAAAACGGCCTTATTCTTTTTTTTTTTTTTTTTTTCTAAAACAGAGAAATGTTTATTGAGAACCATCAAACAGTATAATATCAGTTCACATTCCAGAAAGTTATGTCACTCATTACTTTGCAGAAAGTAAAGTACAACAGTGCTCATGTCGACAACCAAAACATTCATAAATATAGATTTAAACACAGTAAACGTACCATGTCAACAACCCATTGCATGTATACTCATGAAATCAAAATATAGTGATGCCCCCAACCCACCCATCTCCAGAACACCCATCTAGGTACCTTCTTATAACTGACTATTGGTATATAGACACATTCAGATTTTATAATAATTGTCTATTCAAAACTAATGCCCCGTACACACGGTCGGATTTTCCGATGGACATTGTCCGATCGGAGCGTGTTGTCGGAAATTCCGACCGTGTGTGGGCGCCATCGGACATTTTCCATCGGATTTTCCGACACACAAAGTTGGACAGCAGGAGATAAAATTTTCCGACAACAAAATCCGATCGCGTCAATTCCGACCGTGTGTGGCCTGTTCCGACGCACAAAGTGCCACGCATGCTCAGAAGAAATTCCGACACGGGACAGCTCGTTCTGGTAAACTTAGCGTTCGCAATGGATACAGCACTTTCGTCACGCTGCAATGTAAAAAATGGTTTAATACAGCGCACTCTCTTCTTCTTTATAATGTGACAAGAATTAAGTAGTTTTGCTGCTCATATTCACACACACTTCTCACAAAGTTTTATTTGTGTTTTTTTAGTGGGATTCCCTCAATATATTGTTATTAGTTGTCACATCTGACAGTTTTATATTTTTTATGTTTTTTTTTTTTTCTTTTTAAGCCTTTTTTTTTCTTTAATGTTTGGATTTTTTCCAAGGCTGATCTTTGTTCAATGTTATTTTTATTTTTACTCCAGAATATTTTTGTGTGTGTTTTGTGTGGCAAGTTACCCCAACACCATTGATATCTTTTATTATTTAATCTCCAGGAGATTGTTTGTTGTTGGTGTCCCTTGTTCATTTCACATTGTATATTAGAAATGTACCTGAATCCTCACAAACAAACTGTCATTTTTGAAGTAAAACACATAGGAGAGTATAATTCAAAACAAAAATCCTTTATTAAGGTATCAGAACCAAACAAAGAGGAAGGCAACACTGGATCAACAGCAGAAATTAGTGAAGCCTGGGACCCCCACGGCAGACATCAATTGTTAAACCTCAAAATTGGTGGCCTGAGGAGTCCATATGTAAGGGAGGGCAGTCTGGTCCGGGATTCACAGAGATCCGGATAGCAGCAGATGACATCAGTGTCCCCAGGCTGTGGTACCACAAGAGGCTGCATCTTTTGGCCGACCAGACTGGATCCAGGGCAATCACTCTCTGGTCTTCCTTTCACACTTCCTTCCGGGCTGTGGCTGTGCTGTTGGAGATGTGGCAGGAGGAGGAGTAGGACCTGGAGGAGGAGTAGGACTGGGAGGACCTGGAAGAGGACTGGGAGGACCTGGAGGAGGAGGAGGAGGACCTGCAGGAGGAGGAGGAGGACCATCCCAAAGCTGTGTGTGAGGTGTAATTTGGCCCCCACACCTTTCTCCAGAGCCTCTGATATGAGGGCCTGACACATGGCTTGTTGGCCCTCCTCCATCCTCTGCATTTTATAGGCAATGAATGCAGCAAGGTTCTCCTGCATGGTGTGGGGTGCTCCCAGGACCTCTGTAGCCCTCCAAAAAAATCTGATAGCCGCCTCCTCTAGGGCACTCGTCCTACTGCCACTTTCTGTTTCCAGGGGGGGTGGAGGGACCTTGATATCAGCCAGCCGGCTCGGCCCGGCCACCTCCTGGCTGAGACTTCCCTGTGTATGACAAAGGGACATGGTTTTAGTTTTTGCATCATCAATCACAATCCTAAATTAGTACTCCCAAATAACATCTAGGTAACATCATTGATTGGACAAGCAGAAATATTTAGAGGAATGCTATACCTGGCTCAATCTGGGCTCCTCCACATATCGCCTGGAAGGCCCAGGTTGGGCGTCAGAAGTCTCAGCCGGGGGGGAAGGAAGCGTGGAAGGAAGACTGGAGAGGGATGGCCTGGGTTCAGTCTGGCCTGCCAGAAAGTGCAGCCTGTCGTAGTACAACATCCTGGGGACATAGATGTCATCTGCTGCTCCGGATCTCTGTGAATCCAGGACTTTATTGCGCTCCCTCAGATATGTGCTCCTCAGGCAACCAATTAATATCTTTAAATAAGTGATGTCTGCCGTGGGGATCACCTGCTTCACAATTTCACACAATTGCTCCAGTGCTGCCTTCCTCTTTGCTTGGTTCTTGTAATGGGGGTGGGTAATCTCCCACAGACAGGGCAGCTCACTTAGCATATCAATGAATAGTGACATGAAGTCAGTATCTCTCATTAAGATATCCATGTTCACTGCAAGACACAACACAAGACAAAGCCTAATGTCAGTCCAAACTCTCCTAATCTTGTTACAATATAGGCCTCAATCTAGAAGCAGTATAGGCCCAAGTTTGTCTCTTACCTTCGTTCTTACGATCGGCGCGTCCAATGCTCCTTCCTCCGCTCACAGATCGTACGTAATACGCACGCGTGTTACGCTTTATACACACTGCGCATGCGTGTAACTCCGCCCGCCCCTGACGTTCTTTCTAGTCTATTCCCCGCCCCTTTTCCTTCGGCGCAGTGGGGGAAGAGCATGATGGCGGAGTTACAACAGGTGCATGCTAATTCTAGCAACGAGGAGGAGGAGGAGGAAAGCCCGGATCCAGGCACATCCCCATCCAGAAGGAGATGTTTTAAGGCCACAAATATGTCGTTTAGGGAGATGTTGGAGATGGTAGACATCATGAAGAAGTCCGACTATGACGGAAAATATGGGCCTTACCCCAACCCCAACATCCGAAAGGCCAAAATCATTGGTAAAGTGGTCAGGAGTCTTGAGCGGAATTTCGGGGTACGAAGGTCTAAAGATCAGCTCAGGAAGCGGTGGTCGGACCTGAAGTTGAGAGAGCCGGAGCAGTACCGAAAGATCCGGAGAGTGCTGCAAAAAAGTAAGTAGTTGTGCTGTGTTCATATTCTTTCTGTCTTTATTCCGTTCGTTCTGCTCCATATGCTTTTAGTAATTGTAACGTTTAAAAAGGTCAACTTTAATGTTCATGGGCCCATTATTCGTTCGTATCAAACATTTTTCTTTCGGCCTCTAGAACACCATTGTTTAGGCCATATGCATTTTCCCACATTTTTTTGGGCCTACTTGGATGCCAAATATTTGTTTATGTAGATGGGTTCGTTACTAGAATGAAATGCAAACTAGATTGTGTGTAAGGAGAGGACACTGAGCAGCTGTTTTCACATCTGGACACTGGAGCACTAGTGTGGGACACAAGAACACCATTTTTTTTAGGGGGGGCACACTGATGCTCCAGTGTATACTATAGGGGGTCTCCATCTGTGAAGCTTGTACCAAACAGGTAAAGTATTGCAGCTTGACAAAGGACAATAAAAAAAAGACATCCTTGAACTCGGCTAAAATAGAAAATTGTACCCCACTTCCAAGCAATGTTTCCTATTTCTAGTTCTGTCATCAAATATCTGTGTGCTAATTATACCATTTTTGTTTTACATAGGGGAGAAAAGACTCGGACACCCCTCATCCCAGGAGACCAGAGACCCCCCCCCCTCTGGAAGAAGGGGAAATACCTACCCAAGAAGAAGAGCAGGAGGAAGAAGAAGACGTGGTGGAGATTGGCACCACAACAGGTGAGTGTCTGCGACCACAGACTCAGGTAAAAGAGATGGATATTGGCAGATTTTTGAGACCTGTTTTTTTTGTTCTTTATCTCTTTTTAGGTGATCGTGATGTGAGGGATCCCGAACGCTTTACATCTGAAAGTGCCCAGATACTGATAGGGGAGATCATGGGGTGTAATCTCCAATTGCAAAACATCCAGCAACAAATCACTGATGTTATTAAAAAAAATAATAACATCATTGATGTTTTGGGGCGAATTTAAACCCCACAAAATCACCTGTTTTATCTTACTAAAATTTTTCCAATGTTTAGAAAAGCCAAATTTGGAGGATGCACACAGTGTGCCAACATGTGCTATCTGCCATCACGGGAGATCAATGGACGCGTTTTGGGGGGGCAACCCCTTCCTCAATTATAAAGTAGCGTTGAGGAAGGGCTTGCTCCCCCAAAACACGTCCCTTGATCCCCCCTGATGGCAGATAGCACATGTGGACATTTGTAAATTGGTGTGCATCTTCCAAATTTGGCTTTTCCAGGGGTGATTTCCCCCCATCTGAACGCTATATCAAACCCAGTTCCTAAATACTGATGTCTGATATAGCCTTCAGGTTTTACCTAATGTGAACTTTGTAAGTTCAAGTTTTTTGGCTTTCTTGTTGGTTTTACACAGGCCTGTTTTATCTGAAATGGATATTTAGATTTTTGATAATGCCCCCCCCAAAAATTGTTATACAACAAACATGTTGTTTTGTTTTAAAAACCTTTGGTAAATGCACATGTGATTGTGCAGGTATAAAAAAGTGCCTTACTCAAGAATGTGTGGATTATTGTCTCAACACTACAACACTTTTGGGGTGATGTAATTGCTGTTTTATGCAAAAATGGGGGTTATTTCCTAAGGGCAAATACACTTTGCACTACAAGTGCAAGTTCAGTGCACTTGTAGTGAAATGTGTTTTTGCATTTAGGAAGTACCAGCCAACACTATTCTTTATAAGGTTACCCAATCACAACATTTTCTGCTTACGTCGTTTTCACTCAACACATTTCTGTCAGGGTCAGCTCAAACAAACACAAGCAGTAAATGTCCACCAAGAATTGCTTTTGGTTGTTTTTTATTTGAAAAAGGTGTCACAGATTGTCTGGCATATTGATAGCCCCCCTACCCGCAAAGAACTCCAGGTATCGTAACCGGACATCACGGGCATTCAGGGAGGGCAAGCCAGGACGGCCGCTTTCAAGTGCCGTCATTGTTGATGTATTTGGTATTCCGGCCTCAGGCCCAACTGAGCCAGCATAGTTGGCTGAATGTTTTGGAGTTTTGGAATTATGGAGAACACAGCACGCCAGTATAATATGGTTCAGTTTATACTCTGCCATATGGATGGGTGTCAGAAATAGTCGGAACCGGCTGGCCAGGATTCCAAATGTGTTCTCCACCACTCTTCGGGCTCTGGCCAGCCGGTAATTAAAAACCCTCTGCTCCGGAGTGATGGCTTGCCTCATGCAGGTATCCTGCCTGCTGATATAGGGGGTCAGCGAAGCCAACAAACGGTGAAAAACGGGGTCAGTCATCCTGAGAAAGTTCCTGAAATCATCAGGATTATTCTCACGGATCTCACGGAGCAAAGGCATATGAGAGAACTGGTCACGCTGAAGCAACCAATTCTTGGTCCATGAACTCCTCCCCACCCTGTTCATGGACTGGACTTGTGTCAAGGTCAGGACCCCAACATCAAGCCCCCGCACAGCACGAACTCTACGAGGAGTACGCATACGCAACATGGCTAGAAAACGGTCGGCTGCTCAGAACGAAGTAACAGAACGCACTGGAGAACAGCAAGGCCTGTGAAGAGCGACCTGAAAAACAGCAACGAGCGGACAAGATCGCACAGAAAACTCCAATACGAACTGACTGCACGCACTGAAGAGCAGATACAAACCCACAAACACAAACTGAACGGCAGAAAACGATCTGAAAGCCAGGAGTCTGAAAAAGCGTGAATCGTCTCTCACCAAACTTTTACTAACACGAGATTAGCAAAAGGAGCCCAAAGGGTGCCTCGCTTGGTTCTGAACTGGCCTTTTCTAGTCTCGTCGTACGTGCTTGACGTCACCGCGTTCTTGGCGATCGGAAATTCCGACAACTTTGTCCGACCGTGTGTAGGCAAAACAAGTTTGAGCCAACATCCGTCGGAAAAAATCCGAGGATTTTGTTGTCGGAATGTCCGAACAAAGTCCGACCGTGTGTACGGGGCATAAGTCCAATGGAGCTAGGCCTGGGATAGCTAACCAACAACCCCATATCTTATGAAGCCTTATTTATTTATTTTAAACAGTACTGTACTGGGAGTCAGTTGACCTTTCAGCTGTCCATGTGTTTTATGGAATGATGCACTTGTGTGTCCTGCAGGCACATATAGCCCAGTTTACATAGATATTAGCTTGTAAATTTTTGTCTAAAGAGTAGTGTGTATGGTAGGTATTTGTGAAGCTTTCAAAATGTTTGAGCAACTTTTTCGAAGCCTGTAAAGCACTCTTCATGGTGCTGAATAAAGTTCAGAAGTCTTATCCATATAGGTGGTGTCCTCATTCACTTGAATACCTAGGTATACAGATCACACCTGCTTATTCGTCCTTGTTCTTGGTTAATTATGTGCCTTTATGTAGGGACATTATTGACATGTTGAAGTGTTGGAATACATACCCTATTTCGTGGTTGGGTAGGATTAATGTCTTAAAAATGTCTATAATGCCTAAACTGCTTTATTTTTTTTGAAATGCTGCCAGTGCCTGTTCCCATGTCCCAATTAAAGGTGCTTAAATGATGGTTTCTCAATTTTATCTGGAGCAATAAAGCACATAGGGTAGCCAGTTCTGTGGTCTTTTCTCCAAAGCACTGTGGTGGCCTAGGTGCACCTGATGTTCTTAAATCTTATTTCGCTCCTCACTTTCGATCGGTCTCGTCCTGGTCCTTTCAGGCGGCACCAAAAAGATGGTCGGAAATTGAAATGGGCTCCCTCTATCCTTCTCATCCTTGCTCTGCTTTGGTCCCCTTCATTTCTCCAAGATCCTTGAAGTAATGAAGGGATTATGTTTAGCCCCGATTATTTTTACTCTGAAGATTTAGCGTACCTGTGTCACTAGGTTCTCTCCCTCTTCGCCATGCCCTCCTCTATCGAATGTACTTTTTAATTGCACTATCCCTGAGAGCTCATCTTATTCCTGTGTATCATCCTGGGCTAAGGCTGGTTTGTTTCAGCTTCACCAATTTCTCCATCCAGTCACTCACAGATTGCATACATTCGATGATCTCCAGTCTAAATACATAGTTTTTTTTTTATCCAAAAAAGAAGTTTTTATTGAAAAACATACACATACAGTCCATTTATCTTCAGGTAAATTATACAAAATAAGTGGGCACTTGACCAGAATGGGTACAAATATAACAAAATACATTTTAGTATCTACTCTAGCATATTCCCCACTACCAATCCACAAGATTACCATGTTCCTTTCCCCTATGATCCCCATCCTCTATCAATAGCATGCAGGTCTGTCGAGCACCATTCTCGGCTAATGCAGGGTACAAAGTGCATTCAACAACTGTTCAGATGCAATAACCTATCCATGACCAGGTCATTCGGGGCAAGCCTAGGAGTACTGAGCCATGGCTCCCAAAGTTTTTCAAATTTTTCCAGACAACTCCTGTGTTGATATATGATTTTTTCCATTCGCAGTGTATTGCCTAGTGCGGTAACCCATTCCTTAAGTGAAGGAGGCGTTTCAGACTTCCAGTGCACCGTGATCAACTTACGGGCTATAAAAAGTGCCCTGGTGAGGGCTTCTCTGACATGTTGGTCCCACTCCAACTCATCCAGTACATTAAAAATGCAGTGTCTTGGGTCCAATGGGATCGAGACCCCAAACACCGCACCCAGCAAGTCCACCACCCCCCTCCAGTACACATGTAATCTGGGGCACCACCATAGCATATGTATTAAATCCCCGTGGTCTCTTTTGCATCTAGTACATGTTGATGTGGGAAGAAGTCCCATATTATGTAACCTATGAGGTGTAAAATACATTCTCAATAGTGTATATAGTTGCGTTAGTCTTTGCGTTGCGTTCAGTGAACATTCTGAAACTGACTGAAGAACCTCCTCCCACTGGTCCTCATCTCAGGGTCCTATGTTCAATTCCCATTTTCTTTTCACTATCAAGGGGTGTTTTGTGAGGTATTTGTGAAGTAAGATACTATAACTCTGGGAGATGAACCCTTTAGAGGTCTCAGCTGCTTTAAGTAGAGCAATAAGAGGGGTCAAGTCAGTATGCCATTCAGAGGTTTTTGATTGGGTTGTAAATGCATGTAATAAAATATAATATATTTTAAATATATATAAATATAATAAAAAGGCATGTAAGCTGGCAGTTTATAAAGATCCCTCAAAGATTCAAAAGATTGTAATTTCCCTTCACTTATAATTTGTGTTAAGTAAAAAATACCAAACCTCTTCCACCTTTCCACATGTTGTAGTTTAGCCAGCTCTGGATAGGATTCATTCCCCCAAATCGGGCTATACTCGCTAATGCCTATCGCCTCCTGTACATATTTAGTTTTATTCCATACCTTTTGTATAAGAGCATAGGTGGGGAAACTTGTATGGGGTTTACCGAAAGCTGATGCTTCTAGGGCGGTTGGAACAGACTTACCACATATCGTGTGTAGCATTATATATTCTGATGCACTAGGGGATCTGCCTGCCAAGTCACCCTCCATAGCCATAGTACCTATCAGGTGTTGCATTTGCGATGCCAAGTAGTACAGCCATGGATTCGGTAATGCAAGACCACCTTCATCTTTAGGGTGTTGTAAATTTTCTAAATACATAGTTACATAGTAGGTGAGGTTGAAAAAAGACACAAGTCCATCAAGTCCAACCTATGTGTGTGATTATATGACAGTATTACATTGTATATCCCTGTATGTTGCAGTCCTCCAGGTGCTTATCTAATAGTTTTTGAAACTATCGATGCCCCCCGCTGAAACCACTGCCCGTGGAAGGGAATTCCACATCTGTGCCACTCTTACAGTAAAGAACCCTCTACACAGTTTAAGGTTAAACCTCTTTTCTTCTAATTTTAGTGAGTGGCCACGTGTCTTATTAAACTCCCTATCGCGAAAAAGTTTTATCCCTATTGTGGGGTCACCAGTATGGTATTTGTAAATTGAAATCCTATCCCCTCTCAAGCGTCTCTTCTCCAGAGAGAATAAGTCCTTGCCCGCAACCTTTCTTCATAACTAATATCCCCCAGACCCTTTATTAGCTTTGTTGCTCTTCTTTGTACTCGCTCCATTTCCAGCATATCCTTCCTGAGGACTGGTGCCCACAACTGGACAGCATACGCCAGGTGACGCCGGACCAAAGTCTTGTAGAGTGGGAGAATTATCGCTTTATCCCTGGAGTTAATCCCCTTTTTAATGCATGCCAATATTGGATTTGCTTTGTTAGCAGCAGCTTGGCATTGCATGCCATTGCTGAGCCTATCATCTACTAGGACCCCCATGTCCTTTTCCATCCTAGAATCCCCCAGAGGTTCTCCCCCCCCCCCAGTGTACAGATTGCATTCATATTTTTGCCACCCAAATGCATTATTTTACATTTTTCTACATTAAACCTCATTTGCCATGTAATTGCCCAATTAATTTGTTCAGATCTTCTTGCAAGGTTATCACCCTGCTTAGCTTAGTGTCATCCGAAAATACAGAGATTGAACTGTTTACCCCATCCCCCAGGTCGTTTATGAACAAATTAAACAGGATTGGTCCCAGCACAAAACCCTGGGGGACCCCACTTCCCACCCCTAACCATTCCGAGTATTCCCCATTTATCACCACCCTCTGAACTCGCCCTTGTAACCAGTTTTCAACTTATATACTCACCCTATGGTCCATGCCAACGGATCTTACTTTGTACCATTCCTAAACCTTTGGTTTTTTTTTTAAACCTCCAAATTAAACATTATCTCCCCACGTTTTCACCTTCTCTTAAACCTTCTGCCTTTAAACTTATCTGTGCTCAAGGCCCCCACCAGTTACATCTAATTTTATCTATCTATAAACTACTTCATGATGCTACCCCAACTTCCGCAGATCTTTACCCATATATGTATGGCCAGCATTATAGCTTCAACTCAAGACAGGAAGTGCCAAATATGTATCTTCCAGCTTATAGCTTTAAACAAGTTTCTAGTAGGCTTTAGCAAATTTCAAGCAGTGCTGGAGATTGCTAAACACCCACTGAGGTCTGTTAAAAGCGTGTCTAAACCTACAATCAGCACATCCTTTAAAGTGATACTAAACACACAATGTTTCATTTACAGTACCCCTTCTCTTTCTGCGCGTGGATGATAGCACTGTAATTATTTTAATTAAAAAAACACATCCAAGTACCCTTTTTCCTTATAAAATAACGAAAAACGCCTGTAATCTGAACAAAAAGAAGCTTGTGTACTTTTTTGAGCTTCACGCGTTTTGCTTCAGGCGACAGAACACTCAGATGTGAACAAGGGCCATTTAAATGAATGTGATTTTGCTTGTTGGGTGTTTTTGAACTTTTGAGATGAGCGTTTTACGAGCTGAAAATGCTCAGGTGTGAATGGGCTCTTAAATTAAAGCAATGCGCAAAAATCTTGCAGCATAGTTTGAGCGAATTGTTTAAACTTGAAGTTGAATTGTTCAGTGAAGAGGAATGAGGCCAAAAACAAATGCTAAGAGCTAACACTTCTACTCCCAGGATCATCCATGGTCCGACAGCCTTGATGTTCTTTTTTACCTATATCATGTCCCTGGCTTTGAATTCCATTATCTTTATGAAATAAAATAAGCTGAGAGTCACTGTGAGCCAGGAACTAGAGGTCATTGCAAACATGTCCAGAGAGTAGACAAAAAAAAAAGAAAAAAATGAATAAAGTTCTTAGTGTCATTAAATTTGCATCACTAAAAACTATTAATAAATGTTGTATTGCATGCTGTCCATGCTCACTCAGTTACTATAGGATTCATTTAATGTATTCTGCAAAAAACCTAGTTGTTTCAGGAGACAGCTGCTGGGATGACCAGATATATGTAGCCACAAGAAAACTGGTACCAAACCATGTATAATTAAGTAAAATTCTTAACAGCAAGCAAAAAGCAACAGAAACCTAACAAACTAACTATATACAATTTGTACAATATGGGAAGCAAAGGTAACGGGCGAAATGCAAGAAAAAGGGGCTGGGTACAGGAACAAGGCGAGCAGCAGGAAGGGAACAGGATGCAAGGATAGCTCATGAGCAGGACGAATCTGGCAGCAAGCAAGGCAATCAAAACACTGACACGAGATGCAATAGTAGAGGTGGGACTTAAGTACCCTCCCAGCAGCTGGAGCCAGGTGGAACTGATTGCACAACCTGCTGGCTGCTGGGAGACACCCGCTGGTGGTTACTGGAACTACAGCTTTTAGCCTGAGAACCACAATGCCACCAGCAGGTTAGCCAGGTCCTGATAAGTTGATTCTGCTGTTCTCGATCAGCGCCTTCAGTTCATGTCTCCACTGTAGTTGGGGATTTTGTGGAGCAGTGTTGGCAGCTGGTGCCCATGCTCAGTTTTCAGTGTATATTCTACCCTGAGCATTACCTCCCTATCACATCTGAGCAGCCCAACATGTGAGCGTATACACAATGATAAAATACAGCTCACTTTCTCCCTCCTCCTCCTCAATGCTCACTAACCAGCTAAACACAATGGGGGTAGGATATTACAGCCTAATAGATGGAGGCTTTACCTCTTCACTTATCTAAGAAAACAGTTGGAGGGGCATGGCATAGCTTGTGACTGGCAGAAATACACCCACACCATGTTATTGCCAAAAAAAAATTACATATTTTATTTCAAATATATATTTGTTAATATTGTTCATATTTAAAACAGTTTATTGATTTTTATTTACTTTACTCCTTATGCCAAAGGCTGCTTTTTTCTATTTTGAACATGTGACCAGTAGCAGCAGACTAGAAGCTTCCCCTGCCACTGTTTCCCTGCAGGCAGGCTGGGGAAGAGTTGGGTCATGTGACTGCTGTATATCGATTAGGAAAAAGGGTACTTGGATGTGTTTTTTTTATTAAAATAATTACAGTGCCATCATCCACACACAGGAAGAGAAGGGGTACTGTAAATGAAACATATTGTGTTTAGTATCACTTTAAAGGATGTGCTGATTGTAGGTTTAGACACACTTTTAACAGACCTCAGTGGGTGTTTAGCAATCTCCAGCACTGCTTGAAACTTGCTAGAGCCTACTAGAAACTTGTTTAAAGCTATAAGCTGGAAGATACATATTTGGTACTTCCTGTCTTGAGTTGAAGCTATAATGCTGGCCATACTCTTTACGAAAAATCGTCTGGAATTCTGTCATTTGGTCAGTTCGTTCGTTTTTCGGACAGTTAATGGGCACAAAATTGATAATCTTTGGGATGTTTTTGAGCTGAAAAAACTAAGGACAGGTTTGGAAATTTTCTGCCGAACGAATGATAAATTGAAAGGTTAATGTATTTCCCGTGCAAACTGTTTGCACTAGGTATATGTAAAAAAACAAAGAATGGATTCATTTATGTCCACTGAGCGATGTATCGGTCATTACATCATGGCACTATCGTTTGCTCTCACGGTCGAATGTCCGTTTTTCGAAAATGGGTTTGGCCGATTTTATCGTATAGTGTATGGCCAGCATTAGGACTTCAAGAAAGCTTACATTATGTGAAAAATAAACTGTAATAATTAACAGTAGTTAACCTCAACCTTATACACAACTTCAGTTGAGCCCAAAAAGATAATGCAAACTCTTCTAAATATGGAGGGAGGTAGGGCTTTGAGAACCAGAAGCTCTGTAAAGAACAACTATCTTTGGTGCTTGACTCAAAACATCACAGTGGCTAATGCTAATAACCAGATGGAAAGTAGAAAGATCATGATGAAAGTATGTGCTAAATTAGTGCAGGCGTTAACAATTACAGATGTGTTTCTTACAAAATTGGTAATCAGTTTTTGTCTGTTGCAACAGAAAATCTGCCAGCTAAGTCATATCTCCTTTCATTTTCTGCTGTCGAAGGCTTTTGTTTCAAAAGTGCAGTTATCCAACCTATTTTATAGCAAGGAAACTGATTGTTATTACCTATTATGATAAGTTTGGGTGAAAGCAACCAAAAAAGCTCTCCTCTCTTGACCAATAGGATGCTGTCTTCTTAAAAATTCACCACTTTCATTCCCCAAAAATACAAGTTTTCCTAATTTTGGAATAATGCAAGGAGACCTTGAGATGATTCTTTTTTTGCTCTGTAACAAACTATTGACCTAGACATCTGGTTTCTCTTATTGGTACACTGTAGTGTTGCATTACATTACATTTTGCTTCAATTTTCTATTAATAAAATAACCACTTTAAAGTTATTTTTTCTTTTAGTGGTAAAGGTTTAGGACTCTTATTACGTCATGTTATCTATTTCGCCCCTTCACATTTCTCACCTGATCAGCCCCGACAGTTTTTTTACTGCTATCAGTGCCCACTATGGAGATTTACTCTCTACTTGTCACTGGTACTGAAAGTAAGGTAAAGTCCAAAATTTTGGGCTGGTACCATTACAAGAATAAAGGGCAAATTGGGACACTTAATCCTAGTGAAATGTGTCAAAAGATTTCTTCTCACTCTGCAGGCCAGAAAGTTATAGGAAATCTTCCAAATGGGACACAGATGGTCAAAAAATCTAGTTCCACCCTAAAGTGGAACTTCCGCTCATCGGATTCCTCCCCCCCTCCGGTGTCACAATTGGCACCTTTCAGGGGGGAGGGGGGTGCAGATACCTGTATAATACAGGTATCTGCACCCACTTCCGGGAATAGCTAGCCGCAAAATGCCCGCCACCCCCGTTGTGTTGTGGAAAATACACAGTTCCCACAAGACAACGGGGACCAGTGTAGACGCGCAGCGCGACTCGCGCATGCGCAGTAGGAAACTGGGCAGTGAAGCCACAACGCTTCACTTCCTGATTCCCTCACTGAGAATGACAGTGGCAGCACCCAAGGATCGAGGGACGGTTCGGTCTCGGGTGCCGACATCGCTGGACCCCGGGACAGGTGAGTGTCCTTATTTTAAAAGTCAGCAGCTGCAGTATTTGCAGCTGCTGACATCTAAAAAAAAAATTTTCGCGAAACTCCGCTTTAACAACTGCATACGCTTTCTTAAATGAAAGAAAAAGTTTTGACTTTGGATATACTTACACAGAGCAAGCTCACTAATTTAATCTGAAACTATTCACATTGCTTCAATTTCTTCACATTTTGTTATGTGTTAGCCTTATTCCAAAATGGATTATATTCATTACTTTCCTCAAAATTCTACTAACAATACCATAATGACAACCTGAAAGAAGTTTGAAATCATTTTAAATTTATTAAAAATGAAAAAAAAAATCACTGCCTTTGCCATGACACTTAAAATTGAGCTCAGGTGCATTTTGTTTTTCACTAATCATCCTTGAAATTTTTCTATAGCTTGATTGAAGTTCACATGTGGTAAATTAATAATTCTACAGTTAACAGTGCGTGTCAGAGCACAAACCCAACCATGAAGTCCAGGGAATTGTCTGTAGACCTTAGAGACAAGATTGTATTGAGACACAGATCTGGGGAAAGGTACAGAAACCTTTCTGTAGCATTGAAGGTCCCAATGAGCACAGTGGCCTCCATCTGTAAATGGAAGAAGTTTGGAACCACCAGGACTCTTCCTAGAGCGGGCAACCCAGGGGATAAGGGCCTTAGTCAAGGTGGTGACCAAGAACCCAATGGTCACTTTGACAGAGTCCCAGCGTTTCTCTGTGAAAAGTGTAGAACCTTCCAGAAGAGCAACCATATCTGCAGCACTACACCAATCAGGCCTGTATGGTAGAGTGGCCAAATGGATGCCACTTCTCATTAAAAGGCACATGACAGCCTGCCTGGAGTATGCCAAAAGGCACCTGAGGAACTCTCAGACCATTAGAAACAAAATTCTCTGGTCTGATGAAACAAAGATTGAACTTTTTGGCCTTAATGGCAAGCGTCATGGCCGGAGGAAACCAGGCACCGCTCATCACCTGGCCAAAACCATCCCTACAATGAAGCATGGTGGTGGCAGCATCATGCTGTGGGGATGTTTTTCAGTGGCAGGAACTGAGAGACTTATCAGGATTGAGGGAAAGATGAATGCAGCAATGTACAGAGACATCCTTGACGAAAACCTGCTCCAGAGCGCTCTGGACCTCAGACTGGGGAGAAGGTTCATCTCCCAACAGAACAACGACCCTAAGCACAAAGCCAAGATAACAAAGGAGTGGTTATGGGACAACTCTGTGAATGTCCTTGAGTGGCCCAGCCAGAGCCCAGACTTGAACCCAATTGAACTTCTCTGGGAGATATGAAAATGGCTGTGCACCGACGCTCCCCATCCAAACTGATGGAGTTTGAGAGTTCCTGCAAAGAAGAATGGGAGAAACTGCCCAAAATAGGTGTGCCAAGCTTGTATCACCATATTCAAAGACTTGAGGCTGTAATTGGTGGCCATTGTGCTTTAACAAAGTATTGAGCAAAGGCTGTGAATACTTATGTACATCTGATTTTTTTTTTTTTAATAAATTTGCAAATATTTCAACTACTTCACTACTTTTGCGTTGTCATTATGGAGTATTGTTTGTAGAATTTTGAGGAAAATAATACATTTAATCCATTTTGGAATAAGGCTGCAACATAACAAAATGTGGAAAAAGTGAAGCGCTGTGAATACTTTCCGGATGTACTGTGTGTGTGGGTGTGTGTGTATGTATGTGTATATATATATATATATACTGTATATGCACTGATTTGTTCTGACTATAAAGTCAAATTTACGTTTAATTTCAGAAACCTGGACTGGACCTTGCAGACACCTATATCACATTTGTGCGACAAAATCAAGATATTTTACGGGAAAAAATCAATGAGGAAATGTATATAGAAAAATTATTTGATGTAAGTAATTCATAATAAAACATTACTAACTAAAAGAATGTAACGCTTCATTATCTACCCTGGTTAGATTTGTGCATTTTTCTCAGCCTTTTGTATTTCATGTCTGAATGCAATACAAATATTGTGCAATTGTGCGGTCGTACGACACTGTACCCAAATAAAATTGATGTCCTTTTTTCTCCACAGATAGAGCTTTCTTTTGGTGATATTTGATGACCTCTGTGTTTTTTTTATTTTTTGCCCTTTAAACAAAAAAAAACCTGTCAATTTTGAAAAAAAAAACTTTTTACTTTTTGCTAGAAAACATATTCATTAAAAATCAAATATATTTTGTTTTCATACATCAGGGATCACATAGCCATAGTAGTTACTATTTGGGTTACAGGCCACCTTCAGGTGATGGACACTGGCACGCCCTAAGACAAAAAGTGCACTCCCTATATAACCCCTCCCACTACTGGGAGTACCTCAGTTTTTTCGCCAGTGTCTAGGTGTTGGTCACGGAGTAAAGATGTGCTGAGCTGAGCTCCTCTGAAGCAATCCTTGCTGGGGCTAGCTATGCAGATAGATCCATTCAAGGTGTCTTTCTGGCCGAATTGAATGGTACCCTGGCTTTGTGTCTGAAGAAACAAGGTTTTTGCCTGTGAATGCTTTTCTTTTGAGAGCTGGACCCCCGAAATTCAGTACTTTTTGGTATTAAGGCCATAAAGTTTACTGCCGGTGGTGCTATTGCAGCTCCAGGATTGTGGGTTTCCTCAAGGATCCCTAGCTCCTGAAGGTTTAACGGAACCCACCGTCAAGGGTGAAGATCAGGGCTATTGGTTTACCACAGAAAACCCTGCGGCGGGAAAGGTAAGTAGAGTTTTTCTAAGAAATGTTTAAAATTTTCTTATGAATTGTCTCCTTTAAAGTAAATGTTGTTATGCCTAAGTGTTTAAAGCTATAAGCTGGAAGATACATATTTGGCACTTCCTGTCTTGAGTTGAAGCTATAATGCTGGCCATACACAAAAAAAATCGTCCGGAATTCTGTCATTTGGCCAGTTTGTTCGTTTTTCGGCCAGTTAATGGGCACAAAAACGATAATCGTTGGGATGTTTTTGAGCCAAAAAAACTAAGGACAGGTTTGGAAATTTTCTGCCGAACGAACGATAAATTGAAAGGTTAATGTGTTTCCCGTGCGAACTGTTTGCACTAGGTATATGTAAAAAAATTAACAAAGAATGGATTCATTTATGTCCACTGAGCGATTTATCAGTCATTACATGATGGCACTATCGTTTGCTCTCACGGTCGAATGTCCGTTTTTCGAAAATGGGTTCGGCTAATTTTTCCTATAGTGTATGGCCAGCATTAGGACTTCAAGAAAGCTTACATTATGTGCATGAAAAATAAACTGTAATAATTAACAGTAGTTAACCTCAACCTAATACACAACTTCAGTTGAGCCCAAAAAGATAATGTAAACTCATCTAAACATGGAGGTAGTTAGGACTTTGAGAACCAGAAGCTCTGTAAAGAACAACTATCTTTGGCGCTTGACTCAAAAAATCACAGTGGCTAATGCTAATAACCAGATGGAAAGTAGGAAGATCATGATGAAAGTATGTGCTAAATTAGTGCAGGCGTTAACAATTACAGATGTGTTTCTTACAAAATTGGTAATCAGTTTTTGTCTGTTACAACAGAAAATCTGCCAGCTAAGTCATATCTCCTTTCATTTTCTGCTGTTGAAGGCTTTTGTTTCAGAAGTCCAGTTATCCAACCTATTTTATAGCAAGGAAACTGATTGTTATTACCAATTATGATAAGTTTGGCTGAAAGCAACCAAAAAAGCTCTCCTCTTGACCATTTTGATTTTGGAATAATGCAAGGAGACCTTGAGATGATTCTTTTTTGCCCTGTAACGAACGATTGACCTAGACATCTGGCTTTCGTACAAATTTAGCATCAGTCTAAATAATTTCCTGTTATTACTGGAACACAATGTTTTTATTCCCTAGTTCTAACTATCCCCATCTCTATTCCTGTTTTCTAACTGTTCTTATTTTTTGGTTACAGACATTTTCCATGAGCATTTACCTACTTGAATACAGAATACCCTAATGTGATGATGTGCTTCTCTTATTGGCACACTGTAGTGTTGCATTACAATACAGTTTGCTTCACTTTTCTATTAATGAAATAACCACTTTAAAGTTTATCTACAGCCAAAATGTTTTATTTCACTCGCTCAATAGGGGGAATTCTTCTGCAGTTCTCAAGACAGATCTGACAGGAAGACGAATAGGGGACTTCCTCAATAGCTCCAAGCTACAAGCTGGAGTTCCAAGAGTTCCCGTCTCCTCGTTTTTTCTCAGGTCAAAACGTTCCTAAGGATTCAGAGAAAAAGAAGTCTTTCTCTCAAGCATTGGACCATTTTTTTGGCAAAAGTGGTCATGGTGGTCCCCATGTAAGAGCAGAGGTTGGGCTTTGGTTAAATCCAAATAGACATTTTGGATCTCAAAGATCTAAACTCTTCCCTGCTCACCAGAAATTTCTACGCTTCCAGGTAGAAAATTTTCATTTCCAGTTTGTAGAGCTACATTTTCGGGCTAGCTACTGCACCTCGAGTGTCTGTAAAGATCCTGGCTCCTCCTTTAGCCAAGTTAAGGGCTCAAAGTATAACAGTACCAGCCTACTTTGGCGCAGTCAGCTACCTGGAATACTTTAGGTTGGATCCTCAACCTATAAAAATCCTCCTTAAAACCATCAAGGAGATTGCAGTACTTAGGGCTGATCATAGATACAATGCATGAGTTTATTGGGAAAAATGGTGGCTTCTTTCGAGGCCGTTCCTTATGAGCAGTTTCATTCAAGACTGCTGCAAAACAGTATCCGGTCAACTTGGAACAAGAAGGTCCAAACTCTAGACTTGCCAATGAGTTTATCCGCCAAAGTGCATCAAAGCCTCAATTGGTGGTTAATATCCAAAAATCTTCAAAAAGAAAAATCCTTTCTAACAGATACCTGGAAAGTAGTAACAACAGATGCCAGCCTTTTGGGCTGGGGAGCAGTCCTGGAAGAAGCGTCTGTCTAAGGGAAGTGGTCCAAATCAGAGTTATATCAATCACCAAGGGGGCACAAGAAGTCGTGCGGCCCAGTGAGAGGTGAATCATATTCTGTCTTGGGCAGAAAACAACATTCCTTGCCTATCAGCAGTTTTCATTCCAGGGATGGGGAATTGGCAGGCGGACTACTTGAGTCACCAACAATTGTTCCCGGGAGAATGGTCCCTTCACCCTGACATCTTTCTGTCAATATGGCAAAAATGGGGAGTTCCGGACGGGGATCTGTTTGGGTCCAGGTTCAACAACAAGATCGACAACTTTGTGTCAAGGACAAGGGATCCGATGGCATACGGAACAGATGCCTTGGTCTTTCCATGGGATCAGTTTTCACTGATCTATGCGTTCCCTCCTGTTCTGCTGCTTCCGCGTCTCCTACACAGGATCAAGCAAGAGGGAAAGGAGGTGATTCTGGTGGCCCCAGCATGGCCCAGGAGTTCTTGGTTTGCCAAGATCATAAGGATGGTGGTAGGGGACCCTGCCCCTGTGGCCAGACCTTCTCTCGCAAGGTCCGGTGTTCCATCCTACCTTACAAACGCTAAATTTAACAGTTTGGCTATTGAGACCCACATTCTAAAGGACCGTGGGCTGTCAGCTTCAGTAGTTTCTACCTTGGTTAATGCTAGGAAGTCGGCCTCCAGAATCATATATTATAGAGTCTGGAAGGCATATGTCTCCTGGTGTGAATCCAGGGGTTGGCACCCCAGGAATATATCATAGGTAGGATCCTTGAGTTCCTACAGATGAGATCAGTAATGAAGCTGGCCTTGAGCACTATCAAGGGCCAGGTGTCGGCCTTATCAGTGTTTTTTCAACCACCACTTGCTTCACACACTCTGGTTTGTAACCTTATCCAGGGGGTAACGTGGATTAATTCCCCAGTTAAGTCACCCCTGAACCCTTGGGACCTAAATTTAGTCCTGTCGGCTTTATAAAAACAGCCTTTTGAACCGATTCAAGATGTTCCTTTGATCCTCTTGACAAGGGAAATAGTTTTTTTGGTTGCCATATCTTCTGCAAGGATAGTATCAGAGTTGGCTGCTCTTTCCTGAAAAGAGCCATATTTGATTATTCATAAGGATAAGGTTGTATTGCGGCCTCATCCTAATTTTCTAGCGAAGGTAGTGTCAGGTTTTCATTTAAACCAGGATCTTGTTCTGCCTTCATTTGTTCCAGAACCTCGTTCTGTGGAAGAAAAGTCACTACATTCTCTTGATGTGGTGAGAGCAGTCAAGGTCTATTTAAAAGCGACTGCTCAGATTCGTAAAACAGATGTTTTGTTTGTGTTGCCAGACGGTCCTAAAAGAGGACAGGCATTGTCGAAATCTACCATTTCTAAATGGATTTGTCAAGTGATTGTTCAAACTTATGGTTTAAAGAGCAAAATTCCTCTTTTTCATATTAAAGCGCATTCCACCAGGGCTGTGTTATTGCTTCTTGGGCAATGCATCACCAAGCCTCCATGGCTCAGATCTGCAAGGTCACAACTTGGTCTTCAAACCATACATTTACCAGATTCTATCAAGTAGATGTAAAAGGTCATGAGGATATTGCCTTTGGGAGCAGTGTACTGCAGGCTGCAGTATAAGTCCTCTAGTCTCTTGGTGCCCTACTTTAGTTGTGTCTCCGTCCCTTCAATTAAAATTGCTATGGGACATCCCACATAGTAACTACTATGGCTCTGTGTCCCCTGATGTATGAAAAGAAAATAGGATTTTTAAAACAGCTTACCTTTAAAATCCTTTTCTTTGAAGTACATCAGGGGACACAGAGGTCCCTCCCTTCTTAGTATACACGTGTATTGCTTTGCTACAAAACTGAGGTACTCCCAGTAGTGGGAGGGGTTATATAGGGAGCGCACTTTTTGTCTTAGGGCGTGCCAGTGTCCATCACCTGAAGGTGGCCTATAACCCACATAGTAACTACTATGGCTCTGTGTCCCCTGATGTACTTCAAAGAAAAGGATTTTACAGGTAAGCTGTTTTAAAAATCCTGTTTTTGTTAAAAAAAATTCCAATAAGCGTATATTTGTTGGCTTGCGCAAAAGTTATAGCATCTACAAACTATGGGATATATATTTATGGTATTTTTTCTTTTTTCTTTTTTACTATTAATGGTGACAACCATTATAATGGGCCTGCAATATTATGGTGGACAAATTGGGCACTGACACTTTTGACACTTTTTTTGGGGACCAGTGACACTAATAAAGTGATCATTGCTAAAAATATGCACTAACTGTACTAATGACACTGGCTGGGAAGGGGGCGATCAAAGGGTTAGCTGTGTTCCTAGCCAGTGTTTGTGTACTGTGTGCGAGGTGCTTTTACTAGAGAAAGGCATGGATCCATGTCCCTTTGCAGGAACTGGCAGAACGGGAATCTGCCTTGTTTACATCATAGGCAGACTGCTGTTCTGCCTGTGTACCAAACGATCAGTGAGTGCCGGTAGACATCGAGTTCACGGTACCCACTGATCGGTTCCCGCTGTGCATAATCACAGGTGGAGCAAGCCAACGTGTGTGCACGCCCACTACCCAGAAGTGTGGGATCACGTACAGCACAGCCGCCGCCCTGTAGAAGTAAAACTGCTATGGGGCAATTGTAAACCTCAGACATGAGCTATGAACAAAGCATATCTTTCTATAGTGTGTCAATTAAAAGCGCTAATTGTAATTTCTGTCTGCTGCTTCACACTTCTGCTATCAGCATTGATCACTTCTGATTTTCCCTGACACCAAAAGAAAAAAGCTCCAGCTGATTGACAGCCTCTGCTCTGTTCATGTAGGCTGTGTGAAGGATGATGTTTGAAGGGATGAAGAGAAGATTGCAGATAAACTGATAAAACTTGTAGGAGGATTTGTTTAATCTCTGTGTATCACATGAGGCCAGTCACTTCACTGGGTATATGGAAGGGTTTACAACCACTTTAAATGTTGAAGAAATACTTTGAGTTTTACAGTGCTGCATACCCAGCTCTGGACCTTATTTATCATCCATGTCTTTATAATAACCTGGTCATTTACAAGTAGCAAGCACTCAGATTCAAACCTAAATTGGACAACTTGAGAAGAAAAGCTGAAATATGTAGTGAGACACACTAAATAGGTCCTCTGTGACCTTAGACATGTTTTCATCTATACCACATAGCTATAATTAGATTTACACCTTAAGATAGAAGGCAGGGCCTTTTCCTGAAAGTTTTTGTATTTTATAATTTGGTATTTTGTAATGGTATTTTGTAATGATCCTCTTGAAATTCAAATAAACCCCCAGAAAAATATACAATTGTATACATTCAGGTAACGTGAGTGTCTGTAGCCTGCTGCATATACTATCATTATCTTTCATTTTTCAGTTTGCATTTTAGAAAACGAGGGTGAAACTATGAATGGGGAAACAATGTGCAAATATCTTGTGTGTTTTGAAGATAAAATATTTTTCTAGGTGGATTGCCTTAAAATCCATAGGTATGTCTCTGGCTTAGTTGTATTATGGTATTGTTTGCCAAGTGATTTTGTTCCTTTGTTAGCATAGAGAAATGTATCAGTTGATGGTTTGCCCTTACTGTGTGACAAATTAAGGTCATAATGTTGGGATTTTTGGAAATCAGATGTTGTAGTGCTTACATCTTCTAGAAGGCTGACACACATTAAAAGTATGAGGAATTGGTGGGGCATGTCGACCTAAAGGAGAATACGCTTTATGATGTTCATGTGAGAACAACTCTGTGTTGGTCTTCCAGGTTAGCTCTGGGCAGTCTGGATCCTCCTTAGTGGACCAGACCTCCACTTACAGTATCTCACAAAAGTGAGTACACCCCTCACATTGTTCTAAATATTTTAATAGATCTTTTCATGTGACAACACTGAAGAAATGACACTTTGCTACAACGTAAAGTAGTGAGTGTACAGCTTGTATAACAGTGTAAATTTGCTGTCCCCTCAAAATAGCTCAACACAGTCATTAATGTCTAATCCACTGGCAACAAAAGTGAGTACACCCCTAAGTGAAAATGCGCGAATTGAGCCCAAGGTGTCAATATTTTTCCAGCACTGCCTCAACCATATTGGGCATGGAGTTCACCAAAGTTTTACAGGTTGCCACTGGAGTCCTCTTCCACTCCTCCATGACGACATCACGGAGACCTTGCGCTCCTCCACCTTCCGTTTGACGATGCCCCACATATGCTCAATAGGGTTTAGGTCTGGAGACATGCTTGGCCAGTCCATCGCCTTTACCCTCAGCTCCTTTAGCAAGGCAGTGGTTCGTCTTGGAGGTGTGTTTGGGGTCCTTATCATGTTGGAATCCTGCCCTGCGGCCCAGTCTCCAAAGGGAGGGGATCATGCTCTGCTTCAGTATGTCACAGTACATGTTGACATTCATGGTTCCCTCAATGAACTTTAGCTTCCTAGTGCTGACAGCACTCATGCAGCCCCAGACCATGACACTCCCACCACCATGCTTGACTGTAGGCAAGACACACTTGTCTATGTACTCCTCACCTGATTGCCGCCACACACGCTTGACAATATCTGAACCAAATAAGTTTTTATCTTAGTCTCATCAGACCACAGGACATGGTTCCAGTAATTCATATCCTTGGTCTGCTTGTCTTCAGCAAACTGTTTGCGGGCTTTCTTGTGCATCATCTTTAGAAGAGGTTTCCTTCTGGGATGACCGCCATGCAGACCAATTTGATGCAGTGTGCGGCGTATGGTCTGAGCACTGACAGACTGACCCCCCACCCCTTCAACCTCTGCAGCAATGCTGGCAGCACTCAAAGACAACGTCTGGCTATGATGCGGAGCACATTCACTCCTCTTCTTTGGTCGACCATGGCGAGGCCTGTTCTGAGTGGAACCTGTCCTGTTAAACCGCTGTATGGTCTTGGCCACCATGCTGCAGCTCAGTTTCAGGGTCTTGGCAATCTTCTTATAGCCTAGGCCAACTTTATGTAGAGCAACAATTATTTTAACCAGATCTTCAGAGAGTTATTTGTCATGAGGTGCCATGTTGAACTGCCAGTGACCAGTATGAGAGAGTGAGAGCGATGACACCAAATTTAACACACCTGCTCCCCATTCACACCTGAGACCTTGTAATAATAACAAGTCACATGACACTGGGGAGGGAAAATGGCTAATTGGGCCAAATTTGGACATTTTCACTTAGGGGTGTACTCACTTTTGTTGCCAGCAGTTTAGACATTAATGGCTGTGTGTTGAGTTATTTTGAGGGGACAGCAAAATTACACTGTTATACAAGCTGTACACTCACTACTTTACATTGTAGCAAAGTGTAATTTTTTCATTGTTGTCACATGAAAAGATAAAAAATTTAGAAAAATGTAAGGGGTGTACTCACTTTTGTGAGATACTGTATGAACTGTATATGAACAGAATGAGATTGTCTCAGAAGTTTAGGAGCAGCATGTGGGACTGCCTCTTACGAGCCTCATACTGGGCAGCATAACCATTAGCTGTCCCATCTGCTTATTTTAAAATCTTCTGAGGATTTGTCCAGTTTTGGAAAGACCAGTTTGCTTGGCAAAAGACCTAGGGGAAAGTAGCTTTTTTCTTTCTTATGCCTCCTCATCTTTTTAGAGTGACACACATCGTATGTTGCTGTTCTGACTTATTGGGGGAGACTTACTAAAACTGGTTCACACAGAATCTGGTGCAGCTGTGCATAGTAGCCAATCAGCCTATAACTTCAGCTTGTTTAATTAAAGGGGTTGTAAAGGTAAACATTTTTTCACCTTAATGCATTCTATGCATTAAGGTGAAAAAGCTTTTGACAGTACCGCCGCCCCCAGCCCCCCCGTTTTACTTACCTGACGCCTCGAATCTTCGCTGCTCGTTCTCGTCGTCTCCATTGCAGCTCAGCCTGGTCGCTGATTGGCTGCAGTGAATGGATTGAAAGCAGCGCAGCTATTGGCTCGCGCTGCTGTCAATCACATCCGATGACGCGGCGCGCCGGGGGGCGGGGCCGAGTGATACAGCGAGCGGCTATAGCCGCCGGCTGTATCACGGGAGCGCGCCCGCAAGCACTCACCACCATGCGAGGGAGCTCGCATTAAGGTGGTGAATGCATGCGGGGAGGAGCTGAAACAGCCGCCGAGGGACCCCAGAAGACCAGGTTCGGGGCCACTCTGTGCAGAACGAGCTGCACAGTGAAGGTAAGTATAACATGTTTGTTATTTAAAAAAAAAAAAAAAAAATACCTTTACAACCCCTTTAAGCTTTGACAATAAAACCTAGAATGATTGGTGATTTTTCATGGTTGCACCAGACTCTATGTGCACCAGTTTTAGTAAATCTCCCACATTGCAAGTTGGCCTAGGAACACCAGACTGCTAAAAAAGTGAATGTGCTGACATAAAAGAAAGAGTCTTGAATAAATTGCAGAAGATCAAATGCCTTTTCAGTGTTTATATTAATTTCAAAAGCTAAACGGCTATTATTCAAAGAGTGAATTTAGTCCCAAAGATTTATATGGAACTTGGCAGGTGTTATACCGGTATAAAAAAGGAAATACCAATATTTGTTGAAGTGTAAAAGCTGCAAGTAAATACAGTTGTGCTCAAAAGTTTGCATACCTTGGCAAAAATTTTGAAATTTTGACATTTTATATTGAAGATATGACTACTCATGCCAAAAAAAGTCTGTTATTCAAGGATAGTGTTCACATGAAGCCATTTATTATGACAATTTTTTGGCTCCTTTTAAAATCCTAATAACAAAAATCACCCAAATGGCCCTGATGAAAAGTTTACATACCCTGGAATGTTTGTCCTTGGCACAGACACAGAATGTGGTACACACAGGTTACAATGGCTATTAAAGGTTAATTTCCCACATTTGTGGCTTTTTAAATTGCAATTAATGTACGTGTACAAATAGTCAATGAGTTTGTTAGCTCTCACATGGATGCACGAAGCAGGCTAGACACTGAGTCATGGGGAGCAGAAAAGAACAGTCAAAAGGCCTGCGTAACAAGGTAATGAAACTTTACAAAGATGTAAAAGGATATAAAAAGATATCAAAAGCCTTGAATATGCCAGTCAGTACTGTTCAATCATTTAAAAGAAGTGTAAAATTTGGGGATCTCTTGATACCAAGCCAAGGTCAGGTAGATCGAGAAAGATTTCAGCCACAATTGCCACAGGAATTGTTCGGGATACAAAGAAAAACCCACAGGTAACCTCAGGAAAAATGCAGGCTGCTCTGGAAAAAGATGGTGTTTTTTTTTTAAGGAACACAATAAAATGATACTTGAACAAAAAAGAGCTGCATGGTCAAGTTGCCGGAAAGAAGCCTTTACTGTACAAGTTCCACAAAAAATCCTTGTTACAATATGCCCAACAACACCTTGACATGCCTCATTGGCTTTTTTGTGGCATTGGTGCAGTAAAGGCTTCCTTCTGGCAGTTTGACAGAAGGAGGGATCCCCTAAGTCAGTGGTCACCAACCCTGTCCTCAGGGCCCACCAACAGGCCAAGTTTGCAAGATAACTGAAATACATCAAAGGTGATATCATATGCTGCTCAGTGATTGCAGTATTCTAGTCTGCATCTCCCCAAAGTAAAACATAAAACCTGGCCTGTTAGTGGGCCCTGAGGACAGGGTTGATGACCACTGCCCTAAGTGGACTTTTAAGGCACTAATATAATTTGTAGAAAAAACGTATTTTATTAAACACAATAAGCGCAGTAAAAACAAAGTATATTGGAATGGTTACAATTACTGTGTACTAGGTACAAAATCACCACAATTATTGACTGTAAAGTTCTCGTAATTCACCCAACGCGTTTCAGAGTATGTCTCCTTCTTCAGGGATGTTTATAAGAAGGTCAATCATACATCTATAATGTAGTAATAACAAAGTCAAATTCAGAGTATACAAAGATGAACAATGAACAATATTATTTACAGCATGTATATTAAAATAACAATGAATATTGTGTAGACTCACAGATATTGTGGAGATATCATAGGCGAAACATTCCAAAAGCTATTTAAAAGCAAAGAATATAAGCAGAAGTGTGTCTCTAAGAATCTGCCTTTTAGGATAGCTGGTTTTCACAGCATATTTTAGTATACCATCAAATGAGAATTGAGTACAGCCGGCCTAGCATGAGAGGCATTGGACAGCTGACAACACTGAAGCCAAGGGAGTAAGTAAAAGTAAATTCTGATAGGGGGCATATTAAATGGTACGATTCAGTTAACCTACATCACTTTTTCACTAAAAGAGTTTTTAGAGAATGTACAAGCAAGATGTATACAGAGAGATTATTATATTGAAGAGGTATATATGTAAAATATATGAAAATAATGTATATACGTATGTATCCTACCTGCGCTCAATGAGGACAAATCATTTGAAAGGTTGATATAGAACACTGTATAGTTGGTGTCAACTGAAAGACAGAGGGTCACTTATGTGTGTATAATATATATATATATGTATATATATATATATATATATATATATATATGTGTGTGTGTGTGTGTGTGTGTGTGTATATATATGTGTGTGTATATATATATATATATATAATATATATATATATATATATATAATATATATATACACAATTGATTGGAACAAAACGCTCCTCCAAATGGAGCTGCGTTGGATTCATAATCTAAATGCGACTTTACCACCTGGCCTCAATGAAGCTATTTGTTTCAAGTTTCTTTTTGGAAGGTTTCTTTTCTGGAGGTTTGGAGAAACAAAATAAAAATACACTCTGATGAACCCCTCCATGAATGGCTTCTCTTCTGTAACTCTGCATTACCATTATATCTGTTCGATTTTTTGATTTTTTATCATATGTACTTTATTATGTATGTAGGGTGTTTTTTGCCTTATGTATATGTATTTCCCCTAGAATACATGTATAATGTCTACTATCAGTTTTCTGTGTTCCCAGTAATCTGCCTGTTATTTGCATTTTCAGATTCGCCCACCAGGGGACCATATTAATCCATGTCGCTGTACCTTTCCATAGTACCTGATGGAACATTCAAATATTTATTTGAATTTATTTAAATGTTTATTGAAATATTTATTACATGCCGACCCCTGGGGGGTGGATGGTTGCAATGCCCAGGACACAAAGCCGCCCAGATTTGGTCATATGCGGCAGCTTGTTTATGGTGGCTACAGCTGATTCTATCTCGTCTGGCCGCCATTTTTGCTACTCTGGTGGGCATGTGTCGGTGGGCCGTAAGTGCACGTCAGCGTTCCGTCGTGCTGACATTGCACGTGCGCGGTCAGGACGGGGCGTGCACGCAGGGCTCAGGAAGCCTACAAAGGATACACTCTTGAGCTACCCTTCTATCTCACATATATATATATATATATATATATATATATATATATATATATATATATATATGTATGTACAAACCCAACATCTTTCTGTCTTGGCTGCCAACCCCTGCCTCCATTGAAGATATAATAAATTGTTTGATACACTTCAGTATTATACAGGCTGGACCACAGGGCTTACTAATCGCTACTCACATAGGCCATTTATATTACATATATGGTCTAACCATGGTTGTGGGACTAGACATCAATTAAATGTTACAACTCACCTCTAATGTGAATCTTTATTACCTTGAATCTGTCCCATTATATCCTACATGGTTGTGTTAATGATAGGGGAACAAGAAGAGCTTGGCTTATGAAGAATCATTATAATCTCATAAAATTCAACATTATTATTATGAATAATAATAATATAAGAGACCCTCTGTCATGCATTTATCATCTGACACCAACTATATAGTGTTCTGTATCACGGTTATTTCTTTTTCTTTTGTTCTATATCAACCTTTCAACAATTATCTGTCCTCATTGAGCGCAGGTAGGATACATACAGTAGGTGACCCCGCCCCTTATGACATCACAGTCCCATCATGCCCCGGGACTGTGACGTCATAAGGGGCGGGGTCACCTGGTGACATCACCTGGTGACCACACCCCATACCTATATAGTGGGGGAGAGCGTTGTGTCATCATTCTCATAGGGTGGGGGTCTGGGATCTGGGGGCCCTCTTTTTAAAGGGGGCTCCCGGATTGCGATAAGAGCTCCGCCCGCAGACCCCAACAACCAATGGCCAGGGTTGTCGGGAAGAGGCCCTTGTCCTAATCAACATGGGGACAAGGTGCTTTGGGGTGGGGTCTGTATTTGACTTTCTGTTATTACTACATTATAGATGTACGATTGACCTTCTTATAAACACCACCGAAGAAGGAGACATAGATACTCTGAAACACGTCGGGTGAATTACGAGAACTTTACAGTCAATCATTTTGGTGATTTTGTACCTAGTACACAGTAATTGTAACCATTCCAATATACTTTGTTTTTACTGCGCTTATTGTGTTTAATAAAATATGTTTTTTCTACAAATTATGTTAGTGCCTTAAAAGTCCACTTAGGGGATCCCGCCTTCTGTCTAGTCAATTTGGATGTGGCACCGCACAGGGACACCTTCACCGATATAATTATTCCTTTTGGCAGCTCAACCATGCAGCTCTTTTTTTTTCAAGCATTATTGAATTGTACTCCTTAAAAACAACCACACCGTTTCGTTGGAGAGCAGCCTGTGTTTCTCCTGAGGTTACCTGTGGGTTTTTATTTGTATCCTGAGCAATTCTTTTGCCAGTTGTGGCTGCAATCTTTTTTGGTCTACCTGACCTTGGCTTGGCATCAAAAGACTGCAGAATTTTCCACTTCTTAATAAGGGATTAAACAATACTGACTGGCGCATATTCAAGGCTTTCGGTATCTTTTTTTATCCAAAAAATGGTTTGTAAACCTCAGATTAAACAATATAATCCAACCCTGCCAGCTGGACTCGGGTGCAACGTGTGATGTCATGAGTATAAAGGACAAAATTAAACTGGCACCCAGAGCACCCCTTCAGCCTAGTAGCACCAAACTAAAGTTGTATTCAGGGGAACTAATGGAATCATTGGGGCTATTCCAAACCGAATGCAGCATACGTGATTCTATACACAAACTGAACTTTGAGATTGTTGACACCGATCAGAAACCGTTATTATCAGGTTCAACATGTGAGCGCCTTGGACTGATGCTGTTCACCATTCCTGCTGAGCTACATAATGTTGATAATCCGCCTGCACAATCTCTGACTAGGCCACTGACAAAACAGCAAATTCTTCACACCTACAGTAATGTGTTTGAGGGCTCCATAGTCTTTGTTCCATGAGAGGTTCGTTTTGAACTTAATCCTACCATTCATCCTGTACTTCCTAACAGTGCCTATCGCCATTAGGCCACAGGTTAAAGCTCAACTAGATAAATATGAAGCTAAAGGACATCTAACTTCAGTATCAGAGCCTACAGATTGGATCAGTAACATGGTTGTTATCAGAAAGCCTAATAAGATCAGAATATGCATTGATCCCAAGTTTCTGAATATGGCCCTGAAACGGTCACACTAAATGTCAACGCTCGATGATATTTTTCACAAACTACCTAAAGCACGTGTCTTCACACTTGTTGATGCTAGAGATGCCTATTTACAATGCAAACTGTATGAAAAGAGTAGCTACATGACCACATTCTGGACTCCTTGGGGCAGAAAGAGATGGCTCAAACTACCATTTGGAGTCCCCGTAGCACCTGAGGTATACCAGCGAAAGCAGCATGAACTATTAGGTGGTCTTCACGAAACTGAGCCAATAGCTAATGACATTCTTATAGTTGTCTGCGGTAATACAGATGAGGAGGCTGAGCATGACCATGATGAAAAGTTAATAGCTCTACTGGATCGTTGTAGGCAGCTGATGATGAGGCTTAGTGTAAAGAAATTGCAGTTCAAGGTGGAAGAAGTCCATTTCCATAGACATATCCTGTCTTCACAAGGCTTAAAAGCTGACCCGGATAAGATTAAAGCCATTGTGGACATGCCACAGCATGTTGCATACCTAGCAAAATTCCTGCAACACTTATCTGAGGTTTGTGAGCCATTAAGGTGACTTCTGGACAAAGATGTAGTTTGGCACTGGCTTCCCAAGCATGACCATGCAGTAGAGCATATAAAACGCTTGATCACTTCTGCCCCGGTGTTGAAATACTATGATGTTGCAAAGCCTGTTACAATACAAAGTGACTCCAGTATAAATGGTCTAGGTTGTTGCCTTTTGCAGAAAGGTCAGCCAGTTGCATATGCATCCAGAGCTCTTTCCTCAGCTGAGCAAAATTATGCTTAAATTGAGAAGGAACGTTTAAGCATTGTATTTGTTTGCCAGCATTTCCATCATTATCTTTATGGACAGGATTCAATTACAGCTGAAACTGATCACAAACCTCTGATAGCCATATTCAAAAAACCCATTTTGTGTGCTCCCAAGCATTTGCAGAGCATGCCACCATGTGATGCAGACGCTGATGGGATGTGGAAGCTGACAGCCCTGGGCGGCGAGGACTAAAAAAATTCTGAAATGCCTCTTTTAGGCGGACGCCTTCTCCAACGCTCCTCTCTTGAACAACAGAAGATTCAAAACTACGTTTTCCACGACACTGTAACCTACTGGAGTCAGGAAAAACATTCAATAAAATCCTCAAGAGATTTTATCTTCTGCACTCTCTGTGGGGAGCGGATGAATTCTGAGATCTTCCCCTTATAACGGTGATCGAGGGTCACCAACCAGTAATCATCCTTCTCCTTTATGTCATGTTTTCTTGGGTCCTTTCGCAGGCTTTGAAGCATGAGGTTACCCAAAATTTGCAGAGGCTTGAGAAGCAGACTCCTCGGGATCATTTAGGATGACAAAAACAACAATGTGGGTCCTTAAGCGCTAAAACTGGCATCATTATAAAATCATTGTCTTGTCTTACTGATACTTTATCAAAAGGCTAGAGCCCAGTGCAGCTGCCAACTCCTGGAAGGAAGCACATAGCAATTGGACAAACATGCAGCGCTCGATGGGTGCCAGCAATAAAAGATTGTTGTGGACAGTGGCGTCGCTAGGGGCTGGCTTTTGGGGCTATAGCCCCGAATCTGGGGCCCATAGCCCAGAGTCTCTGCAGGGGTCCCCAAGAGGCGGGGAGGCTCTCTGGGGACCCTGATTTAAGGGGGAGGCTCTCTGGGGACCCTGATGCAAGGGGAGGCTCTCTGGGGACCCTGATGTAAGGGGGTTCTATGGGGATATACTGTATATTATATGCATGTATGCCTGCCCAGGCGTATGACTTTCTTTACTACGCTGCTATGGGCTCTAGCCCCAGATCTTTTGTAGACCTAGCAACGCCCCAGGTTGTGGATAATGTAAACAACTAAGTTCATTTATTGGATGCACATCAAAATTAAAAGTCTGACATTGAAGATTAAAATCAAGCAGTAAAATCAACCTTGATTAAAAACAAAAACTCTGTCAGAATTGAAGTACTCCAAAATAGTAGTGTCAGCAATCCGCCATGACTCCAGTAAGCAAAGGGTTAATGTCAGCAAGTGTGCTGTGTGTGTCAAGCCTCAGTGGCAGACTCTGTGGCTGTAATGTACATAAATAATAGAATGGGAGGGTTACAGCTCGCTGAAGTGCAACAGAGGGTGAAACAAGGAATGCCAAACACACTGTGACCAGAGATTTAATGTAAACCACGTCAGTAGATTTCACTGGTCCCGCTGGCTGGCCAATCACAATAGGAACTGGCTTCCTGAATGGTGCTCTGGCTTGTGCACCTGAATCCAAGGACCGGAAGGAGCCGATCAGAGCCGATGAATTCCAGAAGTGAGGAGAAACCAATGCTGTACGTTACGGTCGCCACGGCAATTTAACGGAGCTTGCGATCTGCCCAGCACTAGTCTCTGCATAGCATTGGTTTCTCCTCACTTCTGGCATTGATCGGCTCAGATCGGGTCCTTTCGGTCCTTGGATTCAGGTGCACAAGCCAGAGCGCCGTTCAGGAAGCCAGGTCCCAACATGATTGGCCAACCAGCAGGACCAGTGGAATCTACTGACGCGGTTTACATTAAATCTCAGGTCACAGTGAGTTTGGCATTCTTCGTTTCACCCTCTGTTGCACTTCAGCGAGCTGTAACCCTCCCATTCCATTGTTCATGTACATAGTCTTCCACAGAGTCTGCCGCTGATGCATGACACACACAGCACAGTTGCTGACATTAACCCTTTGCTTACTGGAGTCACGGCGGATCGCTGAGACTACCATTTCGGAGTAGTCCAATTATGACAAAGTTTTTGTTTTTAACTAAGGTTGATTTTACTGCTTGATTTTAATCTTCAATGTCAGACTTTTAATTTTGATGTGCATCCAATAAATGAACTTAGTTGTTTACATTATCCACAACCTGGGGCGTTGCTAGGTCTACAAAAGATCTGGGGCTAGAGCCCATAGCAGCGTAGTAAAGAAAGTCATACGCCTGGGCAGGCATACATGCATATAATATACAGTATATCCCCATAGAACCCCCTTACATCAGGGTCCCCAGAGAGCCTCCCCTTGCATCAGGGTCCCCAGAGAGCCTCCCCCTTAAATCAGGGTCCCCAGAGAGCCTCCCCGCCTCTTGGGGACCCCTGCAGAGACTCGGGGCTATGATTTTACTGTTTGATTTTAATCTTCAATGTCAGACTTTTAATTTTGATGTGCATCCAATAAATGAACTTGATTGTTTACATTATCCACAACAATCTTTTATTCCTGGCACCCATTGAGCGCTGCATGTTTGTCCATTTACTCAGGATGACAGCATCTGGAACTTCCTCCTCCCAGCCATGTACTACACCCAAGGGTCCTGGGGTTGGAAAGCCATTGCTTACAGATTAATGCATGTCTTCCTCTTCTTCGAAGCCTATGAAAGTGCCAGAATCCTCCTCCCCTCTCTCCTCTTGTGTGTTCTGTGAAATAGGAATGATGGTGTCTGGATAAAGTGGGCCTTGAGAGGAAAGGAAGTCCTCATCTTCCTCCTGCTGCTCTGCCTCTAGTGCCCTGTCCATAATACCATGCAGAGTCTGCTGCAGCAGGAACACAACAGGGATTGTGTCACTGATGCATGCACTATCACTGCTCACCATCCTTGTGGCCTCCTCAAATGGTGACAATACAGTGAATGCATCCTTAATGATCAGCCATTGGCGTGGGGAGAAAAAGCTGAGGTGTCCTGAGCCTGTTGTCGTGCCGTACTGGCACAAGTACTTGTTGACTGCCCTCTGCTGTATGTATAGCCACTGCAGCATTGCCAAAGTCGAGTTCCACCTGGTGAGCATGTCACAAATCAGGCGGTTTACGGGAAGATGGAATTCCCACTGAATTACAGCCAACCGAGCGCTGGCTGTGTATGACCGCCTGAAATGGCTACAGACTCGCCTGGCCTGCTTTAGTATATCTTGCAAACCTGGGTACGTACTTAGAGAGCATTGCACCACCAAATTAAGGAAAAGTGCCAGGCATGGCACATGTGTCAACTTTCCCTGTCTTAAGGACAGGAGGTTTGAGCCATTATTGGACGCCACCATTACTGGCTCCAGCTGGCATGGTGTAAACCACCTCTGGGCCTGTCCCTGCATAGCTGCTTGAATCTCTGCTCCAGTGTGGTTCCTGTCCCCTAAACACACCGGCTGAAGCACTACATGGCACCTTTTAGCCTGACTCTGGGAATAGCCCTTTGAGCGCTTAGGGGGCACCTGATGTTCAAAGGGGCATGGAGGTGGCAGAGGAGGAGTGGGTAGAGCTCACAGGTCTGGCATCATCACTACCAGCTATAAGGAGATGTGGGAGGCACAACAAGCTGCAGCACCGAGCCCTGTCCTGCATTCTTTTCGAGTTGCAAGCAGCGTTACCCAGCGTGCTATGAATGAAATATATCGTCCCTGCCCATGCTTGCTGGACCATGTGTCAGCAGTAAGGTGGATTTTATGGCTGACTGCTTTGCCCAACGAAGCCAGAACATTCCCTTCCATGTGTTAGTAGAGAGATGGAATGGCCTTACGTGAAAAGTAGTAGCGACTGGGAACCTGCCATTGTGGTACTGCACATTGTGCGGATTCACGGAAGGGGGCAGAATCCACCGGGCTTAATAGCAGAAGTTGGAGAGCCAACAGCTTTGGCAAGCTTGCATTCAGACGCTGGGCATGTTGGGTGGCAGGGACTGTGTTTTTTTTTTTTTCCACTGCAGCAGATGGAGCAGAGAAATTTGCTAGCTACAGTCTACAGCTGGTGGTGTGCTGCTGGCAGATGTGCTGCTGGGACACCCTGTGCTATACCATAATTCCTGTCAGTGGAGGCTGCTGAGAGGTGATGCCTCGGTATCGCAGGGGCAGATTGAAGTGAGTAAGGAGGAGGAGGGACAGATTTGTGCCCCTTTTTTGTGGCTTTTAGGTGCTCTTGCCAACGGGCTGAGTGGTTGGACATGAAATGCCTTGTTAAGCATGTGGTACCCAAACTGTTGGTGTTTTTGCCATGTTTGATGTGCCCGAGACACAGTTTGCAGATAGCAACAGTGCGATCTGCTGCAGATGTGCTTAAAAAGGCCCAGACAGCTGAGCTTTGGGAAGTGGGTCGGGAGATAACAGTTGTAGAATGTGATGGAATAAGGTGGCTGCTCTCTACTCTTTCTTGATGTCGGCCTCCTTGGGGTTGTGCCGCCCCACCTTCAGTTTCCTCCTCTGCTCTATCTGGCACCCAAGTCGCATCAGTGACATCATCATCATCTCCATCATCATCATCTCCATCATCATCTCCAACTCCTCCACCTTCATCATTACCACTGGAGACAACTTGACAATACGCTGCGGCTTGGGGAACATGAATTCCAATTTGCCTACCAGTGTAGGCCCATGTTCCTGTCATCCTCAACCTCAGAACCAACATCTGAATCCAGTAATGGCTGGGTATCATCAAGGAGCAAGTGCCTGACGCTGTGGTGAAATAACTCAGCTGACTCCTCAATGGCTGATGTTGGGACTATGGCAGGAATAGATGTGGACAAGGAGGCAGGTTTATCCACTCTGGCAACTGCAGGGGACTGCACACTTGTCTCTGCTTGCATGACAAATGATGATGAGGAGGATGAGGAAGGTTTAGTAAGCCAGTCCACCACCTCCTCTGCATGCTGTGGCTGGATAGCACGGACAAACTCACTAAACAGAGGAAATGATGCCCTGCCTGAGGACTGACCACCACATCCACCTTTGCCTGTGGACACATTTGTTGCTGGCCCCTTACAGTGTCAAGGGAACGTCTGCCTCTCCTTGTTGTCCTCCCAGACGTTATTGGGAGGGAGGGGCGGTGCTTCTAAGCTAATGTAAAGAAGAAGTTGAAATCTGTACGTAGATGCACTTTAATCAGTGTAAAAAGGTGTTTGGTGCACTTTAATTTGAGTACACACACTGCACAGACACACTCCACAGATGCAGTACTGCAATATAATGCGGCAAACGTTCAGTGACACACAGAACTATATGGCGTTAAACTGGCAGTAATGCACACAAAATGATATGGCGTTAAACTGGCAGTAACGCACACAGAAGTAAATGGCGTTAAACTGACAGTAACGCACGCAAAACTATATGGCATTAAACTGGTAGTAAAGCACACAGAAGTAAATGGTGTTAAACTGCCAGTAATGCACACAGAACTATATGGCATGAAACTGGCAGTAACGCACGCAAAACTATATGGCGTTAAACTGGCAGTAACACACACAAAACGATATGGCATTAAACTGGCAGTAACGCACACAGAAGTAAATGGCTTTAAACTGGCTGTAACACACACAGAAATAAATGGCGTTAAACTGGCAGTAACACACACAAGTAAATGGCGTTAAACTGGCAGTAATGCAAAACTGTCCCTACTCTAGCTATACACTAATGTAAAGATTACTGACATGGTCTCGCTACACTACAGTGAAACTATCTGAGCTGTCCCTACTCTAGCTGCACACTATGCAAAGCTGAATGATCGCCCTCCTCACACTCACACTATCTCTAGACTGACACTAAACTAATATTCTATACTGACAATTGAAGCAAAATAGCACAGTATAGCACACTAACTAATAGCACTGAACAGAGCCCTGTTCTATCTCTCTCCACGCTGAAATCACACAGAAAATGGCTGCCATTGAAAGAATACTTTTATACTGTGGGGCGGGAATGAGCCATGATTGGATAAAGTCATGATGACAGTGTCCAATCATGACTCTGAAAGTGCTCTGTGCCCTGATTGGCTGAAGTTTTCACTGTTTGCAATGCACTGTTCACCACCACAATGCAAGCGAACAAGCGGTCAAACTATTCCATTCGCCCATCCCTAGTGTTGACCACCTTTTGGGGTCAAATTCTTCCTGTAAGCCTCCCATTTGTCAAACTAGGGTGGCGTGACTTTTCTCTGGGTGTCTGGACATCTCTCGCATTCCTCCTTTCTGGTGACATCTTCACATCTATTTAAAAGAACTATTTCTCCACTTTTGTACTCCATTTCACTTAAAACCACTACTCACAGATAAGGACTTTGTTGCATGTCTATGATGGAATTTTTTTTTATTTCTACACATAATCACTTTAATGGATTTCAATGTTTCTTTGTTTTAGTTTAGCAGCAGCACTCTTTTGTTCGTGTTTGAGCCTTATTGCACAAGTTATCTTTTGAGCACTGCAATTTAAGCGCTGCACTCTTTTGTTCCAGTGCTGTGATACTTTTTACCTGAGTATTGTGCCAGCAGCTTTCTGTCCACTTGGACCCTAGCACAAAAAACAGGCTCACAGACAACAATAAAAAACCTGAAATGGGTTCTAATCTCTCTCCAGTCTATCCAGAACTTAAAACATGTTTTGCCTTTAGTTATGCTTTAAAGACCTACTGTTTGCTTGTTATTAAAATACGTTTTGGGAAAAAGGATAACAATTGCCATGGGATTTGGCCACTAGATAGAACTAAGTATCATAGGTATTTTGTTTAATACGTCTCTCCATCCACTGGCAAAATGCATAATTTTCCATTTAGAATCAATGATTTACATAGCTTAGTGAATGAGGTTACATAGGTACATAGTTTGTAAGGTTGAATAAAGACAACAGTCCATCCAGTGTAGGTGTGTGTGTGTGTAGAAAGAAAAAATTCCCATATCCCCCTATATTGTTTTTGCTAAGATGCACATCCAAGAGTCTTTAAAAACTAGCCCTACTTCCTGCCAACACCACCAATTGTGGAAGGGAGTTCGACATCCTTATCGCCCTGACAGTGAAAAAACCCCTACGCAGCTTAGGGTAAAACCAGTCTCATCGAGTGGCCTCATGACCTCTTACACTTGCTGGGACTGAAAAGTTTCATACTTACACTGGGATCACCTTTGAGATATTTGTATATCGCTATCAAATACCCTCTCAATCGTCTCTTCTCCAGGGAGAATAAATTTAGCGATTGTAGTCATTCCTCATAATTGAGGTCCTCCAGTCCCCATATTAATTAAGCTGCCCTTCTCTGGACTCTCTCCAGTTCCAGCACATCCTTTCTGAGTATTGGTGACCAGAACTGGACAGAATACTCCAAATGTGGCCAAACCAGAGTTTTATAAAGTGGCAGAATAATCATTTTATCTCTGGAGTAAATTCCTTTTTTAATGCATGCTAATATTCTGCTTCTGCTTGACACTGCATGCTATTTCTCAGTCTGTCTTCTACTAGGACCCCTAGATCCTCCTTCATCCTGGAAGCCCCTAGGGGTTCTCCCCCTAAGGGGTTATTTGCTTTTATATTTTTACCCTTCAAGTGTATTGCCTTACATTTACAAGTGTTAAAATCAGGGGCGTAACTAGAAATAGCAGGGCCCCATAGCAAAATGTTGTATGGGGCCCCCTGCAAACAGCCCCCCCCACAGCTGCCCTAGTGCCACATACAGCGTGACCTGTGCCCAATACAGCGTGACCTGTGCCCAATACAGCGTGACCTGTGCCCCATACAGCATGACCTGTGCCCAATACAGCCTGGTCTGCCTGTGCCCCATACAGCCCCACCTATGCAGAGGAAGAGGCAAGCCACCCGGATCAGCAGAGAGCGGGATTGCCCGCTGTAATAGCTTTCATTTGAATTTCCTGTCTTCCCGGGGCTCATCGTCACATAGCCCCACCTCTTGGCCCAACACCTTTGATGATGTCACATGTCCCGCATTTGGATCGGCGTTCTGTCTATCAAAGGCACCGGGCCAAAAGGTGGAGCTATGTGACGTGAGCCCCGGGAACACTGGAAGTTCTAATGAAAGCTCTTACATCGGGCAATTCAGCTCTCTGCTGATACGGACAGCTCGCCTCTTCCTTTCCTCTCTCTTCCCCTGGCTGGGAGACTGTGCCGGCGGTGCTCTTATCCTCACTGGGCCCCACTCGGCTGCGGGCCCCATAGCGCCCGCATGGGTCGCTATGGTGGTAGTTACGCCCCTGGTTAAAATTCATTTTCCATGAAAGGTAAAGCTCTATTGACCACCATCACCCAATCATGTGTATGCAATAATATGTATATATTTTTTTCCCTTGCACAAGTTTGGATATTTTTTACAAAGTAAATTTGACCACATTCACTAAGCTAGGGGAAAATTCCTTTGCAAAGTGAACAGCCTATTTGCCTTTAGTAAATCAATCCCACAATGTCTAATCATTTTATTAACATGCTGGAGCAAAGCTTTTTTTTTTTCCTTGGAAAGTACACTTGTTTTAAAAGAAACACAGGCTGTTGCTGGCCAGCATCTGAGAATGAGAGTTGTTTGGACATGTCTTCCATTCATACATGGTGACCTGGAATAAGCAATGCAGGAATGCAACAAACATCAGAATTTCTCATCCCTCATTACACACACTTCTGGCTAGGGATGGGCCCGATGTTTGAATCAAATGTAAGTTCAACTCGAACATCGGGTGTTCATTTGTTTGTAGAACAAACTAATGGGGCGCTCGTGGGACATTCGTCCACCGGCAAGCACCCCATAATGCACTGCGAGATCGCAGTGCATTGAAGGCTACTGATTGGCCACAGCATGCACCTGACCTATATGCTTTGGCCAGTCACAGCGCAATGTGCTGTGAGAGCCATGATTGGCCAAAGGCAGGGTGCCTTTGGCTAATCAAGTCCACGCCCCACACTATATAACGCTTCTTATGCCGCGTACACACGAGCGGACTTTACGGCGGACTTTGCCCGGCGGACTGGATTTCGTCGGACAATTCGATGTGTGTGGGCTCCAGCGGACTTTGTTTTCTCAAAAGTTGGACGGAATTAGATTTGAAACTTGTTTAAAATTTATCCGTTGAAATCGAGTCCGGTCGAAAAGTCCGCCGTCTGTATGCTAGTTCGACGGACAAAAAGCCACGCTAGGGCAGCTATTGGCTACTGGCTATGAACTTCCTTGTTTTAGTCCGGTCGTACGTCATCACGTACGAATTCGACGGACTTTGGTGGATTGTGTGTAGGCAAGTCCGTTCGTTCACAAAGTCCGTCGGAAAGTACGTCGAAAAGTCCGCCGGGCAAAGTCCGCCGTAAAGTCCGCTCGTGTGTACGCGGCATTACACGGCGGCCATGTATATGGATGGAGGTAAGGCAGGGTAGTTTATCGTGTGGTCAGTCAGTGTAGAATATACAGTACAATACAGAGTAGTGTAGAGAATATATAATACAGTGCAGTGTAGAATATATATGTTACAGTGCAGTGTAGAGAATATATAGTAGTGTAGAGAATATATAATACAGTGCAGTGTATATAACACAGTCTAGTGCGGTGTATATAATACGGTGTAATGTGAATAACACAGTGTTTGTGTGTACAACACTTCTGTGTCACCAGTGATCCCATTTTTTTTTTATTAATATATTTTTTTTTTTTTTTTGCAGTATCAGGTACTGTTGCTACATTATAAGGCCCTTTTTCACACCGACTCTGCTTTGCTCAGCAGGGGTTGATCCACCGATCCCCACTGAGCAGGTGGATGACAGGCCCGTCTCTGCTCACTATGTGCAGATAGACCTGTCAAAGCCCCGCTGTCCTCTATGGAGATCAGGTGAAAAAGGACCGCCTGTCAGTTTTCCTTGTCAAAAGAAGTTTATTGAGTATACAATATTATAAAGATATATAAAGTAAGTTTACAAGGATCTATAAAGTAAGCTCATTGTTTTACAGTAGGGTTTATATAGGTAAATATTATGAAATTTCAAATATTAAACATTGGGTTCACGTAAACCTAAATTAAAGATATATATCATTTCCTTAGTTACTTTTGTAGGTATTTAAATGATGTATTCCTACTATACATATTGTTTACAAGTAGAGTGTATATAGGTCAAATAAATTCTGATAATGAGCTTTAATCGTAAGGTGGAGAAAAGGAAAGAGAAAGAAGAAAAAGGGTTGAAAGGTAGAGGTATGGTCCACAAGGTTGTCCCGCTCGTCAGTTTATTATTCTTTTTAGTTCTCTTTGAAGCCTTAGAATGGGTGTCTCTGTAAGTCATTTAATCTGTTACCATGGCAACAGGACAGAGTCATTGAAGTTTGACAGGAACTGTTGTTTTATCCAAGGATGCCAAAGTTTTTCAAATTTTGGAATTTGATTTTGATCGATGGCTACCATCTTAGCATGGGACATTGTATTATTCATTCTGTGAATTGTTTCTGCTAGTACTAATGTAGGAGATTTCCATGCCTTGGCCACTGTTTGTTTTGCAGCCGTTATTAGTTGGATCATAAGTTTGAATTGAGAGAGTGTTAACCATTCCGGTTTTAGATTAAGTAAAGTTAAATATGGATCTGGTTGTATTATTTTTTTAAATATTTTAGATGCAATCACGAAGACTTCCTTCCAGAAGGTTTGGATTACTGGGCACGTCCACCATATGTGTAAATATGTGCCTATTTCTGGGCATCCTCGAAAACAAAGAGCTGAGGTATTAGGTGAATATTTTGCCACTCTAGCGGGTACAAGGTACCAGCGAGTTAGGACTTTATAATTTGTCTCCAGTGCTAAGATGTTGGGTGAAGATGACTTAGATGTGAGCCATATGTTAGACCAGTCCGCCTGTCAGTTTTCATCCCATCTTATCCTATCCGATCCGATTCTCCAGGCAGATGTAAAGTAGGGTTTCCATCCATCTGGATTTCACGGACAGGATCAGATCTGAAATCGGTGGATGTCAGTGGACATGTCACTGTTGACATCTGCCGCTCCATAGGAGTGCATGGAGTGTCCGATCAGGTCTCCCTGAAAAACTGACAGGCGGACCCAATCGGAAAGCCTGTGTGAAAGGGGCCTTAGTACTCCCCGTTCTGTTTCGCAGGTGTTATTTCTTCTGCGTCAGCACAGCAGTGGTATCTTTTTTTTTTTCTTTTCATGTTTTTTTTTTTTGTGGTGTAGCAGCAATAATAATAAAGAATATTTAGGGCATAATTGAGGTCCCCTCTTCTGCAGCGCAGGAGTTTCTCTTTCTGCATCAGCCATGGTTCCTTTTTTTTTTTTGGCTTTTGTATTTTGTTTTTCTAGCAGCAGCAAAAAAAAAATGTGTCCATAATTGCTGTTCCTTCTAAATCGCAGGTGGTTTTCCTTCTGCATCACCATTGGGTTTTTTTTTTTGGCCTTTCCTAATTTTTTTTACATTTTATTTTATTTTTTTTAGCAGCAGCAGTAAAAAAATACTGCTCAATTGCTGCACCCTTATTTTATTTAAAAAAAAAAAAAACTAATAAAACGGTTTATTAGTGCACCAAGCACAAAAGTATTGCACCCAAGCACCATATTTCCATCCCACACTCTATGATAAAAAGTTATAAAAATCTCCCAAAAAAATCCTCATGTCCAAAAGGCCAACAAGGAGAGGCAGACACTCACAGGCGACTAAAAGAGGGCAAGCAGCCTCTGTGTCTACAATGAAAAGTGATGGTCGCAGACATGGTGCATCCTCTGCAGGCAGGGCACCTTTCTCCTTTTTTTTCGGTGCTGGCCATGTTATTGAGCCACAACATGCAGAAGAGGCCCAATTTTTCTCTATCTGCTTGACAGGTGCATGGAATTTCATTTTTTTTTTTCATTTTTAACAGCAGGATCCGTTCCTGCGTCCAGCAAGCGTAACTGTGAGGGATTACAGTGTTCAAGCACCACCAACACCCAAGGCCCAATTTTTCTGCACCTGTATGTAAATTTTAAAAAATTTGGGGAAAAAACGGCATGGGGGGACCCTTTGGGTCTGGTATGGATTTTAACCACTTCACTGCTGGCGCATTGTATATTGACGCCAGCAGGCACACTCCCTCTCTCCTGCAGCCCATCAGAGTACCCGAGTACCTAATTCCAGCCTATTAGACTACCCGAGTATCTGTCTGCAGCCCACCAGAGTGCCCGAGTACCTATCTGCAGCCCATGCTCCATAGGATATACGTTGGGGTGTTTTCTTTCCAAAATGTGATCATTTTGTAGGTAATTCCACTGTCTGTGCTCCAGGACCTTCAAAAGAGTGATGGGTAAGAATGAAATTAGATGTGTAATTTATGCTCCTAGAGCGCCTGATGGTGCTCCCTCCATGTCAGCCTCTCTATATGGCCAGGCTGTGAAAGTCTCACACATGTGGTATTGCCATGCTCAGGAGGAGTCGCAGAATGTATTTTGGGGTGTAATTGGAAGTATGCATATGCTGTGTGTGAGGAATAATATTATGACTATTTTGTGTAAAAAAAAAATGATTTCTTAATTTTCACAAGAATTGTGGGGAAAAATTAAAACTTCAAAAAACTCACCATGCCTCTTACTAAATACATGGAACTGTCTGCTTTCCAAAAAGGATCATTTGGGGGGATATTTATACTGTCCTGACATTTCAGAGCCTCAAGAAATGAAATGAGACCGTCGGTACATCAGGTGTGATCAAATTTTTATGATTTGCACCATAGCTTGTAGACGCTCTAACTTTCACACAGACTAAATAATATCCACTAATTTAGGTTATTTTTAACAAAGATATGTAGCAGTATAAATTTTGGCCCAAATTAGGAACAAAATTACTTATTTGCAAAATTTTATAATAGAAGTGTTTTTTTTCTCAAAATTTTTTGCTCTTTTTTTAATTACATTGTGAAAAATAAAAAACCCAGTGGTGATTTAATAGCGCCAAAAGAAAGCTCTATTTGTGTGAAAAAAAATGATAAAAATTTTGTTTGGGTACAGTGTTGCATGACTGAGTAATTGTCATTCAAAGTGTGAGAGCACTGAAATCTGAAAAGTGGTCTGGGCAGGAAGGGGGTAAAAGTCCCCTGTATTGAAGTGGTTAAGGGGAACCCTATGACAGAATTAAGAAAAAATGGCATGGTGTCCCCCCCCAAAATCCATATGGGTTTTAAGGGGAACTCAACGCCAAAATTTTTTTTAAAAATGGCATGGAGTCCCCCCAAAATCTATACCAGACCCTTATCCGAGCATGCAGCCTGGCAGGCCAGGAATCATACCAGGCCGCTTGCCCTCAACATGGGGAGGGTGCTTTGGGGTGCCCCCCAAAACACCTTGTCCCCATGTTGATGGGACAAGGGCCTCTTCTCAACAACCCTGGGCTGTGGTTGTAGGGGTCTGCGGGTGGGGGGCTTGTCAGAATCTGGAAGCCCCCTTTAACAAGGGGGCCCCAAGATCCCAGCCCTTCCCCTATGTGAATGGGTATCGGGTACATCGTACCCCCACCAATTCACCTAAAAAGCGTCAGAAAGCAAGAAACACAGTAAACCGTTTTTGACAAGTCATTTATTAAAAAAGAAAAATATATTTATCTCCCTCGATGTAATCCACCGTCAATGACGCCGCCTGCTGACCTGAAGAAAAAAAAAGCCCGCTGTCATCTCTTCAGAGGCCACCGACCTTCTGCCTGCTCTCTGCTTTGACATCTCTTTCTGTTTACTGTGTTTCTTACTTTTTTCACATGGGGGTCGGGATCTGATTCCAATAAGCCTCCCCACCCGCAGACTCCGACAACCACAGCCCAGGGTTGCCAGCAAGAGGCCCTTGACCCCATCAACATGGGGACAAGGTGCTTTAGGGGGGGCGCAAAGCCCCCCCTGTCCCAAAGCCCCCTCCCTCCATGTTGAGGGCATGTGGCCTGGTATGGTTCAGGAGGAGGGGGCACTCACTCTTCCCCTCCCCTTTTCCTGACTTGCCATGCTGCATGCTTAGATAAGGATCTGGTATGGATTTTTGGGGGGACCCCATGCCAATTTTTTAAAAAATGTTGCCGTGGGGTTCCCCTAAAAATCAATACCAGGCCCGAAGGCATTAAGAAATGTCATTATTGCTGCGACATGTTATATACAGTACTACGCACAGATGCACCACTTTACAGACTAAGGGGACCCCCCAGGCACGATATTTAAAGGAATATTTCATTTTTATTGTTTCACTTTAAGCATCACTAAAATCACTGCTTCTTTAACCACTTGCCCACTGGACACTTAAACCCCCTTCCTAACCAGACCAATGTTCAGCTTTCGGTGCTCTCACATTTTGACAATTACTCAGTCATGCAATATTGTACCCATATTAGATTTTTGTTCTTTTTTTCGCACAAATGGAGCTCTTTTTTGGTGGTATTTGATCACCTCTGGGTTTTTTATTTTTTGCGCTATAAATGAAAAAAAAAAAAATTTTGTAAAAAAAAAAAAAGCATTTTTCTTCGTTTCTGTTATAACATTTTGCGAATTAGTAGAATTAGCCATTTTTCTTTAACCCAAATCAGTGTATATTTTTTGATCTTTGTGAAAGTTAGTCTACAAGCTGTGGTGCCAATTATTGAAAAATTTGATGTACTGAAGGCCTATCTCATTTCTTGAGACACTAACAAGCCAGGACAGTACAAATGCCCACCAAATTACACCTTTTTTAGAAAATAGACAGTCCAAAGTATTTAGTAAGAAGCATGGTGAGTTTTTTTTAAGTTTTTTCCCACAATTCTTTGCAAAATGAAGATTTTTTTTCACAAAATTGTAATATTAACAAGTTATTTCTCTCACACAGCAAATGCATACCACAAATTACACCGCAAAACACATTCTGCTACTCGTCCTGAGTATGGCGATACCACATGTGTGAGACTTTTACACAGCCTGACCACATAGAGAGGCCCAACATGCAGGGAGCATAAATTACACATATAATTTCTAGACTACCTCTTACACTTTTGAAGGCCCTGGAGCACTAGGACAATAGAAACGCCCACAAAATGACCCCATTTTGGAAGTTAAACACCCCAACGTACATTCTATGAGACATAATGAGTCTTTTGAACATGTCGTCTTTTTTCTACAAGTTTTTGGAAAATGTGGAAAGAAAATGAAAACTCATTATTTTTAAACAAAGTTATCAATTTATAAGATATTTCTAACACATTGCATGTACATAACAAAAATTACCTCACAAAATATATTCTGCTACTCCTCCTGAGTATGGTGATACCACATGTGTGAGACTTTTACACAGCCTGGCCACATACAGAGGCCCAGCATGCAGGGAGCACCATCAGGTGTTCTAGGGACATACAATTCAAATCTAATTTGACTACCTATTACACTTTTGTGAGGCACTGATGGGCACTGTAGCGGCATGAATGTGGAATTGATGAGCACTGATGTGTCATGAATTAGGCACAGATGATCACTGATGTGGCACGGATGATCACTGATGTGGCACGGATGATCACTGATGTGGCACGGATGATCACTGATGTGGCACGGATGATCACTGATGTGGCACGGATGAGCACTAATGTGGCACGGATGAGCACTGATGTGGCACGGATAATCATTGATGTTGCAGGGATGATCACTGATGTGACATGAATGTTGCATGGATGATCACTGATGTGACATGAATGTGGCACGGATGATCACTGATGTGGCATTGATGAGCCATGGATGGAGCATGGATGAGCCATGGATGGATGAGTCATGGCTGGGCATGGATGAGCCATGGCTGGGCCATGGATGGATGAGCCATGGCTGGGCACAGATCAGCACTGTGGGAACTTCAGATCCAGCCCACAGCGCTGCTGGACCCACCTCCCCCCTCACACGCTGTACTGATCGACAGGAGGAGAGGGGAGGAGCCAAACCGGACATGCTCCGGTTTGTTTACAAGTGATCAGGCCGTCATCAGATGGCGTTATCACGTGGAAAAAGGGCCGCTGTCATTGGCCCTTTACCCTGATCCGTGACATGCCGGGTCTGGGAGACCTGATGGTCATGTACATTCCCGGGTGTGTTCCCCAGGATTCTGGAAGGACTCCTTCCCTCAGCCAGTGAAATTGAAAATGGATCGTGGATAGGTATTCCAGGATATCACTGACCCAAAACGCACAGCCAACTCAACACAGTAGTGGCTCAAGATGAAGCGGATTAAGGTTATGGAGTGGCCTAGCCAGTCTCTAGACTTTAATCCTGTAGAAAATATGTGGAGGGAGCTGAAGGTTCGAGTTGTCAAACGTCAGTCTCGAAACCTTAATGACTTGAAGAAGATCTGCAAAGAGAAGTGGGACAAAATCCCTTGTGAGATGTCTGCAAACCTGGTGGCACTACAGGAAACGTCTGACCTCTGTGATTGCCAACAAGGGTTTTGCCACCAAGTCATGTTTTGCAAAGTACTTATTTCACTCAATAACATACAAATAAATTTATAACTTTTTTGAAATGCGTTTTTCTGAATTTTTTAGTTGTTATTCTATCACTCACTGTTATGTCGCGTACAGACGATCAGAATTTCTGACAACAAATGTTCCATGTGAGCTTGTTGTCGGAAATTTCGACCGTGTGTAGGCTCCATCGAACATTTTTTTTGTAGGAATTTCCGACCAACAAAATTTGAGAGCTGGTTCTCAAATTTTCCGACAACAAAATCCGTTGTCGTAAATTCCGAGTGTGCGTACACAATTCCGACGCACAAAATCCCACACATGCTCTGAATCAAGTACGAGACGGAAGCACTCCTTCTGGTAAAATTAGCATTCGTAATGGAGATAGCACATTCGTCACGCTGCAAAGTTTTTAATCTTTTAATGCAGCACATTCTCTTCTTCTTTAGAATGCTAGAATAAGGAAGTTGTTTTGCTGCTGATATTCACACAGAGTTCTGACAAACTGATTTCTTTATTATTTCTTGTGATCTCATGAATAATCTTTTTTTTTGCCAGATCTCCAGAATAATTGTTTTATTTATTTTTATAGTGATCTACTATTTTTTTTATCAAGATCTCCTGTTTTTTTTTATAGTGATCTCCATAATATTTTTTCTCGTTTTGTGTGTCAAGTTACCACAACACCATTATTATGTTGTATTTTTTAACCTCAAAGATATTGGTTGATGTCCCTTGTTAATTTGACATTGTCTTTTTTAAATGTACCTGCCTACTCACAAACTGTCCTTTTTGAACTAAAACACATAGCCAAGTATTTGTGAAAACAATCTAGACATTTATTAGGGGTCATAACAAAATAAAGAAGGCAACGCTGGATAAACCGGTGAAATAGACGAAGCCTTTGTACCCCAGGGCACACATCTATTAACAGGCAAAATTGGTAGCCTGAGGAGTCCATTTAATAGGGAGCATAATACGGTCCTGGACTCCGAGAGATCTGGAGCAGCAGCAGATGACATGTATGTCCTGAGGCTGTGGTCTTACAAAACTCTGCGTCTTTTGTCAGATCAGACTGAACCCAGGCCATCACTCTCTTGTCTTCCTTCACACGCTTCCTTCCATGCTTGCTTCTGGGCTGTGGCTATGGTGTTGGAGTTGTGGCAGGAGGAGGAGGAGGATGGTCCAACTCACACAGGTGGGTGCTGCTTGTGATTTCGCCCCTTAACCCCTTATTTAGGCCCAGATAGATCACTTCTATCAGGAAAGTACTTACCGAGGCTGAAATGCCGAGAGCGGTTCACCCTTGCGACTAAGCGCAGTCCGCCCCCTGGAGATGGGACAGGGAGTGGATGCACGAAGAGGCACAGGCTACCTCAGGGAGCAGGAGGCTGCTGACGTAAAGTCCTTTGTAGAGAGAGGCAGCTGTGCAGCCACTGGCAGGTGGATGATTTGCTGAAGCGGGTACAAGAGAAAGTCCAGAACCAGGCTGAGGGTCAAACACACAGGATAAGTATAATCACAGTAGGCTGAGGTCTAAGGCAGTAAGGCACAAGGATAGTCCAGGATACAGGCAGAGGTTCAAGGGCAAGGAGACAGCAGGCAAATACGGGTCACAGGCAGAGGGTAAAACACTGGAGAAGAGCGGAAGTCTGTGTAACAAGCTAAGGGTCGGGTTCAGGAGACAAGCAGAATAGTTGCGGTCAATCCGAGTCAAAAGCAGGTAATCAGGTCACAACAACAGGAAGCAGAGATATCACAGGAAGCTGAAGACAAACCAGCCATTGATCTGTGTGCCAGAGTCCCTTTTATAGGCTAGCCCAAGGATCACGTAGGGCGTGCGCCAGATTGCTGGCCCGCGAATGCACATGCGCCGGAGCGCCGTTCCGCCACGCATGCGCGCAGGGACACGGTTTTGACGGCTGGGAGCCATATTCTCCTGACAACTTCCTCACAAAAGAGGCATTGGCCCACCTCCATTTTCTGCATTTTTCTGGCTAGCATGCAGGCATAGGCCTCTTGAAGATTGGGGGTGGTTCTGAGGGCCACAGTAGCCTCCCAAATCAAAGAAAGCGCTGACTCCTGCACATTCCTCCCCTTCCTGGTACTTTTTGTTGGAAGGCGGAGGGGAGTAACCTGGGATTCGGTCAGGCTACCTCCTGGCTGCCACTTTCCACAGCCTCCTTCTGGCTGAGGCTTTCCTGTGTATAAAAATGGGACATATTTTTAGTTTATTGTTCATTAATTAAACACAATTTTGAGAAATACACTACCGTTCAAAAGTTTGGGGTCACCCAAACAATTTTGTGTTTTCCATGAAAAGTCACACTTATTCACCACCATACGTTGTGAAATGAATAGAAAATAGAGTCAAGACATTGACAAGGTTAGAAATAATGATTTGTATTTGAAATAACATTGTTTTTACATCAAACTTTGCTTTCATCAAAGAATCCTCCTTTTGCAGCAATTACAGCATTGCACACCTTTGGCATCCGTCCACAACACTTTTTTCCAGTCTTCCTCTGTCCAATGTCTGTGTTCTTTTGCCCATCTTAATCTTTTTCTTTTATTGGCCAGTCTCGGATATGGCTTTTTCTTTGCCACTCTGCCCTGAAGCCCAAAATCCCGCAGCCGCCTCTTCACTGTAGATGTTGACACTGGTGTTTTGCGGGTAGTATTTAATGAAGATGCCAGTTGGGGACCTGTGAGGCGTCTGTTTCTCAAACTAGAGACTCTAATGTGCTTATCTTCTTGCTTAGTTGTGCAACGCGGCCTCCCACTTCTTTTTCTACTCTGGTTAGAGCCTGTTTGTGCTGTCCTCTGAAGGGAGTAGTACACACCGTTGTAGGAAATCTTCAATTTCTTTGCAATTTCTCGCATGGAATAGCCTTCATTTCTAAGAACAAGAATAGACTGTCGAGTTTCAGATGAAAGTTCTCTTTTTCTGGCCATTTTGAGCGTTTAATTGACCCCACAAATGTGATGCTCCAGAAACTCAATCTGCTCACAGGAAGGTCAGTTTTGTAGCTTCTGGAAGGAGCTAGACTGTTTTTAGATGTGTGAACATGATTGCACAAGGGTTTGCTAATCATCAATTAGCCTTCTGAGCCAATGAGCAAACACATTGTACCATTAGAACACTGGAGTGATAGTTGCTGGAAATGGGCCTCTATACACCTATGTAGATATTGCACCAAAAACTAGACATTTGCAGTTAGAATAGTCATTTACCACATTAGCAATGTATAGAGTATATTTGTTTAAAGTTAGGACTAGTTTAAAGTTAGCTTCATTTAAAAGTACAGTGCTTTTCCTTCAAAAATAAGGACATTTCAATGTGACCCCAAACTTTTGAACGGTAGTGTATGTTAAACAATGCTATACCTGACTCAAGCTGGGCTCCTCCACATCTTCTTCCTGGGTGGAAGGCCCAGGTTGGACTTCTGAAGCCTCATCTGAGATGGAAGGAAGAGTGGAAGGAAGGGTTGAGAGTGATGGCCTGATTTCAGTCTGGTCTGACAAAAACCGCAGTCTGTCATAGTACCACAGCCTGGGGACATAAATGTCATCTGCTACTGCTCCTGATCTCATGGAATCCTGAACCTTCTTGCCGTCCCTATTTTATGTGCTCCTCAGGCCACCAATTTTGACCTTCAACTAGTTGATGTTTGCCGTGGGGATCTGCGGGTTCACCAAATTCAGCAATTGATCCAGCGCTGCCTGCCTCTTTCTTTTATTAGTATAAAAGGGGTGTTTCACCTGCCACAGACAGGGCAGCTCTCTGTGCTTATCAATGAATTGGGGGAGGAAGTTGTGATCATTGAATCGATCCATTTTCTCTCCAAGACACAACACAAGACAAACCCTAATGTCAGGCAAAACTATCCTAATCTTGTTCCAATATAGGCCTCAATCTAGAAGCAGTATAGCTCACTGATGCCCCAAGTTCAAATTGTACCTTCGTTATCACGATCGGCACTTGCGCTACTCCGTGCACCGCTCACAGATCGTACGTACGACGCACGCATGTTACACTTTATATACACTGCGCATGCGTGAAACTCCGCCCGCCCCTGACCTTCTTTCTAGTCTATTCCCTGCCCCTTCTCTTTCAGCGCAGTGGGAGAGCACATGGCGCAGACAATGCAAGTGCATGCAGAGGAGAGCAGCAACGAGGAGGACGATGAAAGCCCAAAGCCACAAATGTCCCGATCAAGGAGCTTTAAGGCCTCAAATATGTCCTTTGTAGAGATGGTGGACATCTTGAAGAGGGCAGACTATGATGGGAAGCATGGACCTTACCCAAACCCAAATGTGAGAAAGGCCAAGATCATGGCTAAAGTTGTGAAAAGTCTGCAGAAGAATTTTGGGGTATGGCGATCCAAGTATCAACTGAGGAAACGATGGTCAGACCTCAAATTGAGGGAGCAGGATCAGTACAAAAGAATCAAGAGAGTGCTGCAAAAAAGTAAGTATTTTGTTGTGTGTTCCTTTTATTATTATTACGTTTGTGCTGCTCCATGTGTTTTTCTTTACTGTTGTACAGTTTATAATGGCAAGTTTCAGGTTCGTGGGCACAGTAATCGTTCATAGTAAACATTGTTCGTTCGCCCACTAATACGATGTTGTTGGCAGATGCAGGTTAAATACATTTGTTCATGCATATTTGTATTAAAAGACGTTTATTACATTGTTGTCTAGATGGGTTTGTAACTAGAATGAAATGCAAACTTGATTCAGTGTAAGGAGAGGACACTCAGCAGCTGTTTACACATCCAGACGCAGGAGCACAAGTGTGGGACACCAGAACAAACCTTTTAGGGTGTCCCACACAGGTGCTCCAGTGGATACTAGGCGTGTCTCCATGTGTGAAACTTGTACAAAAAGGGTAATTATCCCAGCTTTCTAAAGGCAAAAAAAAATGTTTTCAGCTTGGAACTCTGTCAAAACAGACAATTGTACGACACTTCAAGCAATGTTTCATATTCCTATTTCTGGCCTCAAATATCTGTGGGCTAAGTATACCTATTTTTTAATTCACATAGGGGAGAAAAGACTCGGGACGTCTGAGGTCACCAGGGACCCCCAACCACCGAAAGAATGGGAACTCACAACACCACAACCTGAGGATGTGGAGGAAGGAGAGGTTTATGAAGTGGGCGTAATAGTGACCACAACAGGTGAGTGTCTGAAACCACAGCTTCAGGTAATAGATGTATGCCTGCATATTTATAATACATGGTGTGTTTTTTTTTTTTATTTTAGGTGATGTGGATGTTGTGGAAGAAGAATCTCAAGTGCAAGTGCACGCATCCTCATTGGGGAGATCATGGTGTGCAATTGTGATTTACAGAAGATCAAGGAAGACATCAATGATGTGGAAAAAAGACTCAAAAACATAATTGATGTTTTAGGCAGAATCTAAAACACCCCTAAATTCTTCTAGTTTGTATTTTTATTATTTTCACACATTTAAAAAATTTTTTAGAAAGCCAAATTTTGCAGATGCACACAGTGTGTCAACATGTGTTATCTGCCATCACAGGATATCAAGGTACGTGTTTTGGGGGTACAACCCCTTCCTCCCACTAAAGTAGATGAGAGGAAGGGGTTGCACCCCCCCGAAACACGTCCATTGATCCCTCATGATGGGAGCTAGCACATGTTGACATTAGGCATGGGATCAGGAGGGAAATCCACATTTTGACTCCCAATTTGTGTGCATTTTCATAATTTGGCATTCAGAGGGGTGACATCACCCCGTCTGAAGGCTGATGAATGCAATATCAACACAGTTTGGACATGCTAATGTCTGATATTGCCTTCACTTTGTCAAAGTTGAACTTTGCAAGTTCCTGAGTTGTGTATGTTTATGGTTTAAACATGCCTGTTTAAGCCAAAAAAGCCTATTTGTACTGTTGAACCTAAAAATATTATACAACAAATATGTTGGTTTGTTCAAAAACCCTTTTCTAACACACATGTGAATGTGCTTTGAGTAAAATGTTTTCTACTCAATAAAGTGTGGCTTCTTCTTTCAATACTCAATACCAGTTTTTGGAGTAATTTGGTGTTTACAGTGACAATGGGGGTTATTTACTAAAGGCAAATCCACTTTGCACTACAAGTGCACTTTCAGTGCTGTTTCAGTGCACTTTCAAGTGCAGTTGTAGTGCAAAGTGGATTTACCTTTAGTAAATAACCCACACGGTGCTCTAAAATTTGCCCCAATCAGGCTAGTTTGGGGACTCAAAACAATTACTTCATGGTGGTGAAAAGGATGTGTTTTTTTATTATTAATGCATTACATACATTAACAACAAAATCATTGTGTGTGTGTGTAGCAGACCCACAACATAATAGCTGAAGAAGAGATTGTCACCTCATGTATCAACTAAATTAAGTTTGCACTATTGAAGAAAATGGCCATTGGAGAACCTAGGAGACAGCTAAAAGAAACTCAAGCAGTAAAGCAAATGAAATAGTCTTTCATTTTAACCAAAAATGTTATTCTAAAAAGGTTTATCAAACATTTGCCGGCATATTAATGGTCCCCCTACCCGCAAAGTATTCCATATATTTTTGACGCACCTCGCGGGCACTTTGGGGGGGGCAAGTCAGCTTCAAGCACCATCAGGGTTGTTGTTTGTTCTAGAAATCCGGCCTCAGGCCCAACTGAGGCCACATAGTTTGTAGCATTTCTCCTGAGAAAATTGTGTAGAATGCAACATGCAAGTATTATATGGTTTAGTTTATATTCTGCCATGTTGATTGGCGTCAGGAACAGGCAGAACTGGCTGGCCATTATCCCGAAAGCATTCTCCACCACTCTTCTGGCTCTGGCCAGCCAGTAGTTAAAAACCCTCTGGTCCGGGGTGAGGGTCCTCATCGGGAACAGCCGCATCAGGTGATCACCCAGCCCAAATGCTTCATCAGCGACAAAGATGAACGGAAGACCAGCCACGTTGTCTTCTGCAGGTGGCAAGCCCAAGCCACCACTATGGAGCCGTCCGTAGAACTCAGTCTGGACGATGACTCCACCATCCGACATCCGGCCATTCTTCCCCACGTCCACAGAGAGAAACTCATATGTCGCCCACACCACTGCCAACATCACAATACTATTGAACCCCTTGTAATTATAATAGTATGACCCCGAGTTGGGGGGTGGCACGATGTGGACGTGTTTCCCATCAATTGCCCTTCCGCAGTTGGGAAAGTCCCACCGCTGGGCAAATTGGGAAGCCACACTGTGGCGTAGAAGGAAACTGTGGAGTGAAACAAGAAAAAAAAATTAGTACTTTTGCACATAACATTGCAAGCAGATTAGACACAAACATTCTTGGCCAACATAAGTATAAAACATTTATTTTAAGGAGTATTTAAAGACAAAATTATAAGGTCCACTTATGAGATTCCTCACCCCCTCTGATGGCCCATTTCAAAATTTTAGGGGGGGGTGGGGAGATGTTTTGGACAGGTAACCCTCTCCACTTCATTGAGCACTGAATGCATAAATAATGTGTGTTACCTTGGCCAGCCCCTCCTTACTTACACTGTTGGCAGCCCACTGGACAGGTAAGAAGTGTCATAATACAAAAATATGAATACACACTGTACAAATTGAAGCACATTTTTACATTCTGCAATTACCTATCAAGATAATAGGAGAACAAAACTTTAAACAGTACCATTTGAAAGTATTTAGGCAGGACCTTTCACTACATGCTTTGGTGAATTCATCCATAAATATGACCACAAAAGAGGTAGGTATAGTTTGTATGGGTTTGGCAAAGTCAGCTGATAAAGGATTGGTATCGGCTGACTTAGCTGTTGGGGGGGTAGGGAGGGTTCCAAATGAGTTTGGGCACCAAAAAAAGCCTCTTGCACTCTGCCTGAATTTATGGACAGCAATAACATTTGTACACATTTTAGGGGGTGCTTAGGGTAAAACACTACTATGGAGCTGACAAAATACATTGTTAAGTGACTAGGCTAGGTGTGTATGGGCCTAGGATAGCATGCTGGGGAGGTTAGTGAAGGCAAATATGCATGAAGGACAAAAAAGGACCATAAAAAAATTCAAGCATGCATGAGGACAAAGGGGACATTCACAGCATATTACATGTATGGTAATTAGGGAATAATGAAATAAATACAGTACATTAGCATACAATAAATACATAGAATGTGATGTTAAAGGAGAAAACTTACCCTAATATAGTCCTGCAGGACCTGAATGATGGCAGAACAGGTCTCTGGAATAATGATCCCCAGAGCCTGGGGGGAGATGGCTGTCGAGAACTTGATGTCCTGCAGACTTCTCCCCGTCGCCAAGTACCGCAAGGGGGTGACTAGCCTTTGTTCAGGAGTGATGGCTTGCTTGTTCAGGTGTCCTGCTTGGTAATATAAAGGGACAACAAAGCCAACAGACAGTGAAAAACGGAGTCCGTCATCCGGAGATAATTCCTGAAATCATCAGGATTATTCTCACGGATCTCTCGCAACAAAAGCATGTGCCAGAATTGGTCACACTGGAGTAATTCTTGGTCCATGAACTCCTCCTACCCCTGTTCATGGACTGGACTTGGGTCAAAGTAAGAACCCCAACACCAAGCCCCCACATAGCACGAACTCTATGACGAGTACGTAGCCACAACATGGCTTCAAAACGGTCGGCTGGTCAGAACGAATTAACAGAACGCACTGAAAATCAGAAAGAACCTGAGAAGAACAAGCTGAAAATCAGAAACGAGCGGACAAGAGCGCACTGATAATCGGATACGTACTAGAAATAGCACGCACTGAAAACCAGATACAAAGCCATAAGCACAAACTGAAGAGCAGTAACGATGGGAAAAGCACGAGGCTGAAAAGTGCCAATCGTCTCTCACCAAACTTCTACTAACACGATATTAGCAGAAGGAGCCCAAAGGGTGGCGCACTGGCTATTGAACTTATTTTTTCTAGTCCCGTCGTACATGTTGTACGTCATCGCGTTCTAGCCGATCGGAATTTCCAAAAAGATTTGTGCGACCGTGTGTATGCAAGACAAGTTTCAGCCAACATCCGTTGGAAATAAATCCACGGTTTAGTTGTCGGAAATTCCGATCGTCTGTACGCGGCATTAAAATAAACCTGCATTTAAAATTATAGACTGATCTTTTTTGTCAGTGGGCAAACATACAAAATCAGCAGGGGATCAAATACTTTTTTCCCCTCACTGTATATCAATGTACATGCAATAATTCTACGGTTATTATTCATGGTAATTCTAGGTGATAACCTTTAAGAGCTTTTAAGCATCGCCTATTAAACATTTTGGATACCAAAGTTTGTTGCCATTTCACAAGTACACACAATTTTAAGGCTTGACATATTTGGTAACTATTTACTTGCCACAACCTCAAACCTCAGTTATACACCTTCCTGCTTGTTAAAAAGTTAAAGTACAGTGGAACCTTGGATTGCGGGTAACACGGTTAACGAGTGTTTCGCAATACAAGCTATTTTTTTTTTTTTAAATCCTGACTCTGTGAAAGTGTCTCGCAAAATGAGCAGGATTCAAGCCTCTGTGCTGTGCAGTACCACATTTGGCCAGAGGTGCGGGGGCACCGGTGACACTCAGAGCCATTCGGACCTGTTTGGAAATACTTAGAAATACTCAGATTCCGAGTGTCTCAGAGCCTTTCCAAGTGCATCCGAGCGGTCTTCGAGTATTTCCGAGTCTCTCCGGCCCTCCAAACTTCTGGCCACCTGCGGTATTGCATGCAATAGACGTCAATGTGGAACAAATTATCTTCATTTCCATTGACTTCTATGGGGAAACTCGCTTTGATATGCAAGTGCTTTGGATTACAAGCATTCCCCTGGAACGGATTATGCTCGAATTCCAAGGTTCCACTGTACTACTTCGATGTATACTACTGTACAAACGTTTTAGGCAAGTGTGAAAAAAATGCTGTAAATTAAGAATGTTTTCAGATATAGAAGTGTTAATAGTTAATTTACTTTCCATTTTGTTAATTGAAAAAATAAACAGAAGAGAAAATCAAATCAGTATTTGGAGTGACCACCCTTTGCCTTCAAAACAGCATCAACCATTCTAGGTACACTTGCACACAGTTTTTGAAGGAACTCAGCAGGTAGGTTGTTCCAAACATCTTGGAGAACAAACCACAGATGTCCTGTGGATGTAGGCTGCCTGTAATCCTTCTGTCTCTTTATATAATCCCAGACAGACTCGATGTTGAGATCATGGCTCTGTGGGGGCCAAACCATCACTTCCAGGAGTCCTTGTTGTTTATGCTGAAGATAATGACATTGGCTGTATGTTTGGGTTTGTTGTTCTGCTGTATAATAAATTTGGGGCCAATCCCACGCCTCCTTGATGGTATGGCATGATGGATATCTGCCTGTATTTCTCAGCATTGAGGACACTATTGATCCTGATCAGATCTCCGACTCCATTTGCAGAAATGCAGCCCCAAACCTGCAAGGAACCTCCGCATGCTTGACTGTTGCCTGCAGACACACATTATTGTACCGCTCGCCACCCTTCGGCAAAAAAAATTCCTTCTGCTACAGCCAAATATTTCAAATTTTGATTCATCATTCCAGAGCACCTGCTGCCATTTTTCTGCACCCCAGTTATGTTTTTGTGCATAGTTGAGTTGCTTTGCCTTGTTTCCATGTTAGAGGTATGGCTTTATGACTACAATTCTTCTATGAAGACCAGTTCTGGCCAGACTTTTCTGGACAATAGAAGATAGGTGTACCTGGGTTCCATTGGTTTCCGCCAGTTCTGTGCTGATGGCACTGCTGGACATCTTCCGATGACAAAGGGAAGTAATGATTGTCTTTCATCTGCTGTGCTAAGTTTCCTTGGCTGCTTCAAAAGAGCTTGAAGAACAGCACATCTTGAAACCCCAGTCTGCTTTGAAATCTTTGCCTGGGAAAGACCTTGCTAATATATACCATATTTATCGGCGTATAACACGCACCCCAATTTAGGAGGGAATTTTAAGGAAAAAAAACTTCTAGGAGGGAAGTTGAAAGGAAAAAAACTTACATTTAAATGCCCATTATTGCAGCCTTCTCAGTGCAGCCTTGCCCCAGTGCAGCCTTGTCAGTGCAGCCTTCCCCAGTGCAGCCTTGTCAGTGCAGCCTTGTCAGTGCAGCCTTGTCAGTGCAGCCATGTCAGTGCAGCCTTCCCCAGTGCAGCCTTGCCCAGTGCAGCCTTCCCCAGTGCAGCCTTCGATCCCCTGTCTTCAAAATCGCCGACTGCGATTTGAAAATGGCGCCGAAATACACAGAGCCGGTCCTCGGCTCTTTCCGGCGGCTCTCGTTCACTTTCGGCTCCACTCGTAGCCCCGAGCGGAGCTATCCGAACCTAGCTGAGTAGGTTCGGATAGCTCCGCTCGGAACTACGAGTGGAGCCGAAAGTGAACGAGAGCCACCGGAAAGAGCCGAGGACCGGCTCTGTGTATTTCGGCGCCGGCGGCGCCATTTTCAAATCGCGGTCGGCGATTTTGAAGTTGTGCAGCTCGGGATCGCATGGGATCGGCGTATAACACGCACCTGCGACTTTCCCCTGATTTTAAGGGGAAAAAAGTGCGTGTTATACGCCGATAAATACGGTAACTACCTTGTCTTGTTGCTGTGCTCATTCATTAAACTGTGTCCCACAACCTCACCATAACCACTTCAATACCGAGCACTTTTACCCCCTTCCTGCCCAGACCAATTCTCAGCTTTCAGCACTGTCACACTTTGACAATTGCTCGGTCATGCAACACTGTACCCGTAAGAAATTATCATTTTTTGTCACACAAATAGAGCTTTCTTTTGGTGGTATGTTGTTTTTCTAGTTTCTGTTATAAAATGTTGCAAAAAAAACCTTTCTTCATACATTTAGGTTAAAACGTATTCTGTTACATTTCCTTGGTGAAAATAACCCAAATCAGTGTTTATTATTTCATCTGTAGGACATTTATAGAGTCCACAAACTACAGTATCCCACAAAAGTGGGTACACCCCTCACATTTTTGTAAATATTTTATTATCTTTTCATGTGACAACTCTGAAGAAATGACACTTTGCTACAATGTAAAGTAGTGAGAGTACAGCTTGTATAACAGTGTAGATTTGCTGTCCCCTCAAAATAACTCAATACACAGCCATTAATGTCTAAACCACTGGCAACAAAAGTGAGTGAAAATGTCCAAATTGGGCCCAAATGGTCATTATTTTGTGTGGCCACCATTATTTTCCAGCACTGCCTTAACCCTCTTGGGCATGGAGGTCACCAGAGGTTCACAGGTTGCTACTGGAGTAAGGCAACCGCAGTCTCAGCCTCACTTGAATTACGTTTATTAAATGATACGTTTCACAAATCACGAATTCACAGGCTACACAGAAAATTAAAAAGTTAAGAGACTTGCCACTTAAAAGCACACATACCCTGGGTTCACTCACACTCTGTCAATAACAAATAACAACCATTTGCTTGCAATGGGAGGTAAGGTAGGGTGAAATTGCAGGAAACCACATTGGTGTCAGCTTTTAGTGGGCTATACACAGACAGTGTGGACATCTGCATACACCATTTACTTATGAACATCTCTGTAGCGGCTGTGATTGCACTTGATAAATTATAGTTATGTGTCTCCCTTTCCTCTGGATAGGCTAGCTGGGGGGTCTAACACAGTCCACAATCTATGATTACTAGGTTGCAAACAGGTGATGTTCCAGATGCCTGGATGGAATATGATCCCCCACAGTGTCCCCTCTAAGGAGAGTAGCACTATGGTATGTACAATAAGTCCCGGTAGGGGATGTCAGTGTGCCGTACTTACAGTTCCTGATGGAGGGGAAAGGTTATCCCCCCCCTTATTCCAGAGCCAGTTCCAGTTGCCCAACAGGATGTCCAAGTGGTGATGGATTGGTTGCAGCGAACTGCAGAGCAGTCACTTCACCACCTTCTCTCTGCCGTATGGGGAGGTATCCAGGCAGAAGGATCGTGGGTCTTAAGGAGCCTTGATCTCTGGTTTAAGAGCCTCTGCGCCCGCTTGTGCGGCCACCAATCAAGGGGATAGTTTCGGCCAGACTGTGATTCTCAGTGGGTTTAGAGCAATACGAATGTGGGGATGTCTGTGGGCCAGGCAGTCTCAGCAGCGTGGCTCCTCTCGATCTCAGCCTGACAGAACAGGCTGGCGGCTGGCAATGTCGGGCCCAGATGGATCACAGGGGGACGACAGGTGTCTGTGGGAACGGCAGTGTGTGCAGCTGGATGCACTGACGCATTTCATCCACTAGGTGGCGTGGACTTCCTCAGAGTGGTGTGCCCTTTAAGCACTGGAAATATTTCCTAATTGGAAATCTGTGGGAGGCACGCCTCATCCTTGTACTTGGGTGATTAACCTCTAAAGAAGAGGTTCCAGTTCGGTGTGCATTGAGTGTGGGCAGCATACCGCCATCTTGTGGGTGGTTAATATAATGTTATTCACAGTATTCAAATAAAGCACATGCAACATATTAGTACATTAGTAATGTTTACAACTATTATTTTACTTGCTGACCTTTCCATTTTTGAATCTTAAGATTGTTGACACATGTTCCTATATTGGGTAGCTTTCACTCAGCTGATCGCACACATTCCATGCAGGACTGTAGAGGTTAATGAGGCAAGGGATACTGTTTAAAAATATCTTAAGGTGTTAGAAACACCTGGAGATTCATTTCTCTGTTCAACTCTTTGGTCATCGTTCCAAACTATATATCCATTCTTTTTCTCTCTGGAGGAGAACGGTATTAAAATCTCCTCTCCTGCTGGGTAGTTTGAGTGTAAAAATGCCCTAAGCACAAGGATGAGGCCTGCCCCCCATCCCCCCCCCCCCACACACACAAATTTCCAATTAGGAAATATTTCAAATGCTTAAAAGGCTTGGATTTACATGGGCACGCCACTCTTAAGTCAATGCCGCCTAGTGGATGAAACGTGTCAGTCCATCCAGCTGCACACACTACCGTTCAAAGAGGCTCTTACACCAGAGAGCGAGGCTCCTCAAGACGTGCGATCCCTCTGCCTGGATACCTCTTCATACGGCAAAGAGAATAAGGTGACCACTCTGCAGTTCGCTGCGACCATTCCATCACCGCTTGGACATCCTGTTGGGCAACTGGGACTGGCTCTGGAATAAGGGGGGAGAACCTTTCCCCTCTCCCCCACCCCTCCATCAGGAAGTGTGAGTAAGCACGGCACACTGACATCCCCCATCCCCACAAATGGTGCCAATCTGTACCCATCACTAATGCCTGCCAGTGCCTCCTTATCGGTGATGCCCATCAGTGCCACCTATCGGTGCCCATCCATGCCCATCAGTGTCACCTATCAGTGCCACCCATAAGTACCCATAAGTGCAGCCTTTCAGTGCCCATCAGTGTCGCCTATCAGTGCCACGTATGAGTGTCCATCTGTGCCACCTATGAGTGCCCATCAATGCTGCATATCAGTGTCCATCAGTGCCCATCAGTACTGCCTTATCAGTGCCTGTCAGTGCAGCCTCATCATTGAAGGGGAAAACGTACTTATTTACAAAATTTTATAACAGAAACAAAGAAAAACTTTTTTTTTTTTTTTTTTTTTTTTTTCAAAATGTCTTTTTTTATTTGTTTAGCAAGAAATAAAAAACTCAGAGGTGATCAAATCCCACAAATAAAACTTTCTTTTGGAGGTAACAAAATGATAAAAATTTTGTTTGGGTACAGTGTAGCATAACCGCCCAATTGTCATTTAAAAAGCGACAGCTCTGAAAGCTGAAAATTTAGCTTGGGCAGGAAGTGGGGAAAGTGCCTGGTATTGAAGTGGTTAATAAAGGTAATTAAATTGAGGTTGTGATTGCAGTTACCTTATTCCCTTTCCTCCATTGAGAACTCCTACGGGTTTTTCCACAAATCTCTGCGCCAGACTAATTTGTGTTCAGGAGTTGAAGGGAGTGAGTGGCACCACCGGACCCTGCCGGTGAGTCGGTACCCCTTGTGTTGCCGAAACTAATTGTATCAGACATCAGGACCCCCCCCCCCCCCCCCGGGAGCCTTTTAATGCCTTCTTGCCACTGGAGTCCTCTTCCACTCCTCCATGACAACATCACAGAGCTGCTTGATGTTAGATAGACCTTTCTCTCCTACACCTTCCGTTTGAGGATGCCCTACAGATGCTCAATAGGGTTTAGGTCTGGAGACCTGCTTGGCCAGTCCATCACCTTTACCCTCAGCTTCTTTAGAAAAGCAGTGGTCATCTTGGGAGTGTGTTTGGGGTGGTTATCGTGTTGGAATACTGCCCTGTGGCCCAGTCTCTGAAGGAAGAGGATCATGGTCCGCTTCAGTATGTCACAGTACATGTTGGCATTCATGGTTGCCTTAATAAACTGTAGCTCCTGAGTGCTGGCAGCACTCATGCAGCCCCAGACCAGACCAGACCATGACACCTCCATGCTTGACTGTAGGCAAGACAAACTTGTCTTTGTACTCCTCACCTGGTTGCCACCACACACACTTGACACCATCTGAACCAAATACGTTTATCTTGGTGTCATCAGACCACAGGACATGGTTCCAGTAATCCATGTCCTTAGTCTGCTTGTCTTCAGCAAACAGACCAATTTGATGCAGTGTGTGGCGTATGGTCTGAGCACTGACAGGCTGACCCTCCACCCCTTCAACCTCTGCAGCAATGCTGGCAGCACTCATACGTGTATGTAATGATTTTTTTTCTTTTTTCTTTCTTTTTTATGTTTTTTTTTTTTTTTTTTTTTAACACACTGTGACCAGAGGAATACATTGTTACCATAGTAACACAGTACTACTCTGGGGAAATGATCAGGATTTTTTTTACACATTATGATTGCTTAGATCAATGAATTTCATTGGTAAATGCAACCATTTTTACCAAGTGAAACTGATTCATTCAGTGTCTTTTGTTGCGACTAGCTTTAATTGGCCAAAGCTATTCACATGATACAGATGGGCTGTGAATGGCCCGGTTTGTACCATGTGATCACTGTGAAAAATCACAGCTAGTAACACAATTGTATGAAAGGAAGCCATCCATTGTTTACAATTGTCATGTGGTTTGCTGTTATTGGTCACAACGATTACATGATACTGGTAGCGGGCCGGTATGGGGATCAGTCATCGGTGACGAAAGGTGTGAATAGAATTCAGCTGTTCCAGTTTTAAGCCTCCTACAAAGCGGTTTCAGTTTTACTTAATGACTATGTTTCAATCTACATATGAAATTGATGATCATTGACATCTGCTTGGTATGATTGGTTAATCATACACCTGACTCTAATCCTACAAAATCCCTGACTTTGTGTAAATGTAAGAATTGATGCTGGTTTGAAGACAAAGGGTAGTCGCACCAAATATGGATTTAATTTTGATTTTTCTTCTGTTCACTCACTTTGCATTTTTTAACATGATAAAAATAAACATTTTAAAATATAACATTTTTTCTTACTTTACAGCATTTCTTCACACCTACCTAAAACATTTGCACAGTACTGTATATATTTAGTGTATGTGTTGCTAATTAATAGTTTCTGCCTGACATGTACCAAAGTGACACATTTTAAAGTTTTTTGACATGACTAGTGGAACTCCAGTCAAAACAAGGGAATGGTCCAAGTGACACAGCAGGAATTAAAGACATCTCAATAGGAGCACATAGCAACAAAGGTTATGACCCTTCTGTGCTCTTACTTCCTGGCCTGGTGACACAACAGGAAGTGACAGAGTGGGGAAGAGTTGGGTTTTAATGCTGTTTTTATAGAAGTAAGTGAAGTAGAATCTTCCCAATATGTACAAAGATGGCAAATAAAAGCTGACACAAATTCTGACCCTTTCTCACTCAGACGTAAATGAAAAACATTGTTTTGGCTGGACTTGGACTATAACCTCTGTGATCTAGAGTTGCCACCTCATCCTTTTAAACTGGAACACACATTAATTACACAGGTTCTGTGGCTGAATTAAGGTGGTAATTAAACTCGGTGCCTTATCTGCATTAAATTAGCCTCAGAACCTGTGTAATTCATATGTGTTCGGGTTTAAAGGGATGAGGTGGAAACCCTACTGTGATCCCCCTTGTTAGACAAGACATTTCCAGTCACTTCTTTTTGATGACCTTTTTGTGCAGTGAATAAGGTTTTTTTTTTTTACACATTGGACTAGCCTTTAAACCTAAAAAATTCAGCTGGTATAGGCATTTTTCAGAGCGGTGGTCCTGTCATTTAGCATAATTGGCATTTAAGTAATGTCATATCTATTTTTCTTGTCAGTAAAATTATGAAGCCAGAAGAACAGGTCAAATGCAAAGATGCTTTGTCAAATGATTGTTGGTGGGACAGCCAAAGGCCTATTTTTTCATTTCATATTTGCAAATTGTGATCCCTGAAATCCAATCTGAGCATGCCTAATTCCTAAAAAGAGCTTCAACAAGTCAATATATTGCACAAAATTCACTGTCCTTTGATCATTTGTAATACAGAGAGAGAAGTATGTGCATTTCTCAATAAGAACCTTGAAATGTGATATCTGCACAGAATTATCATTTGGCACAATCCCAGAAATACACATCTTTGCATGATGCACCTGGCTATGTGTGGCAGGTCTGGTAGAATCTGCTAATTAACAATCCAAGCTTAAACAGGCACCTCATCTGGCAGGATAGTTAGTAGCCTGTTGGTGCTCAGCAGGTTTTGGTAGTGCTTCTTATTTTTCTATCCTAATGGTCTACTGCCCACCTAATTTTGCCTTATTGTCAGGCACTATTTACCACAGCTTGAGGCCCTCCCAGGAGGCTAAATTATTATCAAAGGATTAAGGAGATGTAGCCTTACAGCTCTGACATTTCTGATTAGTTGTATAAGCCAGAACACTAATTAGCTGTGACTAATCAAGAAAAATGTCCCTGCCATAGAAAAGCGTTTAAAAGACATAGAAAAGTAGAAAAGCAATTGAAAAGCTTAGTATTGCTCAGATATGCTGACGGCTTTTAAATTTTCAACCAAGTTTTTTTCTCTGTTCACCTTTATTTATGCTAAGATTTTTTTTTCTGTCTGCAAGATTTAACAAGAGTTACAGTCTTAACTCTCACATTACAATAAGAAAAAAAGTATACATTGGAATAAAATCCATCAAGAACATAGCAGCATTCTTTAGAGTCTTTATTTTGTTAAGTCGGCAATAGCTTGCATTAGGAGTTATCGCGTTCTAATGCAAACTATTGTAAAATAATAAACCTCAGAAAGTGGGATTTTATGGGCGATTGAAGAAAGATACTATGTTTATAAAACATTTATATTTATTACAAATAGATATGAATACAATTTCCAAATGGAAAATACAAAACATCACAGCTATGATGATTTAACCACTTGCCGTCCACGCTATAGCCGAAAGACGGCTACAGCGTGGACTTAATTTGCCAGGAGGGCATCCATGGACGTCCTCCCGTGCCTGAGCAGCCTGCGCGCCCCCTGCAGGGTGTGTGCGGCGCTCTCTTGATCAGTGAGTCTATGAGACTCGCCTGATTACAGATCTGAGTAAGGGGTCGATCCTGACCCCTTACCACATGATCAGCTGTCAGCCAATGACAGCTGATCATGTGACCTAAACAGAGCCGGTATTTGGCTATTTTTTCTCCTCACGCTGATAGCGTGAGGAGAAAAAAAAAAGCTGATCACCGGTGGCTGCGAGAGGGACATCGGTCCCGATCGTGGAGAGGCTTCTGTGCCCACTAGCCTCATCTACCAGTTCCCACCAGCACCACCCATCAGTGCCCACAGTGCCACCCATCAGTGCCCACAGTGCCACCTATCAGTACCCACAGTGTGTCCTCACCAGTGCTGCCTATCAATATCACCTACCAGTGCCCATCAGTGCCACTCATCAGTGCCTTCTTATCAGTGCCCATTAGTGTTGTCTTATCTGTACCTATCAGTGCCCATCAGTGTCGTCTTATCTGTGCCTATCAGTGTCGCCTTATCTGTGCCCATCAGTGCAGCCTCATTAGCGAATATCAAAGGAGAAAAATTACCCACTTGCAAAATTGTATAACAAACAACTATTAAACATGTTTTTTTTTTTTCCAAAATGTTTGTCTTTTTTTGTTTGTTTAGCAAAAAATAAAAACCCCAGCTGTGATTAAATACCACCAAAAGAGAGCTCCATTTATGTGAAAAAAATGATAACAATTTAGTTTGAGTACAGTGCAGCATGACCGCGCAATTGTCATTCAAAGTGTGACAGCGCTGAAAGCTGAAAATTGGTCTGGGCAGGAGTGGGGTTTAAGTGCCCAGTAAGCAAGTGGATAACATTATATGAAAAAATTGGTGTAAACATAAAGTAGTAGTCCCCTTGCAGTTCCTTCATCTTCAGTGAATAATACCACTTCTGCAGAAAAAAAAAGTTTTGATTGAAGAACAAATAAGTATTGCATATGACCATGTCTGTAATTGCATCCAAGAGTATACATACAGGCATATACAATTGAAGATGTTCATATATACACTTACAATATTTGAGTTTTCTAGCAAGAGCACTACTTCCGGTGACAAGAGAAATATGTATCAAAGTATACTCTTCACCAAAACTGCAGGAACCCAACAGCAACCAGCTTCACATTACCCCAAAGGGGAGATGGAAAAATGCACTAAAAAAGGGAAAGGAAATGACACAAAATGAGGAAAAATCCCTTGGGAAGATAATTAGTATCTATTCCATGGGATACTGGGTCAACCTACATGATCACCCAAAGGCTGGCCCAGTAGATACCTATATTTAAAAATTTGAATGAACTTACTTGTATAAAAAAAACCTGTCGTAATCTTGCATTGAAAAATAGATTTAGTGTGCAGATTTCAGCTGTATTAATGCAAACTATTGTAAGCTGAAGTGTCCACTTTACTTTTAGAATGCTGTTTCAAAATGCTCCCATGTTTTTAGGAGTTTGATAATTATATATATATATATATATATATATATATATATATATATATATATATAATCAGTGAAGGTGGTATCTGCACTCACTATATATGTGTGTGTGTGTGTTATGATTTCAAGAATTTAGTGGTTAGAAGCAATGGCATTTAAAATATATAAATGAATACAATTTATGTAAAGAATGTCAGATTTCCAAAAAAAGATCTTGGGACAAATAGTTCCCTCTGACAGTAAGTTTAGTATCCTAGCAGTGTAAGCATTGCTTGTTCAGTCTAGTCACCACATAATAAAAACTGTCCTTTACCACAAGCGTCTCTTATATAAGAGTGTTAAAAGTTTGACACTTTTTTTTTTTTTTTTAAGTTGGCATCAATTTGGGAAACATTTAACATCAATTTGAAAATGTATACCATCACTGTTGTTTTTAGACTTTTCTTGCTGTGTCCCTATATTATATTTATATTATATTATATTTATTTTATATTATATATTATATATATTTCTCATAACGTGAAAATATTTCTAGTTTATTGCATATATGTAAACACAATGTATTTTTAAATTTTTAGATTAAAATACCCATTTGTAATTATATTAAAAAATAAATAAGCATTTATTTATTACAGAACATATATTGCTATGAATTGTTTAACGGGTATGATTTCATGAGCAATTCCATTTTTCATTCTTGTTGGCTGATAAAATTGCCAAATTTAGAAGCAGCAGGGCACACCAAAATTTTATAAAACATTATTTCCTGTGTGAGTTTATCACTGACATGAGAAGGATAACCTCTTAAAGACCAGGCTTTTTTTGGCACTTTTTGTTTACATGCAACAATCATTTTTTTTTTTTGCTACAAAATTACTTTGAACCCCCAAACTTATTTTTTTTTTCAAAGCTAGAGAATAAATTGGAGGGGGGTTTATTTTATCACTTTTATTGCTGTCACAAGGATTGTAAACCTCTTTTGTGACAGCAATAGATACATGACAGGTACTCTTTATGGTAGGATCTGGAGTCCATAAGACCCTAAATCCCTCATTTGTCCTTGAAAGTACTCAAAACACCAAGATCAGTGTTTTTGAATATTTCCGTTTTTTGTAAAAATGGCGCAGTTGACATCTGGGTAAATTTGAAAGTGATGTCATCGCTTCTGCATTACCATAGCGGAGACCCGGTCAAAGGCAATCCCGGAGAGAGAGAGTCCCTTCCCCCTTCTTGTAATGGCAATCGAGTGGCTAGTTAGCCGCTTAAATTGCTATTACAAGAGAGCCGACTGTCTGCTCTAAAAGTTGGTACCAGGGTGATGCCTGCAGCTGCAGGCATCACTCTGGTACAACCGCTTAAATTGCTATTACAAGAGAGCCGACTGTCTGCTCTAAAAGATGGTACCAGGGTGATGCCTGCAGCTGCAGGCATCACTCTGGTACAACCGCTTAAATTGCTATTACAAGAGAGCCGACTGTCTGCTCTAAAAGTTGGTACCAGGGTGATGCCTGCAGCTGCAGGCATCACTCTGGTACAACCGCTTAAATTGCTATTACAAGAGAGCCGACTGTCTGCTCTAAAAGATGGTACCAGGGTGATGCCTGCAGCTGCAGGCATCACTCTGGTACAACCGCTTAAATTGCTATTACAAGAGAGCCGACTGTCTGCTCTAAAAGATGGTACCAGGGTGATGCCTGCAGCTGCAGGCATCACCCTGGTACAACCACTTGAATTAAAATGATGTACTGGGTATGTGTTTTGGCGGCAAGTGGATAATATGCATTTAGTGGCGCTTAGTTGACCAGTTTTTGAGGGTATAAAACTTCTTACCTATGAATTTTCCCAAGCAATTGGTGGAGGAGTTGCTAGACATGGTAAGACAGGGGAGAATAGTATCCCAAATTTTTCTCTAAAATTAGATTTTAGTTTTTTTTGTTGTTTTTAGTGCACCTCACACTATAAAATGACTCTCAGATGCTCAACAAAAATCTTTCACCTCACACTATAGCCACCCTTCAACACATAACAAACCTCTACCTAAACTCTTAATATTTGACTCCCTTAACACTTAAGATTGACACACCCACTTTCATTTAACCTTCACCATAACACTTAATCTAGCCCCAAAATGAAAAGTTTGACACTTGACTCCCCCACCCCAGCTCTACAATCTTTGTAGTGCTTCTCACCTCATATTGTACGTAAATTAGTACACCTTAAACATGCAGGTCCTGCACCAAAATTATATGGTGGTGAGATCCCAGTACCAGATTAAACTGAAAATATAAATTATATGGAAAAGTATGATTTGTTTATTGGGCATTGCCTGTTAAAATCTTTTTTGATGCTGTGGCCAGTTAAAAAAAAAAATTCTTGATTACGCACGTATCATCCTTGGCTGTGAAACACCTAAATAAACTTTAGTGTCAGCAACTGTATGCTGAAGTTACACTTGTTATAGCAAGTCCACCTGTGTACAATTTCAAGGAGAATTAAAGATTTTTTTTTTACTTTTTGCTATAATACATATCCAAAAAAATACATTTATGGTTGAACTAAATGGACTTGGGTCTTTTTTCAACATGACTAACTATGTAACATTTATTCCTCAGTTTAGGCCAATATATATTCTACATATGTTTGTTAAAAAAATACGCAATATGTGTATTTTGATTGGTTTGCGCAAAAGTTATTGCGTCTACAAACTATGGGATAGATTTAGAGACTTTTATTTTTCTTTATTGTTTTTACTAGTAATGGCGGCGATCCACAATTTTTTTTTTTTTGCGGGACAGTGACATTGTGGCAGACAAATCTGACCCCAAATTACACTTTTTGGGGACCAGTGACATTATTACATTGATTAGTGTTATAAAAATGATACTGGCAGGGACAGAGGTTAACACTAGGGGGGCGATCAAGGGGTTAAGTGTGTTCCCTAGGTGTTCTAATTGTAGGGGGGATGGGCTGCCAGGGACATGACAGAGATTGTTCCCGATGACTGGGAACAGTAGATCTGTCATGTCCCCTGTCAGAACGGGGATCTGCTTGTTTACATAGGCAGACCCCAGTTCTGCCTCTGTACTAGGTGATCGCGGGTAACCGGCAGACATCGAGTCTGCCCGACCCGCGGGCAGGCTCTTGCAGTGGGCGCAAGCCTGTAACTGCACCTGTGCGAGCCGCTGTACAGCTACGGCGATTCACGCAGGAGAGTCAACCTGCCGCCGTATAACAAGGGCAGCTGGTCGGCAAGTGGTTAAAACATTTTTGCTTAGTATAGAAAAGGTACATTTTAAAACATTATATATAAATAAGCAACAAATCTGTAATTCAGATATTATACAATGCTGTTTTCGCTCTGTGAATTTCTCAACTTGTTTCACTTGTGTGCATGCTTCCCCAGGATCAAGGCACAATAAATTAGTTAAGAAGTCCCACTTTTCAAGCTCACAGGTAGTCCATCATATAACTTACCCTACATCTCAATAAGTCATATATTTACATAAAAAAGACCTGGTATTAATTCAAATCTTCTTTACTGGAATAAACACACTATTGGGCTCACACTGCTAAATTTTCTTCCTGAGAAGGGAATAGATTGGGTGTGGACAAAGAGCCTCCTATAGGGGGAACAAACAATCAGCATAAATAGAGGCTGTGTTCAGATTCACACCCATTGGACCCCACACTACAAGTGCTGCTACAGATGCTACTTAAAGCGGTTGTAAAGGATTTATTTATTTTTTTAAATAACAAACATATCTATAATTACCTGCTTTGTTCAATAGAATGGCACAGAGTGACCCCAATCCTCTTCTGGGGTCCCCCACTGGTGGTCATGGCTCCTCACTTGCTGGTGCTCCCAATAGGAAACTTATTCCCATGGGGCACTTGTGCGGGCTCGCTCCTGAGCCCCACTGCTGCATCCATTGACACAGACAGTGACAGTCGGCCCCACCCCCCACTCCCTCATCACTGGAAATGATGGGTTGATTGACAAGAGCAGGAGCCTAATGGCTTCTAAGGCTATTGATATGCCCAAGGAGTAAGAGACAAAGCCAGGAGATCTGCAGCTCTTGTGCACAGTGCTGGATCATGATTGGGTTCAGGTAAGTATAAGGGGGTAAAGGGGTGCGAGTCTGTGACTCAGAAAGTTTTTTACCCTAATGCATAGAATGCATTTATGTAAAAAACCTTGAGGCTTTAGAACCACTTTAATAGAGCCTGAAGGACTTCCAGGACACTCTGGAGTTAGAGATCTTTTTTTAACATATTTTGATAAGATCCCTTCTGGCCCTGGTATGTGGTATCTGCAGCAGCGTTTGTAGTGTGGGGTCCAGTGGGTGGAAATGGCATGGGCATGGCTGTCCCTGGCTTCCTAGAAAAACGAAGCCGATCATAAACGTCAGAGTGAAGTGAGAAATTATGATCTATGTACGTGCTTAATACCAGTGCCGCAGTAAGCACCGAGACCATTGCCTTTTGTTTGAAGCAGATGCCAACAAAGGTAGCCTCCATTTTTCCTTAGTGTAGGTTTGCTTTAGAACGAATTAGTACTCAGACTAACGCTGCCAAATTAGGCACCTGCCCGAATCTTGGGTGTCATATTGTAATCTGACGCCTTCTACAGCACAGGTGTCAAACTGCTGCAGAACTACAAGTCCCATGAGTCATTGCACGGCTGACAGTTACAAGCATTACTCCCACAGGCAGAAGCATGATGGGACTTGTAGTTTCACAACAGCTGGAGGGCTGCCAGTTTGACCCCCCTGTTATACAGAGTGCTTTTTTAGGCCTGGATGTGGCACAGACTTTTGGGGAATTGTGCAAGCAAGCACAATACCCTCAGGCATCCACATGAAAGCTCTGGGTGCCTGAGTGTGACGTATCATCATGCGCAAAGACTGCTCATGCAAATACTGACTTTTGGAAAGGCAGAATTTGCATAAGAGTCTTCGTTATAACCAAGATTTCTGAAGAGGATAGTTTACCTAAAGGTACCATCTGGTAAATTATGGCTTTAAGTAGACAGGAGGACATGGTTTAGGAGTTTTAGTTTGAGTAGAGGTATATTTAACCACTTGCCGACCAGCCGCTGCACGGCCGGGTGAAATGACGTTGTTTAACATCTCTTCACCCTGTGGCCAATAGGGGCGAGCACGCACTCGCTGTGCAACCCTGGAGCCGATTTGAGTGCCCAGCGGTTACGATCACCAATGGGCTCCCGCGATCGCTGGTGACACTCCGAGAACCAGAATCTGTGTGTGTAAACACACAGTTTCCGGTTCCCTGAGGGGAGAAGAGACTGATCGTCTGTTCATACAAAAGTATGAACAGCGATCTGTCATCTCCCCTAGACAGTCCCCTCTCCCCTTCAGTTAGAAACACATAGGGAACACAGTTAACCCCTTGATCGTCCCCTAGTGTTAACCCCTTCCCTGCCAGTGACATTATTACAGTAATCAGTGTATTTTTCTAGCAAAATTATGGCGGACACATCGGACACTTTTGACACATTTTTTTATCCAAAAATGTGTCAAAAGTGTCCGACATAATGTCGCAGTCCCGATAAAAATCGCAGAACGCCGCCATTACTAGTAAAAAAAAAATAATAATAAAAATGCTATAAATCTATCCCCTATTTTGTAGATGCATAACTTTTGTGCAAACCAATCAATATACGCTTATTGCAATTTTTATTACCAAAAATATGTAGAAGAATACATATCGGCCTAAACTGAGAATAAATTTGCTTTTTTTTAAAAAAAAAATGGGGATATTTTATATAGCAACAAAATATTGTGTTTTTTTTTTTTCAAAATTGTTGCTCTTTTTTTGTTTATAGCGCAAAAAAAAAAAACGCAGAGATGATCAAATACCACCAAAAGAAAGCTCTATTTGTGGGGGAAAAAAGAACATCAACTTTGTTTGGGTGCAGTGCCACATAACCACGCACTTGTCAGTTAAAGCGACACAGTGCCGAATCGCCAAAAATGGCCTGGTCATTTAGCAGCCAAATCTTCTGGGGCTGAAGCGGGTAAAGACCCTTTGCATGAGCTTAAAAGAAGACTGTCAGGGAAAGCATGCTGGTGTAACAGGTGTATCAGAGAATATATATATATTGTTTTAAAACCAAGAGTAATATAGTTTTGTTTCTAGTTTGAAATTCTAGAAATTGGAGGTGTAAAGTATGATTAAAATTAAAGGTATTATTATAATACCGAACTATCATTCAAAGCTGAAAAAAACCCTTGCGATGGGGCCTCCACACACTGCACAGTTTACCTTAACCTCACTCCAGTGCTCTACTCATCACCTCTTGGCACTGACCCTCTGTGTCATCATGTACAAGGCAGAGCTTTTAACCCTGCATTGTATGTGGATGTGGCAGGCATGAGCTGGAGTGACCCTTCTGGAGTAAGGAATAAGAAAGGCATTACTTTTTTTTTCCTGTGCCCCAGTCCAAAATGAATATTCAATCCTTGTTGGGGAGTGGTGTCAAGAGACTGCAAAGGTTTTTTTTTCTTGTGCTTTATTAAATATGTAGTGAATCAGAAATGTTTCTGCTATAGCAACTAAACCAAATAGGATTTAACAAACTCCATAATTGGCAGCAATGCTTATTAAACACAGTTAATATGAAGAAGAAAATATGTCTGATCAGTAACAAATTGCAATGTCTGCAAAAAATACTTACCACTTTACTTACTTTACTTGAAAAATGTTGTGCAATTACTGCATCTAGAATTTCTACAGTTTTTTGGAAAAAGGTTACCTTTTTTGAATTCTTTTCTTTTCTTTTTTTTTTTTCTTTGCTTTCTTTGCAATGATTTTATTTACTGATATTTAAGTAAATATTTTATCATGCTGGCTTACTTTTCCCATGCAAATGATCATGTAGATTATTGACTTTTGATTATAAGTGACCATTTAATATTCTACTATTTTGAAAGATTCCTATGGTTGAAGCATGTACACAAGTTAGCCACAGTTTTTTAAAATTGTACTTGTTCACATCCTTGCGACAAACATTGGCCAGAAAAGTTTGTCCATTTTTTCATATGTACCTACTTGATAAAGGTCCTATTGAATAAAAAGGCAAGCCAACGCACATTACAATAGTGTATTATTGCACATAAATGCAGGAAAATGCACACTACGTTACTACGATAAAAATAAAGCACTAAATACAATGGTATTGTAATTTCTTTCTCAAGCATCTGTCTGTGATCCTGACTACAGATATATAACAGTTAATAATCACAGCTTTCTACAACCGTCTCGTAAAAGGCTTCACAGCTTTCAGAAGTTGCATAAACATCAACAATATTGTCTTGTGATTTGTTGTGTAGATATAGGCGTCACATGAGTAACACTAATTATTTCTCCTCTCCACCAGCAGAATACATGCATTTTCACACATGTATACACAAAAAGCATACACCTCAAGTTTTACAATTAATTGAACTGTGCTAAAAATATTACAAACAGGCAGCCATAATAAAAACCAATATTAATTACAACTGTTTTCTAATTTAGTTTAGGTAGCAGAACAGTGAAATTCCTTGACCACATTTTCGAGCACACAAGAGGAAAAAAAAAAGGGGGTATGTTGCTAAATCTCTATTCAGAAGCACTAGAAAGAAACAACTCAAATCCTTGTTAGAAAATTGCCGAGTCTGGCAGTGACAAAGAGCTCATGCTTGTTCTATTGTTACTTCCTCTATGTCCTGAGAGTGGAGCCCTTTACAGCTGCTTGGATCCAGCCTGGCTCAGCTGTACTATTTTAAGAGAGGAGGCTTGTCAATTTCTGGTCACAATAGTTTTTCAGTGCCTGTTGCAGTGCTGAGCACGGTTGGGGATCAATGCTTGCCTTTCAGACTGCACCCTTTTTCATTGCTTTGATTTGTTAATTCAAGACTAAAGGTCCACCAAGGGGGTTTAGGGTGTTTAAGAAAGCTGATGAACTGTTTAAGAAAGCTGATGAACTGGGAGCGTTCGTAGTCTTGGCATGGCAATTTACGTAGTTGGTGGCAACTATTGGCTCCAAGGGAGCTGTGTCCTTGTTGACCCACTTGTTATTAAAATGCACAAGCACTGTGTTTCGCAATATTTCAGCCCTATTTCTTTGTCAATACCACCTTCTGAGCCGTTCAGCTTGTTGGTTGCTCTAAAGATTCTCTTAGATTGGGTTTGAAAACTTCACCTTAAACACTAGATTAGACTGATGTTCTGTTTTCCGTGCTCCTGTTGATTTGTTGAACCTTTGCAGGGCTGGAAAGCAAGTAGCAGCTTGATGGGGAGACAGCCTGCTAATATGATTTACCAGTCTACAGTCATGCACAATAAGTGTGAATAAATACAAGGGTCTCACAGAATCAACCCTAGCCTTTCCTTTCCTCTTATTTTTACTTGTCAGGAAAATAATGCATGCCCTTACAGGAGCTTGATGTGCTATGAATAAGATACAAAACAATACCATTTTTTAAAGTGGTTTGGAACTGTCAAATACATGGCATGAGGACAAGATGAGTGCTGCTGTTCACACAGTATAGAATAAATTGCTCGATTTTCTGTACAGTGCCATTGTAAAACAGCTGCTAAACATTTAACCTTGTGCTTACAAAGTGGTAGAAATAGACATTTTCTAGAAAACTCAATAGCTGTATGGATCTGAGATGCTTTACTTCAAGGTGCTCTAGAGATGGAAAACTTTCTGGCAGCAAAGCCAAAATAATGGTAGTTTGTAAAAATGTAGACTTCATTTATTTGAATATGCTGTATATTTCATCATAATAGTCCTTTAGAGAATGGAGAACCATACTTTTCTGTCCTTGCCTTTAAATTAACTAATTTTGTTATTTTGAAAACAGGGTACACTGGCATAGTGTAGTGCATGTACTTATTGCATTATTTACAGTTGTGCTCATAAGTTTACATACCCTGGCTGAATTTATGATTTCTTTGCCATTTTTATTATCAATCAACTGTGTTTACTCTTTTAAAATCATAATGACAACAAAAACTACCCAAATGATCCTGATCAAAAGTTTACATACCCTGGAATGTTTGGCCTTGGTACATACACAGAACGTGGAACACACAGGTTAAAAAGGCAATAAAGGTTAATTTCCCACATTTGTGGCTTTTTAAATCACAATTAGTGTCTGTGTATAAATAGTCAATGAGTTTGTTAGCTTTTACATGGATGCACTAAGCAAGCTAGACACTGAACCATGAGGAAAAAGAACAATCAAAAGACCTGCATAACAAGGTAATGAAACTTTACAAAGATGGAAAAGGATATACAAAGATATCAAAAGCTTTGAATATTCCAGTCAGTACTGTTTAATCACTTATTAAGAAGTGGAAAATTAGGGGCTCTTTTGATACCAAGCCAAGGTCAGGTAGACCAAGAAAGATTGCAGCCACAACTGGTGGAAGAATTACTCAGGATACACAGAAAAACCCACAGGTAACTGCAGGAGAAATACAGGCTGCTCTTCAAAAAGAGGGAGTGGTTGCTTTTAAGGAGTACAATTCAGCGATACTTGAACAAAAAAGAGCTGCCTGGTTGAGCTGCCAGAAGGAAGCCTTTTCTGCACCAATGCCACAAAACAGCCAAAGAGGCATGTCAAGGTGTTGTTGGGCATATTGTAATCAGCCTTTTTTTGTGGAACTTGTACAGTAAAGGCTTCTTTCTGGCAACTTGACCATGCGTCTCTTTTTTGTTCAAGTATCATTGTATTTTGCTCCTTAAAAACAACCACATCATCTTTTTCCACAGCAGCCTTTATTTCTCCTGTGGTTACCTGTGGGTTTTTCTTTGTATCCTGAACAGTTCCTGTGGCAGTTGTGGCTGAAATCTTTCTTGATCTACCTGACCTTGGCTTGGTATCAAGAGATAACCAAATTTTCCACTTCTTATTAAGTGATTGAACAGTACTGACTGGCATATTCAAGGCTTTGGATATCTTTTTATATCCTTTTACATCTTTGTAAAGTTTCATTACCTTGTTACGCAGGTCTTTTGACTGTTCTTTTCTACCTCCTCATGGCTCAGTGTCTAGCCTGCTTAGTGCATGCATGTGAGAGCTAACAAACTCATTGACTATTTATACACAGACACTAATTGTGATTTAAAAAGCCACCAATGTGGGAAATTAACGTTTAATTACAGTTTTAACCTGTGTGTGCGCCACCTGTGTCTGTACCAAGGTCAAACATTCAAGGGTATGTAAACTTTTGATCAGGGTCGTTTTTGTTATCATTATGATTTAAAAAGAGTAAACACAGTTGATTCATAATAAATGGCTTCAGCCAAACACTAACCTTAAGTGAAAGAAATGTTTTTGTGTTATCATTCATATTCTCTGAAAAATGGCCAAGAAATCATAAATTCTGCCAGGGTATGTAAACTTATGAGCACAACTGTATTTGCATTTACAGAGATAAAGAGATATTCTAACTTGTGATTTCAGGAGTAGATTCTGTGAGTTTGTCCACGTGACCAGCTGCGGGGCTTACACACTGCGCCAGAATCCTAAATAACTATCAAGCAATTCATCCCAGCTCAAAGTGTACAGTGTGCCCATCTATAGTATGTGGCAGTGCATTTTGGGGGACTGCCTCTTTCCCTAAGGTGACAGCCACCTGCAAGTGAGAGCCCTTCATCTACACTTGCTAAAGCCACTTAGAAGCCAATACAACTGTTCATGTTTGTGAGTTAAATATATAATTTTTATTTTACCATTTTATTTAACAATTAGGAGTTCAGATTTAATATTTTTAGATATATGTAAATTATATTCGCTTAAGCTAATTAAGCTTATTAATGTATTTTAATGTTTAAAAAACTGACTCATAGTTTGTAATTAGATAAGAAGGCTCTGCTTCTTGCCTTGAAGTGCTGCATAATAGTTGTGCCTACTGCTCTTTCTCAGATTGCAAGCCTGTACATCTGTTGACTTTTTGAAAACAAAGAATTCTGTATGTTACTGAAGTCTTGAATAGCTGTAATGCAAGGAGGCAGAGTGCTTGTAATGCTTAAAACAATAACGATGAACAAAAGCACAAGCAATTTACAAATGTTAAAATCACATCAGAAATTATTTTAAAATAAAAACTACAGAAATAACTCAAAGTATATGATCACTGGAATATACTTTCCTTTTAAGAGACACAAAATCCTGTTGAGACTCCCTATGAACAGGTCAGCAAGTGTTGATCTCACTAAAAGTAATCTCTTGTGATTAACAGGATCACATCCTTTGTTTTTTGCACTTTGTGTAAAAAAGAAATGTATGCTTTTATCAGTGCTTGTATAGCTTTGTAAAATGTGAAATATACAGGATCATTGTACCATAATATCTTTACCGTGTTGCTGAATGTATTTTGTTATAAGCGGTAAATGTGTTGCCTTTTTATTAATATTTAACAAATCTATTATCTGAAAGTTTACAGTTTAGGATTCCATGAGTAGGCTAGAGCCCACTTTTGCCTAGACTCAATGGCAGTAAAGAGAAATTCAGACACCTGTTAAAGGACAAGGAACACAAAAGAATGAAAAGTTTGTTTCCCTTTACCTTGTACAGTATATAAAATCCAAACAGAGTCTTGCGAGCAACCCTTTACTGAATATATTAGTATTATGTGTATTAAATATCAGCTTTACCTTCCCACTGGTTTCTTGTGCTTTACAGAAGGACAGAATTAGAAGGATTAGTATAAGACTGGCTATAAATGAATCCTTTTTTTTGGCCAGCCAGTTGATCCAAAAAATAACAGATTCCCTTCCACACATCACACATCAAGGTGGATGTGAGAATCCTCCCCTCAGCTGCCAGAATACACTAACCAGGGCTGTAGCTGATTGGCAGCATACAGTAATCAAACACAAATTTTATAACTTTCCATTCAAGAGGAGTTGATCACTAGGTTGACTCCTCTTGAGCGGTAACAGCCATAGATGGAACCAAATTCGGCTCATCCCTGCTGAACTGGCCACATTTCATTCTGTGGCCAGCTTAACAGGATGATGGACCTCGAAGAAGACAGGGCTATATTTGGATATCAACTGCACAGACAAACTAACATGAGAAAGGGAGATGGTTTTCTGCTTCACTAATATCTCTTTCACCTTCTTCACCCTTCAGTTCTTTTGGTAAATTTGGCCATAAAAGTCTAGCAGTGACCAAAAAAATTAAGCAAAAGCTTTGAACATTTTAAGGCTTGGTACTGCCCCCTGTACCTTGCTGCCCTAAGCACAAGCCATTTGGGTAAATACATCTGTGTATTGGAGACCTCCTTGAAAGGTACTTCTTGGCATGCTTTTCCACCTCTTGTACATACTTGAGCAGCCCCTATTGCTCAGTGTCAGACACAGAGCTGCTGGAGAGTTTCTAGGAGTTGTCGAGAGCACGGAGTTGGCAGATGCCATCACACAAACTCCATGGTATGCACCTCCGAGGTCTTATCATGAGAACAACATTCTTAGCCTCTTCTTCAATACCTTCCCTTCTGTCTATCTGTTTCTCCAAACTAGACCTGGTGAGGGCAATGCAATATCCTTGGTGCTTCCTTATTACCTCTGATTTGTCTTGCAGAGTCATTTACTTTTTGCTACTGTTGTAGGTTAGTCTTTCCCCCTGCAATTAAATATTCCAGGATATGGGTGGAGTAAGGTCCTTCAGGACCAAAAGTGCAGTTGTGCATCTTAACAAACAAAAACAAAGCATACTGGCCAGATTAATTTCTGCTTTTCCACATAACCGTTTGAAATATTTTGTGTTTATATCTTTTATAGGAAGTTAATTATTAAAGGAGTTCTATGGTCAGATTTTACACTTTAGTTTTTTTTTTAACATCAGTATTGTATCAGAATCTTTTTAATAATCCAATATAAGCTTACGTGAAAAATGTTGTGGGTGCTGCCTATCTGCTGCCCATCTCTTTCCACAACTTCCTGGATTCCATGCATTCCCTTCTCTTCTGCTTATTTATTTCTGCTTTACTTTTAATTTCTAATGGCTACATACGTTGCTGCTTGCATTTAAAGATTCCTGTTCTCCCTCTGCCTCCTGGAACCCTTCCTCTCACAACCTCTGTAGTTAAGATGGTCTCTGTGAAATGTAATACACAGCAGTGCCTACTGGCAGGCATAGTGAATATGAACACCGAATTCAAGGATGTAAATGTGTAAAGGTTTACAAATTTCAAGATCATTCAGATTAATGTAGGCAGGAAATGTATGAATTAAAATTTTGACCCGAGTTGCGCTTTAAGATTTCTGTTGCACTAAAATCTTTTTAATCTTACTCATGGTCACTTGTAAAACATACATTATCTCACAAAAGTGAGTACATACCTCACATTTTTGTGAATATTTTATTATATCTTTTCATGTGACACTGAAGAAATGACACTTTGCTACAATGTAAAGTATTGAGTGTACAGCTTGTATAACAGTGTAAATTTGCTGTTCCCTCAAAACAACTCAACACACAACCATTAATGTCTAAACCGCTGGCAAAAAAAAGTGAGTACACCCCTAATCGAAAATGTCCAAATTTGGCCCCCATGTGACTCGTTAGTGTTACAAGGTCTCAGGTGTGAGTGGAGACCAGGTGTGCTAAATGTGGTGTTATCACTCTCACTCTCTCATACTGGTCACTGGAAGTTCAACATGGCACCTCATGGCAAAGAACTCTCTGTGGATCTAAAAAAAAAATAGTTGCTCTACATAAAGATGCCGTGACAAGGCTCTGTGGCTTACGCATGCATTTGCAAATGCGTGCGGACTAAACCCCTGTTTTTAACGCATACTGTTAGACAGGTTAATTTGGTTGTCTGCGAGCTGGTGGTAAGTAGGCTTGGAATTTTTTCATGGGCATTCCCCAGGCCTTGTTTGTATCTACATAAAGATGGCCTAGGCAATAAGAAGATTGCCAAGACCCTGAAAACTTAGCTGCAGCACGGTGGCTAAGACCATACAGTGGTTTAACAGGACAGGTTCAACTCAGAACAGGCCTCGCCATGGTCAACCAAAGAAGTTGAGTGCAAGTGCTCAGTATCATATCCAGAGGTTGTCTTTGGGAAATAGACATATGAGTGCTGACAGCATTGTTGCAGAGGTTGAAGGGGTGGGGAGTGAGTTTGAGCACTGAGCCTGTCAGTTCTCAGACCATACGCCGCACGCTGCATCAAATTGGCCTGCATGGCTGTCGTCCCAGAAGGAAGCCTCTTCTAAAGATGATGCACAAGAAAGCCCGCAAACAGTTTGCTGAAGACAAGCAGAATACAGACATGGATTACTGGAACCATGTCCTGTAGTCTGATGAGACCAAGAAAAACTTATTTGGTTCAGATGGTGTCAAGCATGTGTGGAGGCAACCCAAGTGTGTCTTGCCTACAGTCAAGCATCGAGGTGGGAGTGTCATGGTCTGAGGCTGCAGGGGTGCTGTCAGCACTGGAAAGCTACAGTTCATTGAGTGAACCATGAATGCCAACATGCACTGTGACATACTGAAGCAGAGCATGATCCCCTCCCTTTGAAGACTGGGCCGTAGGGCAGTATTCAAACAAGATAATGACCCCAGACACACCTCCAAGACGACCACTGCTTTACTAAAGAAGCTGAGGGTAAAGGTGATGGACTGGCCAAGCATGTCTCCAGACCTAAACCCTATTGAGCATCTGTGGGGCATCCTCAAATGAAAGGTGGAGGAGCGCAAGGTCTCTAACATCCACCAGCTCCATGATGTCATCATGAAGGAGTGGAAGAGGACTCCAGTGGCAACCTGTGAAGCTCTGGTGAACTCCATGCCCAAGAGGGTTAAGGCAGTGCTGGAAAATAATGGTGGGCGCACAAAATATTAACACTTTAGGCCCAATTTGGACATTTTCACTTAGGGGTGTACTCACTTTTGTTGCCAGCGGTTTAGACATTAATGGCTGTGTGTTGAGTTATTTTGAGGAGACAGCAAATTTACACTGTTATACAAGCTGTACTTTGTAGCTACTGTACTTTGTAGCAAAGTGTCATTTCTTCAGTGTTGTCACATGAAAAGATATAATAAAATATTTACAAAAATGTGAGGGTTGTACTCAATTTTGTGAGATACTATATATCCAAAACATGTTTTGTTTTGGATAAAGAAGGAAGGGGTTAGAATCATTGTATGATTTATATTGCTGTGTGTGTCCTTGCTATATTCACCCTTGCTATTTTTCTTAAATTACCTTTTTTAACAAGACAGAAAGTGATGGGAAGTCACAAAATAAAAGTTAACCCCTTTTTGTTAAAATTTCCACTCATTTGCGGTTGCATCTCTGAGACAGGAAGACAAGGGAAATCTTAACATGACACATACCACAAAAACAGTTTTTTGACTGTACATCCACTTTAACTTTTCTTTTATAAGGTGTCCATACATAAAATACTATTATTAACCAGCTGATCATTTTCAGGTGAAACAAGTGTTCAGCTGTATTTATTTTTTTTTTTTTTTGGGATGATTCCTTTTTTTACATAAAATTCTGGTGTTAGACATTTTTGGTCACTGTCCTGCTTTGATTCCATTACAATAACATGACGGTCCAGGTTAAACAATAATGCATATTAGAATAACAATGATTAAATGGGTGTTTCAGACAATGGCTGCATATCTAAACTCTTGATGTGTGAATATTTGTTGCCACAACTGTAGAATTTCTGAAATCATTTAGATTTTAATATTGGTGGGTTAAAAATGCTGACTGCAAAGTGCAAAATATTTTTTTAATGAATATTACAACTTGAAAGCAGAACCGTTAGTGCTAATTCACATAAAGAACAGTCCAGGTCAGCTTGTTTGGTTTCCTGACAAAACATAGTTATTTTATGAAGAAATTATAGTATTATTAACTTTATTAACTTCAAGTGTTGGCTTGTCATCATTTCAAAGTGTTTCATTAGCACTCATTACATTATCAGTTCAATTAATACTGCAGAGCCTTCTTTTCTCTTTTTTTACAGCAATGGTACAGTAAATCAGTAAAAGTCATGTGTGTGTGGCTGGCTGACAGATTAGACCTTCAACTGCATGTCTACCAGTTAAAGACCATCATCAAGATTGTAAAGGTGAGCCATTCTATTGTGGTATCTAGTTATTGTTACACACAAACATTATTTCAACTGTTTTTTTGTACTTTTATTCTATTTTTGTTGAGTATTTTTCTATACAGTGTATGTATGTGGGTGTGTATGTATGATATATATATATATATATATATATATATATATATATATATATATATATATATATATATATATATATATCACAAAAGTGAGTACACTCCTGACATTTTTGTAAATATTTTATTATACCTTTTCATGTGACAACACTTAAGAGATGACACTTTGCTACAATGTAAAGTAGTGAGTGTACAGCTTGTATAACAGTGTAAATTTGCTGTCCCCTCCAAAATAACTCAACACACAGCCATTAATGTCTAAACCGCTGGCAACAAAAGTGAGTACACCCCTAAGTGCAAATGTCCAAATTAGGCCCATTAGCCATTTTCCCTCCCCGGTGTTATGTGACTCGTTAGTGTTACAAGGTCTCAGGTGTGAATGGGGAGCAGGTGTGTTAAATTGGGTGTTATCGCTCCCACTTTCTCATACTGGTCACTGGAAGTTCAACATGGCACCTCATGGCAAAGAACTCTGAGCATCTGACAAAAAGAATTTTTGCGCTACATAAAGATGGCCTAGGCTATAAGATGATTGCCAAGACCCTGACGCTGAGCTGCAACATGGTGGCCAAAGCCATACTGTGGTTTAGGAGGACAGGTTCCACTCAGAAAAGGCCTCACCATGGTCGACCAGAAAAGTTGAGTGCACGTGCTCAGTGTCAAATCCAGAGGTTGTCATTGGGAAATAGACGTATGAGTGCTGCCAGAATTGCTGCAGAGATTGAAGAGGTGGGGGGTCAGCCTGTCAGTGCTCAGACCATACGCCAAGGATGGCGGTGAGAGTGTCATGGTCTGGGGCTGCATGAGTGCTGCCGGCACTGGGGAGCTACAGTTCATTGAAGGTACCATGAATGCCAACATGTACAATGACATACTGAAGCAGAGCATGATCCCCTCCCTTTGGAGACTGGGCCACAAGGCAGTATTTTCCCAACATGATGATGACCCCAAACACACCTCCAAGACAACCACTGCCTTGCTAAAGGAGCTGAGGGTAAAGGTGATGGACTGGCCAAGCATGTCTCCAGACCTAAACCCTAGTGAGCATCTGTGGGGCATCCAAAAATGGAAGATGGAGGAGTGCAAGGTCTCTAACATCCACCATTTCCGTGATGTTGTCATGGAGGAGTGGAAGAGGACTCCAGTGGCAACCTGTGAAGCTCTGGTGAACTCCATGCCCAAGAAGATTAAGGTAGTGCTGGAAAATAATGGTGGCCACACAAAATATTGACATTTTGGGCCCAATTTGGACATTTTCACTTAGGAGTGTACTCACTTTTGTTGCCAGCGGTTTAGACGTCAATGGCTGTGTGTTGAGTTATTTTGAGGGGACAGCAAATTTACACTGTTATACAAGCTGTACACTCACTACTTTACATTGTAGCAAAGTGTCATTTCTTCAGTGTTGTCACATGAAAAGATATAATAAAATATTTACAAAAATGTGAGGGGTGTTCTCACTTTTGTGAGATACGGTATATTTTACAGAATACATAAATCCACTCTTATCAGTGCCTGCTCATTTATTACTAAGGTCTCAAAAATATGGTAATGCACAAATAGTTTGACACACTGTACTTTTTTAACAATTTAGCATTACCTTACTCTAACTGCTGACATTTTCAAAGCAGAAATTAAGATATTTACATTTGCAATCTAACTAAGCAGTATGCTGCAAAAATGCTTTAAAATCCTGCAATTATTGTTCACAAATCTATTTTTTTGTGTCTGCAGAAATATATTGAATATGATTGAATAACTGCTTCATTCAGAATCTCATTTGTTTCAGTCTTTGACAGGTCCTGAGGAGGGTTCAGGAAGGCTTGTAACATAAAAAGACAGGCGTCATGAAGTGAACATGTACACAGTAGCACAGTATTGGCCTACACATTATGCCTAAATCAAAGTAATGCACCAAAAGTGCATGTGAAAATCTCAGGGCATGTATTCTCTGCATTTTCAATGCTAGAGCTCTGAAGAATATTTTGCTTGTAGGATTTTGACTTTGAATATCCTGAAAACAATGAAAACGCATGTGTTAGAATACATAAGTGTGAATCTAGCTTTTGTTTTCTGTAAATAGCATTCTTTGTAGCTCGTACTCAAAACAATTGATTTAGACTCTAAAGCCTCCTACACACTAGTAGTTTTTTTATCGTTCAGCCCTAAAAAAAAAAAACTGACAAAGGAGGAGCCGTTGTACTAACTACCCAGCGTTAGTACAGCGATCTCGCCTGCCGTTGAGTTCTGACAGGGGGACTTTTTCAGTCACACCTCTTCGACAGAAGGCGGCCGAACCAACTCCAGTACACGGGGGGGCCCGAATGTCAGCCGGTTTCTATTGAACCGGCCGATGCCGCCCGACATTCAGCCTTTGTGTACTAGGCTTTAGGCTAGGTTCACACTTGTGCAGATGAGTGCAGGAATCGCACCTGTCCTGAACCTGCAACTACCTGCAGCCAAAACACGTTGCTCTTTTACAGACGAATGGGGCTGGCATTCATTCTTACTGGCACCTCCACACATTTAAACACGCAGTGTATTTGCGGGTATGGGAAATCGCATGGTGCAAAAGCGCCATGCGATTTCCCAGCTGCTGCTTTAAAAGGTGCAGGGACCTTTTACTTGAGTTTCCTGCAGGTACAGAAACCCACTGAAATGAATGGGCTGCTGTGCCTGTGCAAATGCGGGCCGTACCGAATGCATAGGTTTAACCAAGTATATACAAACATTTGACCAAAAACCACCAATCTTTCCTTCTCAGTCAAACCAGCATGGAAAACCAGCTTTGCTCTTGGTCCTTTTTTCTCACCTACTTTAGACCTGCAGCTAGATTCAGTGCCTTTTTTGCATGACAATTCCCTGCCCTGCTGGACCCTAAACTATGTCTACTAGTTGCTACTCAAAGTTTATTCCTAAACTGGTATCAGAGTTCACAACCTTTTCATTAAATTAGGGGGTCCTTTTCTTGGCTATTATATTTTTTTGCTGACACGGGTGTGTAGAATTTAACTATATATGCTTATTTATTAACTATTTATATTTTCCTTTATTGTGCTTTACTTTTAGGGACCTTGACACTTATGCTGGTCATATACTATACGAAAAATTGGCGGAACCCATTTTCGAAAAGCGGACATTCAGCCATGAGAGCAAACAATAGTGCCATCATGTAATGACAGATAAATCGTTCAGGGGACATAAATGAATCCATTTTTTGTTTGTTTTTTTACATAAACCTAGTGCAAACAGTTTGGACAGGAAACACATTAACCTTTCAATTTATCATTCGTTCTACAGAAAATTTCCAAACTTGTCCATTTTTTCAGCTCAAAAATGTCCCAACGATTATCGATTTTGTGCCCATTAACTGGCCGAAAAACGAACGAACTGGCCGAATGACTGAATTTCGGATGATTTTTCGTATAGTGTATGGCCAGCATTCGTCTGCTGTCTCAGGGTCAAAGGTCACCTTAAAGTAAAAGTTCCAAATAAGAATGCATACAGCGCACAATTTTTTTAAGCAAAATACTGAGCAAACAAAGCAAGTATCCAGCACAGCATAATCCTCAAAGGGCCTTAATCATAGCAAAGTTGCACAAGGCATGAAAATTGTATGTACACCCAGTGTACACAGCTTTAGCCCTATACACACTAGTTTTTCTTTTCTTTTTTTTTCATTCAACTCAGTGTACTATCTATCCGACGTTCGCACAGCGATCTCCCCTGCTGTTCTATTGTGTTCTAACAGGGGGGCAACCCCCCTGCCAGAACACTATAGTCAGTGCTCTCAGCCATTGGCTGAGAGCACTGATCCAGAGCCGGTCAGCAGACCTTTTTCTCGTCATGCCCCTTTAACAGAAGCCTGTCCAGTACACATACAGGCTGAATGTCAGCCTGTTTCTATTGAACCAGCCAATGCCCCCCCCCAGATATTCAGCCCGTGTGTACTAGGCTTTACTCAGTGCTCTTAATGTGGTTAAAAACTCCATGGGTCCATTAGAAGTAGAATCCATATAAAATGTAAGAAAGTGGACTGGCATAAAGATCCAAAGGTCCCCTGCAGCTCCTGGTGAAAGATCTGGGATGGATCCCATGTAAAGAGGCACAGGAACAGGGTGCAGGAGTTAGTAGGGTCAATGTGGGAATAGTGTTTATTTTGACCTAATGGAAAAGCAGTGGGACCAGTCGTACAAGCAGGAAACTTCATTTCTGTGGGAAATTCTGTACACATACAGTACAGAGAACACCTTCATGGTATGGCATATGGCAAGAAAGCATTGTTTGAAAATTTAGATTTTTGGAGCAGGTTGCAGCAGGAGCAGTGTGTGTATAGACGGACACACACATAGGCAATGTGTGTTCGGGCCTGTCTGGCCCTTCAGACAGGCACTCTGACCAGGCTGATACCTGAGGGGAAATATTCAGTTTGTGCTGAAGCAGGTTATACTTACCTAGATGAGCGAGTTTGGGGTGGAGGAACTTTACTGGCCTGCACAGGGTCCTGACCTCCACCCGATAGAACATCTTTGAATTAGAGCAGAGACTGCGAGCCAGACCTTCTTGTCCATATCAGTGCCTGACCTCACAAATGCGCTTCTGGAAGAGTGGTCAAACATTCTCAGAGACACACTCCCAATCCTTGTGGACAGCCTTCCCAGAAGAGTTGAAGCTGTTATAGCTGCAAAGGGTGGGTCAACTCAATATTGAACCCTACAGACTAAGACTGGGAGGACATTAAAGTTTCATATGCGTGTAAAGCCAGGCATCCCAATACTTTTTGGTAATATAGTATATCATTGATGCCAAGAATTAAACATTTCAAGTGCATGAGCAGTGCATTCCCATCTGTCAGCACTGCTAGACACAGGAGAATAGGCTTCTTTAGAAAAAGAATATGAACCCATGCAACAAAGCAGCATATTTAGAAAGTCCACTGAGGGCCCAAATTACAAGAGTGTGTTGTACTGTGCATTATTGTGCGCTGCAATAACAAGTGTTGTATGCATTATAGGATGCACACCCATTTATTTGTAATAACACCTTATTGTGCCTACACCCACCAATGCACATACAACAGAAAATCATCTGTATTGCTTTAAGGTATGTTGGGAAAAATAACCCTGATACATCTCTGGAGCTCTGGGCTCCTTCCCCAAGCAGCTTGCTATGGGGGCATTTGTGCGTGCTCGCTCCTGAGTCCTGATCTGTGTGTCCATTGAAACTCCATTGAAATCCCACTCCCTCCTCAATTGATGTAATTGACAACAGCCAGTGGCTACCACTGCTGTGTCTGAGCCAAAGAGGAGGGAGAGAAGCTGCTCTCATGCACATCACTAGATCGAGATCAAGCTCAGGTAAGTATTCCAAAGGAAATCACCTGGTGGGAAAAGTTATGCCTGGAGTATGTAGGTGGCAATAATAGTCTCTTATAGTTGAGCCTTTCCTGATAGACCTGGAAGGAGCTTGTCCATGTAGGACTGTAAGTGCACAGGCGTAAGTTCTTAAATACAAAAGGTTACTAGACATTGGATACATTTAATGCGCACGTAAATCATAGACTCTGTAAATATGAAAGCTATCACCAGATGGAAGTTTTGTTATTTATTAAAAAAGGAATTAAATTAAACGAATTGTTGCTGAAAAGTTTTAGCAGAGGTCAACATTTACTTTAGCTGTGAAAATGTATAAATAGAAAATAGAAATTTTTTTTTTATCATACTGAGAAAACACCTGTGTATAGTGTCTCATTCCAAATTTCTGATCAATAAGATTTTCTGTAGGATTCACTTTCACACATATTTTTACAGCTATATAAATGAGTAATAATTTGAACAATATTTAGAATAAACTATACCATCTTTAAAGAGGAAACGAGTAAGTGCAAAAAAATGTTTTAATTATTAGAAATAATTACCTGTCCTTCTTTTTTATCATGGATGGGGACTTCTTCCCTATTCAGTCAGTTTCCTAAAAAAAGTGTTCCTTAAAGTCTATGTGCTATTACCAGAATTCCTCAAGATGTTAGATTATTACTGCAAATATGCCTGATGGCATCATTAGAAAGCTCAGAGGAATCCAGACACGAAATACATTGTGGATCACCATTGACATTGGAAGAGAGACCATTTCTGGCTTTCCCTCTATGAATGGGCTGCTAGATATCAGTAATGTCAAGAAACAGTATGGAATCCCTTTTGTTCACTTGTGCACAGTTATGGATTTTTTCTGTCATATAGTCCAGAGCATGATTAAACAATTTAACCAAACAGGTGCTAATGATTAACCACTTCAGCTCCGGGTTTACCCTCCCTCCTAACCAGGCCATTTTTTTGCTATACAGCACAGCGTTCTTTTAACTGACAGTTGCGTGGTCGTGCAATGCTGTACTCAAATAAAATGTCCTCCCCCCCCCCCCCCCCCCACAAATAGAGCTTTCTTTTGGTAGTATTTGATTACCTTTTGCATTTTTTGTTTTTTTTTCTTTGTGCTATAAACAAAAATAGACAATTTTGAAGAAAAAAAAATATATTTTTTACTTTCTGCTATAAAACATACCCAATAAAAAAAAAATGTAAAAAACTAATTTCTTCATCAATTTAGGCTAATATGTATTCTGCTACACATTTTTGGTAAAAAAAAAATCCCAATGAGCGTATATTGATTGGTTTGTGCAAAAGTTATAGCGTCTACAAACTTTAGGATATTTTTATTTATTTTTACTAGTAATGGTGGGGATCAGCGACTTATAGCGGGACTGTGATATTGCAGCAGACAAATCAGACACCTAACTGACACTGTTGACACTTTTTGGGGACCAGTGACACTAATACAGTGATCAGTGCTAAAAAATATGCACTGTCACTGTACCAATGACTCTGACAAGTAAGAGGTTAACATCAGGGGCAATCGAAGGGTTAGGTGTGTTCCTAAGGAGTGCTTGCTGACTGAGGGGAGGTAAAGATCCATGTTCCTGCTTAGCAGAAACACAGGGTCAGTACATTTCCCTCACGCAGAACGGCGATCTGCCTTGTTTACATAGGAAGAACGCCATTCTGCCTGTCTCTTGAACGATCGGTGGGTCCCAGCGGTCATCGCGTCCGCTGGACCCGCTGATTGGCTCCCACTGTGTCCAATCGGAGTGGGTAGGCGGCAGCACGCACACGCCCCAGACCTGGAAGTGTCAGATACATTACTAGGTACGTGATCTGGCACAGAGTGGCTGCCCTGCTGCAGTATATGTGCGTGGGGTGGTCTGCAAGTGGTTAACAAGATAAAATGGACAGAATCAGATTTGTAGTAAGAATGAAAGTGGATTAGGAAATGCCATGTTTTGCTAACAAAGTCGCCAAACACGAATAATAAGACTTATGCCGCGTACACAGGAGAGGACTTTACGGCAGACCTCTGCCCGGCGGACTTTTCGACGTACTTTACAACGGACTTTCTGAATGAACGGACTTGCCTACACACAATCCACCAAAGTCCGTCGAATTCCTACGTGATGACGTACGACCGGACTAAAACAAGGAAGTTCATAGCCAGTAGCCAATAGCTGCCCTAGCGTGGCTTTATGTCCATCGAACTAGCATACAGACGGCGGACTTTTCGACCGGACTCGATTTCGACGGATTAATTTAAAACATGTTTCAAATCTAAGTCCGTCCAACTTTTGAGAAAACAAAGTCCGCTGGAGCCCACACACGATCGAATTGTCCGACCAAATCCCGTCCGCCGGGCAAAGTCTGCCATAAAGTCCGCTCGTGTGTACTCTGCATTAGTGCAGTAGCAAGATACAGGATGCATCAACTAAGTCCCTCACAGGCATACATTATTATTATTATTATTATTATTATTATTATACATGATTTATATAGCTCCAACAGTTTACGCAGCGTTTTACGATAAAAAGGGGGACAGTACAATATCAACACAGATGGAATAGGAGGGCCCTGCTCGTGAAGCCTACAATCTAAAGGGAGGCGGAGGTGGTACAAAAGGTAATGGCTGCAGGGGATGATCTGATGAAGGTGACTCAAGTACATTTCTTAGGTGGAGGTGGGGGTAGGCTTCCCTGAATAAGTTAGTTTTCAAGGATCGACTAAAGGCGGACATAGTAGGAGCTTACTGGATATACTGAGGCAGAAAGTTCCAGAGAATGGGAGAGCCTTTGGAGAAGTCCTGTAGGCGAGCATAGGAGGAGGTAACAAGGGAGCTAGAGAGTAGGAGGTACTGGGAGGAGCAAAGAGGACAATTTGGGCAATATCTGCAGATGAGATTGGTGATGTAGCTGGGGGCGATGTTGTGAATGGCCTTGTATGTTGTGGTTAGTATTTTGAATTTTATACGTTGGGGTAGCCAGTGAAGAGATTGGCAGAAAGTCCAGAGGAAGCCACCATGGGAGAGGGCAGCTGGAAAGTCAGTGTCAGATTTCTGGGCCAGGTTTTGGTAATTTCAGGGAGATTGAGGAATTTGGAGAGGAAAAGGTCATTGACAGAAGCAAGTTTGTTAGAGACAGAGCTGGCATTCCAGAGGGCACACATAAGGGGGGGCTGACTCTTGGAATCGAGATAAGAGAGTGGGAGTTACGGCTACTGTCAGAGAAGGTAGGCTGTCAGTTCTGGGGGTAAGAGTTAGCTGAAGGAGGGCCAGGCTTTGGGGAAATATCCCCAGACATTAGGAGTAGTAGGAGGGTGAGGGCAGTAAGGTGGGAGTGGGATCCATACGAGGGCAGGTGCTGCAGTGAAGTGGAAGTGGTGGCATTGTGTGGGCTCCGAATGAGCAGGGGGTGATAAGTAATATTGAGAGGGCAAAAGTGAGGGGGATATGTACAGGTTGTGGGGTGGAGAAGGGAGGTAAAGAAATGAGAGTTTGAGGCGAGGGGGTGTTCCTGCAAAGAAGATGATTAGTATGAGCATGGTGGAGGGCGGAGAGAGGGGAAAAGAAGTCCGAGGAATTTTAAGGAATACTGGTGTAAAGTGTACACCGTATATTGCCATCTAATCTCTTCTGAAACAGATGACATGCTAATTTTCCTTTTCAATTAGAAAAAGTTAAGTGGTATTATCAGAACAAACTGGGCAAAAAACAATAGGATACAGGTACTGCCATCTACAGTCAAAGTCTGACCAGAAATGGTCTTCATGGAAGACATGCGGCTAAAAAGCCATGCAAGCACCTATGCTATGCACAAAAACACAAGAACTGGTGAGCAGAAAAATGGCAGCAAGCTCCCTGGATTGATGAGTTCAAATTGATGTTTAGCTCTAACAAAAGGAAGTTTATTCATCGTAGCCCTGCAGAGCTGTACAATGAGTGTGTGCAAAAAGCAGTGAAGAATGGTGCAGGTTTCTTGCAGATGTGGGGCTGCAAGACAATGACCCCAAACATACAGCCAAAGTCATAAAGAATCATCTTCACTGAAAAAAACAACATGGAGTCCTGGAAGAGATAGTATAACCTCTCAAAGAGCCCTAATCTCAACATCACTGAGTCTTCTTGGATCACACAGTAAAGCAACTGAGACAGCCCAAATCAACAGAAGAACAGAAAAGAGAGGGCGCACCAGCCTTGTGCATTATCCCTTGATACATTTATTCATAAAAAACATAATTAAAAACTACTCACAAAGGTAGAAAAAAAATCACGCTTATAACAGTCTTTGACTAGTGACAGTCTGTCCACTGATAGCAGTCTCCAGGTCCAGGTCTCCATGAAGAGAGGACATGCGAACCGCTGCTGGCTGACGCTTTTCGAAGGTTTACCACCTTCGCTCTGAGGAAGAAGGTAAACCTTCGAAACGCGTCAGAAGCAGCGGTTCGCACGTCCTCTCTTCAGGACTTGGACACTGCTATCAGTGGACAGACTGTCACAAGTCAAAGACTCATAAGCGTGATTTTCTTTCTACCTTTGTGAGTAGTTTTTACTTATGTTTTTTCTGAATAAATGTTTCAAAGGATAATGCACAAGGCTGGTGCGCTCTCTCTTTTCTGTTTTTCCTTTTGACTACTAGGATATCCCTATCCTGGAGGGCAGCAAGGCCAAAAGCTATTGTCCATCCTGAACTTTGGACTGCCTAGCCAACGCACCCGTGTGCAAGAGTTTTTGCTGTACTGCAAATCAACAGAAGAACTGTGGATAGTTCTCTTAGATGTTTAGAACAACCTACCTGTTCCCTAACAACTGTGTGCAAGTGTACCTAGGAGAATGGATGTAGAGAAGAGAATACTGCAGATAAACAGGGTACAACTTATGTAGTAGAATTGGTATCATCTCCTTGTTTCACCTGAGTCCAGCCACTTCACTGGGTATATGTTACAATGACCCAAAAAGACAAAATTTAGGTGCTGCTGCTCAACTCTGAGTGCAGGCAAGGACAGAGAGCTCGTCCTAGCTCCAAGCTGCAAGCAATGTCAAAAGAAAAGATCCATAAGCCACACATCATAAAGCAGACCCATGTGCATGAAGTGAAATGAAGAGATGAATGGCAGCCTCAGACTGGACTCCAGCCAGGCCACACTTCCAACACATTTCGCTCCACCCATTGGAGCTTAATCATGGGAATTAAGCTCCAAGGGGCTGAACGAAACGCCGTTGGGGTGTGACCTGGCTGGAGTTTTGGCTGAGGGCTGCTATTCATCTCTTCATCTCACTTCATGCACATGGGTCTGCTTCACGATGTGTAGCTTATGGATATTTTCCTTTGACATTGCTAGAGGGTTTACAACCACTTTAAAGCCCTAATTACAATATTGCTAGTATGGATAAATGAAGAGTAATAGAAGGACTGAAATACTTCTCTTTTCCTGGACAAAATGCTGCTCCAGGTTCCCTCCAGTCCTGCCTACATAACCAAATACCTAGGAATTTTATCACATGATCTTTGCTGATAAAAAGATGGGAGCTCTGAATAGCTGATCCTCCAATTCAGACCACAGAATTACAAATGTTTTAAATATGATCTTAAAGGTTTTATTTTTTTCCTGTTTAAAAGTTTAATATGATAGACTGTCCTTTTTTTGCAAATATCTTGGCTGTCATAAGCAGTTTCTTACAACTGAAGAAAAAAAAAAATACAACTGTGCTTTCGGCTTATACATGTGCATTGCCACATGTAAAATTAAATTTTACTGTTATTCTAAACATTTTGTGACATTTAAGATATAAGATGTAATGCTACCCTACACGGACATTTTAAATGAATATTTTTTTTTTTTTATCATTTCTTTTTCTTGCAGAAAACCTACAGAGACTTTAGGCTACAGGGAGTGCTTGACGGCACACTAAATAATAAGACATATGAGACAGTTCACAACCGTTTAACTATGGAAGAGGCTACGGTAGCAGTTTCTGATAGGGGAGGACTCCAGGGGATTTCTATGAAGGACAGTGATGATGAAGAAGAATGACATATAAATATTTATATGTTTGCAACATGCTCCATGTATTTTTACCTGTTATGTATAGAAATGTTTTACTTCACACAAAGTCCCTATAGACTGCTTATTCAAACTCTTTTAAAATACATGTGCCAAGGAGTTAAAGAAATGGTACTATAAATACACAATATGGATCTAATTTTGTGCAGGTTTAATATCATGAGAATTATTTTCTTTTATATGGATTTCTCAGAAACTCTCCCACTTAAAATAATATATTGTTATTACTGTTTACCTATATTTGTATAGAATTTCTCAATCATGCCAATGGCCTGCATTTTTTTTTTTGTAGCATTCACAATAAAAGTTGATCATTTCCATATCCTATTGGCCATTGCCTCCAGAAGTATCTTGTTTTTATGTCCAGCCTGAGTATGATATTTCATTAGTGTTTCTGCTCTTATTGTAAAGACTTGCAGAGACTTGTGAAAATATGCACATTTTAAGTCTACAGGTTCATGGACCTGTAGGGATTATTTTTTTGTCTCTATAAAATGTTTAATAAAGTTTGATATGTTTACAGACAAATGTGGCCTTTCTTCTTTTTTACGTTCATATATAAAATATGGAAGGCGTTTGATGTATAATAGTTAAGACAGACCTTTAGGGCTAGTAACAGGTCAGATTATAAGATATGTCTCCTTGTCAATGTGAATTATAACATTCATCTTGTAGCTGTCTAATGACTGAAGAACACTCTTGCTGACGATTCCAACATCACCCATTGTAAATTAAAATTGACAAATGATTATTAAAAATCTGAATACCTAAAATACAAGTTATTTGTGTAAAGAAGCTGCTAATATAATTATTTATATCATATAGTATGTATATAGTGCCAACAGTTTGCACAGCACTTTACAAAAAAAAGGAGGAAAGTATAAATCCAATACAAAAGGTTTAAGATGGTATATTGTTCAAGAATGTGTTTTAAACATTACAGTTATATGTAAAAAAAAAAACTGTTATACCTGGTACTGAATATACATTTTTGTGAAGATATATGCAACCTGTGATACTAGATTATCAGTCATTCTAAGCTAAAGGAGATTTACCAGAGACTGCCTATGGTGTAATTTAATAGAGTTATTATTAGAATCTTCCCCAGTTATTCCTATTACCTCAACTGTCTACAGTTTTCATATTCATCAGTAGTGTTTCCTTTTTATGTCATCTTTTAGTTTATTAATCTTTTAGTTAATTTTTTTAGACATTTAAATTAATATATCTTCAGTGTTTTACAGTTAGATTGTTGGTAACAGTAGCCCTAAACTGTGCTCCTTACAGTTTATATACTGTAACAAATATATTCCACCCTTCCAATTTTATCAGTGCTTGCAGCTATTTCCTGTGAAACTGACACACACATGGCCATTGAATCTACAATTACAATTACCCCTGTTTAATGGCACAAATTTTCAAGCAGCAAATCATATGGCCGCAGCTCAATAAAAAGTGTGTGATTATAGTCAAAAGGCTTGGTGGTTGAATAAAACCCTAGACTAAGGAAAATGCATAATTTAACCACTTACGCTCCAGAAGATGTAACGCCTTCATGACAGGCCATTTTTTGCTATTCGACACTGTGCTACTTTAACTGGTGATTGCGCAGTCAAGCAATGCTGATTCTAAACTAAATGTATATAATTTTTTTACACAAATAGAGCTTTCTTTTGGTGGTATTTGATCACCAGTGTGTTTTTTTTTTATCTCTTGCAATATAAACAAAAAAGTAAATTTAAAAAAAAATGATATTTTTTACTTTCTAACATTCAATAAAAAAAAAAAAAGTCTTCATTTTTTGGCCAAAATGAAATCTACTAAATGTTTTTGATAAAAAAAAAACCTAGCAAGTGTATATTGATTTGCATGAAAGTTATAGAACCTAAGAATTTTCAGAGGGGTCATCATTTTGATCATCACTATTCTGCCCATCCAGGAAAGAGTATGGGTCTGCCAGTTCTTTAGATCACACGTCGTAGAAGAGTGAAGAGTAACATAACTTGCCTTATATAGTGTGGAGACGTCAGAGGTAAGTTTTATTCCAAGGTAAGGGAGGGCCTGCGTACACCAATTAAAGGGAAAAGATGCACGTACTAAAGCCAAAATGGACACAGAAAAGTTGATGTCCAGACCCGAAATTTGGGCAACCAAAGTTGGGCATCAGTGAAAGTAAACTAGGCAAGGTTGTTATGGGGTCCGTGATAAATAATAAGATAATAATGGCGACAGCCAATGTCTCGGTGGCGAGGACAAAATAGAAGTGCCAGAGAGGATAGCCCTGTCTGGTCCCTTTGTGCTATGTGTAGGTCCAGCTTACATCCAAAAGCTACAATGTTAGTTGTAGGATTTGAGTATAGTACACTGAGTAGTAAGAGGAATTTGGGTCTGAAGTTCCACCTCTGCAATATGTGGAACAGGAAGTGCCAGGACAGGGAATCAAAGGCATATTGTAGGTCTAATGACCGAAAAATTCCCCATCTGGTGCCTAAACCATCACAGTTAGAATGCAGTAGAGATATGAGGGCTACAGCCCGACAAATCTGGTCTGTGGCTTGTCGCCCCAGGACGTAGACCACCTGGTCCACATTAACCTATTGCATAAAAAATTTGCTGAATCTATTTTCGGCAATACTTTCAAATTGCATTCGGCCCCTTTCACACTTGTGCGACTTGTCCTGTGACTTTGGACATCAAAGTCGCATGACAAGTCATACCCCATGATTTTCAATGATTACCATTCGTATCTGTGCGACTTCAAGTCCAAGTGACTTCAAAGCAGTCCCTGCACTACTTTGATGCGACTTGAGGTCCATAGACCTCAAGATTACACAGGCATTGCTTCAAGTCATGGCAAAATCATGTGACTCATGTCGCACAAGTGTGAAAGGGGCCTTAATGAGTCTTGGAGTCTGCATTGTTCCTTACCCTCGGTTTATTTTATGTTATATACTATTTTCCTTTTTTTTTTCTATGTAAAAGTGATCGGTGATGTATGACCCATTTTATTGTTTAATTGCTATGAGTAGTGGACGACCCTGATCACTCTGTATACAGTCGTGCACAAAAGTTTGCACACCCTGGCAAAAATTGTGAAATTTTGGCATTAATATTGAAAACATGACTGATCAAAAGTCTTTTATTTAAGGATAGCAATCACATGAAGCCATTTATTATCACATAGTTTTTTGGATCCTTTTTAGATCATAACAACAGATATCACCCAAATGGCCCCGATAAAAAGTTTACTTACCCTGGAATGTTTGGCCTTGGTACAGACACAGAAGGTAGCACACACAGGTTAAAATGGCAATTAAACTTCTTGTGAAAAAAAAATGGCAATTAAAGGTTAATTTCCCACATCTGTGGCTTTTTAAATCACAATTAGTGTCTGTGTATAAATAGTCAATGAGTTTGTTAGCTCTCGCATGGATGCACTAAGCAGGCTAGACACTGAGCCATGAAGCAGTAGAAAAGAACAGTCAAAAGACCTGCGTAACAAGGTTATGAAACTTTACCAAGATGGAAAAGGATATAAAATGATAAGCCTTGAATACGCCAGTCAGTACTGTTTAATCACTTATTAAGAAGTGGAAAATAAGGGGCTCCTTTGATACCATGCCATGGTCAGGTAGACTAAGAAAGATTGCAGCCACAACTGGTGGAAGAATTGCTCAGGATACAAAGAAAAACCCACAGGCAACCGCAGGAGACATACAGGCTGCTCTCCAAAAAGACAGTGTGGTTGTTTTTAAGGAGCACAATTCAACGATACTTGAACAAAAAAGAACTTCAATGAAAGAAGAGCGGGATAAAAGCACCACCTAAGTGCAGTATTAAAATCAGCTATTTATTCATAAACAATTAAAAACAATCACAGGCCGTTAGAAGGAACAGGAGGCCTGAGTGCGTAGCCTGTCATCTTCGAGAGTAACAGGGCTTAGGGTCAACTGGTCCAATCTCAACTATTTGCTATTGACCCAAAAGCCAAGAGTTCGGGCCCACCGGGTCTCCAGTTACAATGGGTGGATAAGTTCACTTATCTAGGGGTACGTGTCTCACATGATGTTGCAAGTTATATTCCGTTAAATCTGACCCCGGGTATGCATTCTGTTAAAAATAAGCTGAAAGCATGGAAGAATCTCCCCTTGTCCCTCTTAGACCATATCAATCTTATAAAAATGAAGATTCTCCCCAAATTTTATTATTTGTTCCGTAACTCCCCAAAGTGGATTCCCAAATCTTTCTTTTCTCAACTAAATAGAATTTTCTCTTTTGGGGCCCACACCCTCTCATTACAAATGATCTACTCTTATACGACCCACCTCGCAAGGGGGCCTGTCACTTCCAGATTGCTTACAATTTTTTATTGCAGCCCAATTGGTTACAGCGGTATGGTGGTTAAACCCATATCAGTCCAACCCTGCTACCGTCTTAGAGGCCGCAGTGCTGCTATCTGGTTAGGCACTTACAAACCTACCTCTCCTCTGACCTAAAGCGAAAAAGTTCCCAAGGGCTGCAGTCTCCCCGAATACCCATTTATGGAATAACCCTTCATTACAACATTTTTTTACTCTCCGTGATCTAATGGAGTGGGCTAGATACAACATTAAACTGGTGTCTGATATCACCTCAGATTTTTCGTTATATTAATTTAACTATCTAATGTCGCAACCTCATATCTCTTTAGATATTTACAGTTGTCCCATGCTTTCAGAAGTTCATTTCCCCTAGTGTGACACAATTAGTGCAACCCGATCTGGAAATGGTTCTGCGGTATGAATGTCAGGAGAAACCTGCTTCTGTCCTTTATGCATATCTTCTCCAGGGTATTCTCCCCTGAATTATCAGCGCTTTGTCAGCGTTGGTCCCACAATCTTCCAGAGCTGAACTCTGAGGATTGTGAGGACATTTGGGATTTCCCAGTTTAAAACACTGGTCTCTTTAAGGGACCGCCTTGTACAATATCAGATCGTCCATAGGGCATGTCTTACTCCTTATCGTTTGCACAAAATTATGCCTTCCCTTTCCTTGGAATGCTGGCATTGTGCTCATACCCTGGGGGCTTTGATTCATATTGTTTGGCCCTGCCCAGTGTTCAGCGTTTAGTGGGCACAGGTGCTCTCTGTGGTGAGTAAGATAGTAGGCGTTCCCATTCCTCAATCTCCAAAAGTATGTCTGCTGGGTTTGGTGGAGGATCTGGTACCCAGGGTGGCGGACAGGACCCCGATTGGTTTCCTTTTCTTTTTACGCTAGGAAAACTATCACCTTACAGTGCTTTAAAAAAGTACTCATACCCCTTGAAACGTTCCACATTTTGTCATGTTACAACCAAAAACGTAAATGTATTTTATTAGGATTTTATGTGATAGACCAACACAGAGTGACACATAATTGTGAAGTGGAAGGAAAATGATAAATGGTTTTCAAAATAATTACAAATAAATATCTAAAAAGTGTGGTGTGCATTTGTATTCAGCCCCTTTACTCTGATACCCCTAACTAAAATCTAGTGGAACCAACTGTCTTCAGAAGTCACCTGTGTAATTTAATCTCATTATAAATACAGCTGTTCTGTGAAGCCCTCAGAGATTTGTTAGAGAACCTTAGTGAACAAACAGCATCATGAAGGCCAAGGAACACACCAGACAGGTCAGGGATAAAGTTGTGGAGGAGTTTAAAGTAGGGTTGAGTTATAAAAAAATATCACAAGCTTTCAACATTTCATTGAGCACTGTTCAATCCATCATTCGAAAATGGAAAGAGTATAGCACAACTGCAAATCTACCAAGACCTGGCCATCCACCTAAACTGACAGGCCAGGCAAGGAGAGCATTAATCGTAGAAGCAGACCCAAGGTAACGCCAGAGGAGCTGCAGAGATCCACAGCTTGGGTGGGAGAATCTGTCCGCAGAACAACTATTAGTTGTGCACTCCACAAATCTGTCCTTTATGAAAGAGTGGCAAGAAGAAAGCCATTGCTGAAAGAAATCCACAAGAAGTCCCATTTTCAGTTTTCGAGAAGCCATGTGGGGAACACAGCAAACGTGGAAGAAGGTGCTCTGGTCAGATGAGACCAAAATTGAACTTTTTGGCCTAGAAGCAATACGCTATGTGTGGTGGAAAACGAATGCCCCGTACACACGGTCGGACTTTGTTCGGACATTCCGACAACAAAATCCTAGGATTTTTTTCCGATGGATGTTGGTTCAAACTTGTCTTGCAAACACACGGTCACACAAAGTTGTCGGAAAATCCGATCGTTCTAAACGTGGTGACGTAAAACACGTATGTCGGGACTATAAACGGGGCAGTGGCCAATAGCTTTCATCTCTTTATTTATTCTGAGCATGCGTGACACTTTGTCTGTCGGATTTGTGTACACACGATCGGAATTTCCGACAACGGATTTTGTTGTCGGAAAATTTTATATCCTGCTCTCAAACTTTGTGTGTCGGAAAATCCGATGGAAAATGTGTGATGGAGCCTACACACGGTCAGAATTTCCAACAACAAGGTCCTATCACACATTTTCCGTCGGAAAATCCGACCGTGTGTACGGGGCATAACACTGCACATAACCCTGAACACACCATCCCCACCTTGAAACATGGTGGTGGCAGTATTATGATGCGGGGATACTTTTCTTCAGCAGGGAAGAGAAGCTTGTCAGAGTTGATGGGAAGATGGATGGAGCAAAATACAGGGCAATCTTAGAAGAAAACATTTTAGTCTGCAACAGTGGCGTAGCGTGGGGGGTGCAGGGGGTGCTGTGGCCCCGGGCGCGACATTTAGGGGGGCGCCAGTATGTGTCACTGGCTGCCTCCTAATTTCAAATTCCTGTGTCCCCTGCGCTCCGGCCGCCATGTTAAGTGTCCGACGCCCTGTGGTGATTGGGCGTATGGGGGTCATGTGAGGCGTAGGGCTGGCCTGTCCTCGATCGCTCCTGAAGTCGCACCTCCGCACATGACCCCCCATACGCCCAATCACAGGGCACTGGACACTGAATATGGCAGCAGGCAGAGCGCAGGGGAGAGAAGAAACAACGTGAGCCGCCGCTGTCTTCTCCTCCTCATCCGGATTCATGCAGGCCAGGATAAGAAGGTGAGTGGGACTCCCTCGTGAGAGTCTTGTTACTGGCCGGGGGGGCGAGAGAGGGAGTGTAGGCAGGACAGTATAGTGTAGTATAGTGGTCAGTATAGTGGACAGTGTAGTGTAGTATAGTGGACAGTGTAGTGTAGTATAGTGGACAGTATAGTGGTCAGTGTAGTATAGTATAGTGGTCATTATAGTGTAGTTTAGTATGGAGGTCAGTGTAGTGGTCAGTATGGGGGGCAGTGTAGTGGACAGTGTAGTATAGTGGACAGTGTAGTATGGTGGTCAGTATAGTGTCGCGTAGTATAGTGGACAGTGTAGTATATTGGTCAGTATAGTACAGTATAGTGGTTAGTGTAGTATAGTGGTTAGCATAGTGGTCAGTATAGTGTCGTTTTAGTATGGAGGTCAGTGTAGTGTAGTATAGTGGTCAGTATGGTGGTTAGTGTAGTGGACAGTATAGTGGTCAGTATAGTGTAGTGGACAGTGTAGTATAGTGTGGTGGTCAGTGTAGTGTAGTATGGTGGTCAGTGTAGTGTAGTATAGTGGTCAGTATAGTATAGTGGACAGTGTAGTGGTCAGTGTAGTTTAGTATGGTGGTCAGTATAGTGGACAGTGTAGTGTAGTATGGTGGTCAGTATAGTGTCGTGTAATATAGTGGACAGTGTAGTATAGTGGTCAGTGTAGTATGGTGGTCAGTATAGTGTAGTTTAGTATAGAGGTCAGTATAGTATAGTGGACAGTGTAGTGTAGTATAGTGGATAGTGTAGTGTAGTATAGTGGACAGTGTAGTATAATGGACAGTGTAGTATGGTGGTCAGTATAGTGGTTAGTTTAGTATAGTATAGTGGTTAGTATAGTGGTCAGTATAGTGTAGTTTAGTATAGAGGTCAGTGTAGTGTAGTGGACAGTGTAGTGTAGTATAGTGGACAGTGTAATGTAGTATAGTGGACAGTGTAGTGTAGTATAGTGGACAGTGTAGTGTAGTATAGTGGACAGTGTAGTGTAGTATAGTGGACAGTGTAATGTAGTATAGTGGACAGTGTAGTATAGTGGACAGTGTAGTATGGTGGTCAGTATAGTGGACAGTTTAATGTAGTATGGTGGACAGTGTAGTATAGTGGTCAGTGTAGTATGGTGGTCAGTATAGTGTAGTATAGTGGACAGTGTAGTGTAGTATAGTGGACAGTGTGCTATGGTGGTCAGTATAGTGTAGTATAGTGACAGTGCCACTTTGTGTTGGTCTATCACATAAAATCCCAACAAAATACATTTACGTTTTTGATTGTAACATGACAAAATAGAAAATTTCAAGGGGTATGAATACTAGAGTTGTCCCGATACCAATACTAGTATCGGTATTGGTACCAAACATTTGCCTGAGTACTTGTACTCGGGCAAATGCTCCGATGCTTCACCCGATACCTGGACAGTCAGGAATAATCGGTGAGGTGGAGGGAGTTACAGGCACCGATCACCCTGTATAGATTTCAGTAAAGCCTGACAGCCACTTCCCCCCCCCCATGCGGCTTTCAGCTGCTTTAGTGAAATCTATACAGGGTGATCGGTGCATGTAACTACCCCCACCACACCGATCACCACTGACTGTCCCCGTATCCTCCTCCAGTCCCCCTCTGTGTCCTCCTCTGTGCTCTATGTCCCCCTCTGATCTGCTGACCCCCCTCCAGTTATCCTCCGTGTCCCCCTCAGTTATCCTCTGTCCCTCTCCAGTTATCCTCTGTCCCCCTCCATTTATCCTCCGTGTCCCCTCCTGTTATCCTCCATGTCCCCCTTAGTTCTGATGACCCCACCTCCATGTCCCCCTCCGCCCCCTCTGTCCACGATCTGTCAGGACGGACAGCGGAGGTAAGAGTCGGTAAATTTAGCTCCTTCCTTTTCCGAATGAACAAAGTCAGTGATCACTGACTCTGTCCATTCACATAACTGAAAAATCGTAACCTGTGTTTACGATGTCTCAGTTTATGAATGAGGAAGAGCCTCTGTCTCCTGTCCATTCATCTTCAGTGCAGCTGAGGCTGCAGAGAAAGGGACTGGGGTATCTGTGTCCTCAGTCCCTTTTCCTGACTCAAAGGGGAGATGTCAGGGGTCTGTTAAGACCCCTGATATCTCACCAAAGCCCCCCAACAGAGCTGATAAAAAAAAGAATTGCAATAAATAAAAAAAAATTATTTGTAAAAAATAAAATAAAAAACACACTGACATCGTCCACTCCACCCCCCCCCCCCCCCTTAAAAAAAAGATTTGATCTTAAAAAATGTTGGTATCAGGACAACCCTAATGAATACTTTTTCAAGGCACTGTATGTTGGAAGAATAAATACAAGTAAAAGGCGCAACCGCTGAGAGTTCTGCTGTAACCCATAAATGTCCATAAGAAGTACATAAAACATAATAAAAAAGGAAAGGAAAAGTAGTAGCAATGTAATATAAACATTCAAATGGATTCATGATAAATTAGTAAATAGTCCAACAGCAATAAAACTCATAGCGATAATGATAATTAAAGTACAATCTAATACATACTGGTAATCAAATGTATATTATTGTACAGAATTATGTATGAATGAATTAATTAGAGGGCCCAGAGGACATGTATATTACTGATATATCTGTTATCATAAAAAGTGGGAAAATATATGTATTATTAATTCCTAAAAAGGGATAAAACTCGAAAGCTTGATTAACCAGTGATTTGGGATATTTTTTATCCAAGTACTTTCTTTTTAGGGCTATGCTCTGTTCTTCGTAGTCAATATCCCGTGTACAGTTCTGTCGCAAATGGCAGAACCAGCCCTCCCTTCCCCCTCCCTATATATATATATATATATATATATATATATATATATATATATATATTCCCCTTTCTTCCATCCCCCTCCCCTTTCCCTTCTCCTGTTTCCCTATACATTACCTACTATAGGCACAGTCATATTTAGACATGTTAGTCATCATTAATAGCAATTGCTTAGTTTACCTTTTTGGGAATGAATAATACATATATTTTTCCCCTTTTTTATGATAACAGATATATCAGTAATAGACATGTCCTCTATGCCCTCTAATTAATTCATTCATACATAATTCTGTACAATAATATACATTTGATTACCAGTATGTATTAGATTGTACTTTAATTATCATTATCTCTATGAGTTTTATTACCTTTGGACTATTTACTAATTTATCATGGATCCATTTGAATTGTTATATTATATTACTCCTAGTTTTCCTTTCCTGTAATACTGATGTAGAAGTACTGATGCACAACACACGCAGCGCCCATGCTTGGAAACTCGTTGCACTTCGGTGACGTCATCTGTCCACACCGCCCAGCCACCTACGCTCCAAGCCCCGCTCTGGACTCCTCCACCGTACGGCTGGCCGTCTATCACAGCGGTGACTACCCACTGTGAACTTGACTCCCCACCGACATTACCTTTCAGGATTTACTTACAGATGTCCTTTTTTAAATCTTCTAACATGTGATTTGCCAACTGTATGATTTATTAAACTGTTTTTACATCTGCACTTAGAGGTGCCTCTCTCCTTTGTTTATGTTGGAAGAAGCCGGCTCCACCTTCCCTCTCGTTTGGAAACAGCATGTTAATACTGTTCTACCGCTTTCTAAAGACACGTATTTGCATAGAGGCTGCTCGGAAAATATGAGTGTGGGCTGAATGGCTGTCTGAGCCATCCACCGCAACAGCTGATTAGGATTAAGCTGGTTTGTCTTATTCCCATTTGGCCCTTTTTAGGGCATCAATGGGGCCAAATTGTGTTTATATCCTATTTGAGGGCTGACGCACTGTTATGTATGTAAATGTAGGAGACCATTCTCCATTACATAGGAATACTTAAAAAGTTGAATGCTGAAAAACTAAATAGAAAATGGGAGAGCATAATAAGGGCATAATAAGGCCATCTTGTAAAACCATATTGCATCTCTAGCATTTCTGTGGATACATTACTCTTCTTCAGGGGCGTATGCATCAATAATCTACAGGAAAAAAGTGCCTAGCCATTAAAAAGAGAAATGTTGGTTGGGAAAGCAAAGATACCCATACCTAAGGCCTCGTACACACGGTTTGATTGTTGGACGACCGAGCGTCAGATTTTTGTCAAAAGCACATGTGCAGGATTTTGTCTAGCATACTATCAGCAAATTGTCATTTGACAAACACGAACGTAGTGACGTACTATGAAAGTATAAAGAGAAAGTTAATTTCTCAAGCGCCACCCTTTGACCCCTCATGCTAATTTAGTGTCAGTAGAATTTTGGTGAGCGTTGATTCGCGATTTTCAGATTGTACAAAACAAATGCCTATTGAAATACGTTTGGCATAAATACATCAGTATCACCAGCAAAGCAGCTTCATTATTATCCCATTAAAGAAGATGAGAAAGTGCGCTGCATTTCGACATTTCATCACCTGCCGCATAACGAATGTTAATTCTAGATTACGAATGGTAGTTTACAAGGCCGAACTCTTCTGGCTCGTTCCTTGATACCGAGCATGCGTGTTTGTACATTTGACTTTTGTGTGACGATTTCTGTACTGACCATTCGAAAATCAGATGTTGAGTTCATATCCAACAAAAATTTTATAGCCTGCACATCCAACTTTTGTCTGATGTAAAAGTCAAATCATCTGTCGAATGCACTGTACTAACGATCCGAAAACCCGCAGACAGCTCGCCTTATGACTTTTCCCTTCTGATTTTCGTACCGTGTGTAGGCCTACGAGTACTAACATATCAGCTGTATATGGAACATGAAAAACTGGAAAAACAAAGACTGCTTATAGTGTATATAATATAAAATCATATACTAGCCTCTTGTCCTTTTTCTTGTTTCTTACTATTGGTCACTTCTTTCAGATATATGTTGTTATTTACCCCATCGTTCACTTTTTGTCATTTTACTTGGTTTTGGGCTCTTTCTACTTCCAATATTTTATTCTCACTCACACTATTTGGACACTTTTTCTGTTGGGGATTATATATGTGCCCCAGGCTTCCCTATGGACTTCTGTTATTACAGCTCCTGGTATAGACTAAGGATGAGCTCTGGCGTTTTCGCATACCCCACGTGCAGAGCCCCCAGAGAGTTGGCACTGCACTGCGCTAATCACAGGCAGTGAGACATTTCCCGATCTCTGCAGCCGCACATCGGGACAATGTCTCACTGTCTGTGATTAGAGCAGCGCAGTGCCGACTTCCTGGCAGGCTCTGCGCGTGGGGTGTGCGAACACGCCGGAGCTCATCCTTAGTATAGACATTATAAGCAGCCTTTGTTTTTCCAGTTTTTCATGTTCCATATACAGCTGACATGTGAGTACTCTGATGCCCCGTACATGCGGTCGGACATTGATCGGACATTCCGACAACAAAATCCTAGAATTTTTTCCGACGGATGTTGGCTCAAACTTGTCTTGCATACACACAGTCACACAAAGTTGTCGGAAAATCCGATCATTCTGAACGCGGTGACGTAAAACACGTACGTTGGGACTATAAACAGGGCAGTAGTCAATAGCTTTCATCTCTTTATTCTGAGCATGCGTGGCACTTTGTGCGTCGGATTTGTGTACACACAAACTTTGTGTGTCGGAAAATGTGTGATGGAGCCTACACACGGTTGGAATTTCCGACAACAAGGTCCTATCACACATTTTCCATTGGAAAATCCGACCGTGTGTATGGGGCATGAGGTATGGGTAACTTTGCTTTCCCTACCAACATTTATTTTTTAATGGCTAGGCATATTATTGGATTACATTGATACAATCATGCTTTTTTTCTGTAGATTATTGATGCATCCACCCCTGAAGAAGTGGAATATATCTACAGAAATGCGTCGGACCTTTCTAGAGATGCAATATGGTTTTACATGATGGCCTTATTATGCCCTCCCATTTTCTACTTAGTTTTATAGCATTCAACAGTGGTTCTCACCTCCTGTCCTCAGGACCCACTAACAGGCCAGGTTTGCAAGATAACTGAAATACATCACAGGTGATATCATTTGCTGCTAAGTGATTGCAGTATTCTAGTCTGCATCTCCCCAAGGTAATACTTAAAATCTGGCTTGTTAGTGGGTCCTGAGGACAGGAGTTGAGAGCCACTGTTTTAAAGTATCCCTATGTAATGGGGGATGGTCTCCCACATTTATAACGTAATATGTCATACTCATGTACTTTTATGGTTTGCAACATGTTATTGTTATGTTTGCAAATACACAGTCTACATCTACAATAAACTGTGACCTTATGTTTACCTCTTATTAATTTATTGGCCTGACGTGCTCACCTCATATAAAGTCCCATGGGAAAAATTGTGAATTTGCATAAGGATGGAGGTGTGTCATGGGTAGCACCAGACCATACTCTGTTTATTATTATGTGTGCCAATAATTTTATCTATTTGATGTACATGTTATGCATTGTTTTAAGAGAATAAACATTACCTGTTTCAACTATTGCTCTAAAAACCGTTGTTCCACAAAATCCGAACACCCACACATGAAGTACCACCACTGCGCCAGGAATAATGCAATAAATTGAAAGCTGTCACTTTAAATAAATTAGATCTGAAAAAACATTTACCCTGTGTATCGAAGTAAATACTGGCGCTAGTGCCTGAAAAATACACAATAACCACCCAGTGACAAGTGTAAATCACAAATAAATAATGATGATGTAATCATAGTCAGTGATTAAACAGTCCATAGATGAGCCGTATTACATGTGACATGTTGCAAAAATAATATCTTCTAAATCTTCCACCACACCGCGTGCACTTGGTGATTCCACTCCCCTTTAGAAATGCACTCACCAGATGCCTTGCATTCTCATGCTCGGCAAATAAACAACCCTCCCAGGGTTAAATAATCCACCGATATCCAATCGTGCATTTGATGTCATAGCCTTTCCACATAGAATAAAATAAAGTGCTTGGATAGTTAGCACTTTAGTTCATCAATTATTAATCTATTTACTAGTCATGCCCCACATGCCTCATCTAAAGTCCCAACCCTCCTTTTTCTTCATATAGATTTAGGGATGGAGACGTATGATATGCGTCTCATTTAAAGTCCCAAAAAATCCTCCTTCTTTTTTTTTTAGCTCAAGTTTGTTTTGGTGTCAAGTATGTTTTATTTTTATTTTGTATGTTTTTATATGCAAATACAAAAATATTTAAGAAAAAAAAAAGAAAGGATGTGGATTTACTATAAGCAAACAGGCCACGCAGCTGTGCTGAATGAATGAATGAATGAAGGATTTGTAGAGCGCTGCAAATGCGAACTGAATCGCCTCAAGGCGCTAGAATGCGTTCTCTGTTACCAGCTCTTAGAAAAGGAAGGTCTTTAGTTTTTTCCTGAAGGCCTGATGGTTTTCTTCCATGCGGATGTGCATGTCCAGTGGGACATTTCGTTTTTTGTTTTTGTGTTTGTTTTTTCCTTTTTCTGTGGGTGTTTTTTTTTGTGTTTGCCTTAATAAGAACACCGAACACGTTTAGTTTTTTTTTTTTTTTTAATATATACTTTTCAATTGATCAATGGTGTGTCTTTATTGATCTAATAAGAATGCATCAAGGTGTTTGTACATAGAGAGATATATACAGTATAGCTTTTTACACATTTTAAGGAATTTTTAGATTTTCTCTATTGTCTAGTTTTTAGCCTTGATAAAGGGGGAATGCTAAGCTCCCAAAACATGTTTGCAGCTGCCAGCTGGTGTGGTGCTGTCATCCTTCCAAAGCTGGTGAGCAGCCTCTAGTACTGCAAACCACCCATTATGTTATAACACTTCTCCATAGGGTTCTGCGCTTATATCACAGAAATTTTTTTAATTTAAAGGACTTTGTCAAGGGGTCTGTGTGTTCATTTAAATTTCACATTTTCTGGAAATAGGTAACGATGGGTACCCCTTATTGTACCATGTACTCATTCCCCCGAGGTGGGGCAGATATCTAGGGGCCTCTGATAAGTCAGGTGTGAGAAGGAGGTCTTTGTCCCCTCAACTTGGTGATAAGGTGCCTTACGGAGGGGGGCAGCAACGGGCCCCCCCCCAGTGTTGCAAGGCATGTTGCCTGGGACCCATGATAAATGCTTAAGGTTCCCCGCTCAGGTTATCAAGGTCCAATGAGTTAGATGCCGCTGACTAGTTAGGGTGCTGGCCGAGGAGAGGTCTGTCCAGACCCAAAGCGCATTGCAGAAAAAGGGAAGAGATAGCAAGACCGCCACACCCCTCAACCAGCCCAAGTGGTTAGCAGGTAAAAGCAGCCTTATCTCGATTCATCCAGACCACGTCCCCAACATCTTTTACCCCACCCTGGGGCTTTATCATGGAGATGAGGCTCTGCTGGTGGCAAGGATATAAATACCAGCTGCCTAAAGGTGTGTGTAAACCACTCAAAAAATGTATAGGTGAGTGAGTCAGGTGAGGGACAGGTGAGTAAAAAATGCACCGTGTAGCATATGAGTCCAAGCCCCTGAAAATCAACCACAGTCAAGAACTTCACATATAACTTCAGGTATAACAATAATCAGAACTGATAGACAATTTAGAAGCAAGCATACATAGGTGCAAGAGTTAAATGAGGACAAAAAAAACAATAAGTGAAAAAATTTAAATAAAAGTATTGTATATTGAAATAACTGCTCTCCTTTAGAAATGAGTCTAAAAAATGATATAGATGAATAATGTCTTCAGTGGTGATCCATCCATTAGGGGCGTACGAGCACCGCCCCCCCCCCCCCCCCCCCATCCATGCATCCAGACCCCTAATCTATTTGGGGGCGCCGGACGCATGGGTTCCAATGGGGTTTTTTTTTTAAGCATGTGATTAGAGCCTGAGGCTCTAAAAGGCTTAAAAAAAGAGCGGGTTCGGGGCACAGAGCAATGCGCCCTGAGCCCGCCCAGTTGTGTGACAATAGCAAATGAATATTCGCTATTGTCACACTGATTCTCCTTCCGGCCAATCAGGAAGCAGGTCCTGAGACCCATTTCCCTATTGGCCGAAAGGAGAAGTGATCCTATTGGCCTAGGAGGGGGGAGGAGGGGGGAGACGCATGGCCATAGGGGATGCAGGGGAAGCCCGACCAACCCACCAGCTGCCACTGTCTCCAGGGATGGCTCACCCACAGAGGCTCAGCCACATTCAGCACTCTCCAGCTCGGACAGGGAGGGAGGAGGAGGGGAGATCGGAGTGTCATCCCAGGCAGGACATCTGCCTCCTTCCACCTTCCCATCTGTCTGTCTCCCACGGGGGAAGGGGGTGTTGCTGGTGTTTCCTGCCTTCATGTCCGTCTTCCACGGGGGGACCCCACCTCCCCCCCGCGCCTCCCTCCGGGGGGGGTGTCATTGGTTTGTCACCCCCCCCCCCCCAAATTATTGATCACCAGCTGCCAATGAATGTCATATTAAAGCACACATACAAAACTTTTTACTAAAACAAAACTTAAAAAAATAATATTACTAAATACCAAACAATACAAATTGCCACACTCAGATTCCCTCATGCACTTACAGGCAAATTAAACACTGTTAAAGTGGTTATAACCTCCTACTTATTACCCACTGAAGTGTCTCAGGTGATACACAGAGATGGAACAAATCCTCTTACATAAGTTGTAGCTGTTTATCTTCTACCCTCTCTTCTCCACAGCCTCCTAAAGCACACACTTTACACAACATGTCTGAGCTCTAGAAGGTAGTGGGCATCGATCTGATGACACATACTGCACAGAGGTGCAGGGAACATGTGTGTAATCTGAAACCTAAGTGAAGGGAATACATACATCCCCTATACACAGTCTCATAGGGAAAAATGCAAAGCTGAGGCTGGCAATCATCTGCTGTGTGCTGAATGGGGAGTGGGACAATCTCCTAGGATTGTCTGACATTGGCATAAATTGTCAGAAGTGACTCATGCAGGTAGAAAAGGAATGAAAAAGCCTAAGATTGCATTAGGTGCCTAGTTTTGACAGGTACCCACTCCCACTTCCTCACAGATTATCTGAGCGGAAGTTCTTCTCTCCCTTTTCCTCCCTTTTGTCTTCGGGGACATGTCACAGGTCCCAAAAGACTGAGGGGCCATTTATACAAAGTGCAGTGTGGCTCGCGCATGCACAGTGGGCAGCCAGCTGTGAAGCCACATGCAGCACAGCAGGCTGCCCACAGTAATGATGCAGCTGCTGAGAACCCAAAAATCTAGTGAACAAGTAGCCTAGGCAACGACAGCGCTGGATCCCTGAACAGGTCCCTTTATTAAAAGTCAGCAGCTACAGAATTTTTAGCTGCTGACTTTTATTTATTTTATTTTTTCTAGAGTGAACCTCCTCTTTAAGGGACACGTGTACCTACAGTGAAAGTATAACTAAAGGTCCAAGGTGCATACTAGCTCATTATGCCTTTTCCCTTGCAGGTGTAGAAAAAAAAAAAAAAACAGCGGGTATACAACCGCTTTAAGCCAGTGCCACAGGGGAGAGGGGAGCTGCTCCCCTCCTCTTTAAGAGGACAGGGGGATTCTGAGGGCTCCAATAAAAACATATGAGCAGCAGCAAATAGGTAAGGTGCATGAGGATTTTGAGCACTCATTTTTTAATTACCGAAAAGAGACTTGTAGTACATTTAGGAATAGGGTAATAGATGTAATGCATCTCTCTTCTTCAGAATTATATTATATAAACGTTTGGGGGAAACTGTGTTTTTGGGACCATTTACTTTTATACCTGCTGGGGAAAACAAATATAAGGTCCCTTACAGTGATCCTTAGGTCACCATTCTCCTAGGATGACAGGTGCCTTGGTGTGGATGGTGATGTGATGCTTTGGATATTAGATATGGTTAATAATGGGTGAATAATAAAACTGCATTTATATCAGCTTATTGGCCTGTTGGACAGATTGTTCAACTGTTGCAATATCACATTATTTACCCAGCACTTTACCTATCCAGGAATTTAGTACTGGTCCAGGGTAGGTAATGAGAAATACTGTATGTTCTGTGATGGCACTGCCCAGTCAGCATCGCTCTGATCCATTCCAGAAGCTCTGTAGAGAAAAGGAGGAGAAGAGTGAGGATTTTGAATCCCTGAACTGATGGACCAGCTGTGTTGGTGCTGACAACTCAACACTTTAAGTATTAAATGTACAGTTTGAAATTGGAACCCATACACACAGATCTCATGTCACTGTACAATACTTTTACAATTGATCTCAATTGGCTGAATTAATTTAACCTAGTTTTGTACTAATAAAATGAGTGGTTTTATAAAATATATGTTGTCATCACTGTATTTTTCTATGTGCTGTTATTTTGATAAATAAAACTGAAGTTAAAGCAACCGTTTTAGATATTTTCTGTACAATAGGATATTTTAGATCTAAATTTAGAATCCATTGACAAATGGTTAGTGACTAAAAAATTGCAGCCAATCACAACAAAACATATGCATGAAAAATGAAATCTGTTCAAGCCACCTGAGTTCAAGTTAGTCTTTTGATCTACTCTTTGGCTAGTTTGTGAACATGTGGCAGAAATACCCATTTAGAGTTTGCGATGCTTGGTAACTTACCATTGGCTTTGTGTTTTGTTTTTCCTTTTCAATCATCATGAAAACCAGGAAGAACCAACAGCACTGAATCTTCCTTATCAGCCTAGTCCCATTTTAGGAAACTTTATAAAGAAAGGATTTGTGTACCAACAGGACATTTAAGACGCCAAGTTACCAATACATGAAAGCAATATTTTTTGAGACTTGAGCTAGTCACACCCCCAACTACAATGTGTCCCTGAAAATGAGACTTAGAGTTATTTTCGGAGAGGACTGCAATATAAGCCCTATCCCAAAAATAAGCCCTAGAAAAGTCCTTGTAAAAATATGTAATTAGTTTTGTAAAAAGATTATATAATGTCCAGTGTGTCTGCTTTTGTAACTTTATTGTCTAAATTACCTTATTTACAGCGCCGCTGGGTGCTTACGTGACCCGCCAGAGATCTTGTCCTCCTCTCCCGGCTGACGTCAGTGGCCCCTCCCTCTGCAGTGGTCGAAGCGGAGCTGACTTCAGCCGGGATCTCGGTCTCTGACTCTGCAGTACTCGGAGCGGGGTAGAAGAGCTCCAGCAGGTCACATGAACGCCCAAATAAGGTGTTTTTGACAAAGTTACAAAAGGAGACACACTGGACATTATATAATCTTTAAAATGGGTTACATATTTTCACAATGACTTTAACTAAGGTTAATTTTTGAGATTAAAGATGTCATAATGATGACTCCTGAGCTGGAAGGGATAGAAAAGACAGGGGACAGAGGAACTTTTTCAAAAACATTTTATTGTTTTATTCCAGGTTTTTTAGAACATAGAGATAGGTAAATGACACAGCACACGCACTGTCATGCTTAAAAGGATCAGGATTTTTATTTTATTTTAGGGTTACAACCACTTTAAGATTGTCATTGTACATACTGTAAATAAATAAGACATCCCCTGAAAATAAGTCCTAGTGTGTTTTTTGTAGCCAAAATTACAGTATATAGGATCTGGTCTTATTTTCGGGGAAACAGTGCGACGTACCCCTTTTCAGAGGAGGGCTATTTATTTATTAGTAATTACTGTTTAAGGGATCAATTTTTATTTTTGTTTTATTGTGTAAACAAATAAAAAATTGTTGTTTTTATATATTGGTGACTTGGTGCCTTAAAATTCTGCTTGGTTAACAGATCCTTCTTTTGTATAGTTTCCTAAAAGTGGATGTGGCACCTGGCTAATCCAAGCCCCAGTAAAAGTCTATAACACTAGTTCCACTTTAGTGGTTTTAAAACAATCCCTAGATGACAGCATAAATCCAGCTCATAACTCTTTGAAAATAATGTATGGTCCACAATTAATGCATTACATAAGGTACAAGTGTTTCTGACCAGCTGAGGCTATAAGAGCTTGAACAAAGATATATCCAGTATGTGATGATAATTAAATGTTTTATAGGTGTAATGTCTGCGGCAAGCAGCATAATGCTGTTCATACAAATGTGATGAATATTTGCCATCTTTCTGCTTTTTGGTAACTTAACACCTTCTCAATAAAGGTGAAAATGTGGTGATTCTTAATTTTAATTATCTGCCATATAGATTTTAATTAGGTGTTAGAGTGTCTAAATAGATTCTAATTTACACAACTAATTCTACACTAATACACACAACTAATACGCACTTACTACACTAATTTGCACACATTAACACATTTCACATAATAAACACATAATTATAATTATTGTATTATTATTATTATACAGGATTTATATAGTTTGCGCAGCACTTTACAACATAGGAGAAGACAGTACAATTACAATACAATTCAATACAGGAGGGATCAGAGGGTCCTGCTCGTTAGAGCTTACAATCTAGGAGGGAGGGTCAAGTGAAACAAAGGGTAGTAGCTGTGGGGGATGATCAGATGGATAGAATGAAAATACAGTTGTTAGGTGTGGGTAGGATAGGCATCTCTGAGGAGGAGGGTTTTCAGGGATCGTCTAAAAGCTAATAGAGTAGGAGATAGATGGACTGATTGGGTAAGGAGTTCCATAGGCTTGAAGAGGCTCTGAAAAAGTCCTGGAGACGAGCATGGGAGAAGGTGATGCAAGAGCTAGAGAGCAGGAGGTCTTGAGAAGAACGAAGAGAATGATTAGTTTGGTATTTTGAGACTAGGTCAGTGGTGTAGCTGGGGGCAGAGTTGTGGATTGCTTTGTAGGTAGTTGTTAGTATTTTGAATATAATTTGTTGGGTGAGCAGAAGCCAGTGGAGGGATTGACAGAGAGGCGTAGCAGAGACAGAGTGGTTGGTAAGGTGGATGAGTCTGGCAGCAGCATTCATAATGGACTGATGGGGGGATAGAGTATGCAGAGGTAGGCTAATGAGGAGGGAGTTGTACTAATCGAGGCGAGAGATGACCAGGGAGTGAATTAAGAGCTTTGTTGTGTCATTGATTAGAAAGGTGCGTATTTTGGAGATGTTCCGGAGGTTGAGGGGGCAAGATTTGGACAGTTATTTGACTTGGGGCTTAAAGGAGAGTTTAGATTCCAGGACTACTCCTAGGACCTTGGCATGTGGGGATGGGCTGATAGTTGTGCCACTGAACCAGCCGTCATATAAACATACCGATTTGTTTACAATCAGGCCACAGACAGGCCAATCCTGCTCAAGTCACTAATGCTCAGTATTTTATTGAAACAATCAATGTAAGTTGTCGCTGTAAAACAACTGTAGCAGTAGCTGTTGGTAGTCATTCCCATGCTGGTCACCTTTCTGTGGTGCTGCCCTCCATCGGGTATTCAGTTGTCATTGATTATCTTCTGCATGATTACTCAAACACACTCTGCTCATCTGTTCTGCTTCTTCAGCCTTGGCTTTTTGTCATCACCCTGTTTTTGGACTGTCGTCTTCTTCCTTTCTCTTGCTTCCATTTGAATACCACTCAACCTTAGTGTTCTGTGTCCTGGGGCATAAGCCACCTAATCCTACAGTCATTTCTCTAGGTATACTTTCTCCTGTACTATTGTAGTCCTTATTGCTTACTTGATCAATTCTGACCTTCAATAAAGTTACCCAATCTCCCCCAAATGCTATCCTACCCTGTGTTTGACTCCAATACTTCTCTTGCTTCAATTGCCTCCTTACAATCCTCTAGATTGATCCTTTTTTGAGTCCATTGCTTTGGCACTGTATCAACTATGCAGGCTTGACTGACTGTTTTCTATCCCTTGTCTAACCTTCTGATACATGTAATCTTTAAAAACATTGAGCTCAGTCTTTTGCTTACTCCTGCATAGAAATATCAACTCTTTGTGATAAACTTGGGTAGCCCTGGGTCCTTCAAGTTTAAAAATAGACACCCAAATCTATCTTAAAAAGGTGGCTGCTAAAAGCGAATAGTGCTACATAAGCTGTCAACAAATCCTTATATTGCTTTATTTTGTTAAAAGTTTTTTGAGTTTCTTATGAAGGTAGCCACTTTTCGCAGGACATAACAATATTAAAGCTGAACTCCAGACAGATCTAAAGGCATAAATGAATGTAGCTCTGTATTCATTAATGCATCATTAAATGCATTTTTTTTAGTTGCAAGCAGTGTAAGGACAGCATCAGTGATACTATATTCTGTCATCATCTATTTAAGGTTGAATATGATTTTTATTAACAGCTTTTCAGATGAATACAGAAATAGGCATTCAAGTGAGTAAGTTCAAATACACTTGAAGATTAGTAGTAGTCAAGGCACTGTTCGTCATAATGAGCACAATCATGAACTTACAATGGATAACTGTTATACTATTAAACATAACTGCGATGAAATGGACAAAAGCGCTGCCCAGAGTGCATTTATTCATTGCCAGATCAGGAGACCCATAAAAGGACCAATTCAGAACAATATTTATGGAAGAGAGGAGAGTGTAGCCACAGGTAAGAAGAAAAGGGATAATGGAGACTAGTACTCTTGGCTTCGGAAATAAAAAAAAAAAGGAAGGTTAGATTTTACTGACCTAGTCTGTTGCTCAATTTCTCCAATGAGATGTAATGCATCCAAATGCACCAGAGATTTTTACATTTTTTCCACTTATCAAGCTCTCTAGCCTGCATCTCCTCCATGAGCATTATATCATTAATTTTGTTCACTCACAAAGATAAGGATGGGGGAGATGTACTCTGTCATCATATATTTAGAACGTGTAATTGATTTGTTTAATCTTTACATTTAGTTCTGCTTAAAAACAACAGCAGAACTAAATGTGAAGATTAAAAAACTCAATTATAAACTTTTAGCAAGATTCACAAATCTGTTGGTAAACCAATTCCAGGCATCTTGCTAAAAGTTTGCGGCAAACCACATTAAAGTGTATGGAAGGGAAGGGTCGGTCTTGTTATTTGGGCCTAGCCATTTGTATGGGTAATAAGCAAGCTGTTTTCAAACTTGAGGCATGAGAAGCCAAGCTCTACCATGGGGTACATGTACCAATGCTGCAATAAAAAAATAAAAAGTATCTCATAAATGTTGGCTCTTACAAGCAGCTCAAACACACTGACAACATGGTTGCTGTAAGCCCATCCCTTTTTATGGAAAAAAGGACTGGGTTATAAAATTATTTAAACCGTTGGCTCTTAGGACTATTTCTGCAGTTGAAAGATCACCTTTCAAGAATTTCTTGGATCATGGGGATTTGCCTTGAACCTGAACCTCATTCTTGGCCACATCTAATTCTGATGCAGATGATGTGCCTATCCATTTAATTGCATCAATCAAAGAACCCAAGAATCATTGGCTGAGTTTTTAAACAAACATAGCTTTTACTATTTCCAAAGAAGTTACATGTGGTCAGTTGACTGTATTATAACCTTTTCTGAGGAAAATGGGTGCAGAAAAAGGTGGGGACACATGGTTCCATTTACACCTTGCTGCTCTTTATATTGTTGTAGGAGGTGTAAATCAAAATTAATGAGGGGTGGTGGTGGGCATTACAAGCCATGCTGGATGTGTTTAGGTGCTCCATCCATATTGACACAAATATGACAAAAAAGATACCTTGCTGAAATCATATGTTAGGCATGGGAAGGAAGAATGGGCGACAGCACTGTTGTAAATTTAGCAGTAATCTTTTAGGGTTTTTACCCTTTCTAGGAAGTGGTAGGATCAACAGGCATGCAAGAGAATAATAGAGAGCACAGATGTGACTGACACATGTAAATATTTACATGTCCTCAACCTGTACATAGTTTCTTTTTTTAGAGTATCCCACTCAATTCCCTCATCCCTATTGAGACTGGATTAAAAAACGCCGCTTTTACAGGCATTTGGTCATTTTTTTTTCAGCCTGTAAAAGCACCTCTATGTTAGCCCATGTGTCCATGCACACATAGGCGTTTACAAGGGCATTAGAAGAGGAGCATTTACAGGCTGCAAGCGAAAAAAAAATCAAAAGTGCATTCAGTAGATGAGATGAAGAGCAAGTAAAACACTGAACACAGCTAAACACGTTGAAACATGCCTAAACACTAGATGCTTTTAGATACATTGAGCCCAGGGCTGGACTGGGACAAAAATTTGGCCCTGGACTTCATCATGACCGGCCCACTTTAATTTTGAGTGACCCCAACAGCATCCCCCTTACATCAGTGTGTTCCCAACAGCGCCCCCCTTACATCAGAGAGTCCCAATCAGTAGCTCCTTTCACAGAGTCCCAATCAGCAACCCCCTTCACATCAGAGAGTCCCCATCAGAGAGTCCCCATCAGCAGCCCCCTTCACATCAGAGTCCCCATCAGCAGCCCCCTTCACATCAGAGTCCCCATCAGCAGCCCCTTTCACATCAGAGTCCCCATCAGAGAGTCCACATCAGCAGCTCCCTTCACATCAGTGTGTCCCCATCAGAGAGTCCCCATCAGCAGCTCCCTTCACATCAGTGTGTCCCCATCAGAGAGTCCCCATCAGCAGCCCCCTTTACATCAGTGTGTCCCTATCTGAGAGTCCCCACCAGCAGTCCCCATCAGAGAGTCCCTACCAGCAGCCCTCCTTCACATCAGAGTGTCCCCACCAGCAGCCCCCTTTACATCAGTGTGTCCCCACCAGCAGCCCCTTCACATCAGTGTGTCCCCATCAGCAGCCATCTTCACATCAGTGTGTCCCCATCAGAGAGTCCCCACCAGCAGCCCCCTCTACATCAGAGTCCCCATCAGCAGCCCCCTTCCTATCAGTGTGTCACCATCAGAGAGTCCCCATCAGCAGCCCCCCTTCACATCAGTGTGTCCCCACCAGCAGCCCCCTTCACATCAGTGTGTCCCCACCAGTAGCCCCCTTCACATCAGTGTGTCCCCACCAGCAGCCCCCTTCACATCAGTGTCCCCATCAGAAGCCCCCTTCACATCAGAGAGTCCCCATCAGCAGCCCCCTTCACATCAGAGAGTCCCAATCAGCAGCCCCACCAGCAGCCCCCTTCACATCAGTGTGTCCCCATCAGAAGCCCCCTTTACATCAGAGAGTCCCCACCAGCAGCCACATTCACATCAGAGTGTCCTCCCTCTCCCACATGTACTCACAGTTTTGAAGGCAGATTCTCATTCCTCCCTCCAGTCATGTGATAACAAGTGATAAGGGGAGAGAGGAAGGAAAGTATGCCGGCTGTCTATCTCCCCCTGCAGGCTGGAGGGAGCAGAAAGCCTATTGCTCTCTCCAGCACGTGACAGAAGCTGCTCCTCCTGACAGGAGTGAAATCGCGATCACTCACTGTCAGAGAGGAGTGGCTCCAGGACTGCACCTGACTGGCCCACTGAGCCATCGGCCCACCGGGAAACTCCCTGTAGTACCGATGGCCAGTACATGCCTGATTGAGCCTTAATGCATTCCAAAGGGCAGAATGAATTACTATTTTGGCCAATGGAATCCATTAATGCTCAAATGCTTGACTCACATAAATGCATGCGCAAGATGTGGCTTTAGGCATTTTCTCCTACTTTTCTCCTGCTAGGAGTTCTGGCATTCAGAGGGGCTAAACAGACACCCTGTGTACATGAGGCCTACATATTCAGCCTTCAATAATACATTATAAAGTTTGCATTTTCCTGCATATATACTTTAATCTAAAGCACAAAAATGAAAGGGCAGCTCATCAATTCTTTTCTTGTGGCAATTGCATTACAATGTGTTCAACATTATATTCATTTATAATGGGTATGGCCAATAGGCTTTGTTTTGTATACCTTACATTTTAAATTCAACAAAAAATAAATAACACTAATGTATATTCAATATTTTCATAATATTTTCAATAATTGAATATAAAACAATAAAGGCGGGGAGGGGATAATGACCCTCCTTGAGTATAACACATCTTGTCTTAGAAAATCAGGTCTCAGATAAGACTTGTTGAGGGGTGAGAAAATCTACCTGGGCCTTATTCGCAGGGGGGGTTGTTGAATCCTGTTCGAAATCCATAAAACCCCAAACCTAGCATCAAACAATATCAATGGAGAAAGGATGAACCTGGATAATAAATGCTGGTCATTTTCAAGGCTAATAAGCAAATTATTGTCAAAAAAGGGCACGCGGAGCTGGACACTGCAATGAGGGACATTTAACAAAGCAAATAAAAAAAATAAAAAAAACAACAGCAAATTCTTTCATTTGCATGTTTGGGAGATGCATTTAAACTATATGCAGTGTTGCAGAACTGCATGACTTTCAAGGGGAGTGTTACTTTTTTTTATTTTATTTTTTTGGTTTTTAGATGTATTTATATAGTTTTTTCATTTTTATTTATGTTTTTTTTTTTTGTTATTAATGAGGTGGTTGGGCTTCACACAGCAGAGTCCAGGCATGTCTGTCAAACCTCTTCCTTGTCAGCATAATCTATCTCCTTCCAGGAACTCAGCAGCCAGTTTTATTTTTTGTATTTATATGTATAACAAGGGCAAGCAGCAGCAAATGGAGAGGAAATTCTATGGCCAGGGGCAGGCAGCAGCAGCAAAATTGAAGTGTAGAATTCTACAGTCATAGGCTTGCGTTTCGCCAAATCAAAGTTTATTTTTTACCTATACAGTAACATATAGTGCTATATGCATGTGCTAAATATCAATACAATAATAAGGTCTGTGGAATACACAAACTATAAATAAAGTGGAGGGGACAGGATGATGTAGGAGGCAGCTGGCTCTGGTTGCTGCGGAGGGACATGATATTTTACTTGATTTGATTCTACCTGTTATAGAGTGGTGTGCTTTAGCACCTACAACATGTGAGTACCCTGAATGATCTTATTTTAATAAAGAAGTTTTAAAAATGGTAAAACACTATCCAGACCTTATCTTTTACATGTACGGAGGAACACTACACTGGGTATCTCAGGAGCCCATTGAGTCCATATACACAGAACCTAGGGGTGGTTCACAAGCGTGCACTGAGCAAACTTAAGTGTGTGGTCACGCACCCTGAGGTGAGCAGATTCCCAAAGGGGTGGAGCATGAGTTTGGTTGGCACGCAGGAAGCACCATCACAAGATTGATTTGCAGCATATGAATTTTATTATGTGTATTTATTATATGTCGCTGTGCACTGATTTTTTTTGTTTTAGCACATGCACTGAAGCACTTTATTTATAGTTTGTGTATTTCACAGACCGTATTATTGTATTGATAAAAACTAGAAAAATAGGGAGTGGCGCTGTTATAGGAAAAAAAAAAGAAAGAGTGTGATAATTCTCCTTAGAAATAAAAAGTGACGTGTGTATCAATGTAATAATTAGTCTTCTTTAAATTATAAAGTGACAGGTGCTACAGTTGGAATTAATCAAGTGTATCAATGCGATAATTATTAGTTGTGAATATAAAGTGATAAGTGCCAAATAGTGCAATAGAAATCTGTAAACAGTATGCAAATAATGATAACACAATCACTAAACCATATAAGTGAAAAAAACAGAAAAAAACATAAAAGACTAAAGTGACATGTGCTTATACGTCTCATATAAATTAGTCATTTGGTTTGGAGATCCAGAGTGACAGGTGCAAAAATATACTGAATATATGTCTTGATATGTGAAACACTGTGCAATAAAAGTCAGAAAGTAAAATACAATTCATCAACTCGCTGTGCATCAGCTAAAAACGACTTCTCATGCACTCTCATCACCCCAAGCTAATTGTTGTAATCCAAAAAAAGTAAAAAGATCCTTTCCTTATTTCAGCTAAAGCAAATTATTAATATGATGTCTGTGACATCACCATTTTATAATGAGGGGGCCTAACCTAAACCCCAGTATTAAATTTTCTATATATATTTTTGAATACAATAAAGTAAAAAAGGTAAAATCTTTGTATCGGGTATCAAAATATTTTGATATGTAAAAGAAGTATGACTCCTAGAGATATAATCAGGCTGATGCACTAAAAAAAATGTATGGATACTCACTCACTTATGTGAAAAGTAAATTCCTGAACACTTTGTATACCCAGTGATGTGCAGGTGCTTTTCACATAATTGAATATTTAGGTGAATAATGTCACTATTTTTTTCAGTGAAGATTTTACATTTCTAAAGTTAATCAGCATCCTTGCCTTCAGGTGATGCTTGTTTGGTTAAGGATTTGTGTATTATTTATGCATTGCCCAAGTTGTATCATAGGGTGCATATTAGGATGTGGCATGCTGACATTTGTTAGGAATTTTATTCTATGCCTCTTTAGGAAGTCAGTATACCAGTAGTTGATTATCAAATCAAAGAGATCATATAAAAGTCATAGTGACCCGTTAATCGTGTATACTTCATCTGACAGTCAATGTACTGTATTTACAAATATGGGGATATATTAAATAATAAGCTAAAAAAAAAGACTATAAAAGAACAAAAAATCTACCAAAACATGAGCATATACAATTTGTTGACCCTTTATAAGCAGCTCCCACATAAAGATTATATTGCTTCAATGTATGACTAGGGTTGGAAAAACAAAAACTTCACACTCAGTGTGGAAGAAAAAAAAACAGTTGCTGCTATAGGTGTGGAGGCTACTCTATCACTTAAAGCCAGAATGTATAAGGAAAGTGGAAAATGTTTCTACCAGGGGACAAAGGTTTCTCTATTTTGTGAGCTGGATCAGCATGGTGATGTTGCAAATAATCTACATAATTATGTTCTAATTATGTTGATTTTTAGGGTTTGTTGGTAGTCTTTTATCCAGGTTATCTGTACCTGCAAAAAATGATTTCTGAAAGTCTGCCTAGCAAACGGTTTACCGCTAGACCTCAAGCACATTTGTAATTTTCCAGGTCACAGATGACAGCCAAAAGTGACCCGAAGTGAGGTAACAACTCAACTGGAGGCAGAAGTGAGCTCAGTAGACAAGCAGGAGTTTCTTTGTTTATTTATACAGGTAAGGTAATTAATTAAGGCATGCGGCGTGTAGGTGAACACGCAAATCAGTGTGAATGTCCCAATTTAATCCCCAACCATAGAAGGACACCAGCATAAGAATGACCAAGTGCACAGAACATTGGCTGCTTGTGAGAGGTGAATAGAAGCATTACATTAGCAGATTATACAATGGATTGCTATCTCCTAAAGTTGTCTAGCAGGGGGGAAGCTATATTCAAACCTATGCTAAGCTTATGCAAAAATCTGAAGAAAAATTAAGGCTTTGAGGTAAACCTGAGCTCTAGACAATCAACTAAATATGTTTGAAATACGTGTGAAATATCTTGCCTGCATTTATAATTGGTGTAGCGCTAACACCCATAGGAGCCGCTGGAATTTTGCCCAGGTTTCTCCGCAGTGGATTGCCCCGCAGCCAGGCACACAATCTAAACCACATTTTTCCTCAATAACCAGTCTAGGGGTGTTGTTTTTATTTTTGGAGAACTTGGATAGGGATGAGGGAATTGAGTGGGATACTCCATAAAAAAGAAACTATCTACAGGTTGAGGACGGTGAACTACTTTCTAAAAAGTTAAAGCAAGAGTCCTTGCAGGTAGCAAACTGTGGACCTGGCTAGTAAAAGAAGCAGTTAGAAGTTGGCTTCTTTCTTTAGAGTACCAGGAGCAGAGTCCATTCACAAAGAAGTAGATAAACTGAGCTCTTCTGTGGTAGAAGCAGTTAAGGCACACAAGCCTCTTTCTTTAGAGCAATAAGAGCATAGTCCCTTAACAAGGAATTCTATAAACTAAGCTCTTCAAGACACCAGCTGATGTTCCCTTTAGCAAACACATAGCTGATTCTCTAGCACAAGAAGGGTGGTAGCAGCCCAAAAGTCTCTAAGATCTCTCACAGCAGTCTGTACTCACAAAATGTCTAGGGAAAGCTGGTTGCCACCTTCCAACTTCCAAGCAACACTTTCCTCCAGTGATACCAGACTAGATCTTCAGAAGACACCCCTTAGTCACCTTTCAGTAGCTTCAGCATCCAGGCCCTCAGGTCACCCACCTGAGGCCTCATAAACTGCAAGCACATGGCAGCATTGTCCTGGAGGTCAGAAAGCTCTCCAGATTGGACTATCTTCTCCAGGAAAAGTCCCCGAGCTCAGTATGCTCAGACAATATATACAGTTCCCAGGAAGCCTTCAGGGTCCTGCTCCTCATATCAATAATAGGGCACTATTCCTCCCACTGATACCAACAACGAGGCACTATTACTCCCAGTAAAACCAATGAAGGGGCATTATTTACTCCTACTGACCTTGGGGCATTTTCTACTCCCACTGGTCACAGTCCAGTAGAGCTGCACGATTAATCGTTAAAAGATCACGATCTTGATTCAACCCCCCTCACGATGCTAATAAGCTGTTTCCGCGATTCTATGTAAACAGTGCAGAGCCAAGCTGTCAAAAAAAAAAAAGCTGACAAATGTTTATCAACATTCCTCAACACTGAGAGTTAGGTCCCTTTCACACAGGCGAATCCGCTCAGCAGAGTCCACCAGCTCAGCGGGAAATCGCTTTGTTGATCTCCACTGAGCCAGCGGATGACAAGTCCCTCTCTGCTCACTGACTGGGGAGGGACCTGTCAGAGCCCTGCTGATCTCTATGGGGAGATCGGAAGAAAATGGACAGCATGTCCATTTTCATCAGATCTCATCCGATCCACCAAGACAGACTTCTGTCTTAAGCGGATCGAATGGCAGGTGGGTGTCAGTGAACACATCTCCGCTGACATCTGCCTGCCCATAAGAGTTAATGGATGGCCCGCTCGGATCCACCTGAAAAATGGACAGGCGGATCCGAGCGGGCCATAGAGAAGAGAAGACATACAATGTATCTCTTGGTTCTTTTAGATGAAAGGAATGAACTTCAGTCGGTAGATGAGGGCAGTTTAACCACTTGAAGACCAAACCTCTTTTTGACATTTGTTGCTTACAAGTTAAAATCTGTATTTTTTGCTAGATAAATACTTAGAACCCCCAAACATTATATATATATTTTTCAGCAGAGACCTTAGGGAATAAAATAGTGGATGTTGCAATATTTTATGTCACACTGTATTTGCTCAGCAGCCTTTTTTAATGCAATTTTTTTGAAAAAAAAAAATACACTTCAATGAATTAAAAAAAAAAAAAAACAGTAAAGTTAGCCCAATATTTTTGTATAATGTGAAAGATGGTGTTACGCCGTGAGAATCATGAGAAAATCGTGATCTTTATGCTAAGCAAAAAAATTGTGATTCTCATTTTATCCAGAATCATGCAGCTCTACAGTACAGTCTCCCTGAAGTCTGAAGGACAGTAAACTGGCCTTTTTTTTTAGAAAGTTTGGAGACTCCTGTGCTGGATAAACAGCATTGTGCAGTGCAGTAGAGCTTGAGCTACGTTGCTGTTCCTTCTCATCTATCTCAGTATGTCTGTGCAGAGGATTACAAAATATCAAGAAAGATTAGGTTCTTCTTTTTTTTTTCTTTTTTTTTTACCAGCTGTATAAAAACATACAGTTAATAATATTTAAATGTAATAGTGCAGCGCTAATATCATTTATTGAATTTATACACTCCGAGACTGTCCAAATTATCAATGTTGTGACCGACAAGATTCACATATGCACTTTAAGATACATTCTTCTATCAACACTTTATCACCAAATTGACTTTTTGATTTATTTCATTTAATAACATTATTGTTTTTTTGAATTGTGTACATTTTAAGTTGCTTCACTGGACCTGTATTTTTCAATTATTATATTTCCATAGTTCCATATTTGGAATTTTGGAACCTTTTGCACTTATATATTCATGTTATACTATTACTGTGATATAATAATTACCATTATTATGGTTTCCATTTTAGTTTAAAATACTTACCGGTATACATTCTCATTTGATTCATTTTAAAATGATATTAGCGCTGCACCATTATGTTTTTAGATACATTATTCGCAACTGTCATTTGCGGTGCTAGCAGCTGCCTTTTTCACAGCGTGGTAGTATTTATATATTTCTCAATAATATTTAAATGATTCCATAACTTGTTTAAATAATATTTGTATACCTGTCTAGAGCTCAGCTTTTAAGTGTTAAGGGTAATTACACATATTTAGTCACTAAAAATGCCATATAATTGCATTGTAACTAAAAAGTCATTTATCATTCTCTTTATTACCATATACAGTTTTTGCTGTTTTATAAAGAGATTAAAACATAAACATACTGACCATCTGTAGAAGCAAGCTTTCAGCAAGGGAGAGAAGTGAACATCTTCATTAATTGAACTGATAATATATCATTTTAGAGACCAAATATCTCTTTTAAAGTAATTCACACTTTCTCAACTATAAAATCTATAGCCAGACATTACTCTGTGGGGATTTTTGCAATAATTGAGCTTTTTTCCCAGGCTTGGTGATTCCCTACCTGACATTTCTAATTAGAGGCAACTTTACTTACAGCCACTATTACTAGAGAAAGGACAAACCATATGCTGCATTTGACCTTGGCTTATCTTCTGTAACATTTTAATCTCTCTGATAATTATTCTGAGCATCAAAATGAAAGAAGGAAAATTTTGTGACTAATAAAAAAAAACAGCAATAACTGTTATTTGGGAGAAATTATTAAAATTTTGTACCAAAGACACAATGGCAAGACAACGTATAAACTAGCATAGAATATATTTCACGAAATACTAAATAATATACTGTATATTTTGTTCATCTTGGTTTTGTTCTTTCCTAACATATAATGCACTTGCCAGTTTCATGTATTTCACCACTGGCTAGGAGAATTGTGTTAACAGGGAAATTAAAGTATTAAGACAGAAAGTACCAAGAGGAACCATGGCTGCAAAAATGTGGTATATACACTACAAAGGTTTGTTCAGTTGTGAAAAAATGCTGTAAATTAACCACTTCAATACAGGGCACTCCCCCCCCAGCCAATTTTCAGCTGTCGCATTTTAAATTGCGCGGTCATGCAACGCTGTACTCAAGCAAAATGTTTACCGTTTTGATCCCACAAATAGAGCTTTCTTTTGGTGGTATTTGATCACCACTGGGGTTTTTATTTATTGCTAAACAAATAAAAAAAGTCAGAAAATTAAAAAAAAAAAGTTTTTCTTTGTTACTGTTAAAATTTTTTGTAAATAAGTACGTTTTCTCCTTCACTGATAGGCACTGATGAGGCTGCACTGAAGGGCACAGATGAGGTGGCACTAATGAGGTGGCACTGATGAGGTGGCACTGATGATGAGGCACTATTATGCAGCATGATACACACCACACCAACGATCGTGGCAAATCCTGCTGGACATCATATGATGTTTAGTCAGAATAACTTAATCACTTTGCGCACGTCATTCTGTTATATGACTGGCGGGAAGTGGTTAAGAATGCTTTCAGAAATAGAAATGTTAATAGTTTATTTATCAATTAATAAAATGGAAAGTAAATGAACAGAAGAGAAATCCAAATCAAATCAATATTTGGTGTGACCACCCTTTGCCTTCAAAACAGCATCAGTTCTTCTAGATACACTTGCACACAATTTTTGATGGAACTCGGCAAGTGGGTCATTCCAAACATCTTGGAGGATTAACTACAGATCTTCTGTGGATGTAGGCTGCATCAAATACTTCTGTCTCTTCATGTAATCCCAGACAGACTCGATGATTTTAAAATCAGGGCTCTATGAGGGCCAAACCATCACTTCCGGGACTCCTTTACCTTCTTATGCTGAAGATAGTTCTTAATGACACTTGCTGTATGTTTGAGGTCATTGTGCTGCTGTAGAATAAATGTGGGGACAACCGCATGCCTCCTTGATGGTCGTTGATGGTATGGCATGATGGATAGGTATCTGTCTGTATTTCTCAGACACCATTGCTCCTGACCAAATCTCCAACTCTAATGGCAGAAATGCAGCCCCGAACTTGTAAGGAACCTCCACCATGCTTCACTGTTGCCTATAGACATTCATTATTGCACTGCTCTCAAGCCTTTTGCGAATAAACTGCCTCCTGCTACAGCCAAATATTTCACATTTTGACTCATCAGTCCAGAACACCTGCTGCCATTTTTCTGTACCCCAGTTCCTATTTTCTTGTGCATAGTTGAGTCTTAGCCTTGTTTCCATGTCGGAGGTATGGCTTTTTTCCCACAGTTCTTCCGTGAAGACCAATTCTGGCTAGACATGTCCGGACAATAGATCGGTATACCTGGAACCCACTGGTTTCTGCCAGTTCTGTGCTGATGGCACTTCTGGACATCTTTCAACGTAGGAGAGAAATGTGAATGATGTGTCTTATATTCAGCTCAGGTGGGAGAATCTGTCCACAGGAAAACTATTAGCCATGCACTCCACAAATCTGGCCTTTATGTAAGGAGTGGCAAGAAGGAAGCTATTGTTAAAAGAAGGCCATAAGAAGTCCCTTTTGCAGTTTGCAAGAAGCCATGTGGGGGACACAGCAAACATGTGGAAGAAGCTGCTTTGGTCAGATGAGACCTAAATTGAACTTTTTGGCCTAAAAGGGACACTAACACTGCACATCACCCTGAACACACCATCCCCACCATTAAACATGGTGGTGGTAGCATCATGTCGTGGGGATGCTTTTCTTCAGCAGGAACGGGGAAGCTCATCAGAGTTGATGGGAAGATGGATGGAGCCAAATACAGGGCAATCTTAGAAGAAAACCTGTTAGAGTCTGCAAAAGGCTTCAGACTGGGGCGGAGGTTCACCCTCCAGCAGGACAACCACCCTAAACAAACAGCCAGAACTACAATGGAATGGTTTAGATCAAAGCATGCTCATGTGTTAGAATGGTAACCATAAAATGCTACAGCTCTGACTCTGTGCCAATCCTGTAGTTGTACGTTGTCATATACTCCAATGTAAAAATGCATATAAAAGCAAAGGAGAAGGCCTTCAAAAAATACGAGGTTGAGGGATCATCAGCAAACAGACTTTAGAAAGAATGCAACAAGAAATGTAAGGGTGCAATGAGAAAGGCTAAGATAGAACATGAAAGACACATAGCGGAGGGGAGCAAAAAAAATCCCAAGAAATTTTTTAACCACTTCAATACAGGGCATTTATACACCCTTCCTTCCCAGACCAATCTTTAGTTTTCAGCGCTCTCACGCTTTGAGTGCCAATTACTCAGTCATACAACACTGTACCCTAACAAAATTTTGATCATTTTTTTTTTCATACAAATATAGCTTTCTTTTGGTGGTATTAATCACCACTGGGTTTTTTACTTTTTGCGACATAAGTGAAAAAAGAGCGAAAATTTTGAAAAAAAACCCAGGTTTTTTTAGTTTCTATGATAAAATTTTGCAAATAAGTAATTTTTGTTCATAAACTTGGGCCAAAATTTATACTGCCACATCTCTTTGGTAAAAATAGCCCAAATTAGTGGATATTATTTAGTCTCTGTGAAAGTCTACAAGCTATGTTGCAAATCATTGAAAATTGATCACATCTGATCGCACCTGATGCACTGACGGCCTATCTCAATTCTTGAGGCTCTGAAATGTCAGGAAAGTACAAATACCCCCCAAATTACCCCTTTTTGAAAAGTAGACAGTCAAAGGTATTTAGTAAGAGGCATGGTGAGTTTTTTGAAGTTGTCATTTTTTCCCACAATTCTTTGGAAAATGAAGTTTTTTTTTCACAAAATTGTCATAACAAGTTATTTCTGACATACAGCATAGGCATACTTCCAATTACACCCCAAAATACATTCTGCTACTCCTCCTGAGTATGGCGATACCACATGTGTGGGAATTTTACACAGCCTGGCCACACAGAGAGGTCCTACATGCAGGGAGCACCGTCAGGGGTTCTAGGATCATAAACTACACCTCTAATTTCCTAACAACCTATTACATTTGTGAAGGCCCTGGAGCACCAGGACAGTTGAATTACCCACAAAATGAGCCCATTTTGAAAAGCAAACACCCCAGCCTCTATTCTATGAGGCATAATGAGTCTTTTTTTTTACACAAAGTGGTCAGTTTATAAGATATTTATAACTCGGGTACTCTGATGGGCTGGACACAGGTATTCGCTTACTCTGATGGGATGGTGACAGGTACTCGGTTACTCTGATGGGCTGGTGACAGATACTCGGGTACTCTGATGGCCTGGTGACAGGTACTCGGGTACTCTGATGGCCTGGTGACAGGCACTCAGGTACTCTGATGGCTTGGTGACAGGTACTCGGGTACTCTGATGGGCTACAGATAGGTACTCGGGTACTCTGATGGGCTGGTGACTGGTACTCGGGTACTGTGATGGGTGGTGACAGGTACTCAGATGGGCTGTGACAGGTACTCAGGTACTCAGATGGACTGTGACGGGTACTCAGATGAACTGTGACAGATACTCAGATGGGCTTTGACAGGTGCTAGGTACTCATGTACTCAGATGAACTGTGAGAGGTACAGGTACCCAGGTATATAACAGTTGATAGATATAAAATAACTAATACAAGATTCTTATTCCCGGAGGTATATGAATAAAATGTCAAGTGGTGGAGAACGGCTGACATTATGGTTCTGGCAAGCCTGCTTTCAGTTATGGGCTGTGAATCCACAATCTGTAATGAATGTGTTAGAGTGGCCCAGTCAAAGTCCAGACCTACATCCAATGGAGAATCTGTGGCAAGACTTGAAAATTGCTGTTCACAGACGCTCTCCATCCAATTTGACAGAGCTTAAGCCATTTTGTAAAGAAGAATGGTCAAAAATGTTACTCTCTAGATGTGCAAAGCTGGTAGAGACATCTCCAAAAAAGACTTGCAGCTGTAATTGCAGCGAAAGGTAGTTCTACAAAGTTTTAGCTGCATATAAATGTCAAGTGGTGTCACACGTTTCACATATTTATTTGTAAAAAAAACTTTGGAAACCATTTATCATTTCCCTTCCACTTCACAATTATGTGCCACTTTGTTTTGTTCTATTACATAAAATCCCAATAAAAGACATTTAGGTTTTTGGTTATAGCATGACAAAATGTGAAAAGTTTCAAGGGGTATGAATGCTTTTTCAAGGCACTGAATAAACTGTCCACTAAGTATTTCTTTTAATGTTTTTTAACCTACTGGTTTAGCCAATCTTTCTTGATAGTTGGAAATTGTGTGAAAAATTGCATCCACTTATATACAACCTCTAAAATAATACGTTTTGCTCTCACTATAAGGGGATACCTGGTACCATGTTGATGAGATCAAGGGCCTTATCCTCACAACCCTGGCCCAGTGGCTGTGGGGGCTCTGTGGCTGGGGATTATCAGAATCTGGAAGCCCCTTTAACAAGAAAGAGGCAATTGGATACTGTCCCATCTCTGCAAATGAGTAAGGGATACATAATACCCCTATTATTGACAAAAAATGTAAACAGCAAGCAATAAAGACATCACATTTTTTGATAAGGCCTTTAAAAAATATCCTAACATGTAAATCCTTTGTTAATCATGTCATCCAGCAATGCAGATCCACATCAATCATGTTGAACGATGCTCACTGAAAGAAAAATAAATCCCACTAAGCAATGGGCATGTCCGATTCCATCAGTGATGGGCATCAAATGACATCTCCTGGGCCCCGCTGCTAATAGAAAACCAAAATGTGGGATTTCCTGCATGACATTATAGATAAAAAATGGCATCAGAAATATTAAGTCAATATCATTGTCCAAATATGGCCAAGAGGCCATATTTGGTCAGTGAGGTCACGCTATCCCCAGTAATCTCCAGTGATACCATGCTATCCCCAGTAAATGAACGAGGCCGGGTGATGTCACTGGTTTCTAATGATGCGGTGGGTACCTGCACCTGCTTTCCTTAATAGTCATTGACAGATAAGAAGCTGCCATGGATAGCAGCTGTAGAAATATCACTTTTATATATGATTTTCAGCTCCTGACGAATTAAAAGTCTGGCTTTCAGATGAATGCCAGAACAGCCAAAATACAGTCCGAATATGTGTTCAGACCAAACCTTGAGCTTATCCCTATTGATCATTTCTGGATATTTGTTTGGTGAAAGTTTGGAGACCATAAGTGAATATAGGTTAATATGTTTAACTGTGCCTATAGAAACCCTTCTCTTCTACACACAATTATGCTTTGCTAAAGGAGTTGATACTCTTCACACAATAAATTGTGTAAATATTCACTTTAAATATCCATTCATGTGAAAAGCAAATTCCTGTTCGTTTTGAAAATCCAATCATGTACAGAGAAAATGAGTAAACAGGAATTTACATTTCACATTAATGAATAACCAAAGTGAATAGTAACAAAATTTATTGCGCAAAAATTCATAACTCATTCAGTAAATAAGCCTCCTTGAATGTACTTTACTGCAATCAGACAGCTTCCCTTTAATTCAGTTTTTCTTATTATTTTTTCAGCAGCATCCTGTTGCTAAGTATCATTTGGAACTTCACATTTTTACGTGTAAGATATATCTGTGTTTTCAAAGTAACTGCCTGTGATTTTAAAACGCTATATGATTTGTACTAGAGTTTTATAGTTGGTAATATTATCAAGTAGTAATGTTTCACCACTGAGCCATTACTCTTCAAACTCAGCTGGTATGAACTATGAGCTCTATGGATATTTTTTTTTTTTTGACTCATTACTATTTAATTACCTCATGTGGTTAAGGCTCTCTGTACACCATCAAGTTTAAAGAGAGCATTAGCATATGGATCAAGAGTAAAAGGTTGGGTAGAACATGTTGTGCTAGTGAGGGTGATGTCACTAGAGATATTTTTAGAACCTTATATTCCGATGTCATAGCCTATTGTTCATGCAACAATATTATTTACAGATTTCTAAGGAACCTAAGGAACCTAAATCTTAAAAAAAAAAATGTAATTATAGTGGGGCTACAAAAATAAGAATATATATAAAAATCAAAAATGTTTACACAGCCACAACCCATTACTCAGGACTGCAAACACATCTCTTCTCATATGAATTTCCATAAACCTATTTGGGCTGTGTTGAGAAAGCAAACACTATAATGAAAAATGTTGCATTATGGTTAATGTATGGGGTTGATACCTGTAAAGATAATATTCACTATACAAATCCTTTTTTTATATATAATTTTTTTTTAAGGCGTTTGTATTTTTTTCCACAAGTGGACCAAGCTGTCCAGCAAAGGTGACAGTTACAGGGGTTGAGACAAACCATATATCACTGCAGGGGTGCTTACAACAGTCAGCTTTTATTCATACAATTTTAAACGTCTTTTCCAAAATAATGTTTTGGTTTTTTTTGCTGTAACTGTATACAAATTGTTTGCTGGTGTTGAGCTTTAATTTGTTGGTCCTTTTTTTCAAAATGGTATTTTTATTGGGGTATCAGAGAACAAGAACCTCAAGAAGTCAAATAGACACAATCAATGTAGAAAATGTGTTGGTCCTTTAAAGTTGAACTTTACCCAAAACAACCTGATAAAAAATAATATTCTTTAGCAAGGAACATACATTCTACATTAATAATTATGCTATAAATTATTTACTGTTTTTTTCTTGCTGGAGGCTGCTATTTTGCTGAAGCCCAGAGCCCTTGAACAGCACTAAATCATAAACCAGAACTAAACCCATTGATTTAACAGTTTTAAAAAACAGATACATTCCTGGAATGTCGAGACTGCTAACTGTGACATTTGCTTGAGTCCTCAACCAAACTGCCAAACGGTCAAACCATCATGGCTGGTGTCATAACTTATCACATGTGCAGCACCATGACAGTTGCAGATCAAACGGAAGCAGCTTCCTTGGCTGTAAAGGATGGATGGGTTTAATTCAGCTTTAAGGCTGTCAGCAGATCGGCCTCTACAAATTTGGCAGTGTCTAAAAATGGAAAACAACTGAGCATGTGCAGAAAAGGGTGAGACAGTGGGGGAGATTTCCTAAAACTAGAGCGCTCAGAATCTGGTGCAGCTGTGCATGGTAGCCAATCAGCTTCTAACTTCAGCTTGTTCACTTAAGCTTTGGCAATCAAACCTGGAAGCTGATTGGTTTCTATGCAGAGTTTACACTCTTCCATTTTAGTAAATAATCCCTGGTGTATTACTGGATTTTAAACAGCATGGGTACTTATTTTTAATGTTTTACATAGCTATACCCATAGGCTTGTGCAGGGGGTGTGCCAGGTGTGCCTGGGCACACCCTAATCACTATGTGCAGTGCTGACTCCCACTACTGCCCAGGCATCCCTCTTCTCTCCTCTCCCCTTGGCTGCCATGGGGGATGTTTCAGGATGGAGAGCGGGGGAAAGGGCTAGACAATATTTTATTTACTGGCCCCTTCCTTTGCTAATTGAACGCAGTTAACACGCTCACTCACTGTGTTCACAAACTGAAGCATAGTAAACAGCATTTACTGTGCTTTGGTATGTTTGAGCTTTGGGGTGCACACCCTAATGCAATAGGCTGCGTACACCTATGGCTATACCTGAAAAAGGGGCCAAGTGATCTAGTAGGATTTCATTTTCTGATTAAAGTTCCACTTTGGGCTGTGTTCAAACTATTGCAAATTTGATGGGGGTTTCTCCGCATCCAATTCACATGTCAGGAGATTGTGACCAGGAGTCGGTTCATATATCTCCGCAGCGGCTCTGGTGCAAATTGCACATTAGTCCGGTGCGTCTTTTAGTTTGTTTCAGCTCCGAATTCAGCCAAAAAAATTGGGCTGAAATTGTGCCTGAACCGGTGAATGGAGACGCATCAGGCCCTTGCTCTGAGCCAGTCCATGCTCTAGTGCAAACCCAGCCTTGACTATCCATGCAGTGCAAATTTTGGGTTGTTCCTGATCTGATGAAATGGCCACAATTTACTTCATAGGCAACTCTCTCATCCCATCTTTCCACTGAAAAATGGAAGGAGCTGGGAAAAAAAATAGTTGGGGGAACAATGGCTGCATCCAATCACATACAGCTGCTGTTCAGGTACTCTGACAGCCGGCGGTGACAGCTGTCAGAATACAATAGTTCAGCAGGGGAATTTCTCCATCTGCGCTGTACAGTCTACACTGTAGAATATTTAGATAGAATAATCTAAATATTTTTTTGTTCAAGGAGGAAACAAAAAGGAAAAAAGTGCCACTAAGTGTAGTAAGACTTAAAAATGTATTGAGCCCCCAATCTGGGTCACTCACATCAGTCTGTCAGAGTTCAATTGATAAAAACAAAAGTCTGCACACTAGGGCAAGCTGTTCCAAGAGTTGTAGAAGACTCAAGAGATGAGGGAGGAAACAAAAAGGAAAAAAGCGCCACTTAGACCCCTTTCACACTGCAGCGTTTTGTAGGTGCTATAGTGTTAAAAATAGAGCCTGCAAACCACCCTAAAACAGCTCATTCACTCATTCACTGGAGCGGTGCGCTGGCAGGGCGTCAGAAAACATCCTGCCAGAAGCTTCTTTGGACCGGTGAACTCACCGCTCCTCCACCTCTGCTCCCCATTCAAATCAATGGGGCAGCGCTGTGATACCGCCGGCAAAACGCCACTCCGGCAAAACGCCACTCCGGTGGCGTTTTGCTGGCGAATTTAACCCCTTTTCGGCCACTAGCGGGAGGTTAAAACTCCTCCGCTAGCGGCCGAATAGCACCGCTAAAATGACAGTAAATCCGTGATAAAAATAGCTTTGCTTTACCGCTGACGTTGGTGGCGGCACAGTGTGAAAGGGGTCTAAGCGTAGACTTAATAACTTTACTGAGCCCCCAATCTGGGCTATTTTTTGTTCAGTCTGCAGAGTGAAAAAAAATCTACCAACGTGTGGCTAGCCTTATTGCATTTAAAAACAACATGTCATTAGGGTGACAACACTGCTGTGCAATTTTACCACAGAAAGAATACGGTTGTCACTCGGGTCAGGAAAGCAGATAGATAATGGGTCCACAAGTAATATGTTACCTTTGGAACTCAGAAAAATACTGCTGTGTTTATGCTAGTGACAACCTTCTTCCTTCTAGCTCCGAGGAAGGGAGTACGCCCCCGAAACGCGTTAGATGTACCCCGTGTTCTGTGCATGTCCATGCACTGTTTTTATGGCCTTTTGTCAGTTGCATTTTGTGAGTACCCACTTTTATATAAAAATGTATTTTAATTAAATGATCTTTGGTAATGCAATAGGTGTGCGCGCCTTCTATTTCTGTTTTTCTTGTAATACTATAACACAGTTTTACTTTAACATCCTTCTTTTTCAGACTGCTGTGCTATATGAATCCTGTAACAGCCATCTGATCAGACTCACCCCTGTCAATTTCCAATAAGGAAAAACTGATTTTGCTTATCACTGTCTGTCACTGAGTGACAGTTGTGATCATTTATGGGGGGGGGGAGCAATTGTAAATGAAAATGCATAGCAATGGACAGCTGAAAGATTCATCAATAGGTCCTCAGTTGCACACGTTAGTCATTTGTTGGATGAGGTACCATATCTCTATGGAATTATCTGTACAGAATGATGCTGCCTGATCAGGATGGAGATAAGACAAAGGCACTGAGCTTCAAAGCTGTGTAACAATACTGGAAAAAAATAGAAATGATATTATGATTGAAATGAAACAATAGTAGCTGATGACACAAGTGATGAGATGTACTACTAGGATGAAAAGTAACAAACTGCAAACCGATTCTCATTTATTTGTTCCAAACTCTACTGTTTGGAACAAAATAAAATACAATTTCCATTGAAAAAAAATGTTTGAATACAGTTGTAGGTTGCTCTTAAAATGAAAGAGTAACAATATTAATGGTGTCATGGTAGCAGAACCGAGTAGTAGTAATACTGACTACAGTTATTTAATAAAGCACGTAGTGTGCCCACTGTCATCCTTCCTGTGATCCCTCTATAGGACACTTTGGGGGGGGGACCCTTCAGCTGCAAAGAATCTTTAGGGGGTGTCATTGCCATACATGCACCTGTGTGATTTTAGGTGAGCCTAGCGATCCATAAATAATAATAATAAAAATAATCAGAAGAAAAGTGAGTAAATAAGAAAATAGGGTTTGCAAGTATTTAAATTCTACAACTACTACTAGTACTACTATTAATAATAATAATAATAATAATAATAATATAATTATTAATAGTATTACTCATGCATCCTAATTAATTTTAATTAATTTTCGCATCCACAATCACTGATAAACTCAACAAATAAAGTTTCCCTTTAGTTAATTTACGTAAGCAATGGAAGACCCTAAAGTGAGCAAGACACTGGAGACTCATTTGCAGCACACAAGCCTGCTGGCCATGAGATGATGTCCTTCTTGACAGTTGCCTCATTTGCAAGGCTCTGAAATAACTGTGAAAAACAAAGAAAGAAACAAGAGAGCGCACCAGCCTAGCGCATTATCCTTGGCAAATTTTAATGAATTAAAAACAAGGTAAAAAGCTACTCACAAAAGTCGCAGGTAAAAGAGCATATCAAACGCACAGAGGCAATAGTTCCAGTGGTAGGCAGCTGTCCAGATCCCAGGAGGGAGGCACACGGACCGCCGCTGGCTAGCGGCGGTCCGTGTGCCTCCCTCCTGGGATCTGGACAGCTGCCTACCACTGGAACTATTGCCTCTGTGCGTTTGATATGCTCTTTTACCTGCGACTTTTGTGAGTAGCTTTTTACCTTGTTTTTAATTCATTAAAATTTGCCAAGGATAATGCGCTAGGCTGGTGCGCTCTCTTGTTTCTTTCTTTGTTTTTCACTATTAGGATAATCCCATCCTTCGAGAGCAGCAAAGCCGAAGCCCATAGCCCCTCTTGAATTTCTTTAGCTAATACACCAGTGCGCAAGAGTACTACTTTTTTCGTGTTTCTGAAATAACTGTGCTGGAAATGAGGTAATTGACAACAAGTGGTTAATCCCATGCGTTGTAAACACCCTAACCCTGAATACCTTCATTAAACAAAAGTAAAAAAAGAAAGAAAAAATAAAAATAAATTCTCAGCTTGGATATCAATAAAATGTATTACATGCTCTTCAGATCAAACTTCCTTATAAATATTATGGCAAGTTCTGATTTTTTTTTTAAATATGCTCTGATTTTTTTTTTTTTTTTTTCAAACGAAATCTGCATTTCCTATTTGGAATAAAATAAAACCACGCCAGAGAGCACTAAAAGACTGTGCATTCATGACACAGGAGGGCAGGGAATAATAGCGCCATGCAGAATATAGAACTTTGCTGGAGGAAATCGCCGATTGTTTCTACAACATATGTTCTCTGATTGCTGCTGAGGATCAGGTAATGAGGAGATAGCGCCTGTTCACATTAGTCTGTCCTGTCTATGGCACATTGCCCATTTATGACTAGAAATCTCATAATATCCACCAGGTTCTAAAGACCTGGGCGACCAACCATACCTTTGTGAATCTGATATTTGTAGAAGGCAGCAATTAAAGTATTAACTAAGATCCATCTGCTGCTCAGCTCTTGTCGCCGGCCCTTTCCTTTGTCTGCTGCTGAAGCGAAAAAAGGCCAGAAAACTAGTAATACATAAAAGGGAGCTGGTGAAGAAAGACACCTCTTTGTGGTGGGCCCTTCACAGCCAGGGTTACTTGCTGCCTTTCCTATTATTCTCTACTATTCCAGACCCCAAGAGCTAGCAATTCAACTTCTGGGCAGGAGCTCAATATATAAACGATATATAAGGACAGGAACGATTCTGTACACAGAATCGTTATAGATAGATAGATAGATAGATAGATAGATAGATAGATAGATAGATAGATAGATAGATAGATAGATAGATAGATAGATAGATAGATAGATAGATAGATAGATAGATAGATAGATAGATGGATGTAGCCGGGTATATATATATATTTATACATAGATGTAGCCAGGTATAGATATATATTGATAGATAGATAGATAGATAGATAGATAGATAGATAGATAGATAGATAGATAGATAGATAGATAGATAGATAGATAGATAGATAGATAGATAGATAGATAGATAGATAGATAGATAGATAGATAGATAGATAGATATAGAGCCAGGGATAGATAGATAGATAGATAGATAGATAGATAGATAGATAGATAGATAGATAGATAGATAGATAGATAGATAGATAGATAGATAGATAGATAGATAGATAGATAGATGTAGCCGGGTATATATATATTTATACATATATGTAGCCAGGTATAGATAGATAGATATAGAGAGCGAGAGAAAGAGAGATGTAGATAGACAGAGATAGATATGTAGATAGATAAAATAATGATAATGATTATAATAACAGAAAACTATTATTATTTTCACTATTTAAATTAATATATTCTATGTGTAAATATAGCTAAAACTTTATATGTATGTACGTGTGTTTAGTTCTCAGAAAAACAGTATGTGACTTCCATAATATTGAATACTGTTTTTTACTTACAATCTTACAAGTTTTTTTTTTATTATTATAATAATAATTTGTAGTGGTATTATTACTACTACTATATTATTAATGCATATATATATATATATATATATATATATATATATATATATATATATATATATATCTGTGTGTGTGTGTTAACAATAATTGAATGTATTTCTTAGGATTTTTAGAGAAGTCCCAGTTATTTGAGGGGTCATTTCTGTTAACGTTTCTTTGACTAACAATCTTCTTGACAGCAATGAAATGCATTAGCACTCGGTAGTTTGGTGAAGCAGGTTAGCAGCAGAAGCACAGGACTGGCATTGAACCCAAGGCTCCAGACAACCTGCAATGTGTATTGTAGGTTAACAGATTCCCCTGGCCGGCTCTCACACTCTGCTCAACAAAGAGCTGTCTTAGCTGCAGCAAAGAGAACTCAGAGCTGCGGGATTTCAATGAAACTTTTCTGACACAGAGCTGGGATAAATGGCAGCAGCCTCTTTGTGAGAATCAGAGCTATGATTAGGGCAGGCAACCCAGCACTTGCAATCCTTCAATGACTCCACAACACATTTCTTAGAGTGGAATTCATTTATTTGAGAAAGCTACAATGTAAGTGTTCTGAAGTGGGCACTTTTTTTTCCCAGGGATTTGATCTCCACTTCCAGAAAACTCTTGGTGCCTGCATTGACTTTATTATGACTGTGATGGAAGACAGTGAGATGGCACAAGGTACTGATTGCTCTACCATGAGAGGGGCAGATAGGTAGTGTTAGCATCTAGGTGTACAGAAGGTCAGGGAATGCAGCCAGACACACCAGGAGAAATCCACTCTAAGGAGGTTTGTTTGACAAATATAGAGCGCCACCCTCCCTACCTTTCCCTGATTTCTCCCTGTGCTTTGTGGATGATGTCATAGCAAAGCAAGGAGGAACATTGATCTGAGATCAGAGCTGGCTCTTGAGTGGAACAGATTGAGCAGAAAGGAAACAAAACTCCCCCCTCCCTTCTCTGGGCGGGTGACTACTAATCGCCAATAAAAGTAGCCTATGCTCCCCCCTTTAAGAAAAAAAAAAAGGGAAAACTTTTTCTGTTGACTGCTGGAAACGAATTGAGCAATTATCTAGTTTACCTTCTCTTCTTGGAAGTTAACGATTGGCGAGATCTTTACTGCGTTATTGACACAACACATCCCATTGAGAAGACCTGCTAGCAATAAGTAGTGATTGCTCGGGTGTCATTGCTGCTCCATGTAATCTGAAATGGATTGGCACCTGTCCACTGGGCTGCTTGTGGTTGGATTGTACAGCACCATGATGATGATGATGAGGAGGACGATGATGATAATGACTGCCCCACTCCCTGCGAATCACTGACAAGAAGGGAAGGTGGCGTCTTGAGAAGAAGACATCTCCTTCAGCAAGCCAAGACATGGACAATAGTATACAGCACAGAGCTCCTAAAATTCTAACAAGAGAACATCTATCCAGCAGAGTCAACATGATCAGCACTTCCAAGCCGCTGGCTTTTTCCATTGAGAGGATAATGTCAAGGACTCCAGAGCCCAAATGTCTGCCTGTACCCAGTTTACTGCAGAGCTCAATGCACAAGGGGGAGCAGAAGCAAGCGCTCCATGTCAGCTCGTCCTCCATGCCTTGCATGATCCCCTTTGTACCTGTCACCTATGACCATTGTCCCAAGCTTGGCATCACTGGTGCAGAACTAAGGAAGAGCCACCAAGACTCCTCATCCTCCTTCAGCTGCAATGAGCTGCTAAATTGTGCTGTGACTTTTAAAGGGGATTTTCCCCGAGATGCCTTCTCCCTTCCCCAGTACAAACTGGTCCGACCTCGAGTGGTCAATCACTCTTCCTTCCATGCCATGGGGGCAGCTCTGTGCTACTTCAACAGAGGCGATGCCCCCTGCCACCCTGCTGCCAGTATAAACATCCATCCCGTCGCCTCCTATTTCCTAGGCTCCCAGCTGCACCAGTCTCCTAAGTCCTACCTGGCAGAGAGGAACAAGCTGGTGGTCCCGTCTGTGGAGAAGTACTCATCGGGGGTCTCCTTCAAGGATCTGTCTCCAGCCCAGTTTCAGCACTACATGAAGGAGAGCGCACACTCTCTCTCCGACAAGATCGCCTATAAATCGGCCGCCAAATACGCCAGCTCTTCCCCAAGCAGCAAGCCAAAAGTTTTCACCTGCGAAGTTTGCGGAAAGGCAAGTACAGAGGAGCGGTGATCGTCCCATCATCTGTGTTCTCCCACCACCCCAAACCTGCCTCATTATACCTGTTTGCTTTTATTTTCTATTCAAGGTGTTCAATGCTCACTACAACTTAACCCGACACATGCCGGTACACACCGGGGCCAGGCCGTTCGTCTGCAAAATCTGCGGAAAGGGATTTCGCCAGGCTAGTACGCTGTGCCGCCACAAGATCATTCACACACAGGTAACCGGCTACCGAGAAGAGCTGGGGAAGAGTGGAAGGAAGAAAGAAAATAGAGGACAGTTAGATGAAGAAAGAGAGGACAACTAGATAAAGGTAGCAGGAGAGCACAACTAGATAAATGTAGAAGGAGAGGACAACTAGATAAATATAGAAGGAGAGGACAACTAGATAAATATAGAAGGAGAGGACAACTAGATAAATATAGGAGAGGACAACTAGATAAAGGTAGAAGAGGACAACCAGGGGAACATAAAAAGAGATGACACATAGAGAAAGAAAGAGAGGACAACTACTGAAAGATAGAAAGAGAGGACAACTAAAGAGAGAGAGATAGATGATAACTTAAAAAAGAAATAAAGAAAACTAGAGAAAGATCGAGAGAGAGGACAACTAAAGAGAGAAAAATAGATGATAACTTAAAAAAGATAGAAATACATGAAACTAGAGAAAGATAGAAATAGAGGACAACTAAAGAGAGATAGAAATAGATAACTAAAGAAAGATTTAAAAAAAATAGATGGTAACGATAGAAAGAGAGGACAACTAAAAACAGAAAAAGAAATTGATAAGAAAGATAGAAATAGATGACAACTATAGAGAAAAAAAGAGAGGGCAACCAAAGAGAGACAGAAATAGATAATAACTAGAGAAAGATAGAAAGAGAGGGCAATTGGAGAAAGAGAGGGCAACCAAAGAGACAGAATTTCAATAATAACTAGAGAAAGATAGAAAGAGAGGACAACTAGAGAAAGAGGAGCCAACTAAAGATAGACAAAAATAGAGGTCAACTAGAGAAAGATAGAAATATAAAAAGATAGAAAGAGAGGACAACTAGAGAAAGAGGAGCCAACTAAAGATAGACAAAAATAAGAGGACAACTAGAGAAAGAGGAGCCAACTAAAGATAGACAAAAATAGAGGTCAACTAGAGAAAGGTTAGAAATTGAGAAATATAGAAAGAGAGGACAACTAGAGAAAGAGGCGACAACTAAAGATAGACAAAAATAGAGGACAACTAAAGAAATATAAAATTAGATGACAACTAGAGGAGGGGAAAAAGAGAGGACAACTAGAGAAAGTCAGAAATAGAGGATAAGGAAAAAAGAAAGAAAGAACGAACACACTAGACAATCAGTTATGGAAAATATACAGAGAAGATGGGGTAGAACACAAACAAATAATAGAGAAAAGAGATACAGTACGATATAAAAGATATAAATGCGAGATAAAAAGAAAGAAATATATAACATATAGGACAAATAGATGTAGAAATAATATGGAAAACAGATAGTGGGGATATGAATAAAAGCTAAAGAGAACACTGGATAGAAAGGAAAAATATATAAAGAGCAGATAGATGAGATATAAAATAAAATAAAATAAATAAAGGTGGTATACAAGACATAGGGAACAGAAATAAAGAAACTATATAGAAGAATGGAAAAGAAAAATCTAAAAAAGAAAGAAGGAAAGAAAGGAATTTAGAGAGCTGATGGGGTATAAAATAAAAGCTGTAGACGACCGTTATAAAAGAAAGAAGATAAGAAATGAAGCTGTAATATGATTATATAACCAGATACATGTGGTCGTTGTACTAGTTTTATGCTCCTTGTATTATGTAGCTTTGATTTGAATTGTCTTACTTGTATTTAAACTCGCACAGGAGAAGCCACACAAGTGTAACCAGTGCGGCAAAGCTTTCAATAGGAGTTCCACGCTGAACACGCACACGAGGATCCACGCAGGATACAAGCCTTTCGTCTGTGAATTTTGTGGCAAGGGCTTCCACCAAAAAGGTAGAGTTTATGAGAATGCCCACTGACCTTTCCATTACCCCCCTGTCATTGCAGCCCGTGTACTGTCATTTCCCTACCTCATCTGTATTCCTGACATTTGGATGTGATGCTGCTCTTGAGGTAACAATTTTAGGAAATTAGGATGAAGGGGAAAATAAGCAGGTTCAGAATTGGAAAATGATCACTTGAGTTGTGCAGCTGTTGATAAGTGCTTGTGTTCATTGCAGGTAATTACAAGAACCACAAGCTCACTCACAGCGGGGAGAAGCAGTTCAAGTGCAATATCTGTAACAAGGCATTTCATCAGATCTACAACCTGACCTTCCACATGCACACCCACAACGACAAGAAACCCTTTACCTGCCCCACCTGCGGTAAAGGATTCTGCAGGAACTTCGACCTGAAGAAACATGTGCGCAAACTGCATGATAACAACACTGGAGGGGCCTCAGGGTCAAGTCCAGCTGGGCAGGAGGAGTTGGGAAATCCTTCCAGGGACCAGCCTTCCAGAAACCAGAGCCCCAGCCTGCAAAAAGGCATTTACTGACACTTACCTGTGGACACCTTTACCCCCATCTCACTTAACATTTTCAATGCACAGAAGAAAAAAAGATTTAAAATCCATGGGAGACTCCTCTGGTGTGAACATCTTGGATCTGAGGTTGGTCCAGGGGCAGTGGAGGGGCTGCCTCTATGGGGAGGGGGGTAATCAAATGCCAACAACCCCTTATACAGCGCCACCAGCTTACAGCCAAAAAAGGGTCATGGGAAAGCATATAGGGGTAGTCATGCTTCTTCAAGCAGCGTTATCCTTCTAGAGCTGGTTGGTTCCCAACCTCAGCCTCAAGTCTCCCCAACAGGTCATGTTTTCAGGATTTTTCTTCACCTTGCACAGGTGCTTAACATGACAGTCAATGGCTTGGTATTTATGACAGTTTCTTTATCTAGGGGGCAATTCTAAAAACGTGGCCTGTTGGGGGTATTTAGGGGCAAAGGTTGGGAACCACTGCCCTACAGGATCAGTTTTGGAAAACTGTACGGAAATGTGTGAAAATAGTTGTTTACAGGGGCCGAAGTCAATGATACTTTAACAGAGGTTCTATAGTCACCTTACTGAGTAACAAGCCACCCTAACAAGGACTCTTCTGCCCCCATTTCCATAACTTCCCCAGTCCAGTGTGCTTTGGAATAAAACGTTTACACTATCTTGGTTGCTGACCTGGGGATGGTTGGTTCCTACCAACTTTTTGCATGCACCTAATATTATTTGAGTATTATGCTCTAATTATTTCTTCAGCGGTTTATTATTGAACTTTTTTTGGTGTGTTTTGTAAAGGTTCTATATTGCTGTCATCACAGCTTTGCAGAGTTGAAAAGATACATTCTGTATATTTGACGTATTTATTTGGATATGTATTATCCTTTAAGGAATGCTGCGCCAATTTATTAATTCTATTTATTGTAAATATATACATACATAAAAGTTTATATCTGTTGTGTTTGTCCGATGCCGTCCTATTTTTTTTTTTTTTTACTGTTGTTTGGGGTGCAGAGTAACTTCTATATTAATAGAGCGTTTAAACATATGTATAAGTTTTATTCTTGCACGTGAAAATAAAAGATTTCATTGTGGTTATTAATACACGGGGAAATGTATGTTTGTGGACTGGATTTTCCGAGGAAATACAAGTGCTAGGCTGATTCCTTCAACGTATCATTCCATTTATCTCTATTGGGAACCTGAGATATAGGTGAAAATAAATATTCAATTGATGCCAGGTCCTTGAATCGTAGGAAGTGTTAATCAGCAATCTGCTACACGCTCAGCATCGCTTTCCACGTTCAGCGCCGCTTATTTTTCTTGCCAAAACACTGAAACAAGTGACATCAATTAAGAAGGGTAATTAGTAGAGATTTATCAAAGGCTGTCTGTCATTCTATTAGCTTGCCCCCCTGTTTGGTGCCAGCAGCGCCTTATAACTTCTTTACACTGGATTGGGAAAGGCAGGAGAGCTTATATTACTGCATTGTAATTATTGACAGCTGTACTACCAACTAGATGGCCATACACTATACAGCCTGATTGTACAATCTCCTTAAGGTCTATCACCAACTATGCAGGGATCTGTCTGATTTGATAATAATTGAATTGTTGGGGTTGTACCCATATTATATTATTTTAAATCTAAAGAAGATTGAACAATCTTTTTTTTTTACACTGTGTGTGGTTCTTTATGGACATCAGCCATGGCCCACAGATAGGAGCTTGTTGCAGGATAGGAGTTTGCTAAAAAGTCTTGTCCCAAGTGATACATTACATTATAGAGAGCTGGATGTCATCATAGCACAGAATAGTATACCCAGCAGACAGATATAGACAAGCGAAGCTGATGATCTCACTCATCATCTATACCTTATCACTACCTTCACCAGCTATCGATTTGATTACCTATAATTCACACACCGACCATACGGGCAGATCCTGCCATCAGAATATTGCTGCAACTTTGTACAAAAATTTACTGCAAGCTTCTGTATTGCCTTTAAAAACGCTGAATGATGTTTTTTTTTAATTTATTAAAATATGGTCATACATTTTTACAGTTTTTTTCAGTGATTTTTATTATTACAGTTACTTATATTTTTTCTAACCGGTCAAGTCTGGTTGGAAAAATATAAGTAACTATAATAATCTCAGTATGTTGGCAGCAATAAAACTGGCAAATATAAGGTGTTAAAAAAGAGACAGGACACTAGCTTTGGAAATATGAACGGAGACACCTGTTGTAAGAAAATGCTGGAATTATTGGGCAGATTTACTAAGGGAGTTGAAAATATTCACGCAATAGATTGTATGAAACATCACTTTAATCATCCATGCACACGTTGCTTCTACAGGAGTTTTGCCTGTAGAAGTAGCTCAACCTTATTACATTAGGACGTTTAGAGGCATATTTTCAGTTCAAGAGGCAGGAAAAAAAAACAAACAAACTTCTGGTTCGGGTTTCTGATTGGAGCATATTGGAAGAAAAAAAACATAAAACTCTTCTAGACTTGTCTAGACTTTTTTCTATATGAGCGTTTTTTACTCCAAAGAGAACAGACGTTTATTAAAGCCCAGTGTGCATGAAAGTTGCTTTTCATCACATGATAGCATTCATCTAAACATATATTATATATACCAAATATATATATATATATATATATATATATATATATATATATATATATATATATATATATAAATTCATAGTTGCATAGTATGGTTGAGAAAAGAGAAAAAAAGACACATGTTCATCCAGTTCAACCAAGATATATATATATATATATATATATATATATATATATATATATATATATATATATATATATATATATATATATATATATATATATCTCACAATTGTTGTGAACAAATTCTGAAGTGCCTTTATTGGAGCCCCAGAGAGGAAGGGACAAGCGGAGCTGTGATAAGTGGAATGTAAAAATTTGACTTCATCCAACTATATTTATGAAACCTAAATGATCTGGATGCACACATACACCAGCTGTATATAGAATGAGGACCTTTATTGATAAATATTCTGTAGGGCTGTGGATAAAGCAAATTGTGAAACAATTTTATTTATTTGTGTTGTTATATTTGATGGGACAGCACTAACAATACTGATAACAACCAGGTGATCTTTTCTCTATCTCTACCATTTTCCTGCCAACCTTGCACCAACAACCAGTGATGGCCTGGATGTCTGATCAGAGGGATGCTGAGCAAGTTTGTGTGTGTGGGCTCTGGCATGGCACGGGTTAAAGGCAGGGAGAGCTACCAGTGTGGAACAGACGGGCTCAGCAGACAGGGACAAAGGGGAGGAATATGATCACACATGAAATGGAGACAAAAAAAGAGAGAGAGAGATCGTTGCTAATTGCCAATTAATGATGAAGGACTCATTTCCCTTATTGGAGTTTGCTTAAAACCGCTCTAGCTATTAATGTGGGTTTTTATTCTCCGGCAATTGTCCTTTTTTGTGTTCCCCCCACCTGTTCTTAAAACGCACAGCTGGATGTGACTTGTACTTTTCTTCAGGAACGGCGCTTACTTTAATTGGCATAGCCCCAATCACTGGAGACTGCTTGTGGTCATCACCCCATCATTGCTGCACCTATGGGACTCTCCACTACTGCAGTCAGCACCATTCCCAGGCGTGTGTATATATATATATATATATATATATATATATATATATATATATATATATATATATATATATATATACATATATGTATGTCTATATATAGATATATGCAAAGATATAGACACAAACCTGGGAATTAAGCACACACTTTATCAAGGCACTTATTGTAGTGCTGGGGAGTCCCATAGGTGCAGCAACAATGGGAGATGACCATAGGCAGACTGCTCTATGCCAATTAAAGTGAGCGCTGTTCCTGGAGAAAAGTCATATACAGGTGTGCGATATATATATATATATATATATATATATATATATATATATATATATATATATATATATATATATATATATATATATATATACATCTGTTTACTTGTGTGAGTGCATATATATATATATATATATATATATATATATATATATATATATATCACAAATATATAAATGGCACTAGCTTGCACAACCAGAATTGTGATTTGTGCATGGACAGCCTCATAAATACTAATAATTATTATTACTACAAATAATAATCAGTACTAATAATAATAAGTACTAATAATAATAAGTACTCATAAATAGATGGTTTTTTTTAAATCAATTTATGCAAGCCATATGATTTATGTATCTGCTCCGTTAAACAGACAAATAAAGAGCTACAATATTTTCCACTGGTTACATCTTCTGAAGCTCAAACTGCAACATTCCTCCAGCCTTGCGAATGATAATAAAGAAAATGGAGACCATTTCTAGCAGAACTGATTAAAAACCCGAGAAATTACAATTTTATTAGGTCGGTCTGTGTAAGGTGTTCGGCATTAAAGACAGGCAATGCAGAACGTGTTTTGCCCTTCAGTGATTGGGGTTTCTTGCTGATCACTGGTGCCTTTTATCTTGGACGGTAAATATGCACACAAAAAAGAGAAAAAGATTCTCCCCTTCAAAATGAAGCGCGCCAATTGTTTGTTTTCATTCACAGAGTTTAGCCCATGGGTCCGCTATATTCTGTATGCGAACACCAGATATTTTAAAGCAGAAATCTTTTTTTAAAAAAAACTTTGGGTAAACGCACGTGACATATTTCCTGCTTTTATTATTAGTATTATTATTAATAATTCGTTTCTCTTATTATATGCACTCCATAGCTAATGTATGCCATAGGCAAGACACGTTCGACAACTGAGTTTACACATCTGTGCATAGGAGAAAACACACACACACACACACACACACACACACACACACACACACACACATATATATATATATATATATATATAGTCAGTCTTGTCACCATATCAAATCTTTCCCCTTTTTAATATTGATTACTCTATGCTTTGTGTCTTGCTCTTTTAAAAAGCATCAAAATAATCCAAATAACCATAAAACGTAATCCAAATAACCATAAAACGTAGATGAACATCACATACGAGCTCATAACCTTGGTCTGAATGAAATTGGAAAATCTCTGAATAGTAATTCACCTTTTTTTAAACCGCAAAATTATCTGGAAGCGTCAACTGAAAACTGGACTATATTATTATTTTTTATTTAGGATGGATTTTTATATAACTGTAATATACGTTCTAACATTCTGTTTCAATAAAGAGTGCCATTAAAAAAAAAATCAAAAAAAAAAAAAATCAATGTGATGTAATTTTTATGACTTTTTGATTGGACGGGATAGGGTTGATTTTGGGTATTAGCAACTCCAACATCTCATTCTTGTTTGATTTCCAATTGTACGCTTTGACTGAGTAGAATGTATATGCCCCTTAATGTATCCAATGGATATATATTAAATGTACAAATACCTGAATGTAAACAATAAATAATCTAACGAATTACTCAGTAAATAAATAGTATCTCGAAATGTACCCAATAATACCCAATAATTATATATATATATATATATATATATATATATATATATATATATATATATATATATATATATATATATATATATATATTATAATGTGTACACTATATACAATAAACACACACCGTGAGATTTTCTAGTGTATGAAAAATAGAATGTGCTTAGCCTGAAATTTACCAAGTGAATATAAATAGTAAAATCTACATCCCCCTGAAGATCTAGTAAAAAATAAACTGTCTGATGTACAAACCAATAAATCTGCCCAGTAAAGAAATAGTCAAATGTAAATATGTATACCCCCGAGTCTACCTAACACATAAATATTACAAGGTATATAACTCTTTATTTAGTAATCTGTTACACAATCGGTAAAACGTCCGTACCCCTTGATTTACACATAAAATAAGTAGTAAAATGTATATATACCCGAGAGCACACCATGCATTTAAAATATTACAATGTATTTATTTAATACCTAATTACATAAATATACCCTGAACTGATCAATCAGTAAAATGTTCGTACCCCTTGATTTATCCATAAAATAAACAGTACCCCCGAGTCCATATAAAACATTACAATGTATATAGCACTGTATTTATTAAATAATGACATAAATATACCCTGAACTGATCAATCAGTAAAATATTCATACCCCTTGATTTATCTAGTAAATATACAGTAAAATGTATTTACCCCCAGCCCACTCAGCAAAAAAAATATTATAGTTTATAAAGCTCTGCATTAAAGAAATAATGAAATAAATACGAACTGGTGAAACAGTAAAATGTTCATACCTCTTGATTTACCTACTAACTAAATAGTAAGGTATATATATACTCCCCAATCTACCCAGCACATAAACACCACAATGTATATAGAGTAGAGTATAAAAAAGTGATGACATAAATATACTCTGACCTGATCTAGTACACAACCAATAAAATGTACATACCCCTTGATTACCCTAGAAAATAAATTGTAAAATGTATATACCCCCAAATGTTGGCAAAAAAGTGAAATGTAAATACCCCAAAGTGCCAGCCATATGGCACAACGTGTTTTATTGTATACTGTTCATAAAAAGTACACACAACCATTTGCCACTCATTGACTGTAATCAGGACAGCACGAGGAGGTTTGAAATGTGATCATTATTTAGTAAGTCGATATTCTCTATGGAAGCGAGCATTGCCTTACGGCCTCTCTTTGCCTCCATCTCACATCTAATCTATAGGGGTTCTATTATCAGGCCAAAATAAAACAGCATGAATACATGCTTAGTGAAAGGATGTGCAGATGTCAACACAAAACAAAAACAATACCAAACAAGGCCTATAGAGATATACATAATGATCCCACCATAATCCACACTGGAACGCATTTACTATAGATTGCCATACAGGGGCCCATCCGAAAACCCATCCGCTTTAACAAGAATTGGATGGAATATATGTCCACCAAGTTTGTACACATTTGCAACTGTTGCTTTTAGAACTGTCAATACCTAAACTATTGTCAATCATACAGGTTCCACCTAGTGGCCAAATGTAACCCGACACCAGATAAGAGATCATCTACAGAAAATGTTGCTCATATTCACTGACTTGTTAAAGGACCACAAAAAAAAACAAAAAAAAAACAACTAATCTTTGATTTCTCTAATTTATTTTTTATGTGGCATTATGGTATTATAATATTAAAACCCCACAATAAAAAGTGGCTGCAGTCGTTTATTTTTTAAGGATTTTTTTCCCCATTATATTCACCTGGCCATCCAGCCAATAACACTGTTCCTGGCTCAGGGTGTCTCCACTCTGGATGGAGGAGCAACAGAGACACCCTTGGAGGGCAGCATTGTCAACCTGTAGAGAGGGTAATGTTAGAGGCACTAGCAGGTTGATGTACTTGATTAAGAAATTAAAGCGGAGAACCAGCTAACAGAAACAACTTTTTTTCCTTTTGGGACAAAGGTATACATACAATAAATGAACAAAAGCTGACTATACTAAGCAGTCAGTGGTAAATGGAAACTGCCACTTTTGCTGGATTTTTTGATCTGTTAAAGAAAGTGGAAAAATACAGACTTACTGATCACCAGGTGAAAATAACAAAACAAAAGCCTAAACACATAAAATGAATGCAGCCATCACATCTAAGAAATGGTAAACTAACCTATGTTACATTTTTGTTCCTCTGTTTAATAACACTAACTTGCTGCAGTTGTCCCCCCCCCCCCCTTCACAGCAATATTACCTGTCCCAACTCTACCACTGCCATTTTTCATGGGTAGCTTGCTCTGTAAATACAACATAAATGTGAACTTGTGGAGAAATAAATAACAATTGCAAATGAAAATAAAGAAATTTCCATCATTACATGCATTAGTCTCATACAGTTATCCGAATACAATATTTTTGGCCCTCTAAGCAATTCAACTGGGGTCACAGTTCAGGCATCACCGCTGCTATAAAATACAATATTTGATAAAGCAGTCATGAGGAATATATCATGGATACACTTTCTGAACAATCATTCCATTTTCTCAACCTTATTTAAAAAAATAAACCAAGTTGCTTTCTGGTGTCATTATTCTTATCTCAGTTAGACTACTTTCACACTGAGGCGCTTTACAAGCGCTACAGTGCTAAAAAATAGCACCTGCATAGCGCCTGTAAAGAGCCTCTCCTGTCTCTCCAGTGTGAAAGCCAGAGTGCTTTCACACTGGAGCAGTGCGCTTGCAGGACAGTAAAAAAAGTCCTGCATCTTTGCACACACACCTGCATATATGTCAGCCCCCCCTCACACACACACACACACCTGTATATATGTCAGCCCCCCCTCACACACACACACACCTGTATATATGTCAGCCCCCCCTCACACACACACACACACACACACACCTGTATATATGTCAGCCCCCCACACACCTGTATATGCCAGCCCCCACACACCTGTATATAGGTCAGCCCCCCACACACCTGTATATGCCAGCCCCCACACACCTGTATATAGGTCAGCCCCCCAAACACCTGTATATATATCAGCTCCCCCCACACACCTGTATATATGTCAGCCCTCCCACACACCTGCATATATGTCAGACCCCCCCACACACTTGTATATATATGTCAGCCCCCCCACACACCTGTATATATGTCAGCCCCCCCACACACCTGTACATATGCCAGCCCTCCCCACACACACACCTGTACATATGCTAGCCTGCCCCCACACACACCTGTATATATGTCAGCCCCCCACACACACCTGCATATTTGTCAGCCCCCCTAAACACCTGTATACATGTCAGCCCCCCACACACACACCTTTATATATGTCAGCCCCCCCCCCACACACCTGCATATTTGTCATCCCCCCTAAACACCTGTATACATATCAGCCCCCCCCACACACCTGTATATACGCCAGCCCCCCGTGTGGTAAGTCTATATACTGATCAAGGATACCGTGGTCAGTTTATGTGCCTCTGTCATCCTGCTCTCTCCTCAGCATCTCCCCCTCCCCCTCTGCCTGTCAGTTCTGTGTGTGTGAGAACTTGGTCTCCTCCCCGCCCCTCTCCTCTCTTGCCTGTGTAATTCTATTCCCTGCAGCTGTTCCAGTGCTTGTAAAGTAAAGAAACATGCATAGTTGCCAACGTTCTCCAAAAAGTTTTAGGGACACTGTTTTTGTCTATAGGCAGGGTTTTATTTTAATTAGGGGTGGGGTATTCATTTGTAGGCATGGTCTAGCTGGAGTAGAAAAATGTGGCATGCGTAGCGGTGAAAAATGGGCGTGGTTTAAACTATGCTAAATATTGGATGTGGCTGAAAGGGGGTGTGGTTAGAGTCTGAGATGAAAGAGGGATGGAGGGAGAAGTAAGAGAGGGATCGAGAGAGAGACAAAGAAAGAGAAAGAGAGAGAGAGAAATAAAGAAAGAGGGAGAGAGAAAGAAAGATAGAAAGAGGGAGAGAGAGAGAAAGAGAGAAAGAGGGAGAGATGAAGAAAGAGAGAAAGAGGGAGAGAGAAAGAAAGAAAGAGGGATAGAGAAAGAAAGAGAGAAAGCGAGAGAGAGAAAGAAATAGGGAAAGAGAGAGGGAGAGAGAAAGAAATAGAGAGGGAAAGAGAAAGAAAGATAGAAAGAGGGAGAGAGTGAGAAAGAAAGAGATACATATAGAGAAAGCAAGACAGACAAAGGGAGAGAGAGAGAAAGAAATACAAATAGAGATAGGGAGGGAAGGAGAGAGAAGGAAAGAAAGAAGGAAAAAAGGAGGGATGGAGAGAGAGCAGGCCCAGATCCTATACCACAATAGCAATATGTGTATGTCAGGAAATTTAACAATCAGCAGATAAAGATACTCCAAACACCATACCCCCAGGCAGATCCCATCAAACAGATACAAGAGATGGTCAGAGAGTGTGCGGACATGATAGAAGAGATGGTCAGAGAATGTGCTGATATGATACAGGAGATGGTCAGAGAGTGTGCAGACATGATACAGGAGATGGTCATAAAGTGTGCAGACATGATACAGGAGATGGTCAGAGAGTGTGCAGACATGATACAGGAGATGGTCAGAAAGTGTGCGGACATGATACAGGAGATGGTCAAAGAGTGTGTTGACATGATACAGGAGATATTCGGGGAGTGTGCGGACATGATACAGGAGATGGTTAGAGAGTGTGCAGACATGAAACAGGAGATGGTCAGAGAGTGTGCAGACATGATACAGGAGATGGTCAGAGAGTGTGCGGACATGATACAGGAGATGGTCAGAGAGTGTGCAGACATGATACAGGAGATGGTCAGAAAGTGTGCGGACATGATACAGGAGATGTTCAAAGAGTGTGTGGACATGATACAGGAGATATTCAGGGAGTGTACGGACATGATACAGGAGATGGTTAGAGAGTGTGCAGACATGAAACAGGAGATGGTCAGAGAGTGTGCAGACATGATACAGGAGATGGTCAGAGAGTGTGCGGACATGAAACAGGAGATGGTCAGAGAGTGTGCAGACACGCTACAAGAGACTGCAGACCTACTACAAGAGATGGAGTCAGAGACCAAGGACACAGCTGATAGCACAGAGCAATGAGGAGGAGTTGTGTACATGTACAGATGGGGGTGATAATCACCTTCAGTTCTGTCATGTCCCGGTCGGTCCCTGGACTCCTCCGCTCACAGCCCGGCTACCGATTCACCAGTGTCTCCGGGGGGCATGCTTAAGGACGGCACCATGATGTCATTGTGCAGCCCCGCTGCACGAGTCCGAATGGCCAAGCTTGCCCAAGCAGCGCATGTGCAGTTGTAAAGTTGGGCCACGGCCATGTTTTAATGGACAGAAGTTGCGGCCTTGTTACGGGGAACCAGAGCGGCCCAAGAGGCCATCCGGGGGTCAGGACAAAGCCAATTTTCCAGGATACTTCCCGGGACACAATCAGACCAGGACATAGATCTGCATTCCATGAATTTCCGCAGAAAATTGGGACTGTTGGCAACTATGCATCAGGCTCCTCCTTACATCAGAATTCCCTCTTCTATCAGTCTCCCTTACATCACAGTTCCAGATAAATTGTTGCAGTGGGTGCAGTGGTGTATTTAGGTTTTGTGCTGCCCTAGGCCTGACTAAACTCATGCACCACCCTAATTTAAATACGACCCACCCCTTCCTGCTGAGGCCACACCCCTTCCTGTTTAAGACCCACCCTATTATCTGTAAACCACACCCCTTCCTCTTTAGGCTCATTTGGCACCTTTCAGGGGGAAGGGGGGAACGGGTACCTGTTTTTGACAGGTACCCTTCCCCACTCCCGGGAGACTGCGCTGCCCCCTCTGAAGCTCGGCCCCCCTCCTCCTTCCTCCACTGGGGCATTCAGAAAGTGCAATGTACTTCGCACACGTGCAGTAGGGAACCGGCCGGTTTCCCTTACCATGAATGATGGTGGCAAAACCCGAGAGCCAATCCGAAAATCGGCTGAGGTGTTGACATCGCGGGAACCCTGGACAGTTAAGTGTCCTAATATTAAAAGTCAGCAGCTGCAGTATTTGTAGCTGCTGAGTTTTAATGTTTTCACGGGGTGGGGGCGGAACTCCTCTTTAATGAGTTTGCATTGATTTCAGCATTGATGGAGCACTTTATTGCAATATCATGATCTGCATATTAATGCACTTTCATTAAATGTGGACTGTTTAATGGGTTTGCATTGATTTTAGCATGCATGGAGCACTTTGCACATGCCAGTGGTAGCTGGTGCTCAAAAATTTTTTTTTGGGGGGGAGCAAACAAACTAAAAAATTCAGAAAAAAAGACATGAATTGCAGACTCACTGTGCCCATCAATTGTAGCCACTGGGCCATCAAACACAGTCACTGTGCCCACCAAACGCAGCCACTGTGCCCATCAAATGCTGCCACTGTGCCCATCAAATGCTGCCACTGTGCCCATCAATTGTAGCCACTGTGCCCATCAATTGTAGCCACTGTGCCCATCAAACACAGTCACTGTGCCCATCAAATGCTGCCACTGTGCCCATCAAATGCTGCCCCTGTGCCCATCAATTGCAGCCACTGTGCCCATCAAACGCAGTCACTGTGCCCATCAAATGCTGCCACTGTGCCCATCAAATGCTGCCACTGTGCCCATCAATTGCAGCCACTGTGCCCTCAAACAGCCACTGTGACCTCAAACACAGCCACTGTGCCCATCAATTGCAGCCACTGTGCCATCAAACACAGCCACTGTCCCCTATCAAATGCAGCCACTGTGCCCATCAATTGCAGCCACTGTGCCCTCAAACTGAGCCACTGTACCCATCAATTGCAGCCACTGTGCCATTAAATGCAGCCACTGTGCCCCATCAAACGCAACCACTGCTCTCAAACGCAGCCGCTGTGCCCATCATTTGTAGCCACTGTGCCATCAAACGCAGTCACTGTGTCCATCAAATGCTGCCACTGTGCCCATCAATTGTAGCCACTGTGCCCTCAAATGCAGCCACTGTACCAATCAATTGCTGCCACTGTGCCCATCAATTGTAGCCACTGTGCCATCAAATGCCAACACTGAGCCCATAACACTGATATCATTTATTAAATAGTTTTAACTGCTGTCCTGGGGGTTTCCCTCGTGCTCCTCTCTCTCCTCCTGACGTCACTGCCAGACCCCGCCCCAGTGCCGAGGAGAAGATTCAAGGAAGGCAGTGCAGAGGAGGGTAGGCGGAGCATAAGGCTCCACCTCTGCTAGTCACTGGTCGCTTATGGGGGCATGAGTCACATGCCGACACGCCGCCCCCTGCATGAGAGAAAGTCCCCCCACCTGTCTTCCCGATTCCCGGCTCTCGCGGCCGCCCCCCGCACATATGCAGCCCATGGCAGCTGCCTTGCTGTAGCGGCGCCGCTGTGTATGGGCGTGCCTGGCAGAGGGTGGAGGGGCGTGAGTTACATGCCCCTCCACCCTCTGCCAAGCACCCCCATACACAGTGGCGCCACTACAGCAAGGCGGCCGCCGTGGGCTGCATGTGTGCGGGGGGCGACCGCGGGAATCGGGTGGGGGGACTTTCTCTCATGCAGGGGGTGGCTTTTTTTGCCGCCCTAGGCCTAGACCTTGTCGGCCTAGGCCAAAACACAGCCCTGAGTGGGTGTAGTTTGGAGAGCCCTGTGTTAAAGAATGACCCCTGTATGTGATGTCACCTCACCTTGTGTAGGGAGGTGACAGATGTCTATCCGGTCCCTTGTTATGTGGGTGGCTGTGATCAGTCAAATGGAGAAGACAGCCCCCCTCTGGCCTGGAGTGTATATACAGTGCATCATTTTCTCAGGGAGGTGTGGTAAGGTGGTGTGTGGTGAACCCAGTACAGGAGGTATGAGGTGTAGTAGGGGGAGGAGGAGGCGGTGTAGAAGGAGTGTTTGCTGTAGACAGGCGGTGATAAGTGCTCAGTGTCTAGTGTTGGTGTGCGGAGGGGTCAGTGCCAGAACTGACTTTGTACAGCTCGGTGGACTTTGTACCCTGTGTGACATTCCTGGGATGAGTGTCGCTGTGTACAGGTGTCTCTTCTATATGATAGGAATGTGTGCTGTGTATAATATAATAGTGTGTGCGAGAATGTCTCCTCTCACCTGTCTTTGTTGTTCCTCACCACAGTAGTGTGGCTATACAGTTCCACCCAGACTGCCAATACTACACAGGCCACCCATTGGCTAGCATGCAAGGCAAGCCCGCCCCCTGCTACCTCCTCAGCCACTAGTTGGCTGTTTTATCCCTCCCTGTCCCTCCATCACCCACTCCAGACTCCAAGCCCACCCAGGTTACTATGCGGGCAGCACTGGGTAACGGCAGAGCAGTGCAACTTTTTTAGGGGGGTCAGACACCCCGGCCCAGTCTGCCCCTGCCCGGGACAAAAAAGATTTTTTGGGATTCTACACGGGACAGCCTCAGCCCGGGACATGGCTCTGAAACCCATGAATGTCCCGGTAAAATCCTGATTGTTGGCAGCTATGAACATGTATTAATTACTTTGATCCTCTCTGTTTGCCCTCCCTTTGCCAGCTTTTATTCATCGGAGGGGAATCTCAGCCCCTCTCACTGTACTCACTACTCAGGTAGGAAAGTAGAGGGAGGTCACATGAAAGCACAGCAGGGCTCTGCAAAGAAGGCATTTAGCATTATAATTTTAGGAAAACACACACACTGTACTGAACAGGAACCTAAAACAGAGAGAATCAAAGTAATTAATACATGTAACTTTACAACCAATTTTTCTCAAATTAGACTAACTAATGTTTTTTTAAAAATAACTTTCTATTTTCTTCAGTCGAAGTATAGCTAAAGATAGTTTTTGGATAGGGTGGAGAGTTTATTTACTTCAGTTAAAGTATACATAAAGACATTTTTTGGATAGGGTTGAGAGGGATTACAGCACCTATCAAGTGTATTACTGTCTGTGCCCCCATTAAGTTGAATCATCCTCTCTATTTGTCCTGTTTGCTGTTTTTCACATGAAAGTGAAAGAAAATCCCAAGTTTTGGGTTGTCACCAGAACAGGAGTAGAGGGGTAATCTTTAAATGGGGATACTAGTTCTGGCTATCCTGGAGACAGCCAGGGATTCCCTCACTTTGGAGGGTTTTACTCTTACTTCCTGTTTTGGTTAAGGGACAGGAAGTAAAGGGAACTTTCTAATGGCACACAGAAAAAACAAAACAAAAAACAAAATACTGACAGGGGTTATAACTAGGGATGAGCTAATGGTTTGGCCTGAATCTAGGCTGGGACCAAACTTTGGTTGTTTGGTCATTAAGATCAGAGGGTCTCCAAACTTTTTAAACAAAGGGCCGTTTTACAGTCCTTCAGACTTAAGGGTGCCCCTCTATGGCCAGTGGGAGTAGAAAATGCTTCAACATCAATGGGAAAAACAATGCCTTGGTGGTCAGTGGGAATAACAAATATTAATTATGCCCCATTGTTGTTATCAGTGAAAGGAAAAGTGCCCTATCTCTGGTGTCAGTGGGAGGGCTAGTGCTTCATCATTGGTATCAATGGGAGGAATAGTGTTTTATCGTTTTCTATCAGTGGGAGGAATAGTGCCCAATCATTGGGTGTTAGTGCCCCATTGGGTATCAGCGCCCCATGGTTGTTTTCAGTAGAAAGAATGGTGCTTCATCATTGATGTAAGTAGGAGAAATAGTGCCTTGTATCAGTGGGAGGAAGAGTGCCCTAAGGCCTGGGTTAACACAAGCAAAGGGCCGCATGGAGACCATTGTTTATGATGAATGACCATACTTTTGCCTATTCAGCCCCCTGTTTGACAGGAGTCGAATATCTTATATAGAAGAGGTATTCCTGCTGATTCTATATATGACAGCTTCCCACTGTTGATGGTTATGAAGCAAGATTCCCTAGCCGCATAAACAAAGGGGCATGGATAACAGTAAAATCACTGCCCAAATATAGTCACTGGCCCCATGTTGTCAATAATGTCACTTCTATACCTGCCCCTGCCCTTATACAGCTGATGACAGCATGGGGAGGTGTAATGTGGAAAAAAGTACCAATTCGATTGGTTCTGTGTGCTGGGTCCATCAGGATTTTTATTTCAGCAATTCGGTGGCGGTGGTCTATGTTATTGACAATGAATTTACAATGAGGGACAATTTTTTTTATTTTAATAAAGGACTTGTCAAATGTTTGGGTGTCTTTATTTCCAGGTTAGACTTTTTCTGAGGTGGGGATCAATATCTAGGAGCCCTCATATTTCTAAAGAGGCTTCCAAATTCCAGTAAGACCCTCACCCACAGATCTTCATGACCACAGGGCCCGGGTTGTGGCATAAGAGCATGGGGCCTGGCATGGTTCAGGAGGGGGGAGGTACATACTGAACCCCCCCCTTTTCCTTGCCAGTCAGGCAGCATGCTCAGATTAAGGGTCTGGTATGGAGAAATCCATAACAGGTCCTACACTTTTTTTTTATTTTTGAGGACCATAAATGCAGTGGTTGGCAAAGGAAACTTAATGCAGCAGATGAAAGACACATACTTACTTCCCTTCAACCAGGGGCGGATCCAGGGGGGGATCAACCCCTCTGAGAAATTTGTGATAAGCAGACCAGTCAGTGGATGAGTGAGCGGGCGAGAGGGCGAGTGTGCCGGTTAACGAGCGGCGAGCCAGGTAGTGGAGAGAGCTTGAACGGGCAGGTCGGCGGATGTGTGAGGGGGGGGGTCGCCAGCTGAGTGTGCGGGTGTGCAGGGCAGATATCGAGTGAGGGGGCGGGCTGGTCCACAGGTGAGCGGAGAGACTGGCCAGTCAGTGAGCTGGCGGGCAGGGAGTAGAGAGATGACATCATCTCTCACCGCCCACCCTGCATCACTGCAGTTCCGCCCTCACTTTACAGCCGCGGGCAGCAGAGAGATTACATCATCTCTCTGCTGCCTGCCTTCACTCCGACAATCTGCACATTAGCAGGCCAACGACAATAAGCAACGTGTGGCAGGTGATGTGACAATCAGCAACATGTGGCAGATGACGTGGCAAGTGTAATCTGCAATGTGTGGCAGGTGACGTGGCAAGTGACAATCAGCAACATGTGCCAGGTGAGGTGACAAGTGTAATCCACAATGTGTGGCAGGTGACGTGGCAAGTGACAATCAGAAACATGTGGCAGGTGACGTGGCAAGTGTAATCTGCAAGGTGAGGCAGGTGACGTGGCAAGTGACAATCAGCAACATGTGGCAGGTGTAATCCCCAATGTGTGGCAGGTGACGTAGCAAGTGACAATCAGCAGCATGTGGCAGGTGACGTAGCAAGTGACAATCAGCAGCATGTGGCAGGTGACGTGGCAAGTGACAATCAGTATCTGGTGGCAGGCAAGTGACAATCTGCAGCTTGTGGTAGGGACATGGCAAGTGACAAGCTGCATCTGAAGGCAGGTTGACGTGGAAAGTGACACACTCAGGGCTTCCACTGATTCTGCATTATGGTGAGTTGAACCATTTCATTTTATATTACAATGTAATTATAGAAATAATGCGCTTCAATCATCCTGACACCATAACAACCATGGTGCAGTGATGATGAAAGCGCCAACACCAGCCATTGCCCTGATAAATTGCCCGCACAAAAATATATTTTCTGGCAGTGCCCGTCCCAAGACTAGACTCTGGATCCGCCCCTGCCTTCAACCAGGGTGTGCCTGGGTCCCACTGTTTTTTGCCAATTCTGTGATGATGGCACTGCTGGACATCTTCATGATGTGCCTTTCATCTGCTGCATTAGGTTTCCTTTGCCGACCAGTGTGTCTATGGTTCCCAACCTTGTCCAATCAATGGTGTCCTCAATGCTGAGAAAGACAGGCAGATACCTATTCATTATGCCTGTATTTCTCAACATTGAGAACACCATTGATTGGACAAGGTTGTGGACCATAGATGCAGTGATGGTTTAGCTTCTACAGAGCCCTGATCTCAACATCATCAACTTTGCCTGAGATTACATGAAGAGCAGAAGTATCTGAGGAACCCACCATCCACAGAAGATCTGTGGTTAGTTCTCCAAGAAGTTTGAAACAACCTACCTGCTGAGTTCCTTAAAAAACTGTGTGCAATTGTATCTAGAAGAATTGATGCTGTTTTGATGGCAAAGCGTGGTCACACCAAGTATTGATTTATTTGGATTTCTTTTCTGAATTCCAATCATTTTTTTTTTTGTTTTAAAAGAGACATAGTACATAACATTAAAAAAAAAAATTCAACATACAAAAATACAAACTATTTACATCACAATAAACATAGTAAATAAACACATACCATTCCTAAAGTATATAAATCATAGAATATTGCCATTTCCTATAGATGAACATATAGTACCTATTCTGAGATTTCCCCTTCCTATATTTAACTTTTACGAGGGGGGGTCTGAGGAGGGAGAGGAAGATAAAATAAATAAATAACCCCCCCCCCCATCCCATCTATAATATTCCCATAATGTTATCCCTGTGCACCTAAAAAAATTATAATTAAATTAAGGGGTTGATCTCCGGAGGATTGCACGGAAGGCCACCCTCCCGTTCCACCCTAATTCCGTGTTGCCCTCTTCCCCTTCTATTATAACCTCAATCCCACTTACCCAAATCCTTTTGAACAAGTGACCCAAAAAGTGTTATTTAAGTTGAATTATGTTAAATTAAGGGGTGGATACAGAGATGGTCGCACTTAAGACCACCACCCTAGTTCCACCCTAATTCCATGGTCTTTCACCCCACCTCTTCCCTCCTCAATTTTATTTATATCCGCTCCACTTTTTACTCCCCTACCCCCTTAAATAGTAAAAGAAAACAAAAAGGGGGCCAACCCCTCCCCCCCCAGACAGTGAGTTAATCTCTCATATGGTTTAAGTAAATCCCCGATTGTTTAAACTTAAGCCAGCCACTCCAAGTTCTATAAAATCTCTGGAGTCATTTTGCAAAGATATTAGTTCTTCCATCAATAATTTTATCTACTTCCCTAAACCAATCTTTTATTAGCGGAGTTTTCTTTAGTTTCCATTGTCTTTGTATTAGGGCCTTCGGATTTCTCTTCTGTTCATTTACTTTCCATTTTGATAATTGATACAATTAAATTATTAACACTTCTGTTTCTGAAAACACCCCTTATTTGCATAATTTTTTCACACCTGCCTAAAACTTTTGCACAGTAGTGTATATATAGTATACACAGGCTTCATTTTCATGCACATTTTTCAGGAGCAATGTACTCCTATACAGCCAGGTACAACAGGATCCTTAAACATTGGTAGGTGGTCCACCTTAGGAACACGAACCAGATGTATTAGATGAATGTCTGCAGTCAGTGGTGGGATTCGCGGTAGTCACCATCCCTGATCTATTTCACCAGGCTTCTCCCTCACCTGTAAAAGTCAATTTCACATTCTCAGCAGTGAGATGGAGTAGCATCAGTACTTCAGAAAATGAAATCCATAGGAGCCCAAAGACCTGAGCAGCAGCCCCTCAGAAACCTGTAATGTACCCAGCATCACCACTGCACATATTCCTTCCATATTAAAATGCAAGGATACTATATACTTTTGTATTATGTAGAAACAAGAAATTAACTGTGTATCTTTTTGACTTAAATGTGAAAATGTTTTCATGTTACCTATTCTTAGCTGTGTCACTTCGAGGACCTGTGCAGGAATGCATTGTAGGAATCCTCTAAGCAGAAGTACTGTATCGCTAAAGCTGCCAAAATTACATTCATCCAATTACTGAGCCTTTAGAGTAACTATGTGATAAAATGTGGGTACAAGGTATTGCATACTTGTTGGATTACAGTAAGCACATAAAATTATAATCAAACTATCAAATATTAATATTTGATAAATATTGTACCTGGGGAGTGTCTATAGTATGCCTGTAAAGTGGCACGTGTTTCCCGTGTTTAGAACAGTCCCTGCACAAAATGACATTTCTAAAGGAATAAAACTCATTTAAAACTGCTTGCGGCTGTAATGTAATGTCGGCTACCAGCAATGTAGATGAAAATGATTGATAAAAACGGCATGGTAACCCCTCAGCCCATTACCAGGCCCTTTGGGTCTTGTATGGTTAATAAGGGGAACCCTGCACCCAAATTAAGAAAAGAAAAGGCGTGGGGCCCCCAGGCCCTATATACTCTGAACAGCAGTATACAGGCGGTCCAAACAAGATAGGAACTGTAGGTTTGTTCTTAAAGTGGGGTTCCACCCAAAAAACAAAAATACCTGGAAAAAATCTAAAAAAAAAAAACAAAAAAACATTTGGATATTTTTTTTTTTCACTTACCTCTAAATGCCTGTTGCTAGGTGGTCCCTCGTAGTCTGCCTGTTCCTTTGCCTGGGCTGGTGACATCACTTCCCCCCAGGCACAGGAAGGGCTCCGCTCTGCTCCCTCCCTCCTGTCAATCATCTGGGACCCATTACAGGTCCCAGGTAATTGAGCGGCCAATCACGGCGCGCGGCGCCGCTCGCGCATGCGCAGTGGGTGCCAGGCTGTGAAGCCACAGCCCGGCGCCCACAGTTGAAATGCCGGCGCCAACGAGCGGAGGGGGGGGATGAGCGGGGCCTCGATCCCCCGCATCGCTGGACCCAGGGACAGGTGAGTGTCCAATTAAAAGTCAGCAGCTGCAGTATTTGTAGCTGCTGACTTTTAATTATTTTTTTTTTGACGGCCCCCTGGGTGGAACTCCTCTTTAAGTTGAATCTGTTTGTAATTTGGAACAGGTACATTTTTCAAGTGTAGCTCCAGCCAAAAAAATCTATTTTTAAGCTTTTTGGATAACATAGGGAAGGGTTATCATCACCCCTGTAACATTTGTTTTGCTGTCGGTGCCCCCGTTCAGAAGATTTCACCTCACTTTCTGTCCCAATGACAATTGGATTTTGAAAATTTGGGGTTTTTATGGAAACAAGAATTGGTGATAATAAAGCATCAGTGAAGACACCTTTTTCCCATATTAACTCTTACAGGAGAGAATTTCACTTCCTAGGAGTCGATTTCCCCTCACTTCCTGTTGTCTCCCTCCGTTTGTAAGTATCATTTGTAAGTCAGATGTTTGAAAGTAGGGGACCGCCTGTATATACTATACGGCCTGCCCTATATATTCTGCAGAAATTTGGGCCTTAGGTGTTGGTGGTACCAGAACACTGTAAGCCCTCACAGTTACTCTTGGTGGCCACTGGAACGGGCCCTGCTGTGAAATATTATATCAGGAATTGTAATTACATCTCCCTGTTGAACAGGGGCAGAAAAATTGGGCCTTTGGTGGTGTTGCCACAACACTGTAAGCCCTCGCCAGTTGTCCATCCTCAAGACCTAGTAACCCAGTGGATTTTTGGTTGGAAAGGTCTCCAAGTCTGATCTTGCCCCAAGGTATTCCTGCACCATGTAAATCAGATGCTGGCGATGTAGAAAATAACCCAAGGGTAAAAACAGAACTGACAGCTCTACTAGATAGTGTAATGACAGAAGGCAGAGATTAACGATATCTGTGCCTAGAGAGGGTGAAGTTAATTTGCCAGCACCAATGGCAGCTGGGCCGTAACGATGGTGCGTTCCTCTGAATTATTTATGCATACCAAAACCAGGGGGAGAAGAAAGCAATTCTTCAAAGAGGAACACACAATTCCCAAAAATATAAATTATCTTTATTGAAAAAAATACACTCAAACACCAATCAAAAATATATGGTTAAAAAACCAGGCACCACCACCAATGATAAAAAATAACAACGTTGTCATAAACCAACACAGATGGCCACCACAAACATACACCATACACACCTCCTATTAAATAAATGCAAGGTGATAATTCCCATAGGTCATCAATTGTGGAATTGATGATCCCTATTGGTATAAGATAGGTGATTGATAAAGAGGGAGGGCGGATGGGGATGCAGCCGTTAGGAAATCATGTCCACTGAATAAATGTCAATAGCTGAGGAAGCTGACCATCACGTGCAGGCTAGTAAGATAATGGACAATGTTGTCCTTGATGATAAAAATACAGCATAGGGATGAGGTGCTGCAGGGCACAGTGGGCAGGGGAGGTCAGCGCCTGTGTATGGAGAACTGTAAGCCCTGGAGAGTGTGAGCAGGTTTGAAGATGTTGCGATGTCGGTGTGAAGTAATAAATGCGGGTGGATATCAGGTGATAAATTAGGTAACAGTCCAGAGCAGGATATAAGAAGGTAAGATCTCACCCGAATCTAGTAGCACCGATCAAAGGGAAAACCATATATAGCTCGTTACATCTCCGGCTGGCTGATCAGGTTGGCTTCCGTCTGCAGGGAAGGTGTCACCGGCGGGTTACCGGTGATGGTATTCGGGGAACGTTGTAATTGACCTGGAGACTGCAGGAGTCAACGTGCTGCGTTCCGTCGTCCGGTCATCCTGTTCCTGGGTGAATACACACAGCCTCGTGGAGGCGCGGACAAGGATTCCAAGGCTGATTGGTGGTTCTGTGGGAGGGCTAAGCGGGGCGTGATGGCGTCATGGTGACGCGTTTCATCCGTCACTCAGATTTCCTCAGAGCATGCGCAGTGGCTGAGGTTGTCATCTTAAATAACCCAGACGCTAGATTCAATGAGTACGTCAGCATCCGGTTACCTCAGCAATGGCGCAACTAATTATAAGCCATACGTGTATACAGAAATACAAAAAGTAATAGCAGACCGGTTCGCAGGTGCACATATCCAGAAAGAATAAAAAAAACCACAGAAAGGGGGGATCCAGGGAGTAAAAAAGACTGAATTGATGAGTGAAACCAAAGATACAGAAAACAAAAAACAAAAATAAAAGAATAATAAATAAAAACAAGGAAATCAACTGGGGAATTGATATGGATAATTGGATAAATGTGATAAATCAAAAAAGACCTCAGAATAAGTTTACAGGGTGTTTGCTGACATGGACCTCAGTAAGGACTACAGATCAAAAAGTGAACCCTATCAGGAATTAGTGGGAATTATGGTGTGAGGAATGCTGAGAGACTGCATTCATAGTTTAGCTCATGGGGCTGCATGCTGTTCAAATTGTATATCCACATTTTTTTCTTTTTGGCAAAGGATTCTATCAAAATCACCCCTTCTTTGGGGGAGATTCAGTCTGTAGATACCCTTGAAGGTAAGTCCGGCAGGATTCCCACCATGGAATTTGATGAAGTGCAGGGGTCTGGGGCGCTCATCGCCTTTACCTAGAATGCTTTGGACGTGCTCACCGATTCTGACTTTAAATTGCCTCTTAGTCTTCCCCACATAATTCTTCCCACAGGGGCAAATGAGCATGTAGATGACTCTCGTAGTGTTACAATTAATAAAGTCATGGATTTTGAAATGTTTTTTACCATCAGAATCGGTGAACACGTCCGTGCATTCAGCATATCTACAGACTGAGCAACCACCACATCTGAACATGCCCTTCAGAGGTGGAAGTTGAGAGAGCCAGTTGGGGGTGGGTGATCTCTTATATTCAGAGTGAGCGAGTCAGTTTTCCAGATTCCTTGAGCGACGGGCAGTGAGGAGAGGTCGTGCGCCCACAATATTACCCAGAGCGTGCGACTCAGACAGAATATGCCAATGCTGGCTCAATATTATCCTAACCTGGTCCCATTGGGCCCCAAATTTTGTAATGATCCTAAGAGGTCCTTGTTTGTCATTCTGAAGTTTAGGGTCTCTTTTCAGTAACAATTTCTGTCGATCTGTCTGGATGGCATGTCTTTTGGCTTCTCTGATACATGAGTGGGAGTAGCCTCTTTCCCTGAACCTACCGTAAAGATCCCTGGCTTCAGACAAAAAGTTATGTTGGTTGGAACAGTTTCTACGTGTTCTAAGAAACTGGCCGACCGGTATTCCCCTAATCAAGGACCTGGGGTGATCACTAGGGGCTGAGAGAAGGGTGTTAGCTGCTGTGGTTTTCTGATGGGTTTTGGTGCTGATAAATCCATTATCAACTCTTATGGTTAAATCAAGGAAAGAGAGGGTATGGGAGTGAGCGGTGAAGGTGAGTTTGATGCTGGCGATGGTTGCTGGAACCAATCAGACCTTGGGGCTGCGGACCAAAAAATTGTCTGAACGCATCGGTCAGATGGCCACCTTCTCCACCACTCCTTCTGTGACTGACCGAAGCCTCAGCAACACGTTGTCTAGGAGGACCAGGAAATTGCAACCTCCCAGGCTCTGGAAACGCATTGCACAAACCTTTCTGCAAGGCCTCCCGAAAATGTTTCATCCTCTGCTCCCTCTGCAAAGGCTGGATAAGTTCCGCAACCTTACCCTTGTAACGTGGATCAAGAAGGGTTGCCAGCCAGTACTGATACCTCTCCTTGATACCACGAATCCGAGGGTCCTTTCGCAGGCTTTGCAGGATCAGGGAGGCCATGCAGCATAGGTTTGCTGAGGCATTCAGGCCGGAGTCCTCTGGGTCACTAAGGACGACATGATCCACAGCCACCTCCTCCCAGCCACGTACAAGTCCATAGGTTTCTGGGGACTGAAAACGATCCCTTGAAGAGTGCTGCTGATGCTGAGTGCCAGGCTCCACCTCCATGCTGACACAATCCTCCTCCTCCTCCTTCTCCTCCTCTTCCTGTGTGATAGGCGGGCCTGCAGGAATACTGTCTGGATAAAGGGGGCCTTGAGAGGTAAGGAAGTCCTCCTCTTCCTCCCACTGTTCTACCTCAAGTGCCCTGTCCATTATTCCACACAGCTTGTGCTCCAACAGGAAGACAAGAGGGACAGTATCACTGATGCATGCATCCTTAATCATTAGCCACTGGCGTGGCGAAAAAAAGTCAAGCTCCCCTGACCCTGTCCTGGTGCATTCAGCTGCTGAGCATGTGGATGGCTGGGACCGAATTTCTTTTGATGGTTTAGCAACTGGGGTAGGGAAATTTGCCTGCTACAATCGGATTTAGGTGTATCGCTAGCAAATTGCCCGCAAGTGCTTGGGACACCTAATTCTACACCTTCATTCCTCTCAGTGGAGGTCTCTGAGAGGACTGAGGGTATAGTGGGGTTGGAGATCCCAGCTGATGAGGAGCAAGGAGAGGTCTGCCTTGTTCTTTGGTGTGGGTCTTTTAAGTACTGTTGCCAACGGACTGCATGGGAACTCGACATATATCTGGTCAAGCATGAGGTGCCCAAGTGGCTGCTGTTTTGGCCACACTTGATACGCTTCAGACATATGTTGCAAACAGCAATGGTGCGATCTGCTGCACACGTCTCAAAAAAGGCCCACACAAAGAACTTTTGAAAAAACGCACGGAGTCAGCAGTGCCCTGCACATGCGGAGCTCTGCAGTGTGATGCAGTCGGTTGGCTGTCCTTAAACTGGCCCCTGGAGGGCATCCTGCCTCGTTGGAGATGTGCCTCCTCCACCTACTCTCTTCTATCAGGCACCCACGTAGAGTCAGTAACCTCATCATCCCCTCCCTCCTCGCCACTGGAGCAAACCTGGCAGTATGCTGCAGCTGGGGAAATGACTGCCAGTTTCTTGTCCTTCTTGGGCACCCCCTCTCTCTGGGCTCACGTTCCGCCCTACTGTGCACGGCGCATGTGCGCGACCGCAGGCGTGCTGCGCGTGCACGCCGGTGGTGACGTGTTCCCGGGAACACTGCTCATTACCGACGCTGGTAAACAGCCATTGGCCGGCGGCTGTTTACCACATGATCGGCTGTGATCCTTTCACAGCCGATCACTAAATGTCAACAAACCGCGGTAACGAGATGTTACCGGGTTCTCCTCCTCACACACACTGATCGTGTGTGAGAAGGAGATTTTAGTAACATCTCATTACCCCTTACAGTGTACACCAATCACACTGATTGCCCCCCTAATAAAGAGGACATGTCATCACCCATCATAGTACCTGTCACAGATCATCTGAGTACCTGTCAGTCCTTATCAGTACCTGTCAGTCCATATGAGTACCCGAGTACCTGTCAAAGTCCATCAGAGTACCCGAGTACCTGTCACAGTCCATCAGAGTACCCGAGTACCTGTCACAGTCCATCTGAGTACCCGAGTACCTGTCACAGTCCATCTGAGTACCCGAGTACCTGTCACAGTCCATCTGAGTACCCGAGTACCTGTCACAGTCCACCTGAGTACCCGAGTACCTGTCACAGTTCATCTGAGTACCCGAGCACCTGTCACAGTTCATCTGAGTACCGGAGTACCTGAGTACCTGTCACAGTCCATATGAGTACCGAGTACTTGAGTACCTGTCACCGCCCTTCAGAGTACCTGAATACCAGTCACCAGCCCATCAGAGTACCCGAGTGCCTATCTGTAGCCCATTAGAGTACCCGAGTATCTGTCACCAGGCCATCAGAGTACCTGAGTACCTGTCACCAGGCCATCAGAGTACCCGAGTACCTGTCACCAGCCCATCAGAGCACCCGAGTACCTGTCACCAGCCCATCAGAGTAACCGAGTACCTGTCACCAGCCCATCAGAGTAACCGAGTACCTATTTGCAGCCCTCGCCTTATAGAAAATACATTGGGGTGTTTGCTTTCCAAAATGGGGTCATTTTGTGGGTAATTCCACTGTGCTGGTGCTCCAACCCCTTCAAAAGTGTGATAGGTAGGAATGAAATGAGATGTGTAATTTATGCTCCTAGAACGCCTGAAGGTACTACTTCAATGTTGGGCCTCTGTATGTGGCCAGATTATTTAAGAGTCTCACACATGTGGTATCGCCATACTCGGGAAGAGTAGCAGAATGTATTTTGGGGTGTAATTTTTGCTATATACATGCTATGTGTTAGAAATATCTTATAAATTGACAACTTTGTGTAAAAAAAAATGCGTTTTAATTTTTTTACACATTTTTCAAAAACTTCTGGAAAAAAATGAACTGTTCATAAGACTCATTATGCCTCATAGATTATATGTTGGGGTGTTTGCTTTCCAAAATGGGGTCATTTTGTGGGTTATTCCATTGTCCTGGTGCTCCAGGGCCTTCAAAAGTGTAATAGGTGATTGAGAAATGAGATGTGTCATTTATGCTTGTGGATGATACGCCTGAAGGTGCTACTTCAATGTATGTGGCCGGGCTGTTTAAAAGTCTCACACATGTGGTATCGCCATACTCGGGAATAGGGATGAGCCGAACACCCCCCGGTTTGGTTCGCACCAGAACCTGCGAACGGACCGAAAATTTGCACGAATGTTAGAACCCCATTGACATCTATGGGACTCGAATGTTCGAAATCAAAAGTGCTCATTTTAAAGGCTAATTTTCATGGTATTGTCCTAAAAAGGGTTTGGGGACCCGGCTCCTGCCCCAGGGGACATGTATCAATGCAAAAAAACAGCAGTATACAGGCAGTGCAAACAAGACAGGGACTGTAGGTTCGTTGTTAAGTAGAATCTGTTTGTAATTTTGAACTGGTACATTTTCAAAGTGTAGCTCCAGCCAAAAAAATCTGTTTTTAAGCTTTTTGGAAAACATAGGGAAGGGTTATCACCCCTGTGACATTTGATTTGCTGTCTGTGCTCCTCTTCAGAAGATTTCACCTCACTTTTTGTCCCAATGACAAATGTTTTTTGAAAATTTGGGGTTTTTAGTGAAACAAGGATTGGTGATAAAGCATTAGTGTAAAGGAGAAAAGTTTTTCCCATATTAACTCTTACAGGAGAGAATTCCCCTTCCTGTGGGGTAGATTTCATCTCACTTCCTGTTGTCTCCTTCCATTTGCAAGTAGGAGTCATTTGTAAGTTGGATGTTTGAAAGTAGGGGCCTGCCCTATATACTCAGCAGAAATTTGGGTCTTAGGTGTTGTTGTGGCCACAACACTGTAAGCCCTCACAGGGCCCTGCTGTGAAAATATTAGATCAAGAATTGTAATTACATGCCCCTGTTGAACAGGGTCAGAAAAATTGTTCCTTTTGGTGATAGTGGTGGTGGTGCTGGTGCCACAACACTGTAAATCCTCACAGTTACACTTGGTGGGCGCAGAAACGGGCCCTGCTGTAAAATATTACATCAAGAATTGTAATTACATGCCCCTGTTGAACAGGGCCAGAAAAATTGGGCCTTTGGTGGTGGTGATGGTGCTGGTGGCACAACACTGTAAGTCCTCACAGTTACTCTTGGTGGGCACAGAAACTGGCCCTGCTGTGAAATATTAGATCAAGAATTGTAATTACATGCCCCTGTTGAACAGGGCCAGAAAAATTGGGCCTTTGGTGGTGGTGGTGGTGCTGGTGGCACAACACTGTAAGTCCTCACAGTTACTCTTGGTGGGCACAGAAACGGGCCCTGCTGTGAAATATTAGATAAAGAATTGTAATTACATGCCCCTGTTGAACAGGGCCAGAAAAATTGGGCCTTTGGTGGTGGTGCTGGTGGCACAACACTGTAAGTCCTCACAGTTACTCTTGGTGGGCGCAGAAACGGGCCCTGCTGTGAAATATTAGATAAAGAATTGTAATTACATGCCCCTGTTGAACAGGGTCAGAAAAATTGGGCCTTTGGTGGTGGTGCTGGTGGCACAACACTGTAAGTCCTCACAGTTACTCTTGGTGGGTGCAGAAACGGGCCCTACTGTGAAATATTAGATCAAGAATTGTAATTACATGCCCCTGTTGAACAGTGACAGAAAAATTGGGCCTTTGGTGGTGGTGCTGGTGGCACAACACTGTAAGTCCTCACAATTACTCTTGGTGGGCGCAGAAACGGGCCCTGATGTGAAATATTAGATCAAGAACTGTAATTACATGCCCCTGTTGAACAGGGCCAGAAGAATTGGGCCTTTGGTGGTGGTTCTAGTGGCACAACACTGTAAGTCCTCACAGTTACTCTTCGTGGGCTCAGAAACGGGCCCTGTTGTGAAATATTAGATCAAGAATTCTAATTACATGTCCCTGTTGAACAGGGGCTGAAAAATTGGGCCTTAGGCACTGGTGCTGTTGCCACAACACTGCAACCCCTCATAGATACTCTAGTTGGAACGCAGGAACGAGCCCTGCTGCAAAGTATTGCATCAAAAATTGTAATTACACGCCCCTGTTAAACAGGGGCTGAAAAATTGGGCCTTAGGAACTGGTGCTGTTGCCACAACACTGCAGCCCCTCACAGATACTCTAGTTGGAGCGCAGGAACTAGCCCTGCTGCAAAGAATTGCATCAAAAATTGTAATTACATGCCCCTGTTAAACAGGGGCTTAAAAATTGGGCCTTAGGCACTGGTGGCGGCACCCAGAACCAAAACTGTCCTTACAAGCTATCAGCATGATCATTGAGGAGGAAGAGGATAATTACTCAGCATAACAGGATAGTCACTCAGCATCAGCATAGGCAGTCTTTGAAGGAATCTGACATTTCCAAAAAAAATTATTCAGTTACATCAGCATCAGGTGCTTGGTATCTGGTGGTGATCCAAGACTGATTCATTTTTATGAAGGTCAGTTGATCGACCAAGTCAGTGGATAGACGCACCCTGTGATTGGTTACAAAGCCTCCAGCAGCACTGAATGTGCGTTCCGAAAGAACGCTGGATGCAGGACAGGCCAGTAGCTCAATTGCATACTATGCAAGCTCTGGCCAGTGATCCATCCTCAAGACCCAGTAACCCAGAGGATTTTCGGTGGAAAAGGTGTCCAAGTCAGATCTTGCCCCTAGGTATTCCTGCACCATGTAAAACAGACGCTGGCGATGGTTGCTGGAACCGATCATACCTTGGGGCTGCGGACTAAAAAATTGTCTGAACGCATGGGTCAGACGGCCATCTCCACCGCTCCTTCTTTGACTGACCGAAGCCACAGCAACACGTTGTCCAGAAACGGGAGTTTGTAACCTCCCAGTCACTGGGAAAGCATTGCACAGACCTTTCTGCAAGGCCTCCCGAAGATGTTTCATCCTCTGCGACAGCAAGATAAGGTCCGCAACCTTACCCTTGTAACGTGGATCAAGGAGGGTTGCAAGTATTGGTCCTTCTCCTTGATACCACGAATACGAGGATCCTTCCGCAGGCTTTTCAGGATCAGGGAGGCCATGCAGCGTAGGTTTGCTGAGACATTCAGTCCGGAGTCCTCTGGGTCACTAAGGACGAAATGATCCGCAGCCACCTCCTTCCAGCCACGTACAAGTCCATTTGTTTACTGGGACTCTAAATGATCCCTTAAAGACTGCTGCTGATGCTGAGTGCCAGGCTCCACCTCCATACTGACACAATCCTCCTCCTTGTCCTCTTCCTGTGTGATCGTCGGGCACAAAGAAACACCATCTGGATAGAGGGGGCCTTGAGAGCTAAGGAAGTCCTCCTCTTCCTGCCTCTTTTCTAACTCAAGTCTGTCCAAACGGTGACAGGACAGTGCATGCATCCCTGATCATGACCCACTGGCGTGGGGAAAAAAAAACCAAGCTCCCCTGACCCTGTCCTGGTGCCATAGTCACACAGGTACTCATTGATGGCCCTCTGCTGCGTGTGCAGCTGCTGCAGCATGGCCAATGTTGAGTTCCACCTGGTGGGCATGTCACAGATTAGGCGGTTCTTGGGCAGGTTAAATTCCTTTTGGAGGTCTGCCAGCCGAGCACTGGCATTATATGACCAGGGGAAATGCACAAAGACTTTCCTGGCCTGCCTCAGGACATCCTGTAAGCCCGGGTACCTGCCCAAGAACCGCTGCACCACCAAGTTAAGGAAGTAAGCCAAACAGGGCATATGGGTCAGTTGTCCCTGTCGGAGGGCGGAGAGGAGGTTGGTGCCATTGTCGCAAACCACCATTCCTGCCTTAAGTTGGCGTGGCATCATCCACCTCTGAACCTGCCCCTGCAGAGCTGACAGAACCTCTGCCCCAGTGTGGCTCCTGTCCCCCAAGCACACCAGCTCAAGCATCACATGGCATCTTTTGGCCTGCGTACTTGCGTAGCCCCTTGAACGGCTACGGAGCACCGCTGGTTCCGAGGACAAAGCACAGGAAGAGGCCATGGAGGAAGAAGAAGAGGAGGGGGTGGAGGAGAAAGGTGTGTCACAATCATTAGTAGTGGCATTTTGGAGGGGTGGTGGCGGAACAACCTCCAACACTACTGCACCTTGTCCTGCATCCTTCCCAGCTGCCAGCAGAGTGACCCAATGCGCCGTGAAACTTAGGTAACGTCCCTGTCCATGCCTCCTGGACCATGAGTCAGCGGTAATATGCACCTTACCGCTGACCGCCCTGTCCAGCGAGGCCAAGAAATTGCCTTCCACATGCCGGTAGAGAGCCGGAATCGCCTTCCATGAGAAAAAGTGGTGTTTGGGTACCTGCTACTGAGGAACCGCACATTCCACAAACTCGCGAAAGGGGGCAGAGTCTACCAACAGAAAAGGTAGCAGTTGAAGTGCTAGCAATTTTGCCAAGCTAGCATTCAACCGCTGGGGATGTGGATGGCTGGGAGTGAACTTCTTTCGGCGGTGCAGCAGCTGGGGCAGGGAAATTTGCCTGGTACAATCTGACGTCGGTGTAGCGAAAGCAGACTGCCCACAAGTACTTGGCTGTGACACACCCAATTCTACACCTTCATTCCTCTCAGTGCAGGTCTTAGAGAGGACTGAAGGTATAGTGGGGTTGGAGATCTCAGCTGATGAGGAGCAAGGAGAGGTCCTCTTTGTTCTTTGGTGTGGGTCTTTTTTAGATACGCTTGCCAACGAACTGCATGGCAGGTCAACATATGTCTAGTCAAGCATGTGGTGCCCAAGCGGGAGATGTTTTGGCCACGCGAAATACGCTTGAGACATATGTTGCAAATAGCAGCGGTGCGATCTGATGCACTCGTCTCAAAAAAAGGCCAACACCAAAGAACTTTTGGAATAACACGCAGAGACAGCAGTGCCCTGCACATGCGGAGCTTTGCGATGTGATGCAGTTAGTGTGCTGCCCTTCGGCTGGCCCCTGGAGGGCATCCTGCCTCGTTGGTGATGTGCCTCCTTCTCCTCTCTCCTATCAGGCACCCACATTGAATCAGTGACCTCATCATCCCCTCCCTCCTCATCACTGGAGCAAACCTGGCAGTATGCTGCAGCAGGGGGAGCATGACTGCCAGATTGCTGTCCTTCTTTGGCACCCCCTCTGTCCGTGCTCATGTTACTGCCTTCATCTAGCTCAGTATCATCATCAGAGCCTTCTAAACGCTGGGCATCCTCCTGGAGCATGTACCCAACACTGTGGTCAAACAGTTCGATGGACTCCCCAGGAGGACATGGTGGGGCTAGGGAAGGAGTCACTGATGCCATTGAGCCAAGGAAAGATGCCGCGTTGGCAGCTGCTTTTCCAGACAAAGTACCCTGAGCATGGGTGAGGGAGGATGAGGAGGATGAGGACGGCTTGGTCATCCACTCGACCAAGTCTTCCGCATGCTCAACACGGGCAGCTGCCGAAAAAAAGGCCAAGCGTGTCCCACGGCCACGTGCTGATGAGGATGCACCGTCTCCACGACCAGCACCATTGCCTCTAGACACAGAGCCTGCTTGCCCTCTTTTATTGGCTTGTGACTGTCTGCCTCTCCTTGTTGGCCTTCCAGACATACTAATGGCCTGTTGCTGCACTAAGCTGGGATATATATATATATATATATATATATATATACTGATACTGCAGCTAGCAAAATCAACAGTATGAGAACACCACCAACCTTCTACAAGTAGCTTTAGCTGAACAGTGCAGAGGTCGCACTACACTAACGTGTAAATAATTTAGCTGCCTGCGGTAGTCATAGGATCAGGAAAACACCACCAACCTTCTACAGGTAGCTTTAGCTGAACACTGTGCAGAGGTCGCACTACACTAACGTGTAAATACTTTAGCTGACTGCGGTAGTGATAGGATCAGGAAAACACCACTAACCTTCTACAGGTAGCTTTAGCTGAACACTGTGCAGAGGTCGCACTACACTAATGTGTAAATACTTTAGCTTACAGCGGTAGTGATAGGATCAGGAAAACACCACTAACCTTCTACAGGTAGCTTTAGCTGAACACTGTGCAGAGGTCGCACTACACTAACTTGTAGCTTTAGCTGAACACTGTTCAGGGGAAGCACTATACTAACTTGTAGCTTTAGCTGAACACTGTGCAGAGGTAGCACTACACTAACTTGTAGCTTTAGCTGAACACTGTTCAGAGGACGTACTACACTAACTTGTAGCTTTAGATGAACAATGTGCAGAGGTCGCACTACACTAACTTGTAGTTTTAGCTGAACACTGTGAGGAGGACGCACTACACTAACTTGTAGCTTTAGCTGAACACTGTGCAGAGGTCGCACTAAACTAACCTGTAGCTTTAGCTGAACACTGTGAGGACGCACTACACTAACTTGTAGCTTTAGATGAACACTGTTCAGAGCACGCACTACACTAACTTGTAGCTTTAGCTGAACACTGTGCAGAGGTCACACTAAACTAACTTGTAGCTTTAGCTGAACACTGTGCAGAGGTCGCACTACACTAACGTGTAAATACTTTAGCTGCCTGCGGTAGTGATAGGATCAGGAAAACACCACCAACCTCCTACAGGTAGCTTTTGCTGAACACTGTGCAGAGGTCGCACTACACTAACATGTAAATAATGTAGCTGCCTGCAGTAGTGATAGGATCAGGAAAATACCAGCAACCTTCTACAGGTAGCTTTAGCTGAACACTGTGCAGAGGTCGCACTAGACTAACGTGTAAATAATGTAGCTGCCAGCAGTAGTGATAGGATCAGGAAAACACCACCAACCTTCTACAGGTAGCTTTAGCTGAACACTGTGCAGAGGTCGCACTACACTAACGTGTAAATACTTTAGCTTCCTGCGGTAGTGATAGGATCAGGAAAACACCACCAACCTTCTACAGGTAGCTTTTAGACATGTGCACACTGAAATATTTTGTTTCGGAATTTCGTTTTTGTCCGAAAAATAAATTTATTTAGTTACTCCCGAAATTCGTTTTTATTTATATCGTTTTTCGTTAAAAATTGCATTCGTCCGAAAATCCAAATTAAGGTTGAATCTGTCATTGAAGGCTTATGGTGTCTGTCGAATGTTCAAAGAAGATTCGACGGAGCAGCTAAACTGTACGATGCCGTATAGTTTACCTAACTCGTCGAATTTTCTTAGAACTTTCAACAGACACCATAAGCCAAAGTACGTGTGTACTTAGTTCTAGCTATTTTACTGCTCATCCTCTTTGGTTACAATCAGCCAATAACATTCATCATCATCATTATTTTTATTTATCTTTTCTGCCTTACGTCGAATCTTTTCTCCCCTACGTCGAATCTTTTCTCCCCTACGTCGAATCTTTTCTTCCCTACGTCGAATCTTTTCTCTCTATGTCGAATCTTTTCTCTCTATGTACAATAATCTTGGACTAATAGAGTTAAGTTTAGGCACATACGACTACAGGTTCGATAGACACAGATTGTTATTGTCATCATCATGTCGAATCTCCTATCTATATCGAACTGTTGTAGCAACGAAAACGAAAATAAAGCATTTGTTTATGTCGGATCTTTTGTTTTTCGGATTCTGCACTTTCGTTATCGTTTGTTAAAGCGATAACAAAAATACCTGAAATTCGGACGAAAATGCATTCGGACGAAAACGAATGCACATGTCTAGTAGCTTTAGCTGAACACTGTGCAGAGGTCGCACTACACTAACTTGTAGCTTTAGCTGAACACTGTTCAGAGGACGCACTACACTAACTTTTAGCTTTAGCTGAACACTGTGCAGAGGTCGGACTACACTAACTTGTAGCTTTAGCTGAACACTGTGCAGAGGTCACACTAAACTAACCTGTAGCTTTAGCTGAACACTGTGAGGAGGACGCACTACACAAACTTGTAGCTTTAGCTGAACACTGTGCAGAGGTCGCACTACACTAACGTGTAAATACTTTAGCTGCCTGCGGTAGTGATAGGATCAGGAAAACACGACCAACCTTCTACAGGTAGCTTTAGCTGAACACTGTGCAGAGATCGCACTACACTAACGTGTAAATAATGTAGCTGCCTGTGGTAGTGATAGGATCAGGAAAACACTACCAACCTTCTACAGGTAGCTTTAGCTGAACAGTGCAGAGGTCACACTACACTAACGTGTAACTTTAGCTGAACACTGTTCAGAGGACGCACTACACTAACTTGTAGCTTTAGCTGAACACTGTGCAGAGGTCGCACTACACTAACTTGTAGCTTTAGTTGAACACTGTTCAGAGGAGGTACTACACTAACTTGTAGCTTTATCTGAACACTGTGCAGAGGTCGCACTACACTAACTTGTAGTTTTAGCTGAACACTGTGAGGAGGACGCACTACACTAACTTGTAGCTTTAGCTGAACACTGTGCAGAGGTCACACTAAACTAACATGTAGTTTTAGCTGAACACTGTGAGGAGGACGCACTACACTAACTTGTAGCTTTAGCTGAACACTGTGCAGAGGTCGCAATAAACTAACTTGTAGCTTTAGCTGACCACTGTGCAGAGGTCGCACTACACTAACGTGTAAATACTTTAGCTGCCTGCGGTAGTGATAGGATCAGGAAAACCCCACCAACCTTCTACAGGTAGCTTTAGCTGAACACTGTGCAGAGGTCGCACTACACTAACTTGTAGCTTTAGCTGAACACTGTGCAGAGGTCGCACTACACTAACTTGTAGCTTTAGTTGAACACTGTTCAGAGGAGGTACTACACTAACTTGTAGCTTTATCTGAACACTGTGCAGAGGTCGCACTACACTAACTTGTAGTTTTAGCTGAACACTGTGAGGAGGACGCACTACACTAACTTGTAGCTTTAGCTGAACACTGTGCAGAGGTCGCACTAAACTAACATGTAGTTTTAGATGAACACTGTTCAGAGCACGCACTACACTAACTTGTAGCTTTAGCTGAACACTGTGCAGAGGTCGCAATAAACTAACTTGTAGCTTTAGCTGACCACTGTGCAGAGGTCGCACTACACTAACGTGTAAATACTTTAGCTGCCTGCGGTAGTGATAGGATCAGGAAAACCCCACCAACCTTCTACAGGTAGCTTTAGCTGAACACTGTGCAGAGGTCGCACTACACTAACTTGTAGCTTTAGCTGAACACTGTGAGGAGGACGCACTACACTAACGTGTAGCTTTAGATGAACACTGTGAGGAGGACGCACTACACTAACTTGTAGCTTTAGCTGAACACTGTGCAGAGGTCACACTAAACTAACCTGTAGCTTTAGCTGAACACTGTGAGGAGGACGCACTACACTAACTTGTAGCTTTAGCTGAACACTGTGCAGAGGTCGCATTACACTAACTTGTAGTTTTATCTGAACACTGCGAGGAGGACGCACTACACTAACGTGTAGCTTTAGCTGTACACTGTGCAGAGGTCACACTAAACTAACCTGTAGCTTTAGCTGAACACTGTGAAGATGACGCACTACACTAACTTGTAGCTTTAGCTGAACACTGTGAGGAGGAAGCACTACACTAACTTGTAGCTTTAGCTGAACACTGTTCAGAGCACGCACTACACTAACTTGTAGCTTTAGCTGAACACTGTGCAGAGGTCACACTAAGCTAACTTGTAGCTTTAGCTGAACACTGTGAGGAGGACGCACTACACTAACTGTAATTAGTCTAGCTGCCTGACTGTGGTACTAATAGGATCAAAAGAACACCAGCAATTTTCTTCAGGTAGCTGTAAATACTGTAACAAGACAAGCCTGCATGTCAGTAGGAAGATAACAGGAACGGATCTAGCTAAACTGAATACAGTGTATATATATATATATATATATATATATACATACAACACCTGGGATGCATATATATACACAATACACTAAGTGCAGCTAACTGACTGTCCTGCCTAATCTATCTAACTCAAATGAAATGACACTGTCTCTCTCGCTCTCTATCTCTCAGCACGCCGGAACACACTACACAGGGCCGCCGTGCAGGCGGCCTTATATAGTGTGGGGCGTGTTCTAAACCCCCTAAGCCATAATTGGCCAAAGCCACCCTGGCTTTGGCCAATTACAGCTCTCTCTACCAACGGTGCTGTGATTGGCCAAGCATGCGGGTCATAGTGCATGCTTGGCCAATCATCAGACAGCAATGCACTGCGATGCCGCATTGAATTATGGGCCGTGACGCGCCACACGAATTTGGCGCGAACGGCCCATATCGTTCGCGATTCGACAAATGTTCGAACAGATGATGTTCGAGTCCAACATGGGTTCGACTCGAACACAAAGCTCATCCCTTCTCGGGAAGAGTAGCAGAATGTATTTTGGGGTGTAATTTGTTGTATGCATATGCTGTGTATGAGAAATAACCTGATAATATGACAATTTTGTAAAAAAAATAAATAAAATAATAAAGAAAATCTTCATTTTGCAAAGAATTGTGGGAAAAAATGACCACTTTAAAAAAACTCACCATGCTACTTACCTAATACTTTGGGATGTCTACTTTCTAAAAAGGGGTCATTTGGGGGGTATTTGTACTTTCCTGACTTGTAAGCCTCGGTTCACACCAGAGGCGGCGCGACTTGCGACTTGCGACTTTCATATATAGCACAAAAAAATAAAAAACCCACTAGTAATTAAATACCACCAAAAGAAAGCTCTATTTGTGTGAAAAAAAGGACGCAAGTATCATTCGGGTACAGTTTTGCATGACTGAGTAATTGTCATTCAAACTGTGAGAGCGCTGAAAGCTGAAAATTGGTCTGGGCAGGAAGGGGTGTAAGTGCACTGTTTTGAGGTGCTTAAATACACTGCAGCTAACTAATTTAAGCAGAGTCCGTTTGAGAAAGCCAGGGGTCAAGCACAGGTAATCAAGTATTTAAGCAGAGTCCGTTTGGGAAAGCCAGGGGTCAATCACAGGTAATCAGATATTTAAGCAGAGTCCGTTTGAGAAGCCAGGGGTCAAGCACAGGTAATCAGGTAGTTAAGGCAGAGTACACAGCGAACGGGAACTAGGGACAGCTGACGACAAACCAGCAACCCGACTGGGTGCTGGAGCCATCTGAAGTAGCCCACACAGTGCGCGCATCGGCGTGACGCGCTACCGTGTGCCCGCACGGGCGACCGCGCGCACTCGGGGACCGTTGTGCACCCGCACGCGCCGCACCATTGGGCCGCGCACGGGTGTGCGCCGAAGCACCAGTCCACCGCGCATGCGTCCCGGAGCCCAGCGAACAGAGGCAGAAGCCATCCTCTGACAGTGCCCTCCCCAGGGGCAGACACTGGACGCCCAACCTGGACATCAACTCTGGGTGCTCACGATGAAAGGCCTGAATTAAGCGTGGTGCGTGCAGATTCCTAGCGGGCTCCCAAGAATTGTCCTCAGGAGGGTATCCCTTCCAATGGATCAGGTATTGAAGCTGCCTACCTCTCCTTCTGCAGTTCAAAATGGACTCCACTTCAAACTCATTTTCCCCGTCCACGATAATTGGCGGAGGAGGAAGTTCCCCTCTTCCGGGAAAAGGGCTGGGCACAGCAGGTTTCAACAAGGATGCATGAAAAACAGGATGAATTCTGTAGGAGTTCGGTAATGCCAGTTCAAACGCCACGGGGTTAATCATCCTTTTGATCTGAAAAGGCCAGATGAACCTAGGTCCAAGTTTCCGTGATGGCAGAGGTAATTTAAGGTTTGTAGTTGACAACCAGACCTCCTCACCCACATTGAAAATTGGATTCTCCCTTCTCCCTTGATCATACTGTTTTTTATAATCATCTTGAGCCTTTTGTAACATATCCTGGATCCTTTGGAAGTTAGATTGTAGGGAAGTTATCCGATCTTGAACAGCAGGAACAGTCATCTCAGGGATGTTATTAGAGAGAAAAGTAGGGTGAAACCCAAAGTTTGCCCAAAAGGGTGTTTGATTAGTAGCCGAATGAATAGAGTTATTATAGGCGAATTCGGCGTACGGGAGGAGACTTGCCCAATCGTCCTGAGAGCCGGAACAGAAACAACGGAGGTACTGCTCCAGGGTCTTATTTGTCCTCTCCGTCTGTCCGTTGCTCCGAGGGTGTTATGCTGAAGAGAGGCAAACTTTGATGTCCAGGGTCTTGCAGAGTTCTCTCCAAAATTTAGAAGTAAATTGCACGCCCCTATCCGACACAATACTTTTGGGCACACCATGGAGTCTAATTATCTCTTTGAAAAATATATTGGCTGTGTCCACAGCAGAAGGGGTGCCCATCATGGGTAAAAAATGAGCCATCTTGGAGAGACGGTCGACGACAACAAAAATAGTAGTAAAACCTTCTGAGGCAGGTAAGTCCACAATAAAATCCATGGACACGTCAGCCCATGGTCGTTCTGGGATGGGCAAGGGCTTGAGCAATCCCCAAGACTTGGTGTTTTGCCCCTTGTTACGTTGGCACACAGGACAGGAGGAAACATACTTCTTACAATCTCCACCCAGGCCAAGAGAAGGAACAAGAGATCAATTCAGATGTCTTCTTCGTCCCAAAGTGACCTGCCAATTTATGATCATGACACACTTTGAGGGCCAGGGGCCGTATTTCCGGTGGTACAAAAGTTTTCCCCCGAACCCAGAATAGATCATAAAATTTCTCCAAAGAAATGGACATGTACCTCTGATTCGGAACAATGACTGGATGAAGACTTAATGAAGACTTAATGGATGAAGACTTAATGGAAGTTACTAGGTCTGTTTGGGTAAGACCAAGGAAATTTTGTGAAGAGAGGATGGTGCCGGGTTCAGTCGTTTGAGGGTCTACAGAGAACATCCGGGACAGTGCATCTGCCTTTCCATTCTTTGAACCGGGTCTATAGGATATGTGGAAGTTGAAACGGGAAAAGAAGAGAGCCCAACGTGCTTGTCTAGGTTTCAGGTGTTTCGCTGTCCGGAGGTATTCCAAATTTTTGTGATCTGTAAAGATCATAACTGGGTGAAGTGCGCCTTCCAGTAAATACCTCCACTCCTCAAGAGCGAATTTAATGGCCAGCAGCTCCCTGTCACCCACGTCATAGTTGAGTTCTGGCGGGCTGAGTTTCCGAGATGCGAAGGCTGCAGGGTGTAAAATGGCTTTAGGCCCATGTCTTTGGGAAAGGATAGCCCGTGTTGCGATTTCTGATGCATCCACCTCTAGTACAAATGGTCGAGTTGGGTCCGGATGGCGGAGAATCGGTGCAGAGCTGAATAAGGTCTTCAATTTGCTAAAGGCTTCTTGTGCTGCTTAAGACCACTGAAAGGAACTGTGCTGACGTGTCAATTGGGTAATAGGTGCCACAATAGAAGAGAATCCGACAATAAATTTCCTGTAGAAGTTGGCGAACCCTATAAAATGTTGCACCCCTTTATTATCAGATGGAGCCGGCCATTCCTGGATCGCTTTAATCTTTTGTGGGTCCATTGCGACCCCTATGGTTGAAATGATGAATCCTAAAAATTGTACGACCGACTTCTCGGATTCACATTTTTCGGCTTTCAGGTACAACTTATGTTGTCTAAGTATGGTAAGGACCTTTCTTACATGCCCTCGGTGCAGCTCAATAGTGGAGGAAAAGATAAGAATATCGTCCAGGTAGACAACGAGGAAGTCGTCCAGGTATTCTCGGAATATATCATTCACCAGGTGTTGAAAGGTGGCCGGGGCGTTGCAGAGCCCAAACGGCATAAACCAGATATTCAAAATGTCCAAATCTGGACCTAAAAGCCGTCTTCCACTCGTCCCCAGCCCTGACCCTGATGAGATTATAGGCACCTCGGAGGTCTAGCTTGGTGAAAATTCTGGCTGATCGGAACCTTTGGAATAACTCAGGAATGAGCGGCAGCGGATACCTGTTTTTGATAATTATATTATTGAGCTGTCTGTAGTCCACACATGGCCTTAGGGATCCATCTTTCTTCCCTACAAAAAAGATGCCAGCTCCAGCAGGTGAGGAAGAGGGACGAATGAACCCCCTCTCGAGATTTTCATCAATATATTGTTTGAGGGCTTTTAGCTCAGTTTCTGATAATGGGAATATACGGCCAAATGGAACCTCTGAACCAGGCAAGAGATCAATCGGACAGTCGTATGGCCGGTGAGGTGGTAAACAGTCAGCCATTTGTTTGTTAAATACTTCCTGAAACTCGAGGTATACGGGAGGAACATGTTGGAGGTTGTCAGGTGTGGTTGTGATTGCTGCGCAAACCTTTGGAGCTGTGGGGAGGCAATGTTGGTAACAATACGGAGAAAGATACTGACTTAGTACTCCACTTGATCCGCGGGTCATGTGCCTGAAGCCAGGGCAGCCTGAGTATAATAGGGAAGATTGGGGAATGAATGATGTCCAGCCGCAGAAATTCTTGATGGCCGGAGTCCGTGGTCACGAGAATAGGTTGAGTCTCCTGGGTGATAGGGCCTGAGCGGGGAAGTGACCCATCTGCTAGGTGTATTTGTAAACCTTGTGCCTTGGGTAGTAGCGTCCAGGAAGCAGCTGCAAGCTCCCGAATCAATGATGGCCGGTAAGCGAGTTTCCCCTTCCGTTAGCTGTAGGGAGACAAATAACATCACGTAAGTTTTAGGAACAGTGCTGACTTGACAGCTTGTAAAATTTAGCCGATAGGACTTACTGGGTCTTACTGGGCAGCTGCGCAGGAAGTGTCCGGCACCCCCGCAGTATAGGCACAAGTTAGATTGCCGTCTGTGTTGTCTTTCTTCAGGAGTCAGCGGAGCCCGGACCAAGCCGAGCTGCATAGGCTTGACTTCGGGTGTGGGTGTTGCAGCTGCAGTTGGAGGTGATACCTGTGTTGGAATGGGTCTGGACGATGTCCAGGCTGAGCGCGGACCCTGGAAACGCTCCAAGCGTTGCTCACGCAAACGCCTGTCTAGTTTGGTGGCTGCCTGAATTAACTCTTCCAAGGAGGCTGGAGTTTCCATCCTGGCCAATTCATCCTTAAGGAGTTCGGACAGACCCTGACGGTACTGGTATCTTAGGGCAGACTCATTCCAATTTGTGTCAGCTGCCCATTTACGGAATTCCACCGTATAGTCCTCAATTGGTCTTCTTCCTTGTGACAGACTGTGTAAATTCGCTTCAGCTGTGGCTGTGCGCTGCGGGTCGTCATAGAGTTGGGACATACTCTCAAAAAAGGTATCTATTGTATTCAGCACTGAACTTCTTTGTTCCATCAAGCCGTGGGCCCAGGCTTGAGGTTCCTCGGTCAACAGCGAGATCGCAAATCCCACATTAACAATCTCGGATGAAAAAGTTCTGGGCTGGAGGGCAAAGTAAAGGGAAAAGGCGTTTTTAAAAACCCTATATTTCTTGCGGTCCCCTGAGAAACGCTCCGGTGTCGGAACCCTGGGCTCCGGGAGAGCCATCACTACAGTGGGATTGGTGGTGGCCTGGGAAGGGAGACCCCCACTGCTGGGTGTGGGAGCTGCGGCTGTAGATGGGAGTGACCCCGTGATTTGTTGCAAGTGGTTGTCCATCTGGGTATATCCTTCCTGCAGTTTTTGGATGGAGTCAGTGGGAGCGGAAACCTGCTGGCACAAGATCTCCAGAGGGGAGCGCGCTCTGTCGGCCTCGGACATCTGGCTGGTTTGTACTGTCTCGACTAGTACTTACCAAGGCCAAGATGCCGAGAGCGGCTCGCCCTTATGACCACGCGCACCCTGTCCCCCGGAGATGATACAGGGAGCAGGGGGCACGCAGAGGCACGGGCCACCAGCAGGTGAGTATTCCAAAGGTAGAAGGACTGTATGCAAGGTGGGGGTACCAGGAACTGACTGGAGGTGCCAATGCGGAGTCAGAGGATCAGGTGTGGAATAAACAGGAAGTCCGTAAAACTAGCCAGGGGTCACAACCAGGTAATCAGGTATTTAAGCAGAGTCTGTTTGGAAAGCCAGGGGTCAAGCACAGGTAATCAGGTATTTAAGCAGAGTCCGTTTGGAAAGCCAGGGGTCAAGCACAGGTAATAAGATATTTAAGCAGAGTCCGTTTGAGAAAGCCAGGGGTCAAGCACAGGTAATCAGGTATTTAAGCAGAGTCCATTTGGGAAAGCCAGGGGTCAATCACAGGTAATCAGATATTTAAGCAGAGTCCGTTTGAGAAGCCAGGGGTCAAGCACAGGTAATTAGGTAGTTAAGGCAGAGTACACAGCGAACGGGAACCAGGGACAGCTGACGACAAACCAGCAACCCGACTGGGTGCTGGAGCTGTCTGAAGTAGCCCATACAGTGCGCACATCGGCGTGACACGCTACCGTGGAGGGGGGCGTGTCTGGACGTGCACAGTGGAGGACGTGTTTCAGCTGAGCTCCTCCAAGGCTTGGAAAATCTACCACCATCTGGGCTCCAATCCTCTCCTGTGAGCTTAGTTTCACACCATAACAACCTCCTGGGCCACCCTGCTACATTTCTGGAGAGTCATTTCTCAGCTTTGTCTGACCTCCGTATCCCGGGCCTACAGATCGCTCCACGCCAGAGAAGCCTGCCGCCATCTTGGGGCCTACGGCCCGATCGCTACCTCCGGCACTCCTGCCCTGTGAACCGGGCACCGTATGGACGTTCATCCCGGGTGGGCAGCCCTCCGCCTTCCAGGAGAATAGAATAAAAAGGCGCCAGTTGATTGCTAGTGAGCCCGGACCCTCTGTCTGGCTCCACGGAGGCCTAACATCATCCTGCAGCCTGCTGATTACTAGAAGTCTCCGACCTGCACTACCTAAGATCCGGGAGCCGACCTACAGTGGATCTGCCCCTCATTGGGACACAGTGAGTAACAGCTCTCCCCCTCACTCACTCTACATCCTTTACTAGCAATGGCGCTCACCCAGCCGGTTACAGCCGTTAGGAAAGTCCCCGGCTTCAGCCTACTTCTGGAGGTCGGCGGCCATCTTGGTGCTCCAAGTACTCCTCCAGCCACTTTTCTCCATTGACTATCTCATTAAAACTTTCCCACTGCACTCATCCTCCAGCAAGATCCCCCATATATATAAAGCTGGGCTGTATACCTATTGTTGTTACTTTGAATTTGGATCTTTGCGATATCTTAAGAGGCCCGCATAATACAGTAGCTCCCGGCCGGCCATTGTCACTAGGAAAGTCCACGGCTCAGGCCTGCTCCCGGAGACAAACGGCCATCTCTGTGCTCCCAGTTCTACCTGATCTAACCTCAGCTGACACATCGCCTCCATAGCCTCTATTCCCAGGATATTTAATCACGATAACTTCTCTTGCTCTTTCCTGCTGTTGTTGGAGTACATTTACTGTTATCTACGTTCTACATACATGGGATCCCCCTTATGTGCTAACAACATTTTGATGAATGCGTGATATCGCCCAGATGTGAGGGAGAGTGCCCCTTGCAGCTATCGGCCATTTAGCTTCAGTTATGCCCGCCAAAACACCTAAGCTCCGTTCTGCCCCAATTAAACGTCCAAACAAGAGATCACTCTCTATTCCAGTCTCTACAGGCTCTATTCAGCAATACCTGGCCAACGCACGTGGAGACCAAGCCAGAACCTCGAGAACAAGTGCCTCTCCATCATCCCGCGCTGCCTCTGTGAGGGAGAGTTCTCCGGCATCCTCCTATTGCTCTGATCTTATGGATGATCCTGGATCCCCCGCGGGTTCGGAAATGTCTGCACTTTTGAGTGGTCTCAAAAAAGAACTTGCAGGTATGTTTCACAGTTTGGAGAAATCCATCAAAAAAGAAATAACTGCCTCTGATATGTCACATATTTTGGATGGCATTTGCCCATCGTGCATCTTTATACAAGCTTGAAGACCTTGAAAATCGTAACCGCAGAAATAATATTCGAGTTAGAGGTCTGCCGGAAGCCACTGGAGACACTGACCTTGAACCTTCTATTAGAGGCATTTTTAATACCATTCTGGGGAACCCTGTCACTGCACCATTACGCTTTGACCGCGTGGCCTTTCGACCCCGTAACGCTAACTCAGACCAGCCCAGGGATGTTATCTGCAGTTTGCATTACTTTGAAGATAAAAATGCTATCATGGTGAAGATGCGAGGCTTACCTAACATTGACTTTGATGGGGCTACCATCACCATCTATCCAGATCTCTCCAAGGATACTTTGGATCGCCGTAGAGCCCTAAAACCGCTTTTGTACCATCTACGTTCTGACGGAATCACATACAGATGGGGCTTTCCTGCCTGCCTGATTGCTACAAAAAATGGCCGCTCCCATACATTGAGATTTCCTGAGGAACTTCCAACTTTCATGCAGGACCTACATCTCTCACCCATGGAACTTCCAGGCTGGCAGGACCCAATCCCCAAATTTTCCTGTCCCATGGATTCTCTCTGGAAAAAACCCCTTTAAAGAAGAGGCGCACTTCTCTTCCTGGCTCTACACAAAAACATGGTTGAAACATCCATCTTTTCACCCATGCTTTTGCTAATATTGTGAATCATCTTTCCTTCACAACAGGTTTTTTCTATAGAGTCCGGCTTTGGCCGCTGTGCTTTTTCTACCTATACTGGCATACATATGACCAAAGCGGACTCGCCATCAAGCTGACCAATGTCTGTTTCTCTCTTTTTACCTTTTTTTTTTATGTTGTTTGTTGATGTTGTCACAGGTTTCCAATTGGTCTATATTTACGATTTTTTTTTTTAGGATGCATATTGTTTATATTAATCCTGGTTCTACTTTTATGGGTTTTCATATTTCTAACTGGAACTCATTGCTCTCTTGTTGATGGCAAGTTATTTGTTTTTCTTATACAGGCCGCGTGCTGTTGGGGCGCACTCCCCTCACTACCCATCCCCTACAGCGTAACCCCGCCCCATCTCCTTCTGGGGTTGGCGAGTGTGAACGGCCTTGAAGTTGTCCTATTCAATCCTTGTTCAAGGATTGGGATGGCCTTTCGCTCTTTCTTACCCCAATGGGACCACTGCAGATTTCTGCGTGATGTTTACTCGTTTCCCACAAGTTTTTTGATTTACATGTATACTCTCCGTATATGTTTATCTTCCTCCTCCTCCCCTTATCTCTCTCTCTATTCTCTTTTCATTTTTTCTTCCCCCCCTCTTCCCCCTCTCTGCTGGCATGCATGGCAAGATAGGCTGAAGGCTCTCATTATATTTTTAAATGGCTAAGGTAAAGATAGTATCCTCTAATGTTAGGGGTCTCAATGTCGCTGCTAAACGACACCAATTATATCGGGAACTGGAATAAGCCACATGTTCCATTGCCTTTCTTCAGGAAACGCACCTAACTCTCACGACACCTGTTAAACTAACCTCACCTAACTTTCCGCAATGGTACTATAGCCTATCGGACACCAACAAGGCCAAGGGAGTAGCCATTGGCTTTTGTAGAAGTGTGTCCTTTAGGCTGTCTGATATGCTTGCTGATGACCATGGTCGCTTTCTTTTTCTTAAGGGATTTATTGGAAATGTTCAATGCACGCTTGCGAATATATACTGCCCGAATCATAACCAGCCTGCCTTTCTCTCCCAAATATTGACTAAGTTGTCACACTTTGCTAAGGGACTCACTATTTTAGCGGGGGATGTGAACATGCCGTTAGACCCCACTATTGATACTTCACGAAGCCGTTCTAATATCTCTTTCAATCGACTGAAATTTGTGAAAAAACGGCTTCTTGATCATCAATTGATGGATGTCTGGCGCCTTCTTCACCCCAAGGAGAAGGATTTCTCACACTATTCCTCAACACATCAATCATACTCCAGAATAGACAATATATTTTTAGACCATTTTCATCTCCCCCTCCTACACTCTGCTCACATTGGCATCGCATCAATTTCAGACCATGCACCTGTGTCGATGACATTGACCATGCCCTCCATACCCAGACATACCACCAACTGGAAGCTCAATGATTCCCTTCTCTCTAACGAAGTGGAGGTTTCTATGTTGGCTTCTCATCTATCACAGTACTTTAAGGAAAACAAATCCTCTGACACCTCCCCTTCTATCATTTGGGAAGCTCACAAGGCTACTATCAGAGGCCGGCTCATTGAGCTTGGTGCTCGGATTAAAAGAGAGCATGGTCAACAAATTAACCAGGTTTTACAACAGATAGCGGCTCTTGACAAACAACATAAACTTTCTTTACGCATTGAACACCTTCAATCCCTCACACTTAAACGTGAGGAATTGAAGTCCCTCCTTAATCTAGACACCAAGAGAAGGTTCCAACGTGTGTCACAGAAATTTTACGAATGGGGGAACAAACCAAGTAGATTGTTGGCTAGTTAACTAAAGACTAAACAGTCGCAATCTTTATCCCCAAAATTAAGCTCTCGTCGGGTGAATTGGCCCATGCAACTCCAGATATCGCTAAAGCCTTTAGAAACTATTACGCGGACCTATATAACGTCAAAAATGACTTGTCCTCTCTTCCTCATAAGGAGAGAAGGACTCGTATGCTTTCTTACCTGAAAGAGGCAAATCTTCCTAAATTACCAATATCTGCCCTTAAAGAATTTGTGGAAGACTTTTCGGTTGAGGAATTTCAGACAGCATTGAAGTCCTCCCCCTCTGGTAAAACCCCTGGACCTGACGGGTTCACTATTTTATATTATAAAACATTTAGTGACATCCTGCTGCCTCGCCTCTCTGAATATGCAAACTCTATCTCTCACTCCTCAGGTTTACGCCCAGAACCACTTTCGACCCATATTACTGTCATTCCCAAACCAGATAAGGATCCCACCCTCTGTAGCAGTTTTAGACCAATATCATTAATAAATGTCGATATTAAATTATTTGCCAAAGTTATGGCAAACCGCTTACTTCCCCTTATACCAAAATGGATCTCGGCAGACCAATCCATTTTCATGCCTGCTAGAGAAGCAAAAGATAATTCTCTTCGTGCAATTTCCCTAATTCAATATGTTCAGCGGTGCTCCCAGCCCACCCTACTCCTTTCCACCGATGCAGAGAAGGCTTTCGATAGGGTGGACTGGGAGTACCTTAAGTTGACCTTACGCCACTTCGGTATGGGCCCTAAAATGTTCCATCGTATCTCTTCCCTTTATTCTAATCCCTCTGCTCAAGTCATGATTAATGGAACGCTGAGTGACCCCTTTGTCTTACATAACGGAACCAGGCAGGGATGCCCCCTCTCTCCCCTCCTTTTTGCTATCACTTTAGAACCTTTTCTAGCCACAATTAAGAATAACCCTAATATGTAAAGGCATACAAATAGGCAACAAATCCCATAAATACGTGGCTTATGCAGATGATGTACTATTCTTTATTCAACAACCACGGACTTTGATTCCGAATTTAAAGTCTGCATTTTCCACGTTTCAATCAATGTCTAACTTTAAAATAAACCTATCTAACGTTTTGCTTTACATTCATGGTTTTCCAGATCGAGCAACGTCATCTGTGGAGGGATCAGCTCCAAGTTCCTGCCCACAATATTCTGGCAGTGGTGAGTACCTAACATAAACACAAAGCAAACATAATAATAAACATAATAACAAACATCTATTTAACATTTAAAGCAGACATCACTAAATGGCGGACTGTGGGCTAAATGCAGACTGAGACACTGTGCCATCCGAACCGCCACAGTCCAGCCATTTAGGTGCTGGTTCTGTCTCCCTGCCTCCACAGCTGTCACTATCACATTGGAGCAGAGAGCAGGAGGCAGAACCGTTCTGCACACAGAGCCAGAGACACAGCGGGAGACAGAGCAGCTCTGAATATTGGGCAAGAACGGAGCTTCTGAAGATAACTTTCCAAGTTAACCAGCAGGTGATTGCTTGCTAGGCAGCCCTAGCAACCAATCACCTGCTGGTTCACTTCAGCATCTCCCGCTCCTGCCCACTATTCAGTGCTGCTGTGTCTCCCACTGTGTCTCCAGCTCTGTGAGCCCAAATAAGGTAGCAAGGAGCAGAGCTGTGGAGGCTGTATTCTGGCGGGGGCAGAGCTGGGAGGTTAAGATGGGAAACTGGAATAGATGCAGGGTGCTGTCTAATGTGAAGGGGCCCAGAGATGCAGGGGGTTGTGTAATGTGAAGGGGCCCAGAGATGCAGGGGGGCTGTGATGTGAAGGAGGGCAGAGGACAAAGCTGTGGGGAGGTGCTATGAAGGTGGGGGAAAAGATTAAGATATTGTTGAACGGGGGTTCAGAACACTACTGTAAACTGTGATGTGAAGGGGGATTTTGATATGCAGGGGGACTGAGGAAACTGATGTAAGAATGGGATTGAGAAATAAAAGGGGGGGGGGCTGTTAAAGCACAAACCGTTTAGCCACGATTTGTCCTCTTACCTGGGACCTGCTAGGATCCTTTTTTGTTATGAAGTCAGATTTCATTTCTCTGGCTGAGAGGTTAGCTGATTGTTGTCAGCCAATAAATGGCACACTGTGCAAGGAAAAAATAAATATTAATTAAAGTTCAAATAAGTCCTGTAGCATACCACTTCCCGCAAAACAACGTATCTGTACAGCGCTTTGAGGAAGTGGTTGTACCGGGGTGATAAGCAGCTGCAGCCTTCACCCTGGTACTGCTTTTTAGATCTGGTGGTCGGCTTTGTTATGATAACAACTGATGCCGCCTTCCACCACTTCGCCCGGGTCTCCAGTCCTACCAGGAGACCGGAGCGACCAACCGGCACGTCCGCTGGCATGCCAGAGTCGCAAACAAAGCCGGAATCGGCTTCAATCAAGTGTCCAATGTAGTAACTCAGAAGTTACATACTTGTTTACTAGGCTGCCAATGGCGCCGATATGAAAAAATCCACAGTATTCAAATATGCAGATTTTTGCTTTTTGAATACTTGTACGTGCAAAGGAGGGATTTGGGGATTGGGATTTTTTTTAAAGTAAAACTGGAAAAAATAAACAAATAAGAACAAAAAAAATTATTTGAAAGTGCCCCGCATGCTCGCTGACCAGAAGAAGAGAACACATACGTGGTGCCCGGAAATGTAAACGGTGTTCAAATCACACTTGTGAGGTATCGCCGTGATCCTCACAGCGAGAGAAATAATTATAGCAAAACATCTCCTCTGTAACTCTAAACTGGTAATTGTAAAAAAAATTTCCATGCTCGTTTATAGTGATTCTTAAGTACCGTAGTTTCTCGCCATTCCACAAGCTTTTGCAATTTTAAACCATAACATGTTCGATATCTATTAACTTGGAGTAACATCGTCTATCACAATATCCCAAAAAATTGGGCTAAATAAATTTACTGTTGATTTAAATTTTTAATTCAGTTAATTTTTCCCCAAAAATTGCTTTTGAAAGGCCATAGCGCAAATACATATAATGTCTGTGGTTCTGAGTCATTTTCTAGCAAAAAATAATGATTTAATGATTTTAAATTGTAAACAATAACTGTCAGAAATTGGTCCAGAATTGGTTACCTTAACTCTTTTATTCTATCTTTAACAGAAAGCCTGAGCCATATCCCGGACCCTCCAGAGTCAGCTTCTGTCAGGAAGCAGTGGCCCATTACTCCTCAACGTAAGTAGAGTACACAAGCTGCCAATATAAAGAAACAGGACACAAGGCACCATCATCATCCACACTTTACAAACAGGCATTATAAAACACATAAAAGCTATTTAACAACCATCAATTTTTAAGTTAATACACACACCTCAAACTAGGGGTCGACCGAATATTGGTGGTCACTTTTTTGTAATAATCATCATCGTTGACAAACTCACCAATATAGTACTTCAGGGTGTTGTACTGGGGTGATGCTTGCAGCGGCTGACATCACCCTGGTACCGTTTTTTAGAGCGGACGGTCGGCTTTCTTGTAATAACAGCTGATGTGGCTAAGCAGCCGCTTGTCTGTTATTACAAACAGGCGGAGGGGATTCCCTCCCCAGAAGTGCAGTCGCTGTAAATCTGAGGAGAAGATCTGAAATGAGGGGAAGCTCTGCCGATTTTATCATACAATCACGTACAAGCAAATATTCTGTTTTTTATTTTCCTTGCATGTCCCCCTCAGATCTACAGCAACTGCACTTCCAAGTGCACTTGTAGTGGAAAGTAGATTTGCCTTTAGTAAATAGACCCCACTGCCATCTATTACTACAATATTTGGAAATGCATCTGATCTTAGTATCCTCCACTACAATCGGCCACCAGTAACTAGGGTGGAACTTAGAAAAGAGTAGCGAAAATAAAATATTTGCTATATAATGAAGAGAAGAACAAACACATTTTTCTTTAAAGCGTTTGTTAACCTAAAAAAACAAACCTGTTCCCTTAACCACCTAAGGACCGCCCGCCGCAGTTATACGTTGGCTGTTTGAAGAGGACCACCATTGTTATGGCAGCAGATAGCTGCCATAACTCCGGTATCTTCTTCAGCGGGCGGTCCGCTTTCAGATAAAAGTGGTCTCTGCGGCGGATTTGCTGCGAGTTCACTTTTATCGGGGGCAGGAGAGGCCCGCTGCGCTCCAGTCGCCTCTGCCACTTACCGGAGCCGTCGGTAGCGGTGGAGGCGATCGGGTCCTCATCCCTGACAGGCACTTCCGCCCTCCAGTTTTAATGGGGCTTTTTTTTTGGGGGGGGGGATATAATATTTCTTTTTTTATTAATTTTTTATTGCATTTTAGTGTAAATTTGAGATCTGAGGTCTTTTTGACTCTAGATTTCACAATAAAGAGGTCCTGTTATGATTTTTTTCTATTACAAGGGATGTTTACATTCCTTGTAATAGGAATAAATGTAAAACAAAATGTATTTATTTTTTAAAGGACAGTGTCAAAATAAAAAATAAAAAGTAAAATAAATAGTTTTATTCTCTATTTTATTCTCTTTATCTCTAGAAATCCATTTCTTTGAATGCTATCACCAACATCGGCTATCTCGTCTATTTCAGATCAACAAGACCAGAGGGGAGAGCGCAGTGCAGCCCGCCTCGCTCACCTGTCCTTATTTTGAGGGCATTGAGCTCCAGAATAGGGATGAGTTAAGAGTTCGAGTTGAACATGAGTTCAACTCGAACATCGGCTGTTCGTTCGATGAAGATCAAACATTATGGGACGTTCGCGCCAAATTCGAGAGGCACGTTTGCTGGCTGATGATTGGCCAAGCATGCACTATGACCCGCATGCTTTGGCCAATCACAGCGCCGTAAGCAAACAGAGCCATAATTGGCCAAAGGCAGGGTGCCTTTGGCCAATTATGGCTCAGGGGATTAAGTACACGCCCCACACTATATAAGGCTGCCTCTGTTGCTGACAGCTCCGTCCTACCCCACCCCTGGGGAGGGGTAGGACGGAGCTGTCAGCAACAGAGGTAGATGAGGAACGACACACCGCACGCCATACAAACGCTTGTTTTATACAAACACTCTCTGGAAAGATTGGTGCACTCACGCACCTATATATTGTGAGTACCCCTCTGGAGGGAAGTTTTAATATATTTTAAATAAATCCCTACTTTATCACACTATGGAGCTTTTTCTTTCTTGTATGTGAAACTATCTGATGACATCTGAGAGTGGTGGAGTTTATACCAGCATACCCTGGATGAGCCCAAGGGGTGGCTCCAATGCGTGTTTAGACACCGTTTAATTACCGTGTCACACACTCAGAGGTGAGCGCAAGCACAAGTGGGGGGGTCACAGGAGAGCACTGAAGCATGCTGGATTGTGAACACCATTAAAGAGGAGCATGAGGAACACTGTTTTTTGTGGACACTACTTACTTGCACTTTATGTGTTGATATCAATGAATTGAACTTTTTAAATGTGGACACTTGTTTTTGTACTTTGATCTTATATTTATAACCACATATACCGTATATATTGTCTTTTTGCATGTTGCACTTTATGGGATACTTTTATATAAGGATTGTATTCATTCTATCATTTATATATTACCAGCATTTTTTATTTTTTTTTATATTGAAATTTTGTAGTATAGTTTTACACTATATATGCACCTCCCAACTATTGTGATATATATCTATCAGGGTCCCTGTGTACTGTGACATGCTGTGTATACAGTGGGGGAGGGGTCTCTCAGCATACAAAAGAGGAAAGGAGGGAGGCGCACCTAAGTGTAGTATTACAGAATTATTTATTAGCGCAAAGTAATGCACTTACACAGGAGAAGAGATCAAAGACATACAGTGGGGACGGAAAGTATTCAGATCCCCTTAAATTTTTCACTCTGTTATATTGCAGCCATTGGCTAAAATCATTTAAGTTCATTTTTTTCCTCATTATGGTACACACAGCACCCCATATTGACAGAAAAACAGAGTTGTTGACATTTTTGCAGATTTATTAAAAAAGAAAAACTGAAATATCACACGGGCCTAAGTATTCAGACCCTTTGCTGTGACACTCATATATTTAACTTAGGTGCTGTCCATTTTGTCTGATCATCCTTGAGATGGTTCTACACCTTCATTTGAGTCCAGCTGTGTTTGATTATACTGATTGGACTTAATTAGGAAAGCCACACACCTGTCTATATAAGACCTTAAGACCTTACAGCTCACAGTGCAAATGAGAATCATGAGGTCAAAGGTACTGCCTGAAGAGCTCAGAGACAAAATTGTGGCAAGGCACAGATCTGGCCAAGGTTAAAAAAAATTTCTGCTGCACTTAAGGTTCCTAAGAGCACAGTGGCCTCCATAATCCTTAAATGGAAGATGTTTGGGAGGACCAGAACCCTTCCTAGAGCTGGCCGTCTGGCCAAACTGAGCTATCGGTGGAGAAGAGCCTTGGTGAGAGAGGTAAAGAAGAACCCAAAGATCACTGTGGCTGAGCTCCAGAGATGCAGTCGGGAAATGGGAGAAAGTTGTAGAACGTCAACCATCACTGCCGCCCTCCACCGGTTGGGGCTTTATGGCAGAGTGGCCCGACGGAAGCCTCTCCTCAGTGCAAGACACATGAAAGCCCGCATGGAGTTTGCTAAAAAAACACCTGAAGGACTCCAAGATGGTGAGAAATAAGATTCTCTGGTCTGATGAGACCAAGATAGACCATTTTGGCCTTAATTCTAAGCGGTATGTGTGGAGAAAACCAGGTACTGCTCATTAACTGTCCAATACAGTCCCAACAGTGAAGCATGGTGGTGGCAGCATCATGCTGTGGGGGTGTTCTTCAGCTGCAGGAACAGGACGACTGGTTGCTATCATGGGAAAGATGAATGCGGCCAAGTACAGGGATATCCTGGATGAAAACCTTCTCCAGAGTGCTCAGGACCTCAGACTGGGCTAAAGGTTTACCTTCCAACAAGACAATGACCCTAAGCACACAGCTAAAATAATGAAGCAGTGGCTTCACAACAACTCCGTGACTGTTCTTGAATGGCCCAGCCAGAGCCCTGACTTAAGCCCAATTGAGCATCTCTGGAGAGACCTAAAAATGGCTGTCCACCAACGTTTACCATCCAACCTGACAGAACTGGAGAGGATCTGCAAGGAGGAATGGCAGAGGATCCCCAAATCCAGGTGTGAAAAACTTGTTGCATCTTTCCCAAAAAGACTCATGGCTGTATTAGATCAAACGGGTGCTTCTACTAAATACTGAGCAAAGGGTCTGAATACTTAGGACCATGTGATATTTCAGTTTTTCTTTTTTAATAAATCTGCAAAAATGTCAACAATTCTGTGTTTTTCTGTCAATATGGGGTGCTGTGTGTACATTAATGAGGAAAAAAAATGAACTTAAATGATTTTAGCAAATGGCTGCAATATAACAAAGAGTGAAAAATTTAAGGGGGTCTGAATACTTTCCGATTTCTGTAATATGCAAGGTCGTCCTCGAATGGTGCCAGCTATCCCTTTTCCCAGCATTCGGCTGGTGTCCGTGTCTGTACAGAACACTGATTCCAAAGCAGGAAGTGGAGTGGATCCTGGCTGCCTGGCGTGGACCCCTCGGTGGGCGGACCTAGGTGTAGGAAGGACAGGAAACTAGGCTACGCGCTCGGAGCATACAGCTCCTTGTACTGGCCTGCAGCATGCAGCCAGTGTTCTCCCATGTCTCAGTGTAGCACACACACAGGCAGTAGACATGTACAAACACACATAGACCAGTGAACAACCCCCCCTCCCCTCCTAAGGACTTGTTCATGGTCCCCTCACCTCCCTTCACAGCCTGAGCCAGGTATGATTCTTCCAGCACTGCCGCACATTCCAAGCAGGCAGGTTAGGGAGAGGGGGGAAGTGGAGAAAGTGAGTGAGAAAGTAGGAAGCTGCAGACTCATTGTTAGCTTCATTGTCTCACACCTCTCACACAGTGCACTTCCCAGATCCTTCACTCTAACAATCCTATGTGTCCTCTATGGAGAGAGCGGAAGCTGGCCACTCCCCCCTTCCCCTTCCTGAGTGGAGACTGGAGGAGAATGAGTAAGAGTGACAGGCGAGCAGGGAAGTGTGTGCGGAGTGGTGGGGCAGATCGCGGCTGTCAGAGTCAGGCAGTGTCAGTCAGGAGAGAGAATGAGTCCCGCAGCACACTTAAATCAGCCTTACCTTGCCCGGGATCCATGCTGCTCAGCCCTTCCTAATCCACCACGATGGAAACTTGCACAGTCAGTCGGACTCAGGCACAGCACAGTGAGCCGGGAAAGCGGAAATGATGCCACAAAAAGCACCGCCCACCTCCTCTGGTCCCTGCCAATAAAAATAAAGGACAGGAGGCCAGAGACAAATGATTGGAGAGTGGGAGTGTTTGTGGGCACACCACTTGCGCCCCGAACACCCCCTAAACACGGCAAATCAGCTTCCCAGCTTGCAATCAGCTGATTGCAAGCTGGGAAGCTTACCATAGATTGCTGTGTCTGGCGCCTGGACACTTTTAAAGTGACCACTTTTTTTTTTTGTAGCTTGGGGGGGCGGTGCCCATGCACCCCCTATGGATGGACCGCTACTGCTTAGTAACCAGATTCCCTTCATCATTCTTTATGGGACCAATATGATCTGACCTCCCTTTCTTACTATTTAAATACTTAAAGAATTTCTTGGGATTTTTTTTACTCTCCTCCCCTGTGTGCCTTTCATGTTCTGTCTTAGCTGCCCTGATTGTACCCTTACATTTCTTGTTGCATTCTTTGTAAAGTTCTTTCCAAATGCATGGGTGTGCTATTAAGAATTAATGGCACCCCCTCGCATATGCTAAAGAGCAGCATGTTTTGCCTGCGAGTCGTGGAATGCGTGCGATTCCCCGACCTGCATATGGGAACGGAGGAGAGTGCTCGCTAGTGCCCCCAGAAGCGGGCTACAGGCTGTTATGTAACAAAAATGGCAATTAAGGCAGCAATCCATCGTAAACATGTCACTTATCTACACAGACATTAGTTAAAGTGGTTTTAAAGTGGTCCATATAGTAAACGTGGTGTAGAATTATTCACTTTAAGGTCATCACAGAGGACAAGGGGACACGGTTTATGTCTGGAAGTAAAGAGATTTAATCTCCAAGTACAGAAATGCTTCTTCACCATAAGAGCTGTGAAAATTTGAAATAGACTCCCTCGAGAGCTGGTTCTGGCCAGCTTAGTAGATCATTTAAAAAAAAATTCCTGGATTCTGACCTAAATGCACAAAAAATAACTGGATACTGATATTTATAGGTAAAGTTGATTCAGGGAATGTTTGATTGCTTGTTGGTGGATCAGGAAGGAACTTAATTGGATCACTCTTTAGTGTTTTTTTGTGCCTTCTTCTGGATCAGCTGTGGGTTTAGGTGGTTTCCAATTCGTGTGTGTGTTTTTTCCTCTGTGGGTTGAACTGGATGGACTTGTGTCTTTTTTCAACCAGACTAACTATGTAATGCTAAGTAAAGGCTGATGGTGTTTATTACCTTCATGCATTCTATGCATGAAGTTAAAAAACACCTTCTGTATGCAGCTAACACCACAGGCGATCCTATTGGACACCTAGGAGGAGGAGGAAGGAGATGCACGGTGGAAGCCACCATGATCCACAGGAGGAGAAAGGAAGAAAGCTGCTGCCCGGACACGCTGCCCTCCCGCTTCCTAGATGGGGTTAGTGCAGGGCTATGATGTTCCGACCATCCTCTCCCGGGGGTGGGGGGTAATGGCGGGGATTGCCGGTGACCGACTGACTGGGGGGGTGGTCATTTGCTGCCTCCCCCAAAAGCAAAAGAAAAAACACCAGCCGCCACTGCTTATGACATTCACTGGAACCTTTCTTTGTATTTTATGAATGAATACAAAGCTTCCTCTGATTGCCTGAAGCAGAGAGGCGGGCATATGAAGTCACAATCCTCAACTAATTATTCAAAGAATACAAAGTTACCAGACAATGGCTTAGCAGTGCTCAGTCCCACTCTATTTTGTATCGGAAGTGGTAAAGGAAGCTTTTGTCCCATTGCTGGTACACAGTGCTGTATATAGCAAGCCTCCTTTGGTCTAATGAGAACCTCCAGGACCAGAGATAGCTGACATCCTTCTGTATATGGTGGGTTGTGAGGCATAGTGGGTGCAAAGATGTTAGATTAATTGGACGCCAGACACTTCTGTTAAGAAAAATAAAATCTCTTTTGCATTCAAGAACTGTGGGAGAGAGGGTTAGGGCCAGGCCCCCCTTTGGTAGCTGCAAGATTAATTGGCAGAGTCCGAGACTTCAACAGGAGGACAGCCATGCAGGGAAAGGCATCCAGCAAGACGCCACATCTGCATGTGTAGGAATGCTGTCTCCTATGGAAACAGTCTTAAACAGTTCCTAACATAAAGTGTAACAGTTCCTTCGCTTCCACTACAATCACTTCTTGTAGTTCTTCAGCCCACTAAGCTCCCAGCCTCTCTCATTAGACTAGTTGATTCACTGTCACTTAATCCCTTGAGCGCCTCAAATCTTCACGGTAGTATCTTCCTCAAGCGTCACCCACGCCTCGCTGCTGGGTCCCTAGCTTAGCAGGGCCGTCTTTTCGCACGCAGCGACCCCAGCCAAGCATCATTCAGATGTCACAAAGTTCGCTGCCGCATTGTGCCAGTGCTGTGCGGTGCGGCTCCCTCACAGAGACAGAGTGCCATGCGATCAGTCCCGATATCAGTCAGCGACTCAGCGGCGGGCAGTGTACAGTGTGAGTCAGCTGTCACTGTGAAGAATGGAGGCAATGCTTTCTGTGTAGTTCCGGCTCTTCACAGGCGAAGTGATATGAAATGCACACGCCTGTGACAGATACAGGAAGCATCGGCTCTGCTCTCTACTGCAGCCGCATGCTGCAGCTTCTTGTCACACTTCCGCGTCTCAGAGGAGCCAGGCAGCAGTACACACACTAGCATTAATACCCACCAGCACCAGCAGTACCCACGCCAGCATTAATACCCACCAGGCAGCACCAGCAGCACCAGAATGTGAGTGTGTACATTTATATATATTTATTTAGTTTTTTTTGTTGTATGATTTAGTGGTGAAAGTTATTAGTGCCCAGGCCCCCCCAAGTTTCGACTGTAATATCTTATGTGTCCCCCTTATATATCAATCGAATGCCGCGTACATACGATCGCACATTCCGACAACAAAATCCATGTTTTTTTTCCGTCAGATGTTGGCTCAAACTTGTCTTGCATACACACGGTCACACAAATGTTGTCGGAAATTCCGAACGTCAAGAACGCGTATGACGAGCCGAGAAAATGAAGTTCAATAGCCAATGCGGCTCTTCTGCTTGATTCCAAGCATGCGTGGAATTTTTTGCATCGGAATTGTGTACACACGATCGGAATTTCAGACAAAAAAATTTTGTTGTCGGAAAATTTGAGATCCAGATCTCAAATTTTGTTTGTCGGAAATTCCATCAGAAAATGTTCGGTGGAGCCTACACACGGTCGGCATTTCCATCAACAAGCTCCCATTGAACATTTGTTGACAGAAATTCCGACCATGTGTACGCGGCATTAGAGTTGCCACTAGTTCAAGGAAGTGTAAGAAAGGTGAGGAAAAATAAACTTTATTACGTATTGGTGAAAATAACTTTCAAAGCAGAAATGAAACGTAATGTTTTGAGTGGAGCACAGAAGAGGAAAAAGGCTGCAGAGGAGAAAAAGAAAATGTGCAAACTTTGCGCAATCGTACGTGATTGTGTAGACAGGGCCCCAGTGCACTGTATTGTCCCGGGCCTATAATGCTCTTAAGATGGCACTGTAACTTGGCACTCAAGATACTTCTCAAGCATCACCCCACTGGCCTGCTCGGTCCCTGGTATGACACATAAGGCTGCCCTGCAAGTGTCACCTCCGCTGACTGGGTCCCTGGCTTGATACCCACAGAAGTTTCCAGATTCTTCACTGTCCCAGGTTGGTTAGAATACTGCTCCGGTACTTGCTTTAGTTACTCACTGTGGTCCCTGATAATGAGGTGGTTGGCCCCTTAGTGGCGACAGCTTCCCCTCTACCTCTGACCATGACAGGTTCTCCGGCCGGCAGAACTGTCATTTTTGGTTGGACTGCAAGCCGCAATCCTAACCCTGCGCTGGTCTCCTGCTTCTGGATAGGCCCTCAGACAGCCTAGCAGCCACATGTGCCTGAGATAGGCCCAAACTCATCACACGTCCACCTAGACAGCCGTCCAGGTGGCACAGAACCGTGATCGCCTGACTCCACCCAAATATAATTGCAGACTTAGAGTGAAATCAATTGATCCTCACAATTAGCCAAGATAACTATACCTGGCAGGTAAATTTAGGAGCAACCCTGGCTAAACACCAGCGTGCTACAAAAAATAATTTAAGCTCCCAAGCCTGAGAGCGAATGTCATGGCAAAAACTGGGATGGGTGGGGAAAGAGGGAAAGAATAACAATATAACAGTGTATGTGGCGTACCACATAAAATAAACACAAATATCAGACACATAAGAAATGGTAGATCACATATGACAATGAAATATCAAAAATATTTTATGTACACTTTTAAAGGCAAGCATCAGCAATAACCTTACTTCCTGACTATCTAATATATATAGTAATAACAAATATACAAGAGTTAGTGTTGCCGACTGGCTAGATCCCCTGTCTCTCCTTAGCCTAGGAAGACGCACCGATACAGCAGCACCTAAAAGAGAAAGAGAAAATCAACAGCAATGCAAAGGCATCCTATCTTATTATAACATTGTACAATATACAGTATACACACGTGATTGAATCGTTTTCAATTGTCCTCATCCGAAGACAGCATAGCAGTGTAAATACACCCTATAGAATATATGCATTATTTACATAGTGAAAGTGGCATAGTGGCACCCCTTTCCATTAATCAACAAAAAACTTTCACTTGGCACATAATGTGAATAAAGCTCAGTCAGGTCAGCACTGCTCACGCCACCTGGTGACCAACACTAGAAAGAGTTCAGATGTATGGGTTAGTCTATTATTCACATGAATGGTGGGAATTTACCCCTTTATTACAGCCTAGTCTAACTGACTATACACCCAGTGTCCGTAACATGTCACAGTGCATCAATTTCACTCAGGGTGGACTATATTTTCCTGCAGTTTGGTGTCCGTTTATGAAGCAGTGAAATCTATTCACTGCTTCGTTCTCCGGCATTCACAGTGAAGAATCTTCTCCTCTGTGTGCCTGTTTATGAAGCGGTGTAGATCACTTCACCTTTGGAGGAGTGAAGAGATCTACAAATGCTTCAAATAGTGGAGAACGGCCCCTGATACTGGAATCTCGTGAGACTTTACGAGATTACAGTACCAGATGTCAGTTTATCAAGCAGTGATAAATTATCACCGCTCAACGGCGTGGATTAATGTTAATAAAATAATGTGTCCCCCTACATTATACACATATATGTATACACACACACACATTATATATACATGTATATACACACACATGATATATATATACATATACACATTATATGTATATATGTATAAATATGTATACACATAAATATGACAGGGGGACATGGTTACAGTGTTGGGGGGTCTGAACGAGGCATAAGGAAGTTAAAAATCTTCCTCCTTCCCCCTCAGATCCCCCCAGATTTCCTCTTCACTCCCCGATTCACCACCTCTGAGCTGGTGAACCTGGGAGTGTGAATTCTGACTCAGATCGCCAGTGAAGCGGTGAGATCACCGCTTCATAAACTGGCCGTTACTGTGTCATTCAATGAGGATTCTCCATGTGTAGAGATAATCGGCGGGAGAACAAGTTCAAACATGTTCTCCCCCAATTATCACTGTTTCATAAACTGTTTATGGACTGTGATCAGCGGTGATCCTCGGGATCACCGCTGATCACTGCTTCATAAACGGACACCTTTCTCTTCTTCTTCAGGGACAACTCCGGGGATAAGAAGGCACAGCTGCATTTCAGACAACAGGCAGCTAAACCATGGTGCAAGGGACCGCACTTTGGGACATAGGTCCCCTTGCAATGGTATCCTCAGTCTGTCCACATGACAGCTGGGGACAAAGAAGATTTTCTTCATCAATTGAAGAAAACAACTACCTGCTGAGGATCACAGGTCGCCCTTCAGGGTGGATCACCCCAACAACTTCAACTTTAGCCAACATGGCTCAGATGGGCACTCCATGTATCTGCCAGCAGCATTCAGTCCAGCACAATCCTGGCAGTACAGCTCTCTGGAATGTTCTCCACAATCAGCAACTTGAATGTGAGTGTGAAGTGGCTATCAGCACAGCGTCCTTGACATCACACACCACATATTTGTAATCCATGGTAAAGATAACAGGAACATCTTGATGGCGTTATAAAAATAAAGTATCATAAAAAATCAAGTATAAAAATATAATCAAATCAAGTATAAAAATCAATATTCAAATCTGGCTGTGAAAAAAGGTTGGTGAAGTGAACATACAAAAATGTACCAAGTGAAACCGTACTGGCATCAAAAACATATATGGAAACCAGATATGGTAATTTGATTCTCCAAATGAATTCAACAATTACAAAGTGACAGTCCCATAGTGCTTCATATGCTGCTCAAACAATGGATTCAACAATTGCAAAGTGACAGTCCCATAGTGTTTCATATGCTGCTCAAACCAAGAAATGATGGGCCAAAGGTGAGATACTGTTCTTCCCAATGACGGTCCCCAACATAAAGAAAAGGTGAGGTACTCTTACCAGCATTGGTGGACTCACAAGCTGGGGGCGGTGAGTCATCAAAGCTTAGGCTGTCATACACACAATGACAGTGCGGATGCGGTGTGTGGGGACGAAATCCTCCTCCTCTGTTAGGGATCTGGTATCGACCCAGGTGGTTGGTGAAATCTTCTAGCTTAGCCGTGTAATCGCCATATGTAGAAAAACAAAAACAGGGAGCCTCCACATTGTGTAAATCCGGAAAATCAATTTATTGAATACATCAGAGTCATCCGATCATCGATACAGGCATGTCCAAATAGAATCGATTCCAAAAATATTAAAAGTTTTTATCCAATCATATAAAAGCATGGTAAACAGGTGGCTGGGTACAGCAAAAACGCCCCTACGCGTTTCGTCTAATAAGACTGCTGGGGTATGTACCATCTTGCCCCTACCACGCTTATATACAAATATTTTAATTTGTGGCACCAGAACAGCTGAATTCACAGCGTGCGGACTGACTTCCTGGATCCACGGCGTGTGTCCCAATACAGGATCATGTTCGTGTATCTAGCCAAAAGGCGCGGGGCGCCTAACCCACACAACCATGCCTCGATGTGACCCTCCAATCCAATGGTGCTCTCACACTTGGGCAACGTCAATTCCTCCGCAACCAACCAGATATAAGCCAGCTGGGCTAACGGCGACACGTCAGTTCCTCCGTAGCTAACCAGATATAAGCCAGCTGGGCTGACGGCATCACGCGACCCGTGTCACATGTCGACGCCCAACGTGCCTGGGGTGTGTGTCATCATCGAGAACCAGGAACCGGAACACAACAATAACGTCGTTGGAGCGCATATGCGTTCCAAATGAGTCATCAGGGCAGGAAGTGATAAAAAACGGGTTTAACTTTAGTATTTTTCGCTTCCGCCGCCACCAGTTGTCTCAATTATGGAAATTTGATCTATAGACCGTCAATACACAATCTCAACTGTTCATCTGGGAAGTCAGTGTGCCAATCCAAAATTAATCATAAAAAAGTTTATAAAAATAACAATCACATTAAAAATACAAATAGCAATAGCAATAGCGAATATAGAATGATCAAATAATTCTAACCCAAAAAAATGGGAACATTAAAAAATACCCCTCATACCTCCCTATTGCAACTATATATCAGGACCTATATGGCTCGATGTTAGGAAATATGAGGGGCTAATGGTTCAACTAACTTACTTATACTCGAGTATAAGTCGAATTTTTCAGCACATTTTTTTGTGCTGAAAGTGCCCCCCTCGACTTATACTCGAGTCAAGCACTTTTCTGCAGCAAAAAATTTCATTTTCCGAACCGACTTTGGGGCCCCGTATCTCAGGGCCACTTGGTGCTAGAAATTTGGTATGCAAACCCAGTGGACCTGGTACCACAACATATCCAAAGCTGAAGTTCCTAGCACTAAGTGGCCCTGAGATACGGGGCCCCAAAATTGGTTCGGAAAATGTCATTCTCTGCTGCAATAAAGTGCTTGACATTTTCTGAACTGATTTTTGGGGCCCTGTATCTCGGGGCCACTTGGTGCTAGAAACCCCAGCATTGGAAATTTTATGGTGCTAGTTCCACTGGGTTTGCACACCAAATTTGGGGTTCTTAGCACTAAGTGGCCCCGAGATACGGGGCCCCAAATTCGGTCAACTGTGTCTATCTGCAGCAATGTCATTTCGGGACCCTTTGGGTTCAGAGACCCCAAATTTTGGCTGCAGCTAGGGGGCATCTAGGAACCCTTAACTACCGAGTTTGAAGTTCAGGGGACCTATGGCTGCAAATGGGCACAGTGAGACATGCAAATTGGCACAGTGATGCTGCAAATGGGCATTTTTGACCCTCTTTTCCACTTAAAGTAGCTGTGCATTTCTCACCCTCCTCTTATACTCGGGTCAATAAGTTTTTCCCATTTTTTTTGTGGTAAATTAGGGCCTCGACTTATACTCGGAACGACTTATACTCGAGTATATACGGTATGTGACTAAAAGTGTACACCAACCAATTCGAATCCACGACTTGGAATGGGACAGGAAAAATCAAAAGTAATATATTGATTATTATATTGGGACATCAATTCTTTTATTAACCAATCATGATTTGAATATTTTAGGAGACGGTCTCTTTTTTTCTTGTATGTTATATTGTTTTATTGCGTGAATTTCTGATTCACATTTTTTATTCTTTTTCATTATTACTATTATTATTTTTTCAATATATTTTTTTAGAAATCAATATATTACTTTTGATTTTTCCTGTCCCATTCCAATTCGTGTTTTTCTACATATGGTCGATTACACGGCTAAGCTAGAAGATTTCACCAACCACCTGGGTCGATACCAGATCCCTAACGGAGGAGGAGGATTTCGTCCCCACACACCGCATCCGCATTGTCATTGTGTGTATGACAGCCTAAGCTTTGATGACTCACCGCCCCCGGCTTGTGAGTCCACCAATGCTGGTAAGAGTACCTCACCTTTTCTTTATGTTGGGGACCGTCATTGGGAAGAACAGTATCTCACCTTTGGCCCATCATTTCTTGGTTTGAGTAGCACATGAAACACTATGGGACTGTCACTTTGCAATTGTTGAATCCATTGTTTGAGCAGCATATGAAGCACTATGGGACTGTCACTTTGTAATTGTTGAATTCATTTGGAGAATCAAATTACCATATCTGGTTTCCATATATGTTTTTTTGTATGTTCACTTCACCAACCTTTTTTCACAGCCAGATTTGAATATTGATTTATGTTCACCTACATAAGGGGGTAGTTTTATGTTTATTTTGTAAATGTGATCCACACACACTTATTCACTTTGCCATATTGGCCTATTTAACACTAACTCAATAATAGGCCATATTGGCCTACTTAACACTAACCCAATATAATTTTTGGGTGAGATTGTAGGTCACCACCCTTGTTGTTTTATTTTGTGATTACTGATAGTTCTACGCACGGCAGGCAACCCCCTTTTCCCCTTTGGGGAGTTACTTCCCTGGTTATTTTGACACCACATTAGCGCTACAATTTATTTTTATATCACAATTTGTCTGATTGTAGTGTTAGTTGCTTCTCCTTTCGTTTATGATTGGCGCCGTACTATTCTTCTATCTTGATGGCATTTACCAATAGTACCCAGGATCGGGCAAAATCACTGACTCTCCCTTGGCATTCACCCATAACGACAAAGCGTTTGATGTCCTTTTTATCTGGTCTGCGGATGACCACGCTGTCCAGATTAATATTCCGGCTGTAGCCCCAGGTGCTTAACACTGACAGGTATTTTCAAGCCATCCTGAGTGACAATTTCAAAAAGTCTGTGTTGAAAGGGATCAGTATGTATGTTAGTATGTGCACAAGAGAAGTGCGGAGTGTATGGCAGTGGAAAGTATGTGCAGGAGAATAGTATGGAGAGCATGGCGGTGGGTAGTATGTGCAGAAGAGGAGTGCAAAGTAAATGGCGGTGGGTAGTATGTGTAGGGAGAGGAGTGTGGAGTGTATTGGGGTGGTTAGTATGTGAAGGGGGAGGAGTGCGGAGTGTATGGTGGTGGGTAGTATGTGTAGGGAGAAGAGTGCAGAGTGTATGGTGGTGGGTAGTATGTGTAGGGAGAAGAGTGCAGAGTGTATGGCGGTGTGTGGTATGTGCAGGTGTAACAGCTTACCTTGGTTGGAGTCCATAGTGCAGAGATGTATGCTCACCCTTGCAAATAAACCCAGCCCACGGGAACCAGGTAAAAGGCTACCTGGGCTGTGAATCTGAGTATGGGGGCTTGACAGGGAATTTACAAAAGGATTGTCGAGGTGAAGCCATAGTCAGGGATTCCAGAAGTCAGAGTTAACAATGAACAGAGCCAGGGTCAGAAGCCGGGGTCAGTCTTGGAACACTGAAACTTGAAAATAAGAACACAGGAAACCAGGAACCTTTGGCAATACAATAGACAATGAACTAACACAGCCCTCAGGGTGAGGCAGTGTTTTATACTCAGCTGATTTGATGAACTGCCTCAGCTGAACCTGGAGTGACAGGTGCTAATTGCAAAGCAAGATCCAGAGTATAGTCCTCAGTGCTGCATGCAGGACAAGGCAAAGCTGGAAACCAGGCTGAATAATGAACTGAGGTGTGGCTCAGATGCAATACAGCAGGAGCAGTACACAGAAAGTCATGGGTTCAATACCTCCTTGAGCCACTTGGGGCATGACCATGCCTGGGCGTTTGCATGGCATGGTGGGAACTGTGACAGCAGGAGAAAAGTACGGAGAGAATGGCAGTGGGTAATATGTGCAGGAGAAGAGTGTGGAGTGTATAGTGGTGATTAGTATGTGCAGGAGAGGAGTACAGAGTGCATGGCGGTGGGTGGTATGTAGGGATGAGCTCGATGTTCAGGGCGGACATAAGTTCGACTCGAACATTGGGTGTTCGCCCGTTTGCTCGAAATGCCCCATAATGCACTGCGAGATCGCAGTGCATTGCTTTATGATAATTGGCCAAAGCATGTACCTGCATGCTTTGGCCAATCACAGTGTGCTCTGCTGAGAGAGCCATAATTGGCCAAAGGCAATTCTGCCTTATCGCTCGGACTTGGGGGTCATCGAGATAAGTGGGGGCATGTTAGCGCTACCCTCCGTCTACGCATTTCATACACTGGAACGTGTACTTCATCTGGACATGTCCATGCCTACCATTCACGCTGGAGGTTTGGACTGATTAAACGGCTCATTTGACATTCACTTGATATTCACTTGGAGGCTATTTGGACTATCCAAGCCGTACTCCACAAACACTATCTCTGCATGTGTCCTGCACTATGCCTGGGATGATTGAATCCTCTCCCTAAAAACCAGCAGTTCTAGGCATTATCATTTATGATACAACGGCTACAATTGCGGACACTAACCAAATCAAAACTACAGCCCAAAATCATCAACTGATTCAAAGGACATCTCAGCAGATTGAATTTGGAAATCCATCCTTGACATACAGAGACCTGTAACTGCGATACAATCGGGGTAAGACGCCCATACACGTGCCAATATTGTTCAATTACATTCCCGTTTTGATGTATGCAGCAGGTTTAAAACTTTGTTTATCGGTGGATACGATTCATACTTTGGAGCCAACAAATGAGCCAAGTGCTACATATACTGCTATTGTTGATTCCTTCGCTGTAGTGATATCAGTCTAATTGTCATCTAGATGAGACCGTATAAATTTTGATAAACACCTATACTATGGACATTTGACACAACACAAACGGAAAAATTTTACCTTTGGGTGTTTACATTGTTTCCCTTGATCCAGCTTCAAACTTGACTGAATCAGCCAATAGGATGTTAATCATCTTCAACTAATGCATATTCAATGATATATACCGGTCAACTATAGAAAACAGCAGATCTCTGCAGTTAATTGAAAGCTGGAGACACCTTTGCTTCAATTACCTTTGTTGTCACCCTTGGGAAACTCATTTTCTTTTCAAGTCCATTTTTCCTCCTGGTCTTTGGTATTATTCTTGATATAGTAGGGCTCATGTATTAGTGCTTTTTAATTTGTGACAATATTGTCTTATTACAATGTGATTTTATTAGTGATTCATGAATTTTTTTGCAAATTACATGAACATTATCCAACAAGGGTAGGGTTATTCCGCCTGGATTGGTACACTGTCAATAATTTTGTACTTCACCAATAAAGCTTCTATTAATTAATTCATATACCGTGGCTGATCTCCCTTGATTGTTTCTTAGGGTTACCTTTTAAACCCCCCCTCTTTATGACCTGTCCCTGCAGCTGAAAAACACCCCCACAGCATTATGCTGCCACCACCGTGCTTCACTGTTGGGACTGTATTGGACAGGTCATGAGCAGTGCCTGGTTTTCTCCACACATACCGCTTAGAATTAAGGCCAAAAAGTTCTATCTTGGTCTCATCAGACCAAAGAATCTTATTTCTCACCATCTTGGAGTCCTTCAGGTGTTTTTTAGCAAACTCCATGTGGGCTTTCATGTGTCTTGCACTGAGGAGAGGCTTCCGTCGGGCCACTCTGCCATAAAGCCCCGACTGGTGAAGGGCTGCAGTGATGGTTGACTTTCTACAACTTTCTCCCATTTCCCGACTGCATCTCTGGAGCTCAGCCACAGTGATCTTTGGGTTCTTCTTTACCTCTCTCATCAAGGCTCTTCTCCCCCGATAGCTCAGTTTGGACGGACGGCCAGCTCTAGGAAAGGTTCTGGTCGTCCCAAATGTCTTCCATTTAAGGATTATGAAGGCCACTGTGCTCTTAGGAACCTTAAGTGCAGCAGAAATTTTTTTGTAACTTTGGCCAGATCTGTACCTTGCCACAATTCTGTCTCTGAGCTCTTCAGGCAGTTCCTTTGACCTCATGATTCTCATCTGCTCTGACATGCACTGTGAGCTGTAAGGTCTTATATAAACAGGTGTGTGGCTTTCCTAATCAAGTGCAATCAGTATTATCAAACACAGCTGGACTCAAATGAAGGTGTAGAACCATCTCAAGGATGAACAGAAGAAATGGACAGCACCTGAGTTAAATATATGAGTATCACAGCAAAGGGTCTGAATACTTAGGCCCATGTGATATTTCAGTTTTTCTTTTTTAATAAATCTGCAAAAATGTCAACAATTCTGTGTTTTTCTGTCAATATGGGGTGCTGTGTGTACATTAATGAGGAAAAAAATGAACTTTTAGCAAATGGCTGCAATATAACATGAAAAATTTAAGGGGGTCTGAATACTTTCCGTCCCCACTGTATATACTATGCATTTAGCATAGACTATATATTCAGTGTTTACTCGATATTCAGTGATGAGTGCAGGCAATGTATTAATATATATATATATATATATATATATATATATATATATACACATACACATACATACATATATACATACACATACATACAGTCTCGTATATATATATATATATATATATATATATATACACTCTGCATCCAGTGTAGCCTATATCTACAGTGCATTCGGTGGTGTGCTATTTCTAATACACTTCAGGCGGTGTATTAATATATATATATATATATAGAAAAAGAGTCCAAGAGGTTGCTGCACTTAAAAATTTCTTTGCTTTATTTCACAAATTGTTCAGTAGGGATTTACAAAGCAAGTATAATCCAAAATCACAGGCACGAAATGCCTACACAGTTTCAGACACAGGTAGATTCAGATATGGATGGATGGATGGATTACGTCTCGGGCTAGTCAGCTTACGCCCTTCCTAAGATCCATTGAAGCACATCTGAGGGTTTCAATCCAATCATTCATTTAAATATAGGTTAAGTGAAGTACTTCACATATGGAATCAATATGGCTAATTAGTTCAAATCGCATACCATTTAACATCTATATATGCATATATTTATCTATAACATGCCATTAAAACAAGGATAAGCAACAGGTGTCGAATCTCTCATTCTCTTCACTCTCATTATAGAATATTTGAAATACCTATAAAAACGCAGGGAAATGTTGCATTCATGAGTAAATACAAAAACAAAAAGAAAAAACAAAAAAGATATCCCCATCATGAAGTTATTTTATCTGGCTACTTTCATATACTTATTCCAACAGTTAAACAAATAAATAAAGATCCAAATCAACATTTAAGCCATATGGAGCAATTGTATTCAAAAAATGTATCCAGTATACTTCTCTTTTTCTTAGAATCAATTCACGGTTGCCCCCTCTCCTATTTTTTTTAAAAAATAGGAGAGGGGGCAACCGTGAATTGATTCTAAGAAAAAGAGAAGTATACTGGATACATTTTTTGAATACAATTCTTGAAATACATTTCAGGCGGTGTACTGTATCTAATACAGTGTGTACAGTTTCTACTACACTTCTGGTGGTGTACATAGTATACAATACAGTGCAGCCGTAGTACAGTTTCTAATACAGTGCAGGCAGTGTACACAGTATCTAATACAGTGTGTACAGTTTCTACTACTTTTCTGGTGGTGTACATAGTATCTAATACAGTGTGATTAGTTTCTACTACACTTCTGGTGGTGTACACAGTACACAATACAGTGCAGCCATAGTACAGTTTCTAATACAGTGCAGGCGGTGTACACAGTATCTAATACAGTGTGTACAGCTTCTACTACACTTCTGGTGGTCTACACAGTATACAATACAGTGCAGCCGTAGTACAGTTCCTAATACAGTGCAGGCGGTGTACACAGTATCTAATACAGTGTGTATAGTTTCTACTACTTTTCTGGTGGTGTACACAGTATTTAATACAGTGTGTAACGTGAGCCTAGAGAGAGGGGGTGCCACAGAAGGACAAGAAACTGGCAATCATGTTCCCCCAGCTGCAGCATACTGTCAAGTTTGCTCCAGTGATGAGGAGGGAGGGGATGATGAGGTAACTGACTATACTTGGGTGCCTGAGAGAGTAGAGGAGGATGAGACACAACTCCAATGAGGCAGGATGTCCTCTAGGGGGCAGCTTAAGGGCAGCCACCCTATTGCATCACACCACAGAGCTCTGCAGGTGCAGGGCGCTGCTGACTCCCCACTGACATTTAAAAGTTCCTTGGTGTGGGCCATTTTCAAAACGTGTGCAGCAGATCGCACCGTTGCTGTTTGCAACCTATGTCTGAAGCAGGTCAAGCATGGCCAGAACAGCAGCCGCTTGGGCACCACATGCTTGACCACACATATGAGGGCCAGCCATGCAGTCCGTTGGCAACAGCACTTGAAAGACCCACATCAAAGAAAAAGGAGCACTTCTCCTTGCTCTTCATCTGGGATCTCCAACCCTACTATACCTCCAGTCCTCTCAAAAACCTGCACTGAGAGGAATGAAGGTATAGCAATAGGTGTCCCAAGTACTTTCAGCCAATCTGCTAGCAGTACACAACCAATTGATTTTAGCAGGCAAATTTTCCTACCCCAGTTGCTGAACCGTAAAGAGAAATTTGGTCCCAGCCATCCACATGCTCAGCGTCTACATGCTAGCTTGGCCAAATTGCTAGCACTCCAACTGCTGCCTTTTCAGCTGGTAGACTCTGCCCCTTTCGTGAATTTGTGGAATGTGCAGTACCTCAGTGGAAGGTTCCAAAACGCCATTTCTTTTCACGGAAGGCCATTTCGGCTCTCTACCGGCATGTGGAAGGCAATGTTTTGGCCTTGTTGGACAGGGCGGTCAGCAGTAAGGTTCATATTACCGCTGACTCATGGTCCAACAGGCATGGGCAGGGATGTTACACATAAGTGGTCCTTTTTGACAAGTTTTTCTACCCAACATAAACAAGTCAAGGACATTAATAAAAAACACTGGAGAATACTAAAAAGTGACACCATTTTAGGCCCTGTATTACCCGAACAGGCAGCCACTATTTTTAGGGGTGCCCCACCAATTAAAGGACAGATCGCACCAAATGTGATCGATCCCTCAGAGAAAACCTCATTCTTTCATAATATGAAAGGATTTTATCCTTGCCGGAGATGCACTGTTTGTAAATGGAATGTTTGTAAAGCACAGAAAATGGAAACATTTAATTCTACTGTTACGGGGAAAGAATATAAGATGAAGCAGTTTGCTACATGCAAAACCAAACACATTGTATACCTCATCACTTGTCCATGTAAAAAACAATATATTGGCCGGACAATACGTAATTTTACCACAAGAGTAAAAGAACATATCACAGCGATTAAAAAAGGTAAAACAAATCACAGTGTTTCCAAACACTACGCATTACACCATGACCGTAATCCAACAGGAACTACTTTTTTAGGTCATAGACAAATTCATACCGCATTGGAGAGGGGAATCCAGCATAAGAGGAGTCTCTAGACTCGAAACGTGGTGGATACATCAAATTAAATGTTATGTACCCCACGGTTTGAACATCGAATGGGACATTAATGCGTTTATCAATCAGTCATAATGCCCTAGGCTAGCCCCCCGGTTCATCCCTATATGTCAAACCCCCAAGTTATCCATGGATATATATATTTTTTATTAGGTATATTTACCATTGATAACGTTATCCCTACTGTTCTTACAAATTTTGGAATTAATAATTTTATTTTTATTATATTTTTTACTTTTATGCTTTTTTCTGGTATTTATTTTGAGCATACCTAAATTTTGGGTGCACAACATGAGCTATATATGTCCCCCCTCTCGGACATATATTTGCGCTAGATGGTCATTTTATCAAAGTATAGAATGTATTTCTATTTCTAATTGTATTTTATTCTTTCCGCTTGTTTATTTCCTTTTTGATCATTTTTAATAGGATTAGAGGTAATATGTGTAAACATAGGGGAACCTGTGTGACATGACTATTACAGTTTTTTGATTTAAGGGAGAAGCCACCTTCGATGACTGGACAGTCTGTACACCTATACCACTTCTGCGTCCCAATGATTGTGTTTTCTCTTTGTGTTTGGCTAACTAGGTTACGATCAGGTGGCCTTGTTGAACGCAAAGAGTAAGATGAGTGGCCGGAGTGGTATAAGATGCGTCCTTATTAGATGCCTGTTCGCATCGTTAAGTGCTGACACACTGAAGGGGGAGGAACCTTCGGTTTCGCGCTGATGCGCATGCGCGGTAGGATGTGTGTTCTATGGGACGCACTCCTCTGACAAGGAGAAGGTACGCCTGATCCGTGACGTCACCGCATTAATACGTGATGACGCTATAACCAGGAAACAACCAGCGGCCATGGATGAGCGACGTGCGACCTACGTCATTGCGCTGAGACGCTCCGACGTAGTTATCACATGTCCTCATAGGTTGACTGCAATTGGCCGAATATGGAGATCAGGCGGAGGCTTGGATTTGTAACCACTTTTAACTCCAGGATAGGTCAGAAGGATAGTCAGCTGATAGTCAGCTGACCAAGGGATACCCTCACATGATGCCGATCCTGGAAGTCACGCTGCACAGGTGTCCCCGATGGAAATTCTAGCATTCTCATATAAATAGCGCAGCAGATAAGAGGCCAACTTTACCCCAGTTGAAGTCTTTTTAAGACGAAACGCGTCGGGTGTATGACGCCATCTTGATCATCTATATACTGCGCTAAATATACTTTTGTTACTTTGTTTTTACCCGAATTTTTATTGGAATCTTTTTATAATACAATAAATTTTCCTGGTAATCCGGAATTCACACTATGTGGAGCCTTTTTTCTCCTTATCTCTTCGTCCCAATCGTATGAGACCTAAAAACGTTTGCTGGAGGAGGAATCCGTAATACCGTCTAGGATTGGGAATCCTTCCAGGACCCTTTCGTTATGGATCGAGGACAACTATAACCTTACCGTATCTAACGGTGCAAGCTCATATGACTCACCGCCAACGGCCTGTGAGTCCACCACGTCCGGTAAGGGCATTTTACATTACCTTTTTGCTGGGTCAAGCATTGGAAAAATCTATTGAAGACAGGAATAGATGCTACTGTGATATTTACATCTATGGACCAGGATTCCGTTGTCAAATCGAACGGACTGTTTAATACCCCAGGGACTTACCATTTACTCCCACCCCAATTCGCTACATGTATGTACACGTTTTAATCTAAGGGTTTATGATTATTCTTATTGTGTATACACATTCACATGTTTTCACTATATTATAAGCTAATACTAATGACTATTTGGATCACTTCATACACAGGCCACTAATAACCTGCCTACCTGCTGTGTTTAGCAGGATCTAATATTTGATATGCACATAGGTGTGACATACCTCTTTGCACAATATAGCGCTACACTTTTTCTTCTTTTTAGGGATGTTACCTTTCCTTCACGGTACACTGGGTAACTCTCTGGTAGCTGGGAAGGATGCAGGACAGGGTTCAGTGTTGTTGGAGCTTGTTCCACACCGCACCTCCAAAATACTAGTGGTGATTCTGCCACAGCTCTCTCCTCCACTCCCTCCTCTTCTTCTTCCTCTATGGTCTCTTCTGCAGATTTGTCCTCTGAACCAGCAGTGCTCCGTAAGCGTTCAAGGGGCTACGCAAGCAGTCAGGCTAAAAGATGCCATGCGGTGCTTGAGTTGATCTGCCTAGGGGACAGGAGCCACACTGGGGCAGAGATTATGTCAGCTCTGGGGTGGCAGGCTCAGAGGTGGTTGAGGCCATGCCAGCTTCAGCCAGGAATGGTTGTATGTCACAATGGCACCAACCTTCTCTATGCCCTCCGGCATGGACACTTGACCCATGTTCCATGTTTGGCACACATCCTGAATTTGGTGGTGCAGCGTTTCTTGAGCAGGTACCCAGGCTTATAAGATCTCCTGAGGCAGGCCAGAAAAGTCTGTGGTCATTTCCACGGTTCATCCAATGCCAGTGCTCGGCTGGCTGACATTCAAAGGGCAATGCTGCAGCGGCTGCACACACAGCAGAGGGCCATCAATGAGTACCTGTGCGAATATAGCACCAGGACAGGGTCAGGGGAGCTTGGCTTCTTTTCGCTACGCCAGTGGCTACTGACCAAGGATGCATGCACAGTCCTGTCACCATTTGAGAAGGCCACAAGGATGGTGAGCAGCGACAATGCATGCATCAGTGACACTGTCCCTCTAGTCTTCCTGCTGGAGCACACGCTTCGAGGAATCATGGACAGGGCACTTGAGACAGAACAGTGGGAGGAAGAGGAGGAGGACCCCTTTATCCAAATAGCATTTCGGCGGGCCCGCCAAACACACAGGAAGAAGAGGGGGAGGAGGAGGATTGTGTCAGCATTGATGTAGAGGATAACACTCAGCAGAGTCTTCAAGGGATGGTTTTCAGTCCCCAGAAACCCAAGGAGTTGTATGTGGCTGGGAGGAGGTAGTTATGGATCCTTAGTGACCCAGAGGACTCAGATTCGAATGCCTCTGCAAACTTATGCTGCAGGGCATCCCTGATTCTGCAAAGCCTGTGAAAGGACCCTTGGATTCCTGGTATCAAGGAGAGGGATCATTACTAGCTGGCAACCCTTCTTGATCCACGTTACAAGGGTAAAGTTTCAGAACTCATCCTGCCTTCGCAGAGGGAGCAGAGGATGAAACATCTATAGGAGGCCTTGAAGAAAGGTTTGTATAACACATTTCCAGACCCTGGGATGTTACCATTTCCTGGTGCTGGTCAATGTGTTGCTGAGGCTTCGTTCAGTCAGAGGAACAGCGGTGGAGAAGGTGGCTGCTTGACTGATGCCTTTAAACAATTTTTCAGTCCTCAGCGACAAGGTCTGATCGGTTCAAGCAACCATCGCCAGCGCCTGCATTTTATGGTGCAGGAATATCCAGGGGTAAGAGCAGACTTGGAGACCTTTCCAACTGAGCATCCACTGGGTTACTGGGTCTTCAGGATGGGCCACTGGCCAGAACTTGCTCAATATGCAATTGAGCTACTGGCCTGTCCTGCATCCAGCATGCTTTCTGAACGCACATTCAGTGCTGCTGGAGGGTTTTTAATGGATCAAAGAGTGTGCCTGTCCACAGACTTCGTTGATAGGCTCACATTCATAAAAATGAATCAGTCTTGGATCAGCAACTATCAATCACCTGATGCTGATGTAACTGATTGAATTTGACATTAATCTGGGATCCCTTGAAGACTGCCAATGCTGACTATCCTATTCCTCCTCAATCTTGATGATGTTAGCTAGCTTCCAACAATATTTTTGGTTTATGGCACCACCACCACCACTACCATCCAAGGCCCAATTTTTCTGCCCCTGTTTAACAGGGGCATGTAATTCTAATTTTTGATGTAATATTTCACAGAAGGGCTTGTTCCTGCGCCCAACAAGAGTATCTGTGAGGGGTTACAGTGTTGTGGCACCACCACCCAAGGCCCAATTTTTATGCCCGTTTAATAGGGGCATGTAATTACAATTTTTGATATAATATTTCACAGCAGGGCCCATTCCTGCGCCCAACAAGAGTAACTTTGAGAGCTTACAGTGTTCTGGTGCCACAAAAACCAAAGGCCCAATTTTTCTGCCCCTGTTTAACAGGGGCATGTAATTACAATTTTTGATATAATATTTCACAGTAGGGCCTGTTCCTGCACCCGACAAGAGTAACTCTGAGGGATTACAGTGTTCTGGCGCCACCAAAACCAAAGGCCCAGTTTTTCTGACCCTGTTTAACAGAGGCATGTAATTACAATTTTTGATATGATATTTCACAGCAGGGCCCGCTCCTGCGCCCAACAAGAATAACTGTGAGGGCTTACAGTGTTCTGGCGCCACCAAAACCAAAGGCCAAATTTTTCTGACCCTGTTTAACAACAGGGGCATGTAATTACAATTTTTGATACAATAGTTCACAGCAGGGCCTGTTCCTGGGCCCAACAAGAGTAACTGTGAGGGCTTACAGTGTTCTGGCACCACAAAAACCAAAGGCCCAATTTTTCTGCAGAGTATATAGGGCAGGCCGTATAGTATATATACTGCTGTTCAGAGTATATAGTGCCTGGGGGACCCCCACACCATTTAAAAAAATTAAAAAATTGGTGCACCTAAACATCTAGGAGGTCTAGCTTTACCCGACATTAAACTCTATTACTTAGCCTCTCACCTGGGTCGAGTGCTGGACTGGAGGAGAAATGGATCATGTAAACTTTGGGTTCAGATTGAAAAAGCTCAATCTCCCATCCCCCTAAAGGGGGCGATGTGGTGCTATAATATCTTGCCGGCTAGCATAAAATCGCACCCCTTAATTGGCACCACCTTGCAACATAGTCACCAATCATCCCTTAGATCTCTGCTCACAACCAAAACTTCACCGCTGTACCCCGTACTGGGCAATCCTAACTTCGGGCCAGGCTTGCTTTCCAGGGAATACTCCCATCTAAAAGAACAAAGCTATGATCATGTATCCAGCTTCAACTCGGAAGAGAAATGGCCCTCTGTAGCAGACTTATCCAATCCGACAGGTCCTTACCGCATTCCTTACTGGAAAGCGCTGCAATTACATCACTTCCTACACTCACTTCCCAACCCACGGAATTTCTCTCGGATGCTCACATCCTTTGAGGAGTTGTGTACTGGAGAAGATCCACTAACGCATATTCTCTCTCAAACATACTCGATGTTGACTGAGCCAAACGCACCACCGCAGTTGCCTTATCTAGACAGATGGGAGAGGGAACTACACCTCTCTTTCTCAGCAGCTCAGCGACAACGCATTATTACACTCTCCCTGAAATCATCACTCTGTACCAAGGTCCAAGAGACCAATTTCAAACTACTTACGCGATGGTACATGACCCCCTCTAGACTTCAGAAATGCTTCCCTGCCTCTTCGGGACGGTGCTGGCGCTGTTCAGAGGAGGAGGGAACACTAATCCATATCTTCTGGTCGTGCCCTCAGTTAAGGAGCTTTTGGGAAGAGGTCAGGCAAATTACTCAGAGGTTCACTGAATATGTTATCCCAGACGAAGCTACATTCTTTCTCCTACATCTATCTACAATCCCCATCAAAGCTTACAGGAAATCTCTAATCAGACACCTCCTAAATGCGGCTAAGAGATGCATCCCTCTTCTCTGGAAACAAAGTCGTCCCCCATCCACATCTATGTGGGTACGTAAGGTCGAAGAGATCAAGCAGATGGAAGACCTGATCCTCTCTGCGCAACAAAAACAAGAGATATTCAAACGTACGTGGGATATCTGGAATGTCTTCATCTTTTCAGATGAAGGTCAACAATTGCTTAGTAACTAACTCTCCCCTCTTTCTTCGACCTCCTCGGAGGCTAGATTCAATATAACTTGTCGAGAGGGTCGCCGCCGTGTCTCCCACACCCTCTCCCCTGCCCTTCCCCCCCCCCTTCTTCCCCCTTCACCCCCCCTTGATTCCCCTTGCTTTTCTCTTTCTATTCTCTATATGGTTGTAAAATGGAAAAAGTAGGCGAGGTTCACCCCGAATACACTACCTGAAACTGGACGTGAGCTCACCTATTACATGTTGAACTAAAAGTTGTATGTACGAGCCAATAACCACACTCTAAATGTAACTGTTATGACCATTTATTTGTCTGAGCGTTGTTAACTTGAAATGGCCGAATCGGCACCTGTTTTTGCTTGTATGTTTTGGGGCCCTCGCCCTTGATTGGAGTTGAATAAACTTATATTTAAAAAAAAAAAAAAAAAATTGGTGCAGGGTTCCCCTTAATATCCATACCAGACCTGAAGGGCCTGGTATGGATTTTTTTTTGGGGGGGGGCATCCACATCATCTTTTTGGTATTTTTATCTATATTGCCGGGATCCGACAACATATTACAGCTGCGAGCAGTTTTAAATGACATTTTTTCCTTTAGAAATGTCATTTTGCTGTGGTACTGTTATAAACAAGGGAAAGATGCGCTACTTTACAGGCATACCAAGGATACCCCCAGGCACGATATATAAATGAATATTTCATTTTTATTGTTTCACTTTAAGCATTATTAAAATCACTGCTCCGGAAAAAAATGGCTGTTTTTAAAACTTTTTTTTGCATTGATGCATAGCCCCTGGGGCAGGACCCAGGTCCAAAACCACTTTTTATGGCAATATTTTGCATATAAGCCTTTTAAATTAGCACTTTTGATTTTTCATGTTCGCGTCCCATACACTTTAATGGTGTTTGCACAAATTTTTTGCGGGGGGGGGGTGTTCGGCTCATCCCTAGTGGTATGTACAGGAGAGAAGTACGCAGTGCATGGCAGTGGGAATTATGTGCAGGAGAAGAGTGAAGGGTATATGGCAATGGGTAGTATGTGCAGGAATAGTGCAGAGTGTATGGTGGAGGGTGGTATGTGCAGGGAGAGGAGTGCGGAGTGTATAGTGGTGAGTGGGGCCACAGACATAATAAGGAGAATGGGGTGAGTGGTATGTGCAGGAGCAGAGTGTGGAGTGTATGGCGGTGGTTAGTATGTACACGAGAGGAGTGCGGAGTGTATGGCAGTGGAAAGTATGTGCAGGAGAAGAGTATGGAGAGCATGGCGGTGGGTAGTATGTGCAGGAGAGGAGTACAAAGTGTATGTCGGTGGGTAGTATGTGCAGGGAGAGGAGTGTGGTGTGTATAGTGGTGGTTAGTATGTGCAGGGAGAGGTGTGCGGAGTGTATGGTGGTGGGTAGTATGTGTAGGGAGAAGAGTACGGGGTGTATGGCAGTGTGTGGTATGTGCAGAAGAGGAGTACGGAGAGAATGGCAGTGGGTAATATGTGCAGGAGAGGAGTGTGCAGTGTATAGTGGTGGTTAGTATGTGCAGGAGAGGAGTACAGAGTGCATGGTGGTGGGTGGTATGTACAGGAGAGAAGTACGCAGTGCATGGTGGTGGAAAGTATGCGCAGGAGAAGAGTGCGGGGTGTATGGCAGTGGGTAGTATGTGCAGGAAGAGTGCAGAGTTTATGGTGGAGGGTGGTATGTGCAGGGAGAGGAATGCGGAGTGTATGGTAGTGGGTAAGGCCACAGACATACTAAGGAGAAGAGGGACAGGAGGAGGAGGAGCAGGTCCAGCTTTCTCTCTCTCCTCTGCTGTCTGTGTGAGGGGGGCAGCCTGTCAGTGCTGGGTCTTGGCAGTCTGAGAGAGGTTGTAAAAGACACTCTGCTTACAACTGCAGCCAGCAATCCTGCTGTGGAGCCACAGTCCACGCCCTTGGTGCCCCACACAGTGGCGGAAGGGCCAATCCCAAGCGAGACCTTTCCAACCCTGGTAGTTCTGCTACTGGATCATTGGCAGTGGCAGTAGTGGGGGTGGTGGGGGAGATGATATTAGTGGCAGCGATGATGGTGGTGGGGGGTGTGATCAGTGGCAGCGGTGGTGGGGGGTGAGAGCAGTGGTAGCGGTTGTGGTGGAGAATGGGATCAGTGGAAGCAGTAGTGGTGGGGGATGGGATCAGTGGCAGTGGTGGTGGTGAGGGGTGGGATCAGTGGCAGTGGTCGTGGATGGGATCAGTGGAAGCGATGGAGGTGGTGGTGAGAGATGGGATCAGTGACAGCGGTGGTAGCGAGGGATGGGATCAGTGGCAGCAGTGGCAGTTGGGGGGATGGGATCAGTTGCAGAGGTGGTGGTGGGCAATGAGATTAGTGGCAGTGGTGGTTGTGGTGGGGGGATAGGATCAGTGGCAACGGTGGTGGGGGAGATATGATCAGTGGCAGTGGTGGGGATGAGGGGATAGGATCAGTGGCAGCGGGGGTGGTGAGGGGGTGGGATCATGGCAGTGGGGATTTTTGGGGGCTGAGATCAGTGGCAGCAGTGGTGATGGGGGGATAGGAATCAGTGACAGCTGTGGAGGGGGGATGGAATCAGTGGCAGCTGTGGTGGTTGGGGGGTGGGATCAGTGGCAGCAGTGGTAGTGGGAGGATGGGATTAGTGGCAGCGGTGGTGATGGGGGGATGGGATCAGTGGTAGCAGTAGTGATGGAGGGTTGAGATCAGTGGTAGAGGTGGTGATGGGGGGATGGGGTCAGTGGCAGCAGAAGTGAGGGGAATCAGATTAGTGGCAGCAGTGGTGATGGGGGGTGAGATCATTGGCAGCAGTGGTGGGGAATGGGATTAGCGGCAGCGGTGGTGATGGGTGATGGGATCAGTGATAGCAGTGGTGAAGGGATCAGTGGCAGAGGCGGTGGGGAGATGGGATCAGTTGCAGGAGTGGTGGTTGTGGGGGTGGGATCAGTGGCAGCAGTGGTAGTGGGAGGATGGGATTAGTGGTAGCGGTGATGATGGGGGGATGGGATCAGTGGCAGTGGTGGTGGTGGGGGGATGGGATCAGTGGCAGTGGTGGTGATGGAGAATATGGGATCAGTGGCAGCAGTGTCAACAGTGGTGGAGGGAATGGGATCAGTGGCAGCAGTAGTGATGGGGGGGAAAAGGATCAGTGGCAGCGGTGGTGAATGAGGGGATGGGGTCAGTGGCAGCAGTAGTGGGGGAATCGGATTAGTGGCAGCGGTGGTGATAGGGGGATGGGATCAGTGGCAGCAGTGGTGGGGGGAGAGCATTAGTGGCAGTGCAAGTGGCAGTGGCGGTGATGAGATTAGTGACAGTGGTGGTGATGGGATCAGTGGCAGTGGTGGTGATGGAGGGATGGGATCAGTGGCAGTGGTGGTGATGGAGAATATGGGATCAGTGGCAGTGGTGGTGATGGGACAGTGTCAACAGTGGTGGAGGGAATGGGATCAGTGGCAGCAGTAGTGATGGGGGGAAAAGGATCAGTGGCAGCGGTGGTGAATGAGGGGATGGGGTCAGTGGCAGCAGTAGTGGGGGAATCAGATTAGTGGCAGCGGTGGTGATGGGGGGATGGGATCAGTGGCAGCAGTGGTGGGGGAGAGCATTAGTGGCAGTGCAAGTGGCAGTGGCGGTGATGAGATTAGTGACAGTGGTGGTGATGGGGGATGGGATCAGTGGCAGTGGTGGTGATGGAGGGATGGGATCAGTGGCAGTGGTGGTGGGGGGTGGGGGGTGGGATTACTGGCAGCAGTAGCAGGGGGAATGGGATCAGTGGCAGCGGTGGTGATGGGGAGATGGAATCAGTGGCAGTGGTGGTGACAGGGGGATGGATCAGTGGCAGCGGTGGTGATTGGGGGAATGGGATTAATGGAGGGGAGGGGATCAGTAGCAGCAGTGGTGATGGGGGATATGGGATCAGCAGAAATGGTGGTGATGGGATCAGTGGCAGCGGTGGTAGTGAAGGATGTGATCAGTGGCAGCAGTGGTGTAGGGGATGGGATCAGTGGCAGCAGTGGTGGATGGGCTCAGTGACAGTAGTGGTGGATGGGATTAGTGGAAGTGGTGGTGAGGGATGGAATCAGTGACAGCAGAGGTAGTGGGGGATGGGATCAGTGGTAGCAGTGGTGGTTGGGGGGATGGGATTAGTGACAGTGGTGGTGGTAGTGGGGGGATGGGATCAGTGGCAGCAGTGGCAGGGAAGATAGGATTAGTGGCAGCGGTGATGGTGGTGGTGGGATCAGTGGCAGCAGTGGTGGTTGGGGGGATGGGATCAGTGGCAGTGGTGGTGGGGAGATGGGATCAATGGCAGCGCTGGTAGTGGGGGATGGGATCAGTGGCAGCAGTGGTGGTTGGGGGAATGGGATTAGTGGCAGCGGTGGTAGGGGGGATGGGATCAGTGGCAGCGGCGGTGGGGGGGTAGAGGATCAGTTGCAGCGGTGGTAATGGGAGGGAATGGATCAGTGGCAGTGGTGGTGATGGGGGAATGGGATCAGTGGCACCTATGGTGGTGTTGGTGGGGGTGAGATCAGTAGCAGCGGTGGTGGGGGAGTTTGGATCAGTAGCAGCAGTGGTGGGGGATTGGATCAGTGGCAGCAGTAGTGATGGGGGATGGGATCAGTGGCAGCGATAATGATGGAGGTGGGATCAGTGGCAGTTGTGGTGGTGGGGGGATGGGATCAGTGGAAGCGGTGGTGGTGGTGAGATGGGATCAGTGGCAGTGGTGGTGGTGGGGGAATGGGATCAGCGGCACTCACTTGCAGATCACTCAGTTGGTTCCCAATCCTTGCACAGTCTCAGTGTGTCTCCAGTAACTCCTATTACGACATGGGGTTTCCTCACATGGCAGAGAGATCCTCCCCTTCACTCTACTGGCCCAGCCTGGGTCAGCTGACTTTCTCTTTTAGTCTCCGTAACCCGACATGGATACTGTGTGCCTGCCTGTGAGTGAGACTAGCTCCCCTCTCATATTGGTAGAGGAGCTTTCAGGTGGGCGGTGGGCCCCACTACCGTTGCGGAACTCCAGAGCCTGGTTGCAAGAGTGACCCTAGTAGTTCTGCCACTGACCCTAACCTGACATGTCTCATTCATGGGTGCAGTGTCTGTTGGAGCACAGTGGACCCCCCCCCCCCCCATCCTCGAGGCCCATGTGCAATGAACATGTTGTACCCATGGATGATACACTACTGCTTGCCACATTTAAAAGATGATATTGTTTCTTCATTTTTTTAAATTTTTTAAAAAGCTTTTTTCTTATCATTTATAGCTTTTTTAACTTTGGCCGTGAGCCACATAGGTTTTATTTTTAGCCTTTTAAACTTATTACCCATGGGAATACATTTTTATATAAGTCTTGAAAAGCAGCCATCAGTCTTGGAAAATTTGCTCTCTTAAAGTGTTTTTATCTTTCCAGTATGTACTTGTTGTTTACAGCTAACATTAACCACTTAAGGACAAAGCCTCATTTTGAGATTTGGTGTTTACAAGTTAAAATCATTTTTTTTTGGTAGAAAATTACTTAGAACCCCCAAACATTAAATTTTTTTTTCTTTAACACCCTAGAGAATAAAATGGCGGTCGTTGCAATACTTTCTCTTACACCGTATTTGCGCAGCGGTCTTACAAGTGCACTTTTTTGGAAAAAATACACTTTTTTGAATTAAAAAATAAGACAACAGTAAAGTTAGCCCATATTTTTAATATTGTGAAAGATAATGTTACGCCGAGTAAACTGATACCCAACATGTCACGCTTCAAAATTGCGCCAGCTCGTGGAATGGCAACAAACATTTACCCTTAAAAATCTCGATAGGCGATGTTTAAAAAATTCTACAGGTTGCATGTTTTGAGTTACAGAGGAGTTCTAGAATTATTGCTCTCACTCTAACATGTGTGGTTTGAACACTGTTTTCGTAGGCGGGAGTGCTGCTCACGTATGCGTTTGCTTCTGCATGCGAGCTCGGCGGGATGGGGCGCGTTAAAAATTTTTAATTTTTTTTTCTTATTTATTTAACTTTATTTTTTATTTTTACACTGTTCTTTAAAAAAAAAAAATGTGTCACTTTTATTCCTATTACAAGGAATGTAAACATTCCTTGTAATAGAAAAAAAGCATGACAGGATCTCTTAAATATGAGATCTGGGGTCAAAAAGACCTCAAATCTTATATTTACACTAAAATGCAATAAAAAAAAAATGTCTTTAGAAAAAATGATTTAAAAAAATGTCCCTTTAACCGATCGCCGACCGCCGCACAAACATTTACATCGTCAGAATGGCACGGACAGGCAAATGGGCGTACAGGTACCGCGCTACCGGCGGCGCGCGCGACCCTGCCACAAGCTCTGTGAGTGTGATGGCGGGTCCCGCGGACTCGATGTCCGTGGGGATACCAGCGATCATCTCACGGAGATGAAGAACGGGGAAATGCTGATGTAAACAAGCATTTCCCTGTTCTGCCTAGTGACACTGACACTGATCACAGCTCCCTGTAACCGGGAGCAGTGATCAGTGTTGTGTCACACATAGCCCCTCCCCCCCACAGTTAGAATCACTCCCTAGGACACACTTAACCCCTGCAGTGCCCCCTGGTGGTTAACCCCTTCACTGCCAGTCACATTTACACAGTAATCAATGCATTTTTAATCGCACTGATAGCTGTATAAATGTGAATGGTCCCAAAATAGCCCCAAAAGTGTCTGCCATAATGTCGCAGTCATGATAAAAATCGCAGATCGCCGCCATTACTAATAAAAAAAAAAAAATGCCATAAAACTATCCCTTATTTTGTAGACGCTATAACTTTTGCGCAAACCAATCAATAAACGCTTATTGCGATTTTTTTTACCAAAAATATGTAGAAAAATACGTATCCGCCTAAACTGAGGAAAAAAAATGTTTTTTTATATATATTTGGGGAATTTTTTTTATAGCAAAAAGTAAAAAATAATGCGTTTTTTTCAAAATTGTTGCTCTTTTTTTGTTTATAGCGCAAAAAATAAAAACCGCAGAGCTGATCAAATACCACCAAACTAAAGCGCTATTTGTGGGGAAAAAAGGACGTCAATTTTGTTTGGGAGCCACGTCGCATGAGCGCGCAATTGTCAGTTAAAGCGACACAGTGCCGAATCGCAAAAAACTCTCTGGTCTTTGGGCAGCCAAATGGTCCAGGGCTGAAGTGGTTAAGAGCTATGGGCGGAAGTGACGTTTTGACATCGCTTCTACCTTGCAATGGTATGGAGCTGAGGGGGGGCCATCTTTCCCTCAGTCAGCTCCATACCACAGACTGAGAAGGATCCGATCACCTCCACCGATACCGACGGCCACGGTAAGTGGCGGAGGGCACCGGAGCGCGGCGGGAGGGGGGCCTCTCCCGCCACCGATAAAAGTGATCTCGCGGTGAATCTGCCGCAGAGACCACTTTTATCTGAAAGCTGACCGCCCGCTGAAGAAGAGGATACTGGGGTTATGGCAGCTAGCTGCTGCCATAAGAACAATAATCCTCTCAAACAGCCGATGTATAACAACGGCGAGTGGTCGGCAAGTGGTTAAACGAAATCTGCATGTTTTGAGATTGCCAGGTCCAGCAGAGCATCATTCCTGAACTGTTCCTGCAGTGCCATTACTGTAGTCAATTTCCGAGTAGTTAAAATCCCCCATTATTATCATCTCAGCCCTTTCCATCTGTGCAAGGAGCTTAATATACACCTCCTCATAAACACTGGGTGGCTTATAACAAACTCCAAAGATAAAAGTGTTACTAAACCCACAACAGTAAAATCAGTGTGTATATACAGTAAAGTATGTTTGTTATACTCACTGTGTAACCTAAGGTGTTAATCCTCTGCATTGGGTAAAAAGGCTGTTCAATCCTGTCTCCTGTGATCCTCCCCTTCTTTCACTGTCTCCAAACAATAACCTGATATTTACAGAGCCAGGGGACAGGCTGCACATGCTCAGTTTGGTGTGTATTCCTAGAGAGTTTTTTTCTTTCTTCGGAGAGTGCATGTGATCAGCACTGGGCCAATCAGCACTGTCCAGACAGAGGGTCAGGGGTCCTGCATTCTCATTGGACAATTGTGGGAAAATTAAAACTCCTCCTACAAGCTTTAACCAGACACTCATAAAAGTCACAAGGCTGCTCTAACTGCTGATGAGAAAAGGCATTTAGCAGTTTATATTTACTAAAATAATTGCATTTCCATGTTATGTGTACTGTGGGAGACCAGATATAGTGAATGCAGGGTCCTTGGTTTAGTAACACTTTAACTTTGTAGTACGCACAGCCATATGTAGATTTACCCATCATGCTTAAGCCTAATCACACTCTCCACACTCTCCATCAGCTAGGTCATCTTTCACACTTTGAGATCACTTCCCACATAGAGACGGGCCCCACCACCTTTCTGTTTTGCCCTGTCTCTCTGAAGAGAGCATAGCTAGGAATAAAAATAGCCCAGTCATCTGAAGAATGAAGCCAAGGTTCAGTAATACCAATTAGATCATCGTTATCCTCAGGCACCAGAACTTCCAACTCACCTATTTCGATTGACAGACTTCTGGCACTGGTGAACAAACACTTTAATGCGTTGTCACATTTTGCACACATATTTTGCATATTTAGAATTTAGGTACAAATAGTACCATTTCCTGTGGTTGTTTGTAATATGGGAACCTTCTTATCACCTGTCATAGCCCTCCCACCATCTTTCCCTATTCCGCCCACCAATAGGGACTGATCCTTGTCTGACCTGTCTGCCCCATTTACATTACACCAACAATTCACGCAAAACTTTACATACTATATAAGAGCTGTTTTACCTGCCAGAAAGCTGTATTTTTGTCTATCCAGTTGTGAGATTTACACAGTTCTGCCTCACAGCACAGCCCTGTCTAGCAGGGGATGGTACCTGATCTTTCTCTGCTGCAGTTTCACTTTTAATTACAGGTCTCTACACCACCACCTGTGCTTGGACAGTAAATGAAGAATCATCTCTCTACCATTCTGCTGTCTCTCCTTATCAGCATGCTCCATGCTCTGCAGCATGTCTGACTGTCTTCTTGTGCTGCTTCTCCTTTCCCCTCCCTGATCTCTGCTGTTTAACCTGTACCGTAAACCTCAAGGGGCTAATATGAAATCAAATTCAGGTATTTAAGCTAGGTACACACGAGCTGAAAATTGTCTGAAAACCGGCTTCTGTTGAACAAGCATGCTGGAAAACTAGCATCCAATCACTGGTACACAGAAGGGGTTTTGGGACTTTGAATGAGGTATGTATGATGGGACTCAACAAGTAATAGGAAATGTGTTTTATTAGTATCTAAAACACAAAACAATAACAAGCAGCAGTGAATACATAGAGTATAGTAAACACATAGACAGCATATTGCCAAACATAGGCATATAATAGTCAACTCGTACATAATATAGTTAAAAAGGTAATCCTCTATAAAGAATCCTGAGAACACAAGGTAATGGCCTATAAGTAAAACAGAAAAACAGAATGCATAATTGTAAGCCCGACGTGTTTCATGGCAATAAAGCCACTCTTCAGTGGCGAATGCGTAGTAAATTTGAATCTGCACAGAGACATAAGCATATCACATATGGTTTATGATCATGCAACCCTACTGAGGGAAGCAGAGACATTAAGTGGAAGGGGTAAAAAATAAACTATCTCTTGCACTACTTACATGTTGGCAGCATGTGAGGATATGCAAACTGGAGTGATTGGGCCAGCAGGATTGTCTGTGCCGGGAGCTGAGGTTGGGTCTGCAGCAAGACAAGGAACATGAAGGTGATTACTGAAGACATACATGTCCAACCAAAGGTGCAACAGGGGCTCCAATCTAGAAATTAATAATAATTGTACAGTAGTATAAAACCCATGTGGGCTAGAAGAGAAACGAAACCCCCGAGCCAATTAAATGTGAAGGAGAGGATAAAAAGTGGTATATATGTGTAATTGTACACATATATGCCAGAGAATGTAAGTAAGAAAATTCTCGAGATAAATCAATAAAAAACAAGGTGATCAGGTAATTACCTGGAGCATCGAGATGCCAATAATGCAGAGAATAGTGCTTGGTGTATAGTTATGCAGGTGATATGGTGGCCCATAGCATGTATAAGGTGCATGTTGTTCCCAGCTTTGCAAAACAAAAACCAAACCAGCGCCACGCTGGCATGACATGAACAGGAGGTGTCAGAGTCAGAGTGGCTCATATACATCCAGACGTGATTCCCCATAGGCCAGCCAAGGTGGATAATCATGCCCCGGCATGAAACTTCACAAGGATGTCAGACATACGGGGCTGATGCGCAGAGGAAAAAAACCCGCCCAACTCCTCATACCAACAAGTGGTCATCACATAGCTCAGTGGGGAGATCGTTGCACTAACATCAGATGTGTTAGTATGGCAATCTGTAAGTTTTATTTTCCGTTCAGCCCCCTGGGTTGAATGAAAAGAAATGTCACATGTGTATCCAGCATTATACTACTTACTTTAAATGATGTAATAATGATTACATGCATGGTAGAGCTGCACGATTCTAGATAAAATAAGAATCACAATTTTTTTGCTTAGAATAAATATCACAATTCTCTCACAATTCTCGGTGTAACATCTTTTATACAAATAAATTATGTTAACTTTACTGTTTAGTTTTTTTAAATTTATTAAAGTGTATTTTTCCCAAAAATTGTGTTTGAAAGACCACTGTACAAATACATTGTGACAAAAATGTTTTTAAAACGACCACCATTTTATTCTCTAGGGTCAATAATATATATAATGTTTGGGGCGGTGGCGGCTGGTAAAGTTTTAGGATGGGGGGGCGCCAGACCCCGCCCTTCCTTTTTTGACCCCTCCTACTTGGTGAAAATTGGCGTGGTTTAAGCTAAATAGTGGGTGTGGCTCTAAGGTGGTGTGGTTAGCGTCTGAAATGAACGAGGGATGGAGGGAGAGGGATGGAGGGACAGCAGGCCCAGATCCTACACAACAATAGAATTATGTGTATTTTAGAAAGTTTAACAAGTTTAACAATCAGCAGATACCACCAAATACAGCCTGTGTCCCACCAAATACAGCCAGCATGTGTCCCACCAAATACAGCCTGTGTCCCACCAAATACAGCCAGCCTGTGTCCCACCAAATACAGCCAGCCTGTGTCCCAGCAAATGCAGCCTGCCTCTGTCACATCAAACCCCCCTCCCCCCGTTCTCCGTGGGAGCACACACAGCGGTACTTACCTTGCTGTTGTCCTCTCCTGCGGTGTCTCCTTCCACAGCGGCGATAGAGGAGTCCGCTCTTCATACTTCCGGTTTTCTCTGTCCTGGGCGCAATGGGAGAGAGAAAACAGGAAGGGACAACAAAATCGGATGTCAATCAAACCACCCGGCCGTAGTAATAGATACTACGAGCACCGGGCGGAAGCTACTCGGCGCTTCAAAAAGCGCAGCAAGGTGGGATAAACGAACGCAAATGAAGCGCCGCATCTGCAATCTCGTGATTGCATAGACGTGTCACTTCCCATAAGTGCACTGTGTCCGGCGTCCCGAACTGAGTGCACTTAAGGTCCTTTTTGCTGTATTTTATTTAAAGGGCCAGTTTAAAAAAATGTTTTTTTTTACATTTTTTTTGTGACTGCCTGGAGGGGGGCGGCGCCCATTCGCCCCCTATGGATGGGCCGCCACTGTTCTAAGTCATTTTCCAGCAAAAAATATTGGTTTCAAATTGTAAGCAACAAGCGGCAGAAAAATGTTTAGTCAAACTGACCTCGTTTGCAGACCGAAGTTCATTCCTTTGATCTAAAAGAACCAAATGATAGAATGTTAAATTTTAATCTCTCAGCAATGTTGTGATAAACTTTGCCGGTGTTGTGTCGAATAGTGCATCTCTTTGGATAATGCCTCCAACGATGTGTGCATGCGCATGATGTAACATCACTCCAGCTGATCTTTTGATCAGTTGGCGTGACGGTCAACACTGCGCATGTGAAGAAGCACCGGAGGCATTATCCGATGATCAGCAAAGCGTGGTGTTCTGTCGAATACTGCAGATCGTGTTCCGCCTGTGATGTGATCTGTGATGTCTCGCACATGCGCAGGAACAACGAGGCAGATTGTGACGATTAGCTTCTCCCTCCACGCTTTGCTCATAGTCAGATTATGCCTCCGACGATCTGTGCATGCACACTGTTAACATCACGCCAGCTGATCGGGACATCAGCTTGGATGACGTTACGTACCGCGCATTGCGCAGATAATCAGAGGCATTATCAGACAATCTGCACTATTCAATGAAACACTGGCTTTTCTTCTTTTTTTTTGATAGCTCTGAGCAGAGAACTGCTCTGTAATCATTACATGAATTGTGGAAATGCCAGATTAAGATCGTGAGGGAGGTTGAATCGAGATTGCGTTTTTTTAAAGATTAATCGTGCAGCTCTAATGTATGGCATATTCATTTGTGTCTTTTACATCTGCCTGGATCATAGCTTATACATTTCCGGCTGGCTTTGCAAAAATCACCAACATTTAATTTGTTTTAGAAACTTTTTCAATTTTTCTTCATATTTGCAATTTCACTGCATTTTCAGTACAGTTAAAGTGGCATACATGAGGATTTATCTGTATCAAATTCAGAGATAAGTAGTTGTTAAAGTTTGCCAAAAGCCAGCCAACAGCCCATTTAAAGTGATGGGCAGAGTCATCACTGTTTTCAATACTCCTAGCCTGTAGCCGCAGGGTGCTTTAATGGCTGCACAAAAACAGTTTGAAGCTTGTTGATTGTTTTGTATATATTTCGTAAATGCTTACTGTATACTCTTTAGACTGGCATTACCAAGCTGAAGTCTGTGTGAACTAGACCTTAAAAATTGAGAAATAGGCCCAGGATGTGTGACAAGCAGACAATATATCAGTATATTCCAGAGATGCAAGAATCAAAAAAAGAAATCATCTTTTTAGACAAAATTGGACCGAAAACAATCTTTTTACCGTCTGCTTGAGAAAATCAATAAATGCTTCAAAGTCCTTCACATTGTCACTCCAAAAAATAAATATATAATGTATAAAGCACCTCCAAGTGTGCAAATGGGAAGATAACTGATCAGATGTGTGACTGTACATCTCAGCAAGATAACCTACAAGTAAGTTTGCATGGTGTGGACAAACTGCCCATTGCAGTCCTGCTAGTCTGTTGATATAACCCATTTCCAAATACGAAAAAGTCACTGTCTGAAACAATCAGCAAACAAAGAAATCTAGTGCCAAAAAAACTGGTAGGCTTTCTTTGAAATACAAGAAATTGTCTGAAATTTGGCATTCATATACTGCTGGGGTCTCCAAACTGCAGCCAGGGGCAAGATGTGGCCCTTTGCTTGCCTTTATCCGGTCCTTGGGTCACTTTTCATTGCACTGAGAGGAGACACTATTCTGCTCTCAGATGCCAGAAATGGAGCATAATTCCTGCCACTGACACCAACAATGGGGTACTATTCCTTCCCCTAATACCAAAGATGGGACACTGTTTACTCCCACTGATTCCAGACAATTTTCTTTTCCCGCTGTCCACAGTCCGGCCCCCCTAAGAGCTGAAGGACAGTAAACTGGCCCTTTGTTTAGAAAGTTTGGAGACCTCTGATATACTGTATAGTAGTTAAATGTCCATGCTGTCTAAAAAAAGACAGACAGTCAGTGTGAAATCAAACATAAACGCTATCTCCTTGATCTTACATGGTTAGAGCATCAGAAATGGCCAAAATCCTGTGTTGGTGGGGCTTAAAACTGAAAGTTTGGAAGTAATTTTTCTGTGCTGCCTCAAGGGAAAGTTCCAGGCTGGTAAAGCTGGCCATTGATTATATGTGCCCAGTTCACTTTACACGACATAGCTCGTTTATATTGCAAGTCAATGTCTGCATATCATTCAAAACAGCATGCAAAACAAATAAATAGCGCAGATGATCAAGTAAGCTTGCATGCAAGGAATTCTGTTATAGCTAAGAAAACTAGTATACAAATTCTTTTGTTTAGTGGACTATGTAGAGAAAGACATCAATTCAGATCAGAAATCAGGGGTTGTCAGGCTTTCAGCATTAGCTACAAGCTAAAATGAACCAGCCCCGCCTAAAGGTAAGTAACACAATTTCCTTCCTATTATAGAATGCCCTTTATTTTCAGAACTTCAGAACTATGCACCATCATTTAGGGATAAGCCACTGGACCAGTAATACAATAGCCATGGCAGCACTTTCATTAGACAGGAGAAATGTTCACTTTAATAATAATCTAAACTCAATATAAATGATTAAAAAGTAAATGGAATAAAATATATTCATTTCGGGCTAAATCTTAAATTGAAGTCTGTATTCTGCCTTAAGGTTAGATTCAGGTAGTTAGGAAATGTGTCAGATGGCTCTATATGATTTGTGTTAAATGAACTGATAACTGCCGATTTTGTTGAACACACTTGCTACATTATCACATAACACAAACTATTTTATTTTATGTCAGCACAAACATTGTTCTGTTGTTTTTATTGATCAGTGCATTTTTAAGCTAGCATAGGTGTTGTAAAGTCATGAAGCTTGGATAATAGCTTTCAGACAAGAATTGGGAATACTATTGCCTCCTACTGTTCTGGGGTAGGCTGGCTATACTACATTTTAAGAAAATCTCCTTTAAGCCCAGCTCCTGCAAAAAATGTAATTTAAATAGTGTATTATACACCAATTACCCTTAGTCTTCAGTTTTGAATCCAAACACCTCTCTCTAAGCCATCCTGCATTGTAATGGATGAAAGTCAGTTTCCTCTATGAGCAAAGCCTGCCCTGGGGACCAGACATTTTTCCCCTCACCGGCCCCAGAAGGGGAGGAATTTTCCAAAATTGGAGCAGATGGAATCTGGAGCAGCAGCGCATAGTAACCAATCCGCTTCTAACTTCAGTGTGTTCAGTTTAGCTTTGAAAATGAAAGATAGAAGTTGATTGGCTGTCATGCACAGCTGCTCCAGTTTTGATACATTTCCATCACAATATTTTGTAATCCTACAATATTTTTCTTTCTATGCCAAATAAAATCTCTGCATAACTAGGTGGGAAAAAAAATGTGATTTCCCTTACATTACATATCTTGAAGTACAGTACAAGAAACATTGAATGAATATTAATAGACCCTAGGTTTTAAGCTGTTACCTTCAGGTGAGTGGGCACTAGAAAGGTATAGAAGGATGATATGGAATTTACAGAAACTGTATATCAAAATTCCTTTTATCGTAATCATACAGTGCAGGAAACAGGCTCAACAACAATAAGGGTCAATACAGGCCCGGACTGGCCAAAGGGCCCACCGGGTGTTTGCCCGGTGGGTCGCGGTCCCTGGGCTGCATGTTGTAGGAAGAGCGGGAGGTAAGCGGCAACCGCGTTCAGGACAGGGTTAACACAGACAGCGGCCGCCGCTGACCTCCTGCTATACGGCATTCCTAAAGCAGGGCCGGTGCCAGCACACTTAGGTGCAGAAGGAGGCGGAAGAGAAGGCTCCTATCCTGTGACATGCAGGAAGTGCATGCAGGGGACAGACACCGCGCGGGCCGGCCACGCTGGAGGTATAGCTAGTTAGCTGCACTGAAGGAGACAGGCAGCAGCCTCTCTCCTAACACCGGCCGGGACACTGTGATGGCTGCAAAGAGAGGAGGGTGAGTGCAGTGGAAAAAAAAAAACGGTGTTCCAGTGTGTTACATTCAAAGTCCCACTCTGTAGTGGCGGGGAAAGGGAGTGAAATGGGGCTGTCTCTTTACATGTATGAGGCTGTCTGTATGGGGCTGTCTCTTTGAAGGTATGGGGCTGTCTCTTTACTGGTATAGGGATGACTGTATAGGGCTGTCTCTTTATATGTATGGGGCTGTCTGTATGGGGCTGTCTCTTTACTGGTATGGGGCTTTCTCTTTACTGGTATGGGGCTGTCTGTATAGGGCTCTCTCTTTACAGGTATGGGGCTGTCTCTTTACAGGTATGGGGCCGTCTCTTTGCTGGTCTGGGGATGTCTCTTTGCAGGATTGGGGATGTCTCTGCTGGATTGGGATGGTTCTCGGGATGAATATCTGGTCATCAGCCACCCCCGCGAATGCCCGCCCCACATCTCTGACCTACTCCCCCCAGGGACTGGGCTGCCCAGTTTAAAATGCCCGGGCCTATTTCTTGTCCCAGTCTGGGCCTGGGTCAATAGATCCAACTGCATTAGAGTGCCGCTGCAAGAGCAATGCTGCTGAAAGCTGCATCCAAAGTTGACTGGACATACACCTGGTAGAACTTTAAAAAGGTGTGAACAGTGGATGAGATGGTGGCCTTTACAAAGCTTGGCCACAGAGGCTTGATGCCAGAATGCCCTCTGATCTGGTGGAGTGAGCAAAGAAAAGTGCAGAGAGAGTTTTGTCTCTTAGAGTGTAAACTCTGGAGATTAGTTTTCTCATCCATCTGGTGATGGTGGACTTGGAAGAAGGATGTCCCTTGCAAGGTCCCAAGGGTAGGATGAATAATAAGTCTTTTTTCCTGAAGCTGTTGCCTCTAGGTAGACTCTGATGGCTCTGGCTACATCCAGGCAATGGAGCGCAATTTTCTTTGGGTGCTTTGGAGCAGGGCACAAAGATGGCAGGACTATGTCTTCATTGAGGTGGAAGACGGATACCACTTTAGGAAGAAAAGATGGTCTTGGGCATAAGACTTCTGTGTCTTTGTGAAGAATGAGGAGTTGCTCCTTAAAAGAGACGTGATAGCAACCAAAAAGGCCACTTTGCAGAAAAGATCTTCTATTCCCACTGATGGGTTTAAAGGGTGGTTTCTGCAGAGAGAACCAGATTGAGGTCACAAGGAAACATAGGGTGCTGTAAGGGGGACCTGATCCGATATACACCTTGAATATGGTCTTGGTGGGAGACAGTGAGGCCAGAGGTTTTTGAAAAAGAATGGACAATGCTGAAACTTGTACTTTCAGAGTGCCAAATTCTGGTCAAGTCCTGTTCGTAGGAAGACCAGAACGAAACAGGAATCGCTGAGAATCTCTGAGACTGAGTGTCTGTGTTCACACCATGTAAAGGATTTCCAGACCCAATAGTAGATCTTTCTAGAAGTGGCTTTTCTTGCTTTAACAAAGTAGTGTATCACTACCCCCGTAGGAGCCACTAGTGAATATGGGTATCTCCCACCCTGCACAGCCAGGCACATGAATTTTCGACTCACTGTGAAGACAAGACACAGTCTTTGTAGCTTTGTTTTGTTTTTTATTCAGGGAGATTAAATTTGGAGGGGGTAAGGGTTCTTATTGGATGCCCACTTGATCAGCAAGAAATCTTCAGGGACACAAACTATATATATCCAGTATTTACACTTCTCCTTTTCTACCTCCAACACAGACTTGCTTGTGGAACTACATCTCCCAGGACCAGCTAGCACTGACAGTTTTATCCAACACAATCTCAGTTAGATCCAAGTGAATGCCCTTTAGTAGTGTAAGAAAAAGAGAGGTCTTTGGTGTTAGCTGTCCTGTTCCCATGGCTACTGCTCCCAGTACCACCTCTTCAGGCACTGCCAGCCCACCTGGCTGCAGCTGCCCCTTTCACTAGCCCCCCTGGCTACTTCTCCACAGTCCTCCCAGACTGACTCTGCATCCATCCCAGATTGCTTGCACCCAGTGCCTTCAGGCATGTCTCTCAGTCCTCTGACTGCAACACTCACCAGCCCTCTTGACTGTATTCCCCCCTGGAGATTTGCTCGGCAGTGTTCTCCTGCTGTGCTCTCCTTGCTCCCGTGCCTCCTGGTCAGGATCCCTCCGTGTGTCATGAGAAGGGGTCCCTTCCACACCTGAGCCCAGGCCTGAGTTCACCCCCTCCAGACTGGGAAGCTACTCTCAAAGGCATCTGACACCCTAACACTCCATCTCCATATTCCACCCAAGCTCCACTGCCCCCAGCTTAGCTGACCCTTAGTATTTAAGGAGGCTTGCCCCCCGCCAACCCATCTGTTGGGGATTGGTCAGGGCCCTCAGTATACTCCAGCCAGCTTCTCCTAGACCCCTAGGATGTGGGGTGATAAACTTGTGGAAATACGGAGCAATTTTGCAAACACCGATTACAGGTCAATTGGCTACAGTATAAATTACACAAATAGGTAACATAAGGGAAAAAAAGGCACTGAATTTCACAAGAGCCAACTTCCCTAAACTACGAACCTTGCTAGAAGGCATAAATTGGGATAAAATCTTAGGAACAAAAAACACGGGTTTGCTTTAGGAGCATATTAAATAAGGGCATTAGCCAATGCATTCCATTGGGTAATACATTTAAAAGAGCTAACAAAAATCTTGGATGGCTTAACTCCAATGTAAAAATGCATATAAAAGCAAAGGAGAAGGCCTTCAAAAAATACGAGGTTGAGGGATCATCATCATCAGCATTCAGACTTTATAAAGAATGCAACAAGAAATGTAAGGGTGCAATTAAGGCGGCTAAGATAGAACATGAAAGACACATAGCGTAGCAAAACAAAAAAAAATCCCAAGAAATTCTTTAACTGCTTGCCGTCCATCCGCCATGTTGTACTGCAGCAGAATGGCACAGGCAGGCGAACCGCTGTAATGCACCCCCCCCCCCCCGCCGGCCACGACAATCGGATTCGATCAGGAACCGATCAATCCTCAGGCCCAGGTCAATGAAATCTGGCCTGGACCTGGTGATCGCTCCTGACGAATGATATCCTTCCCCTGTCTGTGTAACTGTAAACACTGACAGGGGAAGTGATGTCATCTCTCCTCGTGTTGGTCTTTTTGTTCCAGACCGAGAGGAGAGAGCATCTAAAAGTGAATTGCACCAACACTACACTGACACCAGGTCACATAGGCACACAATTCACCCCCGATCCCCCCCCCCTCCAGGTAAACCCTCCACCACCTGTCACTGTGTCACCCAGTACAGCAATCAGATTTTTTTTTGATCGCTGTACTAGTGTCATTAGTGCCAAAAATCAGTGTTAGGGTAATTAGTCTTAGGCTCAGATAGGTCTAGGGAGCCCCCCTAACCCCCCCCTAAAGTTTTAATCCCTTGATGACCCCCTGTCACCTGAGATCACAGTATAAGTGTCACAGGTGACGCAGTTTAGCTAGATTTTTTTTCATAGCGTCAGGGCACCCGTCGTATTTTACCCAATAAAGGTTTAACCCCCTGATCACCCGGGCGGTGATCAAAGTTAGGTTTTAGCGTCAGATAGGGTCTGCATCTCCCCAGGCAGCGTCAGATCAGTGCCAGTACCGCTAACACCCACACACGCACCATACGCCTCCCTTAGTAGTATAGTGTCTGAACGGATCGATATCTGACCTGATCAGATCTATATTAGCGTCCCCAGCAGTTTAGGGTTCCCAAAAACGCAGTGTTAGTGGGATCAGACCAGATACCTGCTAGCACGTGCATTTAGCCCCTCCGCCCAGGCCAGCCCAAACAAGTGCAGTATTAATCGATCACTGTCACTTACAAAACACAACACACCTAAACTGCAGCGTTCACAGAGTCAGGCCTGATCCCTGCGAACGCTAACAGTTTTTTTGGTAGCGTTTGAATCAGTCGCTAACAGTCAGTAGCTTTTTTACCTGTGAGTCTCACTACTGTACCAGTAAATTTAGAGACCAAAATGTCAAATCGAAGGTACAGTAGTGAAGAGGCCTACACGTTTCTGAGCATGACAGATAGTGAAGAGGAAGTCACTCATCTGTCAGATTCAGGCTCAGAATACGAACCTGTAGACAGCAGCGGCACCCTGACAGATAGCTCTGACGACAGAGTTGTGGTCCCTGCCAAGGTCAGGTATACCAGACCCCGATCTTCTTCTGCTGTCGTTGAGGTGCAAGAACCGCAGGTCCCTCGTATGGAGCAGAGAGCCAGTACTAGCGCCACTATTCCTTCTGGTGAACTGGCAAGCACCAGCAGCCGAGTACATCCTGGTCATACATCCAGCACTGCAGTAACACTTGGTGACGTGGCAAGTCCCATAAGTGCAGTTCAAGCTGGCGAGGTGGCAAGCACGAGCAGTGTCCCGCTGCCACCAAGAAGAAGACAAAGACAGGCCCGTCGAGCCCATAGTTCTCTTCCTGCTGCATTCGCCAATCCTAATTGGGAGAAAAAACAACAAAGAGCAGCGCAGGTTACAATGTAAACAATGTGCCTCAATGCACATCAAAAGAATGTCCTTTGAGCAATCAGAAGCTCTTCGTGAGATGTATACAGTCTATTGGCAGGGCAGCCTTATGAAGGGAGGTGAAGCCACTCCAGATATGCAAGAAGAAAAAACAGCAGCAAAGGCGCCTCTTAGTAAGATAGCATATTTTAATGATACAATTCCATTAAAAGCACTCACATGTTAAAACTTGTTAGTCCGGCATGGGTAGTTTCAGTAAAGGCCATACGTGATTGCTGCACTCTCAGATGAAAGAAAAGCCTTGTTCCTCTCCGCTGCCTTCTGGATTTATTTTTTGGACACTCTAAACCCACTTAGTCCAGTTCCACTTGGTCAGAGTTCCAGCAAGCAAAAAAAGCGGCAAGCTCAAGGATTAGCAGGCCACTTCTGCAGCACCCGTACTTCCCCCATTCACTGGCCAACCCGGAATTCAGGTGGAAACAGTTGATTTTACGTCACTTTATTTTTATTAGCTGTTTTTCACCGAAGATCTCTATAGATCTATTGTGGACCAAAGCAATTTATATGCTGGTCAATTCATCGCCTCCTCATGGACATAACTAAAAAGAGTGAGTTGCAGTCATATTGGTCCACTGACCCAATTCACCATGCGCCCGTGTTCTCTGCCTCCATGACCAGCACATGATAAAAGTAGATCTTGCGGTTCATGCATTTCAACTATAATGAACTCTGACGTCCTCGGGGTGAAACTGAATTTGATCGGCTTTACAAAATTTGGCCCCTAGTAAACCACTTCAACCAACGTTTTGCAGCCTTGTTTACTCCCCATCAAGTTGTCTGCGTTGATGAGTCCCTGATTTTCTGGCCGCCTGTCATTCAAACAGTACCTTCCCAGCAAGCGTGCCAAGATGTATAAGCTCTGTGACAGGGCCACAGGCTATGCACATAGTTTTATGGCTTACGAGGGAAGAGATAGTTACGTAGAGCCGGAGAACTGCCCTGACTACATAGGGAACGCTGGTAAGATTGTGTGGGACTTGATGTCACCCTTATTCGGAAAGGGGTACCACTTGTATGTGGACAATTATTACACAAGCATACCACTTTTTAGTCACTTGTTTGATCATCAAATTGGCGCATGTGGCACCGTGCAATCTAACTTCTAACCCTAGCAGCTTGTAGATTCCCGACTTAGGCTGGGGGAGAGAGCCTGCTTGAGATGTAATAATTTGCTCGCTGTGAAGTGGAGGGATAATAAGAATGTTTTCATTCTGTCCTCCCTTCACGCAGACACGACTGTCCAAATTCCTACGTCGACTGGTGTTGTGGGGAAACCCCTCTGTGTCCACAAATATAACCTTAATATGGGAGGGGTGGACCTCAATGACCAGAAAAAAGTGTGTGTTTATTTATTTCAATTGGCTTTGCTGAACGCTCATGTGCTATACAGAACTTCAGGACGAACTGGATCCTTCCTTAAATTCCAGGAAGAGATCATCCGAGCCCTTCTGTTTCCAGACAGTGTTCTGGCCCAACTTCCCAATGCAAATGCAGTAAACCGGCTGCATGAGAGGCATTTTCAGCATGTCCTCTCTGGTACCCCTACCCAAAGAAACCCCCAAAGAAGATATCGTATCTGTATAAAGCGCAAATTTAGGCGTGACACCCGCTTTTATTGTCCCTGCTGTCCTGACCAACCTGGTCTTTGCATTGGTGACTGTTTCAAACGCTATCACACACTAGTTGAGTATTTGCTTAGGGTACAGCGCCACACAGTCATAGGCACTCTCGAAAGATGTGATGGCCATCACATTTTGAGAGACCCTAATCTGCAACATTCATTTTATAGTTTTTTTTACAGTTTTTATAAAAGTGAAAAAAAGTGGAAAAAAAAACATACACACAAAAACACAAAAAAATAAATAAATAAATAAAAAAGCCAAAAATAGTTGTGGTTGTATTTTTCTTCGCTCTCTACTGTCCGCTCTACTGTTCGCTCACTATTGTTCTATATCTATCGTTCTCTCTGTTTTATTTTTACTATGTTTTATTGTATTTGCTTTGCAGGTATGGCATGTTATGCTGTAATGTTTGTTTTATAGTTAACCATCATTTGCTGAGCAGGTATGCGATTCAGCTGCAGCGCGGATTTATTTATCTTGAGAGCAACAGCGTTTGCTCCCATGATACATAAAGCCGTGACTCCAGCACTGTAGAAGGTGATTTCACCACAGTTAAAAAAAAAGAGCATATATGCCGAAACATGGGGGCAGCAGGGGTGGAGGAGCAATTTGCTCCTAACTTTTGGGGCGGATGCCCCCATGCTTCGGCATATATATATTTTAGGCACAGATTGCGTTAAAAAATGTTTTATTTTTTACTTTTTTTTTGTATTTGCTTTGCAGGTATGGTATGTCTTACTGTTATACTTTATTGTTACTTTGTTTTATTGTTAACCATCATTTGCTTAGCAGGTACACCATTCAGTTGCAGCGCATATTTATCGATCTTGATAGCAACAGCCTTTGCTCCCACGATACATAAAGCCGTGACTCCAGCACTGTAGAAGGTGACTTCACCACCACAGTTAAAAACAAAATGGTAGATTATTCTCTCCTGGAAGAGTTCCTCAGCCCCAACCTTGGAGTCCTGGAAGGCATTGGTTAACAAGGCAGTACCATTTTATAAAGCCACTTATTTGAGTAGGGGGGCACTGACCAAATTTGACAAAGTGTGGGGTGGTTGGATGGCATCGGTGGATACGGTGTCAGACTAATTATAGATAACTTATCGCTATTGATATTGGTGTACGAGGCCACAAAGGAGGATGTATATGACTAACATACAGGAGCAATATTGACAATTCTGCATTAGGACATATGGTCCCTTGTGGGGGGGAGAGTTACTTATCCATGCAAAATTCTTAGTACTGGGGTGGGGGCCGGGTCATGCCTTCTGTAATTAGCATTAAGACTCAAGTTGTTAAACAATGAGGGTGCGGTGTCTGCTAGTGCCTTCCTCCAATCTGGAGGCCAACTTGGACAGTATATATCTGGGCAAAAGCTTCGTTGTTTGGGGGGGAGGGAGGGGGGAGTTCTAAACGTATGTCTGTGGTTTTGTATGTAAATGTCCACCGGCAATTGTGTTATAGTCGGTGGCTGTCGGCCGTATGTGGCCTGTTGTTATTTGTATGCCTTTTAAAATAAATAAAAAAGAATTTCCAAAAAAACAAAAAAAAAACAAAATGGTACATGAATGCCCATCATTAGAAGTGGGTGGATGAAGGGAGGTATTCTAATGGTGGGCATACCCACCGATCAATCTCTTTTTTTCATTCAGCCCACAGGCTGCATGAAAAAAAAGATTACAATATATGCCCAACAAGGACCAGCAACGTACTGGTATGTTGCTGGACTTTGAGTGGTTATACCAGAATGATGCCTGCGGGTTTTGGTATTATCTTGGTATCATTCTTTTCAGCCAGTAGTTGGTTTTCATGTAAAAGCAATCATAGCAGCTAATTAGCCTTTAGACTGCTTTTACAAGCAGTGGGAGGGAATGCCCCCCCCCCCCCCTCCACCATCTTCCATGTTTTTTTCTGGCTCTCCTGTCCCAACAGGAAACCTGAGAATGCAGCCGGTGGTTCCGCCAGCAGACCATAGAGCTGATCAGAGACCAGAATGGCTCCAGTCATTTCTATGGCCTAAGAAACCGGAAGTTACGAGAATTTCATGACTTAGATTTTGACGGATGTAAACAGCGGCATTTGGAAATTGGGAAAGCATTTTATCACACCGATCTTGGTGTGGTCAGATGCTTTGAGGGCAGAGGAGAGATCTAGGGTCCAATAGACCCCAATTTTTTAAAAAAAGAGTACCTGTCACTACCTATTGCTATCATAGGGGATATTTACATTCCCTGACATAACAATAAAAAAAATGAAAGGAACAGTTTAAAAATAAAATAATAAAGCAAAATAAATAATAATTAAAAAAAAGCACCCCTGTCCCCCTGCTCTTGCGCAAAGGCGAACGCAAGCGTCGGTCTGGCGTCATATGTAAACAGCAATTGTACCATGTATGTAAGGTACCGCCGCAAAGGAGTTCCACTTTACAGGCATACTATAGACACCCCCCAGGTATGAAATTTAAAGAAATATTTCACTTTTATTTTGTCAGTGGATCCGCGCTACAGGGTGTAATTGCAACTGCAGCCCCCCTATATAAACAAGGGACACTAACGTGTACCCTAACACAGATAAATATAGCAAAGTAGGGAATGGCGCTGTGCAAAAAAGGGGGTATATTGGTATATGATAGATCTAGTAGTAGTGATAGGTGTACCAATGTGACATGCTGCAGGGGACATCAATAAGTGGTAACATCAAAATGCAACACTGTAATAATAATAGTCAGGTGCTGATTAATAGGTAATAAGTCAGTGAGTAACAATAAATATAAAAGATTACAACTGTGATCTCATGTGTAAATATTGATAAGGTGACCACTGATAATGTGAAAAAATGTCAAGTGCAAATACAATATTCCAGTCCCCGCTGGATGGTGAAATTAACTGCAAATATTAAATTAAAATAAGGAATAACCACAATCCTCTGTAGTGAAAAACCAAAAATGCCAAACAGTATGTGTAAAAAATATATATATATACGTCATACACAAGCAGAAAGTCTATACACAACCATATGCATAAAAAATGTGTAAAAAATGTGTGAAGGTGGAAGGTTTCCACAGTGCTCTGTAATGAAGTGCTAGGAATACAAAACAATGTATAAAAAATGAATACGTGGAAAAAATAAATTAAAAAATGTGCAGATATTAAGACCTAAAATGGTGAATAGTTAATACTAAAGGTATGTTTCTAATACCCTGATGGTAAACCAATATACAGTCTCATATAAAGGTGCCAAAAAAGTTCATGTGATGTCTTCCACAGAATTTCCTCCAAATATTTAGACAAACTCCCCCCGATGTGATCCCACTCACCGGAACGCTGTACCCCTGCAGGGGTATAAGCATAGGAAGTATGTACGCCAAATGCCGATCAAATCCAGGTGTCAATCAGATCTTTGCATGTTGGTATCCTCTCAACCCGGATCAGCCACTCGTGAAGGAGATGGGGGAAGATGACAATCCCCTGTAGTAATCCTATTTCCGGCTGGACATCCACTCCAGAGTATTATATGAAAAGAAGGGGATGCTCCACATAGCGTAACTCCATAAAATAATTTTTATTTATAGATACTTCAACAATCCAAAAAGGAGCTTATTTAAATCCAAGGAGATAAAACAAACTTAAAAAGAGAGGAGGGAGCATACAAGCTCTCTAACTCCCCTAGCCGTTCCGGGACGCAGCGTAGTAACACAGCTACCGCTTGCGTTCCACCGGTTCGCTATCGAAAACCACAGTAACAGGAAATGACGTTGTGCGTGCCAAGATAGTCCCGCCTTACGCGTTTCGTCACACGGACGTCATCGGAGGCGCTGCCATCTTGGTCCTCTCAACGTCTTATATCTGGATGCAGTACATGCCGCGGCCAATCCCGCACTAGATGTTAAATGACAGGCATCATGTAAGTCCAATCGGAAAATTCGCTCAATTATGGAAACAAAACCCAAAGACTCTATACGCTCAATATCGTTAGACCAAAGGGAATACTGAGTAGAGTCTACTTGAGCGCCATCTAGTGGGAGATTTATAATACTTGTAATTTATATGGATTAGCGGCCGTGGGGGAATGTAATTTGCAAACCAGATACTATCTGGTAAAGATATTCATATAGCATAACAATCGAATAACTAAAAACCCAAGAGCCACCAATAAAAAGGTATAAAATATAATTACCTCAAGAGGTATTTAGGCAGAGAGAAAGTATTTTTTTAAAAAATCTATTATGCATTAAAAACATATATCTAAAAAATTTTTTTAAAATATAAATGTATATATAAAATATTAATACTGTACACATAAAAAAGGACGATATATTAAAAAATCTTTGTAAAAAGATGTACGAAGAGGAGTACGTTGTATAATCAATGCTGGTATGAACCAGAGGCAGGAGAGAATATATTAGTATGTCAATGAATATGTTAGTTTGCAAACCAAGAGAAGGAAGAAAGTATCTTAAATTATCGATAAATATGTAAAACTATACTAGAAGTAGTGGTGGATCATATATATACCATCTAGAAATATTGGAATCATCGGGAAATCAGGGGATCTTAATTTATCGATAAATATGTAAGACTATACTAGAAGTAGTGGTGAATCATATATATACCATCTAAAAATATTATTTAAAAATATATATTGGAATCCTTGGGAAATCAGGGGATAGGATAGGTGCACGTGTATATTCCACCTATTTAATTGAGTAAGGAGTAATCCAAAACTGATTATGGAAGTGGGTTAGGGGCATAAGATCTACAATTTTTAAAAATTAGATAAAAAACAATTCAGATCAATGTCCACATTTAACCCTCTGGGAACAAGGCTCCCTAGGCGGTATATCCACTTAGTTTCATTCTGGGACACTTTTATTCTTTTATTACCGCCTCTCCAGTGGTCTTTGATCAGATCTATGCCATAAAAGATTAATCCTGTGGGGTTTCTATTATGGACCTCGTCAAAATGCCTAGAGAGGTTGTGCTTTGGGAAGCCTTTTTTAATGTTGTTTATATGCTCTCTAATCCTAACGCGGAGGGGCCTAGTGGTTCTTCCCACGTACTGAAGCCGGCAAGGACATTCGATCACATATGTGACGTGAGTACTTTCACAGGTGATCAATTCCCTGATTTGATACTCTTTCCCTGTTCTTGTCTTAAAGAGTAGTTTTTTCTTTGGTTGTCTCTTGCTTACACGGCAGGGTAAACACTTTTGGCATCTAAAAAAACCTTTTAATTCGGGGAATAACTTAACCGGTTTAGGTGGGTCGATCACGTTATGCACCAACTGGTTCCTCAGGTTGGGGGCCTTCTTGTAAATAAATCTTGGTTTTTTGGGGAGTATCTTCACCAAAGTTCTGTCGGATTTTAAAATGGGCCAGTATTTCCTAAAGATGTGTTCAATTGACCGATATTGATTATTAAAACCGGTAATAAAAGCCATATCCATCTTGCAGTGGTTATCAGTTTTCTCCTTCTTTCTCAGTAGGAGATCACGATCTAAGCTCCCTATTTCCATCTTATATCTCATTAGGGGTTCTTTATGGTATCCTTTATCAATGAATTTTTTAATCAGAGTGTCGGCTTGATTGTAATAATCATCTATCCTATAGCAATTTCTTCGCAACCTCATTAATTGGCCTTTTGGAATGTTCTGCTTCCACTTCGGATGATGGCAACTGGATGTTGGAATATAGCCATTACGATCCGTAGCCTTGAAAAAAGTTCTAGTGTGTAATTCGTTGTTCTCTTTAAAAATCTGTACATCTAGGTAATCAATTTCTTGAGGATCGCATGTCCCACTGAAAGTGATGCCATATTTATTTTGATTCATTGCTCCTAGGAAATCGTAAAATGACTCTGCCGTGCCCCTCCACACTATAATCACGTCATCAATATAACGACGGTAAAATTCAATCTCCGGGCGTGGACTCCTATATATATTTTCTTCTTCCCACATGTCCATGAATAAATTAGCCACGCTTGGGGCATATCTGGCTCCCATAGCGACACCCTTGGTTTGCACATAGTAATCCTTCTGATACCAGAAATAATTGCTTTCCATTGCCAATTTTAAAGCCTCTAAAATAAAATTGATCTGCTCTTGTTTGAGGTTGGCGTCTTTATAAAGTGCTTTCTCTACTCCTTTTAGACCATGTTTTTGTATAATGCTGGTATATAAGGAGTTCACATCTATCGTCGCGAGAAGACAATCTTCAACCCCAGTTATACTTTTTATTTCGTTGATCAATTGTGTACTGTCCTTTAGATATGATCTACCTTTGATTACCATTGGTTTTAAAAAGCAATCAATATATTCTCCCAGTCTAGAGAACAGGGAATTAATCCCACTTATAATCGGTCGTCCCGGGGGTTTCTCCAATCGTTTATGTACTTTGGGTAAGTAATATATAACTGGTGTTTTGGTGGACTCGCAAATCAAGTATTTAGCTTCCTTTTTATTTAAAATTCCTCTGTCTTTCCCTTTTTTAACGAGAGCTTTCAGTTTCTTGCTGTAAAGTTGTTTGGGGTTTCCTTTAAGTTTCTTATAAGTATTTTCTACTCTAAGGAGGTTCTTCATTTCTTCCTCATAATCTTCTTTCCTTTGGATATATGTCTAACAGGAAGATTGATGTAAGAGGGGTTTTTAACCAGGAGCAGGTTAACAACAGTCAAGATATGAATGGATTGTTGAAACAGCTGCGACACACCCTGGAAAAACAACTAAGGGTGTGGTGGGACATTGTTTCCCTGGAGATGTATGTAAAAGAGAAAATGACCCCTAGGAGATTGAGGTGGGATCTGAGCCCAAATGATAGTATTGATGACGCCTCCTTAAATGAGGAATGGTATTCTTTCTTCTCAGGTTGTGAGAATGAGCTTTTACAAAAAATATTAGCAAGGAGACATTTTAAATTAAGAAAAGTAGAGGAAAGAATTACTGAGATTAAGAATCTATTACACCCCTTCACTGGACAACAAGAATATAAAGACAAGGACAAAGAATTACAAGAGATTATAAAGAAATACGATACGGAAATTCAAACAAAGAAACAGAAAAAATTTAAGAGAGATGTTCTGGATTACGCCAATAAAAGGGTCTACAAGTGGCAAGAAGAAGTAGACGAGATGAGCAATGAAGAAGATAGCAACTCTATGGACGAGAGTCCAGTGGAAGAGGAAGATATACCAGACAATACAAGACAAACCAGGTTTGAACATACCCCCATTGCCAGACGCACCGAGGTATCAGGCACACCCAATTACCGAACTAATGGTTCCTGGGTGAGGGGGAGGGAAGAACACCCCCCAGAACCTGGATATGGAAGATCCCCAGCCACTCCAAGATATAGTATCCCCACTCGAAATAGGTACTCACCCCTAAGGGAAAGGGGATATCATGGCACCTATAATAACCCCTATTCTAGAGGTTCATCTAGGGATAATAGGGATTTTCACAGGGGTGGCCCACCTGGAAGATGGAAAGCACGACCTCCATACAGGAGACAAGGTTGGAAAGAGCAACCAGAGACCAACAGAGACTTCCAGAGGCATTGGGGTCCACCCGTGTACAGAGAACAGAGGGATATAGGAACTTACGGACATCCACAGCAGAGGAATTTCGGTACCTACGGACATCCGCAGCAGACGAGGAATGGACCGTACAGGAATCCTGGCAGAGGGTCAGATCAAACCCTAAGAGACACAGAAAGAGGTTACAGGCAAGAGGAAAACGAGGAGGAAAGAAGAAGAAAAAGGAGAAGAGAATATTAGGAGAAGGAATTTTTAACTTGAGTGATGCTGTTTTTACTGATGAAGAACTGAGAGTTTTAGATTTAGGATTAAAATTCGCACCAGACAAGAATATTGATAAGTTTGAGGTTTTTGTTGATTTGCAAAAATTTATACGCAAATTAAGAATAAAGAAACACTACGCCTTAAATAAAGATGAGAAACCAGCAGAAGAACCTTCTGGCTTTACACACACCAGCCTTAGAAATAATTCCATTTTCAATCCGAAGGTTCCGGGTGACCAGTGTATGAACGCCTTTAAGAAGATGGTGGAGAGTGACCTTGCGAAACTCGAAAGTAAGACTTCTAATAATAGGAATGTATGGAAAGCCATCAAAGAAATCGGAAAGAGAAAAGAAGTAGTTATACGCCCTGCAGATAAAGGGGGTGGGCTGGTTATATTAAGGAAAGAAGATTATGAGGAAGAAATGAAGAACCTCCTTAGAGTAGAAAATACTTATAAGAAACTTAAAGGAAACCCCAAACAACTTTACAGCAAGAAACTGAAAGCTCTCGTTAAAAAAGGGAAAGACAGAGGAATTTTAAATAAAAAGGAAGCTAAATACTTGATTTGCGAGTCCACCAAAACACCAGTTATATATTACTTACCCAAAGTACATAAACGATTGGAGAAACCCCCGGGACGACCGATTATAAGTGGGATTAATTCCCTGTTCTCTAGACTGGGAGAATATATTGATTGCTTTTTAAAACCAATGGTAATCAAAGGTAGATCATATCTAAAGGACAGTACACAATTGATCAACGAAATAAAAAGTATAACTGGGGTTGAAGATTGTCTTCTCGCGACGATAGATGTGAACTCCTTATATACCAGCATTATACAAAAACATGGTCTAAAAGGAGTAGAGAAAGCACTTTATAAAGACGCCAACCTCAAACAAGAGCAGATCAATTTTATTTTAGAGGCTTTAAAATTGGCAATGGAAAGCAATTATTTCTGGTATCAGAAGGATTACTATGTGCAAACCAAGGGTGTCGCTATGGGAGCCAGATATGCCCCAAGCGTGGCTAATTTATTCATGGACATGTGGGAAGAAGAAAATATATATAGGAGTCCACGCCCGGAGATTGAATTTTACCGTCGTTATATTGATGACGTGATTATAGTGTGGAGGGGCACGGCAGAGTCATTTTACGATTTCCTAGGAGCAATGAATCAAAATAAATATGGCATCACTTTCAGTGGGACATGCGATCCTCAAGAAATTGATTACCTAGATGTACAGATTTTTAAAGAGAACAACGAATTACACACTAGAACTTTTTTCAAGGCTACGGATCGTAATGGCTATATTCCAACATCCAGTTGCCATCATCCAAAGTGGAAGCAGAACATTCCAAAAGGCCAATTAATGAGGTTGCGAAGAAATTGCTATAGGATAGATGATTATTACAATCAAGCCGACACTCTGATTAAAAAATTCATTGATAAAGGATACCATAAAGAACCCCTAATGAGATATAAGATGGAAATAGGGAGCTTAGATCGTGATCTCCTACTGAGAAAGAAGGAGAAAACTGATAACCACTGCAAGATGGATATGGCTTTTATTACCGGTTTTAATAATCAATATCGGTCAATTGAACACATCTTTAGGAAATACTGGCCCATTTTAAAATCCGACAGAACTTTGGTGAAGATACTCCCCAAAAAACCAAGATTTATTTACAAGAAGGCCCCCAACCTGAGGAACCAGTTGGTGCATAACGTGATCGACCCACCTAAACCGGTTAAGTTATTCCCCGAATTAAAAGGTTTTTTTAGATGCCAAAAGTGTTTACCCTGCCGTGTAAGCAAGAGACAACCAAAGAAAAAACTACTCTTTAAGTCAAGAACAGGGAAAGAGTATCAAATCAGGGAATTGATCACCTGTGAAAGTACTCACGTCACATATGTGATCGAATGTCCTTGCCGGCTTCAGTACGTGGGAAGAACCACTAGGCCCCTCCGCGTTAGGATTAGAGAGCATATAAACAACATTAAAAAAGGCTTCCCAAAGCACAACCTCTCTAGGCATATTGACGAGGTCCATAATAGAAACCCCACAGGATTAATCTTTTATGGCATAGATCTGATCAAAGACCACTGGAGAGGCGGTAATAAAAGAATAAAAGTGTCCCAGAATGAAACTAAGTGGATATACCGCCTAGGGAGCCTTGTTCCCAGAGGGTTAAATGTGGACATTGATCTGAATTGTTTTTTATCTAATTTTTAAAAATTGTAGATCTTATGCCCCTAACCCACTTCCATAATCAGTTTTGGATTACTCCTTACTCAATTAAATAGGTGGAATATACACGTGCCCCTATCCTATCCCCTGATTTCCCAAGGATTCCAATATATATTTTTAAATAATATTTTTAGATGGTATATATATGATTCACCACTACTTCTAGTATAGTCTTACATATTTATCGATAAATTAAGATCCCCTGATTTCCCGATGATTCCAATATTTCTAGATGGTATATATATGATCCACCACTACTTCTAGTATAGTTTTACATATTTATCGATAATTTAAGATACTTTCTTCCTTCTCTTGGTTTGCAAACTAACATATTCATTGACATACTAATATATTCTCTCCTGCCTCTGGTTCATACCAGCATTGATTATACAACGTACTCCTCTTCGTACATCTTTTTACAAAGATTTTTTAATATATCGTCCTTTTTTATGTGTACAGTATTAATATTTTATATATACATTTATATTTTAAAAAAATTTTTTTAGATATATGTTTTTAATGCATAATAGATTTTTTAAAAAAATACTTTCTCTCTGCCTAAATACCTCTTGAGGTAATTATATTTTATACCTTTTTATTGGTGGCTCTTGGGTTTTTAGTTATTCGATTGTTATGCTATATGAATATCTTTACCAGATAGTATCTGGTTTGCAAATTACATTCCCCCACGGCCGCTAATCCATATAAATTACAAGTATTATAAATCTCCCACTAGATGGCGCTCAAGTAGACTCTACTCAGTATTCCCTTTGGTCTAACGATATTGAGCGTATAGAGTCTTTGGGTTTTGTTTCCATAATTGAGCGAATTTTCCGATTGGACTTACATGATGCCTGTCATTTAACATCTAGTGCGGGATTGGCCGCGGCATGTACTGCATCCAGATATAAGACGTTGAGAGGACCAAGATGGCAGCGCCTCCGATGACGTCCGTGTGACGAAACGCGTAAGGCGGGACTATCTTGGCACGCACAACGTCATTTCCTGTTACTGTGGTTTTCGATAGCGAACCGGTGGAACGCAAGCGGTAGCTGTGTTACTACGCTGCGTCCCGGAACGGCTAGGGGAGTTAGAGAGCTTGTATGCTCCCTCCTCTCTTTTTAAGTTTGTTTTATCTCCTTGGATTTAAATAAGCTCCTTTTTGGATTGTTGAAGTATCTATAAATAAAAATTATTTTATGGAGTTACGCTATGTGGAGCATCCCCTTCTTTTCATATAATACTCTGGAGTGGATGTCCGGCCGGAAATAGGATTACTACAGGGGATTGTCATCTTCCCCCATCTCCTTCACGAGTGGCTGATCCGGGTTGAGAGGATACCAACATGCAAAGATCTGATTGACACCTGGATTTGATCGGCATTTGGCGTACATACTTCCTATGCTTATACCCCTGCAGGGGTACAGCGTTCCGGTGAGTGGGATCACATCGGGGGGAGTTTGTCTAAATATTTGGAGGAAATTCTGTGGAAGACATCACATGAACTTTTTTGGCACCTTTATATGAGACTGTATATTGGTTTACCATCAGGGTATTAGAAACATACCTTTAGTATTAACTATTCACCATTTTAGGTCTTAATATCTGCACATTTTTTAATTTATTTTTTCCACGTATTCATTTTTTATACATTGTTTTGTATTCCTAGCACTTCATTACAGAGCACTGTGGAAACCTTCCACCTTCACACATTTTTTACACATTTTTTATGCATATGGTTGTGTATAGACTTTCTGCTTGTGTATGACGTATATATATATATTTTTTACACATACTGTTTGGCATTTTTGGTTTTTCACTACAGAGGATTGTGGTTATTCCTTATTTTAATTTAATATTTGCAGTTAATTTCACCATCCAGCGGGGACTGGAATATTGTATTTGCACTTGACATTTTTTCACATTATCAGTGGTCACCTTATCAATATTTACACATGAGATCACAGTTGTAATCTTTTATATTTATTGTTACTCACTGACTTATTACCTATTAATCAGCACCTGACTATTATTATTACAGTGTTGCATTTTGATGTTACCACTTATTGATGTCCCCTGCAGCATGTCACATTGGTACACCTATCACTACTACTAGATCTATCATATACCAATATACCCCCTTTTTTGCACAGCGCCATTCCCTACTTTGCTATATTTCACTTTTATTGTTTTACTTTAAGCATTATTAATATCACTGCTCCCGAAAAAATGGCCATTTTTAAAACTTTTTTTTTGCATTGATACATGTCCCCTGGGGCAGGACCCGGGTCCCCAAACACTTTTTATGACAATACCATGCATATAAGCTTTTAAAATTAGTACTTTTGATTTCTCCCATAGACTTTTAAAGGGTGTTCCGCGGCTTTCGAATTCTCCGCAAACACCCCAAATTGTTCGCTATTCGGTTTGGTCCCAATGCAATGCAACATCAGCCATACTATCTGTATGGCTGAAATCGCATCGAACGGACATCGCATTTGATTTGCACTGCAGTGCGGTGCAAATCACATGCGATCTCACAGAGTGCAGAAGTGTGAACTGGGACTAAAGGAAGCAAACATTGCAAGCTCATCCAAAAATTCCTCCACATGTTCAGAAGGCAACATAGGCCGTAAGAAGGATTTCTCCTTTATTGCCACAGGCAACCACTCATCTGCTCACTCCTTGCACTGAGTGATGGTTTGCTTTCCTTTTTCCTTTGCTCCAGTGTGACCAAATGCATCTTGCTCCAGTCTGGAGCTTGTTCTATCGGTAACAACCGCTCCAGCCACAGGTCTCTCATCTCAGCAAACTGTGCTTCCTTTTTTGCGTTTTGACCACCCCATCTCTGCAATCAGGCACACAACATTTTTTAACACAATTCCTTTTAATACAGGAAAATTTGGTGTGCGGTCTCTTTAAGACTTGCAAGCAACACACTTTCACATGCAGACTCCACTGTGCTCACATTAGCTGCTCCTCGCAGCATTGCTGCAAAACACACCGTCTCTTGCTACTCACTGTTTTGGTATCCGAGGATCTGGTACTCTTTCATCTCTGTCCAAAGCAATACCTCCACCATATGTAAGATTAGGGTGAAATTAGGGTGATCAGACTCAAGTGGTAGGTGCGCTTTCAATGAGGGCGCCAGTCCAAAACTGTATTTTCAAGGGCATGGTAGCCGACTTTTATTTTAAAGAATGGAAAAGTTCACAAAAGAAACCAGTAGCCCACACAGGGGGTTTCACCATTACTGTAACTTGCATAATCAAAATACTTCAGCTTCCTGGCTTACTCTCTTGCCACATGGCTGCTTCAGGACTCCAGCCTAGACCTTTGGTTCCTCAGACCAAAAGAGTTCCTGATACCGCGTACACACGACCGGACTTAGGTGGGTCTTTCCGACGGAGTTCTGCTGAAACGGACTTGCCTACACACGATCACACCAAAGTCCGATCGTTTAGAGCGCGATGACGTACGATGGGACTAGAAACAGGAAGTTCAATAGCCAGTAGCCAATAGCTGCCCTTGCGTTGTTTTTGGTCCAAATTCTGTCGGAAAGATTTGAAACATGTTCTATTCCTAGGTCCATCAGAATTTTAGAAAGAAAAAGTCAGATGAAGCCCACACACGATCGGAATGTCCGAAGGAATGATTCGGACCTTTTCTGCCGGAAAGTCCGGTAGTGTGTACGCGGCGTTAGAGTCAAGCTCTCTCCTAGTTTACTCCCGTTAAGCTCCTCGCTGCTTTGTCACAGACTACATCTGCCTCCTGCACCTAGTTATGCATGCTTTGGCTGCCCTATGCAGCCTCTCTCCTGGAGAGGATGGGAGTCCACCTGACTCCCCTGCACAGACCTTCTGTCTGCTGGGTGGAGCCCTGAGTCTAAAAAGTCAGGTCACAACTAATAAAAGATATAAGAAACAAATAGTTCCGCGCTTAGGCAATAAAGGAACTGCAGCCCCCCCAGCACAGAATAACACCTAGGTGAAATTCTAAATAATATAGAGTACAAAATTGGGGCGATTGGCACTGTTCTACTAGGTTCACTCTGATGTGCAAAAACATATATGAGTGTAAAAAATAAAATATTTGTTATATAGGAATGGTAAAATTTCAAACGTGTGGGAAAAACATTATTTGTGTATGTGTAAAAAATGCCCACAATATATAAAGTGCAATGTGTGTTATCGCATAAATACTAAAATTAGAGTGATCCAGACTAAATCATCCCAAAACAAGGTGAATAAATGAATATAAGAAAAACAGTGATAAAAATACCAAAAATACTTGAAAAAATCCTTAGTGGTAAAATCCTGTGCTAATGTGTACATCAATGGTGCTAAAACATATTAATAAAAAGCATATATTCATATGTGCATATAATAGTGTTTAAACCAAAAGTAAATAATCAGTCCATAAAAACAAGTGTCCCCAAAAAAAAAAATCCAAAGGACATTCTTCTTAAAGTGCAGTAATGAGTCTCTTCAATCACATAGCAATATTCTTGATGGGATAAGTACTCCCAGCCTTCCAAAGAACCCCCCTTTTGTGCCCTCACTCACCGGAAGAATTCACCCCTGCAGGGTGTTGACTAGTTCTGTATTTTGTGCATACACCTCAATCATTGTAGTAGTATGGACATATACATATCTAGATCTGAGAGATCTTACAACAAAGAGGTAGTTCGTTCCGCAATACACATTTATTAATAGGGTTACATAATCTATACAAAGTACACACCCAACAGTATTTACAACACAATGTACAGTGTAGGTCTCCTGGCTTACATGGTATTTACAAATTACCCACAACACCCATATTTACATACAGTATAAAATACAAGTATGTTAGATTACCTGTTAACTTCAGGTCAGCCCATGGTGACTGCTGTCTGTTCCCACACCAAAGAGTGAGTTAGCTTGGTCACAAAGCATTATATCCCCCCCTCCTTTCTGTAGTGTGGCTAATATAATTCTCCCTAATTGGTCACTGTACCTAGTAAATGTATATTGGGCACAGCCTGATTGGATGAGTCAAAGAAGGCTGTTGTTTACTACCCAGGGAAGATGTTCTCAGGGAGAACAAAAGGCCAACCTTTGAAGTTGAACTAATTACAATAACACCAACACAACACTCAGTATTTTAAATATATTTCCCTCTAACTGAAATATATTTCTAATTGCAATATTTTACAGCGATTAATGGAGATTTCACATAATCCAATAAGGCAACAAGGGGTATCAAGCCTGTAAACCATATCCCGCAGCAGTGGTCCGTGGTGACAGTCCTCCGTCCTACTCTCCTTTCCTGGTATCCAGATCACCTCCAGTCACTCCCCGACATGAACATCCATATGTTTACAAAACAAAAAAGAGCCCCATCGCGTGAATCCAAAAAAAACTCAGCTTTATTGTAAACAGATATAAAATAGATTTAAAAAGAGGAGCCAACAGTGCTCCGCTGGCTGATCACAGTCAAAGATGTGGGGAATGCAGCGCAGTGTAGCGTGCGTTCCACCGCCCATTCCTCAACCCGGAAGTCAACTACACAGGACAAGACGTATGCGTATCACGTGGCCACGCATTACGCGTTTCGTCATCAAGACGTCATCTGAGGCGCAGCCATCTTGGTACTCCATACGTCTTATATATTCGATGGAGGCGCCTGGAGGCCAATCATAGTGGAAATCCCGCCCCCCAGCCTAAGCTGAAAACTAATAGACACACGGAATATGTCCCAAGCGCCATCTAGTGGGCCGGAAAGTATATTCAGCGCCTCCATCATAAACATATGAACAAAAATGGGGAAAGGAAGGGAAGTGGGGGAATTATATAAAACATACTCAGTATCCTAAATAGTGTCCTTCTATTTAAACTTTAAAGGTAACTAAATAATGTAAAGGGAGTGTAATATAAACCATATGCATGTATAAAAAATTATATTTCACATATATGTGAGATACTCCTCAGAAATGATGAAATGATGTAATCTCATAGAGAACAATCTCCCATATATGCACATATATGTTAAATATAATGGGGGAGTGGTATGCATAACTATCCCCAAGGGTAAATTCGGGACTTAATTAAAACCTCATATAAATCAATAATCCCACAACCCCTCAATGGATGGGGAATAGAATCCTATATATAAAAATCATTTATAAAACCATTAATAAAACCATCATGTGTACCCCTAATTTTATGCAAACTCTATCAATATATAAAATTTTTTTTACATATATATAAAATCAACATACATAAAAAGTAAATCTATAAAAATGATGTGGTGTAAGAAGAAGGGCATAAATTTTAAAAACCGAGTGTATAGAAGCAAAAACGAAAAAAGTGGTGACCATAATTTAAAAAAAAAAAAAAAAAAAAAAAATTTTATATATTGATAGAGTTTGCATCTTTCTCTGCCTCTGTATAGTAAACAGAGGCAGAGGAAATGATGTCATCGCTCCTCGGCTCTGTATTTCCGTTCCGGCGCTGAGGAGAGAAGACATCGATGTGAGTGTAAAACACACACAGTAGAACACGCCAGGCATACATTACACCCCCCATCACCCCCCGATCCCCCCCTGATCACCCCCCAATCTGGAGTCTGGATCACTCTAATTTTAGTATTTATGTGATAACACACATTGCACTTTATATATTGTGGGCATTTTTTACACATACACAAATAATGTTTTTCCCACACGTTTGAAATTTTACCATTCCTATATAACAAATATTTGTACTGCAGGTCACAACTAATAGCCCAGCACTAAGGATGAGCTCAGGTGTGTTCGCAAACAGCACGTGCAGAGCCCGACAGGAAGTCTGGCACTGCAGAGCGCTAATAACAAGCAGTGAGACATTTCCCGATCTCTGCAGCCGCATGCAGCCGCATGCAGCCGCATGCAGCCGCACATCGGGACAATGCAGTGCCAACTTCCTGGAGGTGCTCTGCACGTGCTGTTTGTGAACACGCCTGAGCTCATCCTTACCCAGCACACAGCTCTGCAATCAGTGTGCCTGCTTCTCCAAAAATCTGGCATAAACCAGCAATCTTTTGAGTAGCACGTGGTCCCACTGCTACAATATATATTCATGACCAATTGGTACCCCTCCACTTCTTCCCATATAATTCCAGTTTGCTGTAAAAGTAAAGCATATCACTTTTGCTTTATGGCTTTTGCATGTTTTTTTATATAAAAAAAATAAAAATGGTATGGACATATTTACTGTTATTCCTAACCTACCATTTTGTAAAACACACTTACGGCAATAACTGTTGATGTATCTTTTTATTTAACCAGTTGCCGACCACCTCACGACGATATACGTCGGCAGAATGGCACGGGCAGGCAGAATCACGGCAGGCGGTCGGCTTCTGTCCAGGAGCGATCAGACGTGAGGGGGAGGCCATCCATTTGTGGCCCCCCCCTCGCGATCGCTCCCAGCCAATGAGAATCTTCCTCTGCCTCTGTATAGTAAACAGAGGCAGAGGAAATGATGTCATCGCTCCTCGGCTCTGTATTTCCGTTCCGGCGCCGAGGAGAGAAGACATCGATGTGAGTGTAAAACACACACACAGTAGAACACGCCAGGCATACATTACACCCCCCGATCCCCCCCCCCTTGTCACACTGACACCAAGCAGTTTTCTTTTTCTTCTGATTACATAACTGCAGCGTTCGCAGAGTCAGGCGTGATCCCTGCGATCGCTAACAGTTTTTTTGGTAGCGTTTTGGTGAACTGGCAAGCACCAGCGGCCTAGTACACCCCGGTCGTAGTCAAACCAGCACTGCAGTAACACTTGGTGACGTGGCGAGTTCCATAAGTGCAGTTCAACTGGTGAGGTGGCAAGCACAAGTAGTGTCCCGCTGCCACCAAGAAGGAGACAAACTCAGGCCCATCGTGTCCATAATGCCCTTCCTGCTGCATTCGCCAATCCTAATTGGGAACCCACCACTTCTGCAGCGCCCGTACTTCCCCCATTCACATCCCCAACCAAATGCAGTCGGCTGCATGAGAGGCATTTTCTTTATGTCCTCCCAAGTACCCCTACCCAACGAACCCCCCCAAAAAAGATTTTGTGTCTGCAGCAAGCGCGGATATAGGCGTGACACCGGCTATTATTGTCCCTCCTGTCCTGACAATCCTGGTCTTTGCATTGGTGAATGTTTTGAACGCTACCATACACTAGTTGAGTATTAGCGTAGCGTACAGCACTGCACAGACTAGGCACACTTTCACAGGGTCTCCCAAGATGCCATCGCATTTTAAGAGACCCGAACCTGGAACCGGTTACCGTTATAAAAGTTACAGTTACAAAAAAAAGTGTAAAAAAAAAAAAGTAAAAAAATATATAAAATAAAAAAAAATAGTTGTCGTTTTATTGTACTCTCTCTCTCTATTCTTCTGCTCTTTTTTACTGTATTCTATTCTGCAATGTTTTATTGTTATTAAGTTTTATCATGTTTGCTTTTCAGGTATGCAATTTTTTATACTTTACCGTTTACTGTGTTTTATTGTTAACCATTTTTTTGTCTTCAGGTACGCCATTCACGACTTTGAGTGGTTATACCAGAATGATGCCTGCAGGTTTAGGTATCATCTTGGTATCATTCTTTTCAGCCAGCGGTAGGCTTTCATGTAAAAGCAATCCTAGCAGCTAATTAGCCTCTAGACTGCTTTTACAAGCAGTGGGAGGGAATGCCCCCCCACCGTCTTCCGTGTTTTTCTCTGGCTCACTTGTCTCAACAGGGAACCTGAGAATACAGCCGGTGATTCAGCCAGCTGACCATAGAGCTGATCAGAGACCAGAGTGGCTCCAAACATCTCTATGGCCTAAGAAACCGGAAGCTACGAGCATTTCATGACTTAGATTTCGCCGGATGTAAACAGCGCCATTGGGAAATTGGGAAAGCATTTTATCACACCGATCTTGGTGTGGTCAGATGCTTTGAGGGCAGAGGAGAGATCTAGGGTCTAATAGACCCCAATTTTTTCAAAAAAGAGTACCTGTCACTACCTATTGCTATCATAGGGGATATTTACTTTCCCTGAGATAACAATAAAAATGATTTAAAAACAAAAAAAATGAGGGAACAGTTTAAAAATAAGATAAAAAAGCAAAAAAAAAATAAAGAAAAAAAAAAAAAAGCACCCCTGTCCCCCCCTGCTCTCGCGCTAAGGCGAACACAAGCGTCGGTCTGGCGTCATATGTAAACAGCAATTGCACCATGCACGTGAGGTATCACCGCGAAGGTCAGATCGAGGGCAGTAATTTTAGCAGTAGACCTCCTCTGTAAATCTAAAGTGGTAACCTGTAAAGGCTTTTAAAGGCTTTTAAAAATTTATTTAGTTTGTCGCCACTGCACGTTTGTGCGCAATTTTAAAGCATGTCATGTTTGGTATCCATGTACTCGGCCTAAGATCATATTTTTTATTTCATCAAACATTTGGGCAATATAGTGTGTTTTAGTGCATTAAAATTTAAAAAAGTGTGTTTTTTCCCCAAAAAAATGCGTTTGAAAAATCGCTGCGCAAATACTGTGTGAAAAAAAAAATGAAACACCCACCATTTTAATCTGTAGGGAATTTGCTTTAAAAAATATATAATATTTGGGGGTTCAAAGTAATTTTCTTGCAAAAAAAATAGTTTTTTATGTAAACAAAAAGTGTCAGAAAGGGCTTTGTCTTCAAGTGGTTAGAAGAGTGGGTGATGTGTGACATAAGCTTCTAAATGTTGTGCATAAAATGCCAGGACAGTTCAACCCCCACCCCCAAATGACCCCATTTTGGAAAGTAGACACCCAAGCTATTTGCTGAGAGGCATGTGGAGTCCATGGAATATTTTATATTGTGACACAAGTTGCGGGAAAAAGACAAAATTTTTTTTTTTTGCACAAAGTTGTCACTAAATGATATATTGCTCAAACATGCCATGGGAATATGTAAAATTACACCCCAAAATACATTCTGTTGCTTCTCCTGAGTATGGGGATACCACATGTGTGAGACTTTTTGGGAGCCTAGCCACGTACGGGACCCCGAAAACCAAGCACCGCCTTCAGGCTTTCTAAGGGCGTAACTTTTTGATTGCACTCTTCACTGCCTATCACAGTTTCGGAGGCCATGGAATGCCCAGGTGGCACAAAACCCCCCCAAATGACCCTATTTTGGAAAGTAGACACCCCAAGCTATTTGCTGAGAGGTATATTGAGTATTTTGCAGACCTCACTTTTTGTTTTTTTCTTGTCTTTCTTCATTTTCAAAAACAAATGAGAGCTGTAAAATACTCACCATGCCTCTCAGCAAATAGCTTGGGGTGTCTACTTTCCAAAATGGGGTCATTTGGGGAGGGGGGGGGTTGTGCCACCTGGGCATTCCATGGCCTCCGAAACTGTGATAGGCAGTGAAGAGTGAAATCAAAAATTTACGCCCTTAGAAAGCCTGAAGGCGGTGATTGGTTTTCGGAGCCCGTACGTGGCTAGGCTCCCAAAAAATCCCACACATGTGGTATCCCCATACTCAGGAGAAGAAGCTAAATGTATTTTGGGGTGAAATTCCACATATGCCCATGGCCTGTGTGAGCAATATATCATTTAGTGACAACTTTGTGCAAAAAAAAAAAAAAATGTGTCACTTTCCCGCAACTTGTGTCAAAATATAAAATATTCCATGGACTCAAGATGCCCCTCAGAAAATATCTTGGGGTGTCTACTTTCCAAAATGGGGTAATTTGGGGGGGGGGGGGGGGGGTTGTGCCATCTGGGCATTTTATGGCCTTCAAAACTGTGATAGGTAGTGAGTAGTGAAATCAAAAATTTGCGCCCTTAGAAATCCTGAAGGCGGTGATTGGTTTTCGGGGCCCCGTACGCGGCTAGGCTCCCAAAAAGTCCCACACATGTGGTATCCCCGTACCCAGGAGAAGCAGCTGAATGTATTTTGGGGTGCAATTCCACATATGCCAATATATCATTTAGTGACAACTGTTTGTAAATGTTTTTTTTTTTTTTGTCATTATTCAATCACTTGGGACATAAAAAATTAATATTCAATGGGCTCAACATGCCTCTCAGCAATTTCCTTGGGGTGTCTACTTTCCAAAAAGGGGTCATTTGGGGGGTTTTGTACTACCCTGCCATTTTAGCACCTCAAGAAATGAGATAGGCAGTCATAAATTAAAGGCTGTGTAAATTCCAGAAAATGTACTCTAGTTTGTAGGTGCTATAACTTTTGCGCAAACCAATAAATATACACTTATTGACATTTTTTTTACCATGTGGCTGAATACATTTTGGCCTAAATGTATGACTAAAATTGAGTTTATTGGATTTTTTTTATAACAAAAAGTAGAAAATATCATTTTTTTTTCAAAATTTTGGGTCTTTTTCCGTTTATAGCGCAAAATAATAATAATAATAATAATAATAATAATAATAATAATAAAAACGGCAGAGGTGATCAAATACCATCAAAAGAAAGCTCTATTTGTGGGAAGAAAAGGACGCAAATTTCGTTTGGGTACAGCATTGCATGACCGCGCAATTAGCAGTTAAAGCGACGCAGTGCCAAATTGTAAAAAGTGCTCTGGTCAGGAAGGGGGTAAATCCTTCCGGGGCTGAAGTGGTTAAAAGCTTCAACATAATAAAACAATAAAAGCTTAGACATAATTATTGGTATCCCTTAGCTATTTTTTTGCAGCACATCATTTTGAAGCACTTTCTGTAGCTCTGAATAAAAGAAGGGGGCACAGAGCATCCATAGTATTAGTGAGATGGAAGCTGTTGTGGGGAAAGGATAGGAAAAGCTGACAAACTACATAGGGAGATCAGGTTCAGATAGGAAGCTGTATTTTACTTCTGATTGCTTGCTCCAACTAACAGCAATCACTCCCTTTGCTGCTTTTTTGTCCTTATTATTGGGGGGAATTTTTGTCATTAAGTTTAGTTTGTGGTTGATTTGAGGGCACCAGTCCCTTGTTACTCATCATTTGTTCTTGGAGCTAACTTTTGTTTGCATTACACAACCACATTGCTGTGCGGTAACTACTGTACACCAAAGCATTCCACATTCACCCTCCAATTGCCATGGTATAAATTAAAGCTAGACATTGCATTCACCTCCAAACAATACTACAATGACATGCAGGACAAAAATTAGAGACAGTTTTTTTTAACCTTTTATGATGATTTAGTGCAGAGCTACATTAAAAAGGAGCTCACAAACTATACCATCAAACTGTTTTACCAAACTATACCTGCTTTAGCTGTAATTCTTTAAGAAGAAACATTCTTATGGGTTTTGTGGCAGCTATTTCCTTTGGTAAAGGCAGACTTAATAGTGACTGATGAAAAAGTATATCACTGCTAAAAACAACAAAAAGGTGCCTACTCTATGGAAAAACATACAGTGTGTACACCACTCCAAACAACCTGTAGCTGCTTCCACATATGCTGGGGATCCCCTGGGTGCCAGCCCAGTCCTCAACCGTGATCAATGCAGGAATATGATAAAGATGGCGGCACTCCAAAGTAGATTAAAATCTAAACTTCTTTATTGGGTACATCCAGGTAAAATGACAGAAGACACACACACAGTTCCAGGACAGCCAGGAAAAGCGTATCACTAAGGATGAGCTCCGGCATGTTCGCACAGCCCACGTGCTAAGCCCTCCACGAAGTTGGCACTGAGCTGCGCTAATCGCAGGCAGTGAGACATTGTCCCGATGCGCGGCTGCAGAGATCAGGAAATGTCTCACTGTCTGTGATTAGCGCAGCGCAGGGCTGACTTCCTGGCGGGCTCTGCACGTGGGCTGGGCGAACACGCTGGAGCTCATCCTTACATATCACATGTCAGTGCTTATTCAATAATGAGTGCTCCAAGAATTTTCACTCATTTAAGTCCCCTTTCACACGGACGGACCGTCTATCCGTTTTTCTTCCATCCGTCAACAGACGACAATGTATTCCTATGGGCAAATGGATGACCATCCGTTACCATCCGTTAAACCTCCACTTCAGTTTTTATCCATCTTTTTTAACATACAAGGCTACGTCCAGATCCATGAAAACTGATATTAACTGACAATGTCATCAACGTCCAATCAGTTAAGATCCGTTTTGAAGAAATCATTTTTTTTTGTTTATCTGTGAACTCAACCTATGACCCAGGCAGTAGTTGGACAATAGGAAGTACATCCCCAGTACATCCCCAGTACATGCCCAAGGAGAAACATGGCAAGAGATGTCTCCCATGAGGAGCTTATAAACCTGGTGCATGAAAGGCCAGGCTTGTGGGACTCAACCTGTCGGGACCACAGTAATTTCCTTAAAGGCACAGAAACTGCTTTAAACGGATCAAAACGGATACAAAAACGGATGAAAAAATGGATGTAAACGTGTACATTAACGGATGAAAAAGGATATTAACGGAACAGAAGACAGATAAAACGGAGATTGATGGAACAGAAGACGGATGAAGAGGGATGAAGCAACAGATAAGAACTGATACGTTTTCAACGTGGCTAAACTGACGGTGCCCGTGTGAATGAGGCCTAAGACAGAAAACCGTTAGGTGAAACTCATTAATGCAAGATGCAGCTTCCTGGCAATTAACCCGTAGGGTCCATATTAATAAAATTGTAGTATAAACATGTATACACAGTATATTCAAATCCAATAAACCAAAAACCCTTATAAAACAAAAACATAGACAAATGTTAATATATAAACCTATAATCAAAATAATGAAGAAAAAAGGAAATGAGCGTAAAACTAGCCACCTAAAGTGTAGATACACATATAATATACAATATATAATATATACCATGCTCAGAAAGGAAATATTGAAGATATACAAATGAATGAACAAAAAATACGTAAGTAAGGGACAACACTAGAATAAAAAATCCAGTAATTTAATCTTAACCATACAAAATAAACATGAATCAAATCAACATATCTATCTATATTGAAATTAAGACCTGACATCCACGATGGTAAAGATTCCCTTTATCAAAGGGTGCCCATGAACACACCAAACAGAATACGTCAAAACACACCAAACTAATGGATTATTTCTTCATCGTTATACTTTGCAAATCAATGGGGTTGATTTACTAAAGGCAAATAGCTTAGTGAATGTGATGAATGTGTGCAAAGAATATCCATCACGTAAAAAAAAAAAAAAAAAAAAAAACGAAGTATTTTAGCTTGAATTTTTATTGGATGAGGGACGTCAGTAAACAGTAAAACAGTATTTTTGCTTGAATATTGATTGGATGAAGGAAGTCAGTAGAGATTTGTCTCTTTCACTTGCTTGGGGGAAAACAAAAATTCCTTGTGAAATGAAAACCTCATTGAGATTGCTGTGAACAGCCTATATGCCTTAAGTAAATCAACCCCATAGTCTCTAAACTCTGATACTGGCCATTTGAATCAAAACTTTGAAGTGAAATAACAGTGCTGTAAAATGAAACAAAGCAGATTTTGGTTTATTTGCCAAAGGTATCCCCTAAACAAAGTGCATGTTCACTGAATTTTTTATAAAACATAAATATGTGTTAATTTTGAATGAGCTTCAACTTATTTACTAACCTTAATAATCATTCAACTTTTAGGCCCCTTACACATGGGGTGGGCCCCATTGGAGTCTGCCTGCTCAGTGGGGGATCTGTCCACTGATCCCTGCTGAGCAGGCAGATGGCTGGTCCGTGTCTGCTACACTAATGCAGAACGGACACAGACACAGCCTGCTCTTCTCTATGGGCGGTCGGATATAAACAGACTCCTGCTACTGTTTTCAGCAGACAGGATTGGATCTGATATCGGCGGGTGTCAACGGACTTAAAGTGGAATTGCTCCTTGGGGAAAAAAATTTAAAGTCAGCAGCTACAAATACTGTAGCTGCTAACTTTTACTATGTGGACACTTACCCGTCCAGGGAGCCCGTGATGTCGGCACCCCAGCCGATCTTCGGATCGACTATCGGGTGCAGCCGACACCATTCCAGGTAAGGGAACCCAGCAGTGAAGTCTTTCGGCTTCACGCCCGGTTCCCTACTGCGGTGAGTACATGGATTGTACATGGATTGAAAACCGGCTACAAGAGCAAGTTCAGAGGGTGGTGATAAATGGGGAGTATTCGGAATGGTCAGGGTGGAAAGTGGGGTCCCCCAGGGTTCTGTGCTGGGACCAATCCTATTTAATTTGTTCATAAACGACCTGGAGGATGGGGTAAACAGTTCAATCTCTGTATTTGCGGACTATACTAAGCTAAGCAGGGCAATAACTTCTCCGCAGGATGTGGAAACCTTGCAAAAAGATCTAAACAAATGAATGGGGTGGGCAACTACACGGCAAATGAGGTTTAATGTAGAAAAATATAAAATAATGTATTTGGGTGGCAAAAATATGAATGCAATCCATACACTGGGGGGAGAACCTCTGGGGGAATCTAGGATGGAAAAGTACCTGGGGATCCTAGTAGATGATAGATAGGCTCAGCAATGGCATGCAATGCCAAGCTGCTGCTAACAAAGCAAACAGAATATTGGCATGCATTAAAAAGGAGATCAACTCCAGAGATAAAACGATAATTCTCCCACTCTACAAGACTCTAGTCCGGCAACTCCTAGAGTATGCTGTCCAGTTCTGGGCACTAGTCCTCAAGAAGGATGTACTGCAGTGGTTCTCAACTCTAGTCCTCGGGACCCACCAACAGGCCAGATTTTAAGTATTACCTTGGGGAGTTGCAGACTAGAATACTGCAATCACTGAGCAGCAAGTGATATCACCTGTGATGTATTTCAGCTATCTTGCAAATCTGTTGGTGGGTCCTGAGGACTGGAGTTGAGAACCACTGATGTACTGGAAATGAAGTAAGTACAAAGAAGGGCAACAAAGCTAATAAAGGGTCTGGAGGATCTTAGTTATGAGGAAAGGTTGCGAGCACTGAACTTATTCTCTCTGGAGAAGAGACGCTTGAGAGAGGATATGATGTCAATATACAAATACCATACTGGTGACCCCACGATAAGGATAAAACTTTTTCACAGAAGGAAGTTTAACAAGACTCATGGCCACTCATTAAAATTAGAAGAAAAGAGGTTTAACCTTAAACTATAGAGAGGGTTCTTTACTGTAAGAGCGGCAAGGATGTGGAATTCCCTTCCACAGTCGGTGGTCTCAGCGGGGTATATAGTAAATTTGTATAGTAAACAAACTGCTGTAGTATAATTCCAAGTACATAAGTGATGATGAAAGATAGGAAATGAATTTAGCAAAAAAAATATATGAAGAATTATAGTTATATATTTTAATTGCAGTGAAGACAGCTTTATTAATTATAAAAAAAAATGAAATCAACTTGCATTCTTGGTTGCTTAACATTTTCATAGTTTGGTTACTGTTTTTTCCATTGTTAAAAAAAATATATTTTTGGTGTTATGATAGTAGTGAAGGAGAACAGATGGACTTAAATATGATGTCTGCTGTTATACTAATTTGATTATACACAATGCTGTTTGATAGCCTCTGCCAGTAAACATTTATTACCGAAATAGGTCAATGCAGCATGTTTCTTTAGTGAAAATATATTTTTAATAATAAAGTTAAACCTGAAGAAAGATTTTACTGGCACTTGTTCAATTAAGCACAATGTTTTTTTTACTGAATGTACAATACGTTATTATTGCCAATACAAAACCAACAGAATTTTGCTTTTGCTGAAAAATACAAATATTTTGTTATTATTGTTAATATTATACAGGATTTATGTAAGCACCAACAGTTTTCGCAGTGCCTTACAAAATGAAGACAGACAGTATAGTTACAATACAGTTCAATGCTAGAGGAATCAGAAGGCCATGCTTGTTAGCGCTTACAATCTAAAAGAGAGGGTCAAGTGATAAGGTAAAGTAATAACTGTGGAGGATGAGCTGAGGAAGAAATAAAAGTTTAGTTGTTAGGTGGAGGCAAGATAGGATTCTCAAAAGAGATGGCTTTTCAGGGATCACCTAAAGGTGCATAGAGTAGGAGATACATTAACAGATTAGAACGCAATGTTCCCCAAGCACACATTCAAGAAAATCAAGCTGTTGAATGATGCTGGGTACTGTAATGACCATAGACTGGAAACCGTGGATACTCAAAGTGAAGAAAATGTCATCAGCCCACCAAGAATTCCTCAAAAGGGTCCAAAGCTTTATTTCATGGTCACATGATAGATATGCAGCAATGTTTCAGAGCCACGCAGGGCCCTTTTGTCAGGTAGTGCACTTCCTGGAGAAGTGACAACATCCTTGATAGGGCATCAGCCTTGCCATTGCTCGCTCCAGGGTGATACAGGATATCGAAATTGAACCTGGAAAAGAATAAAAGACCAACGTGCTTATCTAGAAGACAATCCCTTAGTAGAATGAATGAATTCCAAATTTTTATGATCAGTGAGAACAGTTACAGGATGGTTAACCGCTTCCAAAAAATTCCTTCAGAAAAGGCTTTCTTACTTGCCATCAATTCTTTATTCCCAATGTCATAATTCCTTTCGGCTGAAGCCATTAAAAGAGAGAAGTAAGCACAAGGATCCTTTGCTGAGAAAAGATAGCTCCCACGGCATGCATGCCAACAGTCCCGATTTTCCTGGGACAATCCCGGTTTTGGGACCCTCGTCTAGATCGGAACTCGTCCCGATTAATTTCCCGGGATTTTGCTTTTGTCCTGGGAAAATCGGGAATGTTTTAGGGAAAAAAACGTCTGACGGGCTACAAAAAAATGTCCACTGTCGCCTCTGCCAGTACATTTCCCCTTGTGTTCAGTGGAGAGAGGAGGGGCAGCCAATAGTCTCTCTTCAGTGTACAAGTATTCTCTTGTACACGGAAGCCTATTGGCTGCACGAATCGATCAGAGGCCCCTCCCCTTCCACTGAACAGATGTGGAAGCCGAGAACTGTGTAGCTGCCGCTGCACATGAAGGAGATGATCATCACTGCTGGGGACAAGGAGGGCTCTGCTGCACTTGGGACACGGATGTAAATGAGGGCTCTGCTGCACTGGGGACAGAGATGTAAAGGAGGGCTCTGCTGCACTGGGGACACGGATGTAAAGGAGGGCTCTGCTGCACTGGGGACACGGATGTAAAGAAAAGCTCTGCTGCACTGGGGACACGGATGTAAAGGAGGGCTCTGCTGCACTGGGGACACGGATGTAAAGGAGGGCTCTACTGCACAACACAGATGTAAAGGAGGGCTCTGCTGCACAACACAGATGTAAAGGGGGGCTCTGCTGCCCTGGGGACATGGATGTAAAGGGGGGCTCTGCTGCTCTGGGGGCAAGGATGTAAAGGAGGGCTCTGCTGCACTGGGGGCATGGATGTAAAGGAGGGCTCTGCTGCACTAGGGGCACGGATGTAAAGGAGAGCTCTGCTGCACTGGGGGCACGGATGTACAGGAGGGCTTTGCTGCACTGGGGGCACGAATATAAAGGAGGGCTCTGCTGCACTGGGGGCACGGATGTAAAGGAGGGCTCTGCTGTACTGGGTACACAGATGTAAAGGAGAGCTCTGCTGCACAACATAGATGTAAAGGAGGGCTCTGCTGCACTGGGGACATGGATGTAAAGGA